>OU342744.1:238958325-239558325 GCA_910589775.1 Avena eriantha | reverse complement strand
CCTGGTGGCAGCCACGACAGACGAGTCATGGCTCTGGCTCGACCGGGTGGCGCGGCGGTGACTCCGGGGGGCGAGGCAGCGTCCACAACTCGCAGCAGCCTTGACTAGGTTACTTTGCACGTATGGGCGCACCCTTCCCTATTGTCCGCCCTTCCTGGATACCTCTAAATGCCATGGGCCTTCTCGGGCCCTGGCCTGGCCTGGCCTGCACTCATAGGCCTACCCCGTCATGTACTCCGAGCATCAGAAGTAGCCGACGTCATGCTACGCCATGCCGCCCTACTCCTTCGACCACAATGCCATGATCCACGCCACCATGAGCACCAACACCTCGCAGTAGCCGGAATGGATAATGGACTCCGACGCCTCCTACCACGTCATCGGTAAGATGGTTAACTTGACCTCCTCTCACTCCAACTTTGGTCACTTAAATTCTCGGTATATCATTGTTGTCAATGGGTCTAGACTTTCTGTTCATGCCATAGGATCTATTAGAATTTCATCTCTCCCACTCCTACTTCAAAATGTCTTTGTTTCTCCCCATATTATTAAAAATTTAATATCGGTACGTCAGTGATAACCATGTTTCAATTGAATTTGACCCATTCGGTTTTTCCGTGAAGGACCTAGCAACCAAGACCCTTCTTCTTTGCTACAATAGTGAAGGGGATATCTACCTGTTCTTTGGCTCCAGGACGACCACCCACGCCGCCTATTCCATCACCAATGGCGATTTATGGCACCATCGACTCGGACACTGATACGTTCAAAACGTATCTACTTTCCCGAACACTTTTGCTACTATTTTTCCTCTAAACTTGTGTGATTTGGATACAACTAACACGGACTGATGCTGTTTTCACCAGAATTGCCTTGGTGTCTAGTTTTTGTGCGGAAAATCAACTATTAGGAAAAATCCAGGAAAATATGCCAAAAATCCTATTTCACCAGAAGACTCACGGAGCCAGAATACGAGACGGAGTGGGGCTTGGCCCTAGCCACACCACCTGGTCGCGGGGGCTAGGCCTGGCTGCGCCAGGGGGTGGTCTGGCCACCCTAGACACCCCCTCGGTCTCCCTCTTCGCCTATAAGTTGCCTTCTTACCTAAAAACTCAGGGGGGCTCGACGTTTTTCTAGAAAGAGTTCCGCTCCGCCGCCACCACCAGATTTCGTGATTCGGAACCAGAAACTCCATTCTGGCACCCTGCCAGGGCAGGGAATTGGAGGAGATCATCGTCATCATCATCACCATCGCTTCTCCATCAACCATCCATGTGTCCCCCATCTATGAGTGAGTAATCCCCCGTTGTAGGCTATGGGTATGGTAGGGATTGGATGAGATCATTCATGTAATGGCATCAGATTGTTAGGGCATGGTGCCTAGTATCTTCTATTAGTGCTTTTTTACTTTGTTGCGACTTTTTATGCTTAATGCTTGTCACTAGGGCCCGAGTGCCATGATTTCAGATCTGAACATGTTATTGATTCATTATGATAGTATTGTTTTTTGTCTTACCTGCAAGTTGTATACACACGTTGTTGTCCGAAACCAATGGCCCCGAAGTGATAGAAATCGGGATAACCAGAGGGAATGGCTTTGATGTGAGGATCACATGTGTCCACGGAGTGTTAATGCTTTGCTCCGGTGCTCTATTAAAAGGAGCACCTTAATTGCCAGTAGTTCACTTGAGGCCCCGCTGCATACGGGCTAGCAGGACAAAAGATGTTGTGCAAGTTCTCATTGCGAGCACGTATGTCTATATATGGAACACATGCCTAGGATTATTTAGTACTTGGATGCTTTATCTTATTTATCTCCAAATGCCCTATGTTCTGATTGCCATGTGAATTGTCTTGTCCATGCAACGCCCGTCCATCCATCCCTATGCCTACCGTGCTCCAATCCTACTGTTTGCTGCAATTGTTACTACTATCTTTACTTTTACTACTTCTATTACTTTACTATTGCTACTACAAAACTGTTGCTACTGATAACTGTTGTGAGCAAGATTGTTTCCAGGTGCAGATGAATTGACAACTCAGTTGTTAAGGCTTATAAATATTCTTTGGCTCCCCTTGTGTCGAATCAATAAATTGGGTTTCACTTCCCTCGAAAATAATGTGATACACCCCCTATACTTGTGGGTCATCAAGACTATTTTCTGGCGCCATTTCTGGGGAGCATAGCTTTATTTATCAAGTCCACTTGGAATCATTATTGTTCGCTGCCATCCATCCATCATGGGTAAGTCTCGTGATGGCAAGGTTCCTATTTTACCATCCACTACAAGAAGAGGTACAGTTCTGAGCACCTCTGTTGCTCTTGATTCACCATCTGTTATGAGTAAGTTCCTTACACCACCACATACACACGCTACACACACTTCTACTACTGTTGAATCTGAAACTTCTGATACTTATGATGCTGCTTCTACTATGCTTGATAAGAGTGGTTCATTAGGTCCTTTCCTAGATGCTACGATTGCTAGAACTATAGCTGGAAATACCAAAACTCCTAATGAAGACACTACTACACCTGTTAGTTCACCTGAGTCTAGAGAGAGCTATGATATTGAAGACGGTTATATTGAGATGACCGATGAATTTATTAAAGAATGTCAAAACACCCATGATAGGAGTGTTGCTAAGAGTCTCCTTGAGAGGCGTACTATAAAACCCAAATTGTCTCCTAATGCTAAGTTTGCAGCATCTCCCATAAACATTAAAGATAAAGATTATGATTTCTCTCTTGATTTATCCTATATAGCTATTGTTGAGAAAGAACCTTTTTGTGGGACTAAGAATGAAAGTGCGGTAGCACATATGACTGAGCTTTCTACCATGAGTCGCTTATTTTCTGATGATATTAAGATGCGCACCTACTTTGTTGCTAAAATTTTCACTTTTCACTGAAAGGAGAAGCTAAAACTTGGTTTAATAATTTACATCCTGGATTTATTGATAGCCCTGATTGCTTGATTAGTACTTTCCTGTAGAAATATTTTCCTCCTAGTGCTAGACATGCTATTTTGTAGGAATTTTTTTATTTTAAACAGGGAGAAAAAGAGATATTGCCGGAATCATGGGAAAGGTTTTGTTCTTTGATTCATGCACAAGCTAGATGTCCTTTACCTAAGAATGAGCTTCTTGATATATTTTATAATGGACTAACTGAAGAATCCACGACATACCTGGATAGTTGTGCTGATTGTGTTTTCAGGAATAGGACTCCCAAGGAAGCTGAGGAATTAATGGCTAAAATAAGCAAGAATTATGAAGATTGGACTCCTCCTGAACCAGCTATACCTGAAACAATTATACCTGAACCAGCTATACCGGCGCCTATACCATCATCTAAGAAGAGGGGAGTTATTAAATTGAATGATGAAGTGATGAAGGAAGCTAAGAAATGTCTTAAGGAGAAGGGAATTAAAGCTGCAGATGTCAAGAATTTACCTCCTATAGAAGAATTATGTAAGCCAATTCCCCATTCATCCACTATTAAGGTACACTCTTGATACGTTGCAAACGTATCTATAATTTTTGATGTTCCATGTTTGCTTTTTATCTACTTTCTTATGTTTTGTCCACACGTTGGAGTATTTTTATACAGTTTTTGGGACTAACCTATTAACAAGATGCCACAGTACCAGTTGCCTGTTTTCTGCTGTTTTTGGTTCTAGGAAAGTCAGAAAATCAATATTCTCAGAATTGGTCCGGACAAAAGCGAAAGTCGATATTTTACCGAAAGACTCACGGAGCCAGAAGAAGAGACGGAGAGGGGCCACAGGGCGGCCACACCATGTGGTGGCACGGGCTAGCCCTAGCCGTGGCACCAGGTGGTGTGGGCCCCCTGGCCGCCCACTGACCTTCCCTCTTCGCCTATAAGATGCCTCCTGATGCAAAAACCCTAAAGCGTCAAGCCTCCAGCCACGAAAAGTTCCGCAGTGCCGCCGCCACCGAAGGGGAGATTCGGGTGACAGAAAGTCTCTATTCCGACACCCTGTCGGGACGGGAAAGTGTCCCTGGAGCCATCTCCATCGATCTCCACCACCATCTCCATCATTGTTCCTGATTCCCATGATGAGGAGGGAGTAGATCCCTCTCGAGGCTAAGGGTTCTACCGGTAGCTATGTGTTCATCTCTCTCTCTATGCATGATCTTATTGAGATCATGAGCTTGTAATCTGTAGATCTACCTTGCTACTCAAGTGCTTTAATAGATCTCTGCTCTCCCCATGTGTGTGAAGTTGACAGTGTGCACACCATGGCGGCACTTAGGCTAGAGATTACAAATATTTGTTATGAGTTATATTTGGAGTTGGATGTCTCTATGAAATTGTGGTGTTTGTTTGAACCATCTAGTGCTCAAGGTGATAGTGTGGGGTTATCTAGATGTGGAAAGCAAACTTTGAGGTGTGCTGTTATAGCCCTACCATTGATTAGAGTGTTCAACCGGAGAGTATTTAAGAGTAGTATCATAAAGAGAAGATATTTATATGAGAGTGTTCACTAGTGAAAGTATGATCCCTAGGCCTTGTTTCTTAGCATTGAAACACCGTTTGCAATTAGCTATGTTACATGTTTGCTTGCTTCCATCTTTATTTCAGTTAGCCTTTAGTATTTTCCACGCCATCAAGCTATTTTCTATCACCGTTACCACTTATAATTATATATACCACTTGTGTTTCACTATCTCTTCGCCGAACTAGTGCACCTATACACCTGACAAGTGTATTGGGTGTGTTGGGTGTGTTGGGGACACAAGAGACTTATTGTATCTTGATTTCAGGGTTGCTTGAGAGGGATACCTTTGACCACTTCCTCCTTGAGTTCGATAAAACTTGGGTGATCCACTTAAGGGAAAACTTGCTGATGTTCTACAAATCTCTGCACTTGGAGGCCCAAAAACTGTCTACAAGAATAGAAATGCGTAGACATCAACTCGCTCCAACACTTTGATGAAGGTGATATCCCTTACTCTAAACCTCCTAATCAATGCTTAGAAGAATTCGATATTTTTATTATTAAGCAAGATAATTTTAATAAAAGGGTGCAAAATCATCTAATGGAAAACTTTAGAGCTATTATTGAGTTGAAGGATATTGTGGAAAGAACCTCCAACGATGTTAAAATGCTTGTTAAACATTTTCAAATGGTTCAAACTCAAATTGATCAGCTTATTAAAGTACAAAAAGACTTGCTAGTTAATGTTGCTAAAGAAAAACATGCTTATGAAATTACAACTAGAAGTGGTGCTGCTACCCAGGAACTTCTATATCCTGAGGGACATCCTAAAAGAATTGAGCAGGATTCCCAACAAGCTGAAAATAGTGGTACTACTCGTAAGAAAAGAAAAAAGAAACATAAAACTATTGTAGAACCATCTGAACATGCTAAAGATCCTAATAGTATATCTGTCTCTGATGCTGAAATTGAAAGTGGTAATGAAGAAAATGATGTTCCTGATAAAGAAAAAGTTGAAGAAGAACCTGAAAAGCACACTAAGAATACTAAATACACTAAAGAAGATTTTGTTGCTAAGAAACATTGTAGTGAAAGGGAACCTTGGGTCCAAAAACCTATGCCTTTCCCTGATAAGAAAAACAAGTCAAAGGAAGATGAACACTATAATAAGTTCTGTGAGTGGATGAAACCTTTATTCTTGCAAATTCCTTTAACTGATGCTATTAAATTACCTCCTTATTCAAAGTATATGAAGGATATTGTCTCGAATAAATGGAAGATCCCTAATGAAGAAATTTCTAATTTTCTTGCTAATTATTCCTTTAATGGTAAGGTTCCAAAGAAACTTGGAGACCCAGGGATTCCAAATATTCCTTGCTCTATTAAAAATAGTTATGTTAGAACTGCATTGTGTGATTTCGGAGCAGGAGTTAGTGTCATGCCTTTTTTTCTTTACAAGAGACTTCAACTGGAGAAATGGATACCAACTGATATATCTTTGCAAATGGCTGATAAATCTACCACTATTCCAGTTGGTATATGTGAGGATGTACATGTTCAAGTGGCTCATCATTGCTTGATATTAACTGATTTTGTTGTGCTTGAAATGCCTGAAGATGATAACATGTTTATTATTCTTGGGAGACCTTTTCTTAATACTGCAGGAGTTGTTATTAATTGTAATCAAGGAAAGGTGACCTTTAATGTTAATGACAAGGAACATACTATCTATTTCCCCAAGAAGATTGATAGGACCTATGGTTTAAATTCAATTGAACATGTTGAGGGCATTCATGTTGGAGAAATATATTGTCCCATACCAAGAGAAAAATTTGAAACTATTATGATTGGGACCATTGCTATAGGGGTTGAGGTAACATAATCATTAGTGGAATACAAAGTTTTGTTTCATATAAAATTGTTTTGGTAACAAGACCTGATCAACCTTGTTAACAAAAGGATCTCATTGAACAAAACAATGTTTTCACCATGATTATCTCCGCTTACTTCTATTTTATCTTTTCTAGTTTTTGCTTTCGTTTAGTTTACTTTTCTATTGTTAGTTGCTTGCATGTTAGAGTGTCTTAGAACTTCTGAAGTTCTAGCCTTGTTTTGTCATTGCATCATTCCAAAAAAATCTTTCTGTCAGAAAATCATTCTTTTATACCTGAAAATTGCTCAAAAATAAAGTGTCTCGAAAAATTCCACAAAATTCATATTAAATTTTTTAGTGAAAAAAGGGGCAGAGGAGTGCCTGGCAGGTACCAGTGGGCCCACCAGGCAGGCACACCACCTGGTGGCGTCGCCAGCCCAGGGGCGCGCCTCGCCATGGTGTGGGCCAGTCCTGAGAAAACACCAGTTCATTGCTCGAAATCGCGTTCTTGTTGTTCTTGCCCTCGATTTTTCGATCTCCTTGCTCAGCCCATCTTTGCTGCTGAAATTTGGAGCATTTGTTCTCCGGTATGTGACTCTTTCGCTTGTCCAAGTAGGTTTGTGTTTAGTGGTTTATATCTTGGGTATTTTGCTGCTATAGGTGACAGGTTTTGAGAGCTTGTAAGCTTGTTCAATGCTTAGAGATATAGTTTTGATGCATGTTTAGGCCTCTACAAGTCCCTATGAGTAGTGCCCTTCATTATATATTCACTTTGCAATCACTTGTTTAATAGATGTTTAAATTTCAGAATAGAAGATGAATGAGCATCAACTCAACCAACATGAACTGAGGGTGCCTGTGGTTATGAAGGTTCACCGAGAGGAGGAAGTTTTTCCTTCCATCTATCCATGCTCCGAATTCATGAGGGCTACAGGAATTTCCCAGGACTTCCATACTTTGGTTGCTAATGCAGGATTGGAGCACTTTCTGGAAGATGAACCTTGTCAATTTGTTAAACTAACGATGTCTGTAGTGCAGGATTTCCAATTTAGTTACTCTTTACCTAGCCCCATGGTCCACTACAAAATTTACAATATAGCTGTCGACCTTTCTCTCGATGACTTTTGTGCACCTATTAAGGTGCCTCAGTGGGGATCATGTGGTGGGATTAAAGAGCGACTTGCACCACTCATGGACTTACGCGGAGGTTTGCCAAGGGAGAAGCTTCTCGAAGGAGTGCAGGAAAATCCGTAACATTCATCTCCCCTATATTCGCTACTTTGCTTACTTTATTGCAAAGTGTGTTCTTGCTAGGAAAACTACCAATAAGTTATCTTCCTATGATCTAGCATTCATCTCTGCTGCTCTTAAACGAGATAGGACTTATAACTTGGGTGCCTTGATAGCTTTCCGTCTTACTGCTAACCGCGAGAAAGGTGGAATTTGTGGAGGCCTCATTGCTTCTCGTTTATTAGCGTTGCATGGTTTAGTGCCCCATCATCTAGACCTACAGTTTCCCATAGAAAGGCTTGATCTTAATTCCATGATACAGCATAAATTTGTTTCTTCTTGGGCTAATCTGAGTGAGTTGTCTTATGAAATAACCTTTCTCAAGGCTGGTTGGAGAAGGAGCAAGTCCGAGTGAGTTGTTCTTTTGCCTGCACCTGTTTTGTTTAACCTTGATAACAGGGTAGGATGGTCCCTGACAGAGGAGGAGCTTGATTCGTACTTTGGAGAGCTCTCCCAGCAGGAGTAGGATACTATAAGGGAGGTCACAGATGATTCGGTCCAGCCCTCGAATGAGGGGAAGTCTTCATATCGAGAATATCATTTTGCGGCCCGAAAGTTGGGGTGGCCAGGCAATGCAGTACCCAAGGTGCTTACAATCAGCTGCGTTGCCCAAAGTTGGCGTGCCAAATACTTAGAGGGTCTTTTTTGGCACGAATTCAACTTTATGTTTCAATACAAAAATTCAGGCTAACGGCCGTCAAGTTGGGCCCCCCTGTCAGCTTTCGCCGTTATGTCGCTGCCGTCGTGGCTGCCATGTAGGCTTGCAGCGTTGGCGCATGCATTCTTTACGCACTTCTTCTTCCTCCGGGGCGGCAATCTGTGGTCGCGGCCATCGCACGGAGTTAGGACTTGGACGAACCTGCTCGGCCCCGTTCTCCTCCCCATCCCGAATCGGAGCTCGCCCTCACCATGACCGCACCCATGGCACGACGCGGGGACGGGAATTCATTCCGGGGTGAGATCTGTCACCATGCCGACCATGCTTGGTCCTGTTGGCCTCCTCCAGAATCCGAGCTCACCGTCGCCGTGGTCGCACACGCACCAGCCACGGCGCCTTCCTCTGGGAACCCCAAAGCCGCATCCACCTAGTTCGGCACAACGCCAACAAGGTGAACATGCATCAAGTTTTCTTCTTGTGATTGTAGAAAAACATGTATGTGTCGTGGCCATAGCATACTCTAACAATGTACACATATGTTGTTTACTAGATTTTCATTTGAAATTAGTAGCTCCATGATGACGAAACATAGAGAACCTAAATGGAATGACGATGACGACCATGTTCTGTACTTTGCATTGCATCAACAAGTGCTCGCTGACGAAGCAAGTTACCAAGAGAGTGGAGTTCATCAGCCATTGCCAAAAAATGTGTGAACAAATCAATGAGAAATTCAATGCAAATACGCGCAGAAAATCTAGATCCATGTCATCAATCATCAATAGGTGGAACATTCTAGTGATGCATTCAAATGCGTACACCATGTATCATTTGCTTGAAGTGGTTGTTATCCTGAGCAAAAATGCCTAGTATGCACATTACATTTGTATGTTCTATGCTGCAATTCTGTTGTTATGGGCGTGGAAAGAAAAGTTGGGCTTCACTGAATATTATGCAGTTAGGCCTAACTTAGTCTTACAAAAATAAGCACAGCTTAGTCTTTACACACATAAGCGTAACTAATGATAAAGATAAAGACAAATGGTTCATCGGATCTTCCAGTATGAGCACTAGGTCCCTAGAGCTAGTGGTATTGTCGGAACGAACCAGAATGCTACGTTTGGCCGTCTGGCATTCTCCTTCAAATCGTAAGACCCACTGATGAGCCAATTGTAGGCCCCCTCCCCCCGACGTTGATTCGGCTCCGGGTCGGATCTGGAGTGTCAACATGATAGGCGCGTGAGTGTGTAGCGAACACACAGTCTGCTATCAACACTAGAAGTGCTGGCACCTCAGCAACAACACCATCATGTTCTTCCTGGACTCCGGCAGCAGCCTCAGCAGGTATTTCGTCAGCTTCACTAGCAGCAGGCTCGGCAGGTATTTCGTCAGCTTCACCAGCAGCAGCATTAGCAAGTATTTCATAAGCTTCACCAGCAGCAGCATCACCAAGTATTTCGTCAGCTTCACCAGGAGCAGCATCAGCTAGTTCTTCGTTAGCTCCACCACCACCAACACCAGCAGCAGCAGCATCAGGAGCCAGGGATGCGTGAGCAATTATAGGTTCAACGGCTCCAGGGGCTCCGACAAAGAAAGGTTAATTGATCCCAAGAAACACAGATTGTTCCTTCAGATTGTCGACTCTGCTCCAGACTTGCTCTACTGGGTCTTTGGATGGGCATGCGGACCTCGAGAAAACATGACACCACAGCGATGGGTATGAAGAAAGTTGTGTCCCCATATGTTCTATTGTATCACCAACGTTGTTCAGTGCTCCCCTGATATGAATCCACATGAGTTTATCATCATGTTTCGTGTCGCCTCCGAGAGGTGCCAGGAACTAGCGCCGTGTCCCAAGTTCAGCATCTGCTACTACATCTTCGATGACCGGAGCTGGAATGATGCGCGGAGCTGCGTGGGTACCTGCGTGTTACTTATAGTCAGTAAGCAGAATTTTGAATGGGATTTTACATGCCATATGACACCATGACTCACCCCAAATGGACGGCTCCCAAACACGCCCGTCGCCGCTAGGTTCAGTGATCGCGTAAATGCGTTGCGGTTTGTACGAAGAGTAGATGTAGGTGAAGACGGCGTCGACATACTTCTCCTGCCACAGGAAGTCGTCACGCAAGACTGTCCATTCCTTGTCTTTTAGGCATCTAATGAATGTGATTGACTTGTCAAATACCGCTAAGAGGTCGTACTCCCAGTTCTTCCACGCCCCCTCCCGCGGTCTATGTGGAAGTTGTACCTTCACGAGGTCAAGTTCTGCCATGTTGAACCTGTAAGCGAATTAGGAAATGGGCGGCGGCCACCTGTTGTTGAATGCAGTAATGCCGACACCCTCCAAAGATGGCAATGTAAGTCTCACCGATCTGTAGCCATTTTTTAGAGTCCAAGTACTGCCATCTTGTGATAAAAGGACCAGCCACTCGCCATTGCCACCCACCCAGTTCTGGTCATCTTCCATTTCCGTCTCTTCTTCTTCCTTGATATTCACCACTACTGATTCGGACCACTTATCTAGCAGCATCAGTTTTGCATGAATATTTTGCAGAGTTTGTTGTTAGTTGGTACAATCACCTAGCATGGATTCCATTGCAAATACAATTTCATAACTGGACCTTCAGATTAAAGTACACAAAATATCACCTAAATATGAGTGTCTCCTCAGATATCGCCTAAATTGTGCCTGTGTCACTACGAAGATACTCAATATATGGAGTAGTAGCAGAGCCCCCAGAACAAACTCTTGACGATGATCATAAATAGCTCGGGGCATAACAGCCTTAAATCGTCTAATCTATTTGTTTTTATTTTAGGAAACAGAATATCACCTAGCAGGCATTCCATTGCAAAATCGAAATTGACAACTCGTCTATCACCTAAAGTAAGACTGTTACTATGAAAATACCAGAATATCAGGTACGAGCAGAGCTTCCAGTATACAGAATAGTCTTAAATGGTTTGATTTGTTCAAACTGCGCGTGCACACAACACGTTCGACGAAAGGAACATAGGATTCCAATGAGAGTTCAGCACATATGAATCAACGATATGACTGAACGAATAAGCTAGATACTAGAACTTATGTGGCCATCGCGGTCATTTGGCCATTTGCTGTTATCAGGGTAAAGAAGGCCTGGTGTGCCGAACGGTTGTTCGTCCATGTTCCGCCTTGTGAAGCGGTAGCCAAAGATGCAGCGAGCGAGGCAGCCGGCAGAGATGATGTCCAACCCTGAGGCGATCCTGTGCACGTTCGTGGCGCTGAGGTTCGGCCATCCCCAATCCTCGTGGTAGCGGTCGCCCTGGCCATCCGCGTCATCGTCGCATGCCTTTCACTTCAGCCTGCTGCTACCCCAAGCTCTACCCATGGCAGAAAATGGAGTCTAGAATCCGGTAGATTAATGGAGTCATTGTGATAAGGAGGCGGATGGATTCGAGAGGGCATGGAATCAGGGATAAGGGCAGTTATTCGAGTGGGGAGTGAATCTGCAAGGAACCACCGCCGTCGGTTCTCGTCCGCGTGGAAGACAGGGAAGGGGGCGTAATTATTGAGGGCGGCCACCGGAACCGTCTAGTGGAAGTGAAAAAATAAATCGTAAGAGAGAAATGTGCGGCCGTCCTGTCAGTGAGTGAAGGTCGGCATGCGCAAACGTGCCTACATTTGACTTGGATCGTGCATGGAAGACCTCGATTCCACCACATGCAAGTGGCGCAGAACAAATTTTAGGAAGCGCTAGCGTCGACGTGTAAAACCGTCGTTTTTCTCCACCTTCACCCTACTACGAACGATTGTGCACCATTCCAGATATTGGTAAGGGTGGTTCCAATCTTTCACTTCTCTGTCTCATTTCCTCCTCCACGGCCTCATCGTCTTTCTCCTCCATAGCCTCATCCATTTCCTCCACCACCGCATCACCCTCTTCCTCCGTATACTTTCCCTCTTGCCTGTAGTCATGGACGCTCCAGACATCCGAAACGAGGGCAGGCAAGAAACTGCACACTTCGACATCGAAGTACATGGCGGGAAGAAGATCGATGTCGTCTACACCACCGACCCTCGGACGGTGAGGAACACTCTGAATAATTAGACGAGTTGGCTGTAGTTCGAAGAAAACAGGTTCGTAGGTCTCGACCTAGAGTACAGCCGCGATCGCCATAGGATCGCCGTGGTCCAACTCTCCATGAAGGGGCACATCCTCGTATACTAGCCTTTTTGCGAGAAAGGGGCTGACGGGATCTGGTAGACTTTGCTTTCTTTTTGTTCTTGAACCGTCTATTTGCAAAAGTTATTGCTATTTTATTTGTCTGAATTCATTTTCATGCAGGTGGGGCGAAAGCATTAGGGATCTTTTTTATGACTTTCTCGTGAACCAGCACATAACATTTACTAGTGTTAACATCACGAATGACACTAAACTGCTTGAAAGCCCGACTGTCAACATTAGAATCCCAAAGGTAGGCAGAGTGGACATCTAGGAAATTTACTGGATCCTAGGGACAAAGGGCGGCAAGACCGGGTTGGACGCTCTTGCCTCCGAACTCATCGACCCATGGTACGCTGACATGAAGGGCAAATTTCCGAGATGTTCGTGGAGGCGTTTAGGGCACAATTACTGGGAGGATAAGCCACTTTCTAAACCTAATCTGAAGTACGCTACAATTGACGGGTATGTTAGCCATGAGTTGTACCGCCAGATTGTAAAATCTCGTTCTAGGCATCGCATCATTGAACCAGCACCAAGGTAGGTTGTTTGCCCCAGATGCCGGAGTGTAGATGAATCTACAAGCCAGGGCAAGCGATCGAAGGCATCCTGGGATCGGTTGCCTTCTCCAATAGGCTGGAATGTAGACTATTAGTGCATGATTATTGTGTTTATGAAAACATGTTATTTCATAAGTACACTATGTGAGCAATTACGAACTGATGTGTATTACCTTTGTCAAACTATAATCTTGGTTTGGTTATGACTATATCCTTCACTATAATCTGGGTTTGGTTATGACTTATGACTGTATCACACCTTATGCATGTCAGTCCTGGATTCTACTGCATGCAAATGGCACAGACAGAATTTGTAAGAATGAATGTTGAGCATACAAAAGGGGGAATGTAATTCATACAGGTTAAGTAGCTAATAGCACAGGGATCATACGAGCTTGGTTCTTACACACAGAATGCTTAGAAAATACATGCGAGATAAAATACAGGCGAGATAAAACTAGGAACGAAATGCGAAACTAGTAGTGGTAAACAGCACACTCACCCACCCGCCAGATCTTGTTGAGCATCTCATAGCAGACATACGCGTCCCTGGCTGCGTACTTGATCGCATCATAATCCAGGTGCCTCCACTCCCATCGCTCGTGCAGGTGCTTCGGGAACTCGACTTTCATGTCGGCGTACTTGCGGTCGATGATGTCGGCAGCGAGTCTAGCCATGCCGGCTTTCCCTGTACCGCCATCCGGGTACCTCCACAAACGTTGGAGATCGACGTGATTGACGACATGAACGAGGAGATCCCGTTCTAGCTTCGGAGTGTCATTCTTGATGTCAACACTAGCAAAGTAGATCTCCCTCCTGTGTAGGAACTCGCGAAGCTTCGGGCATACATATTTTGCCCTACATACGTGGTATAGGAGGTAGTGGTTGCGCATGGACAGCTGCAAAAGCGTCGTCCTCTTCCTATCTCAGGTATACTGGAGGTCAAGGCCGATGATCATGTACCTGTCCATCGGGTCCTGTAGCCACCGCTCGTACATTGCGAAGACCTTGGCGACCTCCGCTGACGCATTTGTGTGGACGACCGTCAGCTTGGTGGTGCCATGGGAGTGACGGTGTACTCGTCGGTGAAGTCGCTCCTGTCGCCGAACACGCCATACTCTGTGTCCATGGCAGCAGCTAATGCGGCGGCAGTGGCCTAGGGTCGGTAGCGGTGGCTGGGACTGGGCGTGGCGGTGGAGTGATCTAATGCGGTTGTATGGCCAGGCGGAGGCGGTGCCTGCTGCAGCGCCGATGGTTCTTGCGGTGGCGGTGGCGGCGGAAGGAATGAGTTGGGGATTTTTGCACAGTGATGTGCTGAGGAGAAGGAAGGCGATGCTTAAATGCGTTTACCAATATTCCAGTCATACCCATGCGGAAGCAAGTTTGACCAGGCGAGCACCCGTTGGTTTCCAATCCTAGCGGTTAAATTCGGCATCCGTCCCGGTAGGCGTGCGACGTGGCTTTGGCGTGGCAGAGACGGGTCACGTAGACCACCATCTTGTTGCCGATCCACAGCGGGTGCGCGGTACTGACACGACGTAACGTGACAGGACAGAAGGAAGTGTACATCTATTATTAATTCCTAACAAGTTTAAGAAGTGTAATCATAGACATGGATCTAGCATCCCTGCACCCCGAGGAAGCCGCCTAGCTGATCAGGCATGTCGATTGCGCAAAGCTTGTCTAGAATTTGCCCATGCTTCTAGAAGTCTCTCTATAGGCCACTTGTGTAAGCATGCACGATCAAGCAACTTTGCAACACACGTGTCGGTGGAAAAGCATTAGGTTTCAACGCACCACATAGTTTAGGGATTTAGAATAGCTACATTGTGGAGCTCTAGCCAAATTGCATGGTAAAGCCAAATTCAGCTTTTTGTCAGATTTAGCTATAGCAATATTGTGTCTCGTTTGTCCTCGCTTTTTCCCTCCCAATATTCCGAAGCCCTCACATGCGCTCGGAGGGGGGTGCCGTCTGGTCAAAGGCTTGGCCGTTACGTGCACCATGACGCCTAAAGTGGAAGTGTTTTTTGTTATTTGGCCTTTTTAAGAGCGCCTTTTCCCCTCTCTCTCTAACAGTTGTGTTTTTTTGCCCAAAAAGGTAGGGAATCTAGAGCAGCTTCTCTCTTCATTCATTGTTCCTTTTGCGATCATTTTTCCCCAATCTGGTAGAAATCTAGAGCAGCAAAACAAACCAGCACCATAAATAAATTCAGTAAACAGAGCAGATGTAGATAAAGCAGCTAATATAGGTTATATAGTACGGTACTTAACGAGGTTCGACAATTAGGCTGCTCAGCAGCAGCAGCTGACAGGTTCAACACAGACAAGACAAAAGAAGATGCTTTACAGTAGCAGCAGCTGATCAGTGGCCCCTCGTGGCCTCTGCCAGGAGGGCATCCGCCTCCTCCCTCTAGCGCCTCGTCCACTTCTTGCTGCCCAGCCCCTTGACCTTGGGCGCCTTGGGTCTGATCGAGGGCATGCGACCCTCCTTGATAGCCACCTTCTGGAGGTTGTGGAGGTGAAGACCGAGCACCTGGTGCTTGGCCATGAAGTCGTGGACGTTCACGGACTCGCCACAGGTCCTCACGTCCTCGGCATGCTTCACAAGGGAGTTGAAGCCCATGGCACGGAGCCTCCTGGTGGGGCAGAAGGGGCACCTGTACATGTCGTCGGTGAAGAAGTTGTTGTACTGACCGTACTTTAGCCTCCTCAGCACATGACGAGTCTTGGTGTCCTTGGACTCGTCGTCGCTGCGGAGGTCGCTGCTATCCTCCTGTTGGAAAAAACAGTAGAGTGAAATAAGGACATGATTGAGATACTTTGATTATCGGGATTGATTTTTTGCATAAATTAACCGAATGAGATCTTCCGATTATTCCCCAAATCTCAAACTAAATCGAATACTGATCCCAACTACGAACAGGGGGATTCATCGAAAATCGAGATCTAACACAGGAGGATTAGCTACTATAAAAATATGAATAGCCGAGCCCTAATAACATACGATCTAGCATCCAACGATGGGAACGGGGGAAGAACAAGGGAAGGGGAGAAAACCCTGGTTACCTCAGACCATGGGTCGGCGATGCTGGTGTCGTAGGGGTTCTCCGGCCTTATGTAGATAACCTTCTCGTAGGGGTCCCAGCCGAGTGGGATCTCTCCGAGAGCGGCGGGGGCCTCCTCGCCGGCGGCTACGGTGGATGTGGGGACGGGGACGGGGGGCTCCTCGCCGACGGCCTTGGAGGGGCCGATGGCCACCACGCCGTTCTTCTCCATCGCCGGCGTGGTTGGAGTTTTGTTGGGCATTTGGAGAAGGTGATGGGACAGTGGAGACGGTTGAGTGAGCGAGTGCGTGATTAGTGGGAGTGGGGAGGCCTCTATTAAAGGAGAAGGGAAGCAACGTTTCGTTGCACTACCGTGCACCGTGTACTCTAATGCACCGTGCACGGCCACACGTGTCCTCTACCGCCCCGTGCACCACACACGTGTACCGTGAGTCGCGTTTTTTTCCCTCGTATCTAACCCTGGCGATTCAGTTGTACTCAATTTTTCCCTCGAGCGTAACACTGGCGATTTGGTTCCATTTTTAAATCATTTTCTATTTTCTATTTCAATCCCTTTGTCACGCCCCTTCGTATTTAAGTTCTACTCAGTCTTGCCCTTGGTTTTTAAGTTCTACTCAGTTTTGCCCTTGGTTGCTACTCGGTTTTCCCCTCTCTTTGTATCCATCTCTCGCACATGTGCTCATCTTCGCTGCTACGCTCTGATTGGTTGAGACAGTTGTCACACGGATTGTGCCCACCAACCGTTGATCCTTTGTGATCTAGCGGACAGGATAACCCTTATATCTATCGGGGGACTCCTCTATCCATGCAAAATAACGAGTATGCCACCAAAACTTTAACTCCATAAATAGATGAACTTGAATATATTTTGAAGGGTACGAAAATAGAAATCCCCATAGTTTAAGGTTCTAGATACGGTAAGAGAACTAAGTATTATTAGTGGCCGGGCCAGCACAGTGATGGGTTGGTCGGCTAGAAGTTGCTGATTCCTAAGTAAGGGGACACTAGGCCGGTCTTGACATACTCCCTTAGGAATTTGCCATAAGCAGCGTGCTTAGCCTTGGTCGCCGACTTGTGTTTACTAGTCGGGCTTTTACCGATGCCAACCGCATGTAGAATCAAGTTGGCAATCCTCGGGTTGACTCCTTTCTTACAGAAAGGGCACCTGAGGTCCCCAAGTCGAGTGCGGAAAGGGATTATCCCGCTCTTGAGATTCTTCATGACATGGCGGCTCTTGTTATCCCTGGTTTCTTTGTCAGAGTCCATCTCACTTGAATACACCTGTAATGTATGGAATACAAACCGAAATGAGCAAAATAATAAATATATATTCCTTCCACCATTCCAAGTTACTTTCGATGCAATAACATGTCTATACAGGTTCAGCAGTTCATTACGGTTGTCTCCCCAGCTCGCTCCTAAATTAATGTGGTTTGTGTTCTTGGTAACTTATTAATAAATAAATAATGTGGATTCATTCAGAACAGACTAGATCTCTCCATGTACCAGTTCGTACGTTGCATCTAATCATTAGGACTAGATTTTTTATGACGCCGGGATAGATTAAGCTTGAGCAGAAAATATGAAACATGTAGAAATAGATGTACCTCCAGGTACACGAGCGGAGCGTGTTTGTCAAACTCCATGCCCTCATCGGCGCCTCCGAAGTCGTCAGCACCGGCGAGCACATGGTCCCCTAAGGGGTTGAACTGCATGTCCTCCTCGCCTTGTGCTGCGTGATGCTCCTCCAGATCTGCCGCGTGAAGCACCACCCCGGCAACGATGCCCGGACACTCACCCCCACGCACTGGTTTCATGGAGAAGGTTCATGCAAGTACGTTCAAGATTGTGGGGTTTTGCTAGATGGGGAAGAGAGAGTAGTGGATGAGTGCGAATGGAGGACCCGATAGGCTGGGTTTTTAATGCGAGGACGTTTAGGCCTCGTCGAGGGCCCCGATAGGCACCTCTTCTGGCTGCGGCTGCCGCGTGGAAGGTTCGTGTGGTGGGGGCCTGTCGGAAGTGAGAGTGTAGGTGCGTTGCATAGTAAAAATGGTATAGCCCGTGGGCCGTGGATGACCAGTTGTCATGCAGTAGACTTGTAGCCTTTGCAAACTAGATTAAACATGACATGACCACTCGACGACTTTTTCCATGGACGGCATCGTGTTCCTTCTTGTAGAAGTCTCGCTGAGGGAGACATATGTGCTATCTCGCGCTGTCCTGTGAAGGGCATGACATGTGCAACGAGCCTCGTTGGATCACACAGGATCAACGGTTGGTGCGCACGATCCGCGTGACAACTGTGACAACCAATCAGGTCGTAGCAGACAAAGTGGGCATAGGTTTGGGCTTCTACGAAAGAGAGAGGGGGGAAAAACTGGGTAGTATAATAAAACCAAGGGTAAAGCTGAGTAGTATAAAAATGGAAAGTGGGTGTCTTTTACAATGAAATACATCGTGGCATACATCAAATTATGCCAAAATAGATCCACTAGAGTTCATTGCATGTGTGTTCTTTCCACAAACCACATATGTATCCACTAGAGTCATTGCATGTGTGTTCCTATCATGAACCACATTTGGATCAACCAGTGTCACTGCATGTGTGTTCTTTCCACAAACCACATATGGATCAACCAATGGCATTTCATGTCTGTTCTTTTCACACACCACACATGGATCAACTAGTATTCACTTCATGTGTGTTCTTTCCACAAACCGCTTATGGATCAACCAGTGGTCATTGCATGTGTGTTCTTTTCCACAAACCACATATGGATCCACTAGAGTCATTGCATGTGTGTTCTTTTCACAAACCACACATGGACCCACTAGAGTCATTGCATGTGTGTTCTTATACTAAAACCAGCACTAGACTCATTGCATGTGTGTTCTTTTCACAAACCACACATGGATCCACCAGTGTCATTGCATGTGTGTTCTTTCCACAAACCACACATGGATCCACTAGACTCATTGCATGTGTGTTCTTTCCACAAACTACATATGGATCCACTAGAGTCATTGCATGTGTGTTCTTTTCACAAACCACATATGGATCAACCAATGGCATTGCATGTGTGTTCTTTCCACAAACCACATATGGATCAACCAGTGTCATTGCATGTGTGTTCTTTCCACAAACCACATATGGATCAACCAGTGGCATTGCATGTGTGTTCTTTCACAAATCACATATGGATCCACCAGTGTTCACTTCATGTGTGTTCTTTCCACAAACCACTTATGGATCCACCAGTGTTCATTGCATGTGTGTTCTTTTCCACAAACCACATGTGGATCCTCTAGAGTCATTGCATGTGTTTTCTTTTGCAAACCACATATGGACCCACTAGAGTCATTGCATGTGTGTTCTTATACTAAAAATGAACTAGAGTCATTGCATGTTGATCCCTTTCCACAAAGCACACATGGATCAACCAGTGTCATTGCATGTGTGTTCTTTCCACAAACCACATGTGGATCAACCAGTGGTCATTGCATGTATGTTCTTTTCCATGAACCACATATGGATCCATTAGAGTCATTGCCTGTGTGTTCTTTCCACAAACCACACATGTATTAACCAATGGCATTGCATGTTTGTTCTTTCCACAAACCACATATGGATCAACTAGTGGCATTGCATTGTGTTCTTTTCACAAATCACATATGGACACACTAGAGGCATTGTTTGTGTGTTCTTATACTAAAACCAGCACTAGAGTCATTGCATGTGTGTTCTTTTCACAAACCACATATGGATCCACAAGTGTTTACTGCATGTGTGTTCTTTCCACAAACCACTTATGGATCCACCAATGTTCATTGCATGTGTGTTTTTTTCCACAAACCACATATGGATCAACCAGTGGTCATTGCATGTGTGTTCTTTTCACAAACCACATATGGACCCACTAGAGTCATTACATGTGTGCTCTTATACTAAAACTAGCACTAGAGTCATTGCATGTGTGTTCTTTCCACAAACCACACATGGAATAACCAGTGTCATTGCATGTGTGTTCTTTCCAGAAACCACATATATATCCACCAATGTTGATTAGATGTGTGTTCTTTTCCACAAACCACATATGGATCCACTAGAGTCATTGCATGTGTGTTCTTACACTAAAACAAGCACTAGCCTCATTGCATGTCTGTTCTTTTCCACAAACCACATATGGATCCACCAGTGTCATTGCATGTGTGCTCCTTCCACAAACCACACATGGATCAACCAGTATCATTGCATGTGTGTTCTTTCCACAAACCACATATGGATCAACCTGTGGTCATTGCATGTGTGTTCTTTTCACAAACCACATATGGACCCACTAGAGTCATTGCATGTGTGTTCTTTCCACAAACCACACATGGATCCACTAATGGCATTGCATGTGTGTTCCTGACGAGAACCACATATGGACCCACTAGAGTCATTGCATGTGTGTTCTTTCCACAAAACACACATGGATCAACCAGTGTCATTGTATGTGTGTTCTTTCCACAAACCACATATGGATCAACCAATGGCATTGCATATGTGTTCTTTTCACAAACCACAAATGGATCAACCAGTGTTCACTGCATGTGTGTTCTTTCCACAAACCAGTTATGGATCAACCAGTGGTCATTGCATGTGTGTTCTTTTCCACAAACAACATATGGATCCACTAGAGTCATTGCATGTGTGTTCTTTTCACAAACCACATATGGACCCACTGGAGTCATTGCATGTGTGTTCTTTCCACAAACCACACATGCATCAACAAGTGTCATTGCATGTGTGTTCTTTCCACAAACCACATATGGATCAACCAATGGCATTGCATGTGTGTTATTTTCACAAACCACACATGGATCAACCAGTGTTCACTGCATGTGTGTTCTTTCCACAAACCACTTATGGATCAACCAGTGGTCATTGCATGTGTGTTCTTTTCCACAAACCACTGATACATTGCAAATGTATCTATAATTTTTGATGTTCCATGCTTGGTTTTATCCACTTTCTTGTGTTTTGTCCACACTTTGGAGTACTTTTCATATGATTTCTTGGACTAACCTATTAACAAGAGCCACAGTGCTAGCTGCCTGTTTTATGATGTTTTTGGTTCAAGGAAAGTTAGGAAATGAAAATTCTCGGAATTGGACGGGACAAAAGCCAAAGTGCCTATTTTTCCGGAAGTCATCAGATGCCAGAATACGAGACGGAGAAGGGCCAGAGGGCGGCCACACCACCTGGCCGCGCGGCCAGGCTTGGCCCGCGCCAGGGGGTGGTGTGGATAGCCCAGGCACCCCCTCGGCCTCCCCTTCCGCCTATAAGATGCCCTCGGGACGAAATCCCTAAGTACTCGATCAAAAATCCACGAAAGAGTCTGTAGCCGCTGTCATCTCCATCCCTAGATCGGGAGGGATCTGAAGCTCTTCCCGGCACCCTACCAGAGAGGGGAATTCACCCTGGAGGCCTTCTTCATCACCATGCAAGCCTCCGGTGTGATGCGTGAGTAGTTCATCCTTGGACTACGGATCCATGTAGTAGCTAGATGGCTGGTTCTCCTCCTTTGTGCTTTCATGTTTAGATCTTGTGAGCTCCGTTCATGATCAAGATCATCTATTTGTATTTCTGCATGTTGTGTTTGTGGGGATCCGATGGATATTGAGATGCTATTTCAGATTGATTATTGATTCTATCATGTCTTTGTTACTTGTGATCTTGCATACTTTCCGTTGTTAGTAGCTATCTTGGCCAAGTAGATTCTAGCAACTCCAAGAGTTAGTATTTATGCTCGATAGTGGGTTCATGCCTCTGGTAATCTGGGGAAGTGACAGAAATCTCTAAGGTACTAAATGTGTTGTTGCTACTTGGGAGAAAACAACAATCCTTTGTTCATAGAACAATCGTACTGTTTACTTTACACGCAGTTCATAAAGCAATAATCTGTTGCTTGCAACTTAATACTGGAGGGGGTTTGGATGATAACCTGAAGGTGGATTATTAGTCATAGATGCAATTGGATGGCGGTCTATGTATAATGTTATAATGCCCAATCAAGTTCCAAAGGAGTCAAGATGATTAGTATATGCATCTATTGCTTTCTCGATGTTTGTCAATTGCCCCGATGTAATTTGTTCACCCAGCATGTTATCTATCTTAAGGAGAGCCTCCTCTAGTGAACTATGGATCCCGGTCCTTTTCTTTACATACAATCTACAAATTGTTTACTACTTTGTGTTTACTTTCTGCAAACTATTACTTCTTTCCATTCGATACGTTTAATCCTTTGTTTTCCGCAAAAAACGGTGAGATTGACAACCTCATTGCAAGTTGGGGACAAAGTTCGGTGGTTGTGTTGTGCAGGTCTCCACATTGCTACTAGCACCGGTAGTGCGCCCTGCCAAGGCTCAGCTAGCAACACCTTTGGGGTGTTTCCTTGCTCCTACTGGTTCAATTAAACCTTGGTTTCATAACCGAGGGAAACTTGTTGCTGTGCTCATCATACCTTCCTCTTGGGGTTCCCAACGAGCTCTACATCAACACCGCACCAGCATTTTTCTGGTGCCCACACTGAGCCATCAACCACATATGGATCCACTAGAGTCATTGCATGTGTGTTCTTTTCACAAACCACATATGGACCCACTAGAGTCATTGCATGTGTGTTCTTATACTAAAACCAGCACTAGACTCATTGCATGTGTGTTCTTTCCACAAACCACATATGGATCCACTAGAGTCATTGCATGTGTGTTCTTTCCACAAACCACACATGGATCAACTAGTGGGCATTGCATGTGTGTTGTTTCCACAAACCACACATGGATCAACCAGTGTCATTGCATGTGTGTTCTTTCCACAAACCACATATGGATCAACCAGTGGCATTGCATGTGTGTTCTTTTCACAAATCACACATGGATCCACCAGTGTTCACTGCATGTGTGTTCTTTCCACAAACCACTTATGGATCCACCAGTGTTCATTGCATGTGTGTTCTTTTCCACAAACCACTTATGGATCCACTAGAGTCATTGCATGTGTGTTCTTTTCACAAACCACATATGGACCCACTAGAGTCATTGCATGTGTGTTCTTATACTAAAACCAGCACTAGAGTCATTGCATGTGTGTTCTTTCCACAAACCATAGATGGATCAACCAGTGGTCATTGCATGTGTGTTCTTTTCCACAAACCACATATGGATCCATTAGAGTCATTGCATGTGTGTTCTTTCCACAAACCACACATGGATTAACCAATGGAATTGCATGTGTGTTCTTTCCACAAACCACATATGGATCAACTAGTGGCATTGCATGTGTGTTCTTTTCACAAATCACATATGGACCCACTAGAGTCATTGCTTGTGTGTTCTTATACTAAAACCAGCACTAGAGTCATTGCTTGTGTGTTCTTATACTAAAACCAGCACTAGAGTCATTGCATGTGTGTTCTTTTTACAAACCACATATGGATCCACCAGTATTCACTGCATGTGTGTTCTTTCCAGAAAGCACTTATGGATCCACCAGTGTTCATTGCATGTGTGTTCTTTTACACAAACCACATATGGATCAACCAGTGGTCATTGCATGTGTGTTCTTTTCCACAAACCACATATGGACCCAGTGACATCCACTCCTGCCCATGGCTTGCACTTCGCCAAGGAGGCAACAATGGCGTTCTGCACAGCTTCTTCCCTGTCGTCCTCCACATCGGAATCGACAATGACGAAGGTGACGGGGCTGGCGTGGACCGAGCACCATCGCGACTGGCGGCTCCTGCTCGAGCTCGACGCCGCATCAGTCCTTCTACAGGTAGGAGGGGCCGAGCTCAGATACGTAGCATCATTGCTCCTCTCAAGAAACCATGGCCATTTGATACTGCGACGGTAGGATCTTGGGGTGGATCCACCGCGGCGAGCCCTACTGGAAGCGGTGGAGCGGATGGATCTGACGGTGCGAGCCATGACAAGTTCCTAGGAAGGAGTAAGATTGTGGGCCAGGCGTGTATGGTTTCTGAGCAAGGTCTCCCAGTGATATGTACGTGGGCAAGGTACCAAAAAATTTCGTCCTATGCGCGCGAGAGGGCTTTTGAACCACGAAGGCACGAGGTTTGGTTGACAAGTCCACACGCTAGGTCCCCCACCTGTCAGCCGAATGTGGGCCGTAGGATTCTGCCCGAGTTATTAAGTAGGGATAAATCACGCTTCACCACTACCCTAACATCAAAAGGCTCCTCTTTCCTCTGCCCTCGCTCCCCTCGCTCATGGCTCGCACCTCGTGCATTTCGTCTCGGGCGGAATCAAGGTCGGCTCAACACCGTTAGGCGGGTGCCCCCATCAGGTACCGGAGGGCGCCCTACGATTACTACCCCGATATGTTGTGTTTGTGCGGTGAGAAAATGCCGATATGGATTTCGTGGACTGACGAAAATACTGCAGGAAAATTCAGCAACTGTAGCATTAGAGCGGTAAGTTCCTAGTGTAGGTACAATGGTAACCCGGATCCAGAAAGCGTAATGTAATTCTTTTTTTTTGTTCCTTTGATCTACTACGCAAGAAGGGAGGGGGACTGGCTGTGACAAGTTTGTGTGGATCGAAAAGCCACTAACGGGTTTTCACAGAGAGCTTGTTCAGGATCTGCCTAATGCTGTGTGGGACAAGAAAGAGGAGATTTGTGCGATGGAGCGAGAGATCCTGGAGCTTCACCAGGTGCAGGGGAGGCAGGGCAGGGAGGTGGTGAGACAGACAGGCTCAAGATTAGGCCAGATAGTGGAAACAATTTCCTCATTATTTGGGCATTATCTGTTGCATTTGTAGTTTATGTTGCCATGTTGTTGTCCAGCAGCTGAAATAAGTTGTTGCTTCGTGGAGTGTAGCAGCCAGCTTAAGAAATTGCTTTTCAGCCCAGAAACTTATCATAAGTGTAATGCAAATAGCAGGGATTTGTTAAGTGCCTATAAATAATTCATGTCTGTGCCACTAACACCCATCGATTTTGGAGACCCCTTAACCGCTCAGCTATCGCGATTGTTCAGATAGTAGTGGCACAGTCACAATTTTGGATTCAACTAGTGGCCTCAGCTGTATATCCAATCCTAAAGTCGCGATACATTTTACTCCGAGTACGGGAGGCAGATTGTTTCACCCGACAAGTTCCATGCACACAGCTCCAGAGTTTAACCGAACTACATATATAGGTTCAAGTTCAATACATCATTAGGCTTCTACACTGCTAGCCTTCTTTCTCTGCTTGGGGGCCAAATTTCTTCCTCTTTCCTTCACGTCCACTGGCTTCTTCATCTCCTGCCTTCTTCCTCTTCCTAGGTGCCAATTTTCTTACCTTCACGTACCCTGCATCTCCGGGTCGAGGGAAGTCAGGCCAATCAGCACTAGAATCTTATCCAGCACCATCACTCCACTCATTTTGGTTTTTTTCCCGCAGCAAAATCACTGAGTCGGCTATCTTGTTTCTTACCTTGCGCTTCCTGTAAAAAAACAATACATGGATTACTACCTTATATCTACAGACTATAAACAATTTTTTGTGTGAATGTACCATCTCATACCTAGGTTTGGGAGCATTAAGGGGACATCCAGCTGCTCTATGGCCTATAAGATGGCAGGTCTTGCATCTGTTTTTGCCCTTCTTTGTAGCACAGAAAGCCGAACCCTTCTTCTCGAGAAAATTCTTAAACCTATTCACCTGGGGTCTTCCTCTGCCCCTTTTTGTAACTGGCTGGCAAAGCTCGAAAGACAGTTGGACTTGAGGCCACTGAGATAGGTATGTACATGGCTCGACGGATCCAGCGTACGCAGCTCTGAACTTTTCCATAGAGTAGTAGTCTGACAAATACTGATCCAAATGTGGTAGAGTTCTTTTCTTCACCAAGAAGGCCCAGGCGTGGTCGCAAGGTTTCCCGGTATGCTGCAATTCTAAGCAGGTGCATTCTCGTAGCTGGATGTTCACAACATCCCTTTTGCCACTCTTGGACATCGACCACCTCACAGCTTCTGCTGGTTGACGGGAGAACCTTAAGATGAGCAAGTCCTCGGCTTCTCTTGTGCAGTTGCTGTACAACTGGCGGTAGCATATGTCCTGTAAGTCTCCTACCGATCTCTCTCCTTATATTTAACAGCTTCATGATCATACCACGTATGCTGTCCATCAAGATATGAACAAGACACACTTTTATGTCCTTCACCCAGTTATTCAGGCATTCTGCAAGGTTGTTGTTTATGTAATCAACTTTGATGTCAAGGTTGAATTGACTCCTCTTCCATAGCTATGAATGATGGATGGCTAAGTACTCTAGAAGTTCAGGGGCTTCGGCAAAAATCTTGCTCATGGAATATTCGCTGCTACTAGGTTTGTAAACTCTAGTAGCAGGAAACATGTAACAAAATACGCTGCCTGCGTAGTGTGATTACAAGTTGAGCATCATATGGGCATGGCATTCTCTACCTTCAGCTCGCGGGAACACCTCCTTCACTGCATTCATCAGCCCTTTACATGCATCCGTGGATATAGCCAATGGATCCATGTGGCCTATTGATCTCCTGAGCTGCCTCATAAACCAGACCCAATTTTCCTCCGTTTCTGTTTCAAACAGCCCGAATGCCACTGGGAACATCCAGTTGTGACCATCAAGTGTTGTGGTAGATGGCAGGCAGCCTTTCCATTTGCCAGTTAGGACAATATTGTCTACACTCAGAAACGGCCTATAGCCGTCCTTCAATCCCTGGATGCAAGGTTTAAGCGCCATGAAAAACTTTTGAAATATATTTTACCACCTTCTAATTCGGTGTCAATCTCCACAACACTCCCCGGACACCTAGCTTGTACCTCCGCCTTGAAGTTATACAGCATCCTGAAGCTATTGGTCCAATCCCCATGCAAGACCCCCTAGAGCTTTCTCTTTACCTTTCCAAACCGTGTAATACGAAAGGACAATGTTGTATTTAGAACCGAGGCTAGTCTGAATATTCTTCGCGGTCTCCCTAGGGTTATCCTTTAGTATGGACATAGATTGCATACCCACCCACTCCGTATCAGCCATTGAGGATTTCAGTTTGCTGCATGTCAGACACATGTGTGGAGGGCCCATTTTGTTCACCTGCAACACAGATTCATTTAAAAGATAAGCAGAGTCGACTAGTTGCCAGAAAGATATCACACATCAATTGTAGTTATAGAGTGAAAAGAAAGAGAGAGAGAGAGTTCCAATGGTTTGCTGCATTCATTGCCCTAGTACCCTAATTGCATTCGACGCAGGTAAGGCTCTTGCTGTGATCCTCCATGGACAATGTACCTAGGCCCGTCCATTCATCCATGTTAACTTGCAAACTGCCTCATACCTCTGGGCAGTGTTCTTCAGTCGATAAACGTCGAACTCCCCCTTGATACAAAAATGCCGGAACGACATCCTGAACTCATGCATGCTCCTGAACTCGGTGCCGACCAAAATTATAGATATTCGTGGTCATGTTTCATTTCTTCTACTTCAACACCCAAATCATCGACTGGAATACTAGCCTCATCGTTAAGTTCCTCGTCTATTTCATCATCACCAGATTCTTGATCCTCTACAGTGCCTTCTTCTTCATGTGATTCAGAATCCTCACCATCGTCTCTAATGCCTAGTACTGCACACATCATATTGACTCCCATGGGTGGGGCTGCACCATTGTCTCCACCCGGATGGACCAGAACATTGCCCCAATCCACTTCACCGGCAACTCTGTTTTCTCCAAGACACTCGGTTGGTTCTGCTACAACCACATGTGGTGGTCTTACATTTGCACGCATCCTAGGTACTTCAGTGGACAAACAGCAGTCAGAATCAATTTCATCTTGAGTGTACAGAACGCTCTTGCTCTTCATGTGTACATCCTCCTTCCTGATGTAATCTTTCCTGATGGTATCAGTAGGGCTTGACATCCGCGTTCCATTCCCCATCGAACTAGGCTTTTTGCTACCGCTCTTGGGTGTGATCTCCTTACTGCCTCCCCTCACGGGTGTTGGCTCCAGGGTGCTAGCATTATTGCCTGACCTCTGCGGTGTGTTCTTCTTCGAATTAGCCCTTTTGCTGCTACTATTGGGCGTGTTCTCCTTCGTGTTGGCATTATTGCCTGACCTCAGCGGCGTGTTCCGCTCCAAATTAGCCCTTTTGCTTCTACTATTGGGCATCTTATCCTTCGTGCTAGCATTATTGCCTGACCTCAGCGGCATGTTCTGCTCCAAATTAGCCCTTTTGCTGCTACTATTGGGCGTGTTCTCCTTCGTGCTGGCATAATTCCCTGACAGCAGCGTGTTCCACTCCAAATTAGTGTTTTTTCTGCTCCCACTGGGTGTGGTAGCCTCCGTGCTGACCATCTTCGCCTCTTTGCTACCACTCCTGGGAGTGTACACCACCGTGCTAGCCCTCTTAGCGTTTTTGCTGCTGCCGTTCGGTGTGGCATTTTGACTGGATCTCAGGGGTGTACTCTGCGGCATGGTGCCTTTTTTGTGCGACTCTTGGGCGTCCTCTTCTCTGGAGTGGTCTCCTTGGTGACGTTCTTCTTCGGGGTGCCCTTTCTGGGATGCTCTTCCTGCTCCTCTTTATGACGCTCCTCTATAAGACTCTCCTCTATTTGAAGCTACCCTCAGTCGCACCAGCCCCAGTGATGCCATGGATCAGGTCACGCATGCCTTCTAAAAGTCCATCATCTCTATTGTCGAGTTCCAATTCCTCTCCAACCATTTGCACTATCAAGTGAAAGTACACTTCACCTCTATAATGTTTCCTTGTAAACGGTACGACTAAATCCCTGGTATCTTTCACTTTGATAGCCTTTTTGCTCCTGTAACCATAATATAACAAACGTGCTTCCTGGGAGGACCCCCACAGCACCTTCACACGTAACAATGCCATCAGGTTAGATAACTTTACCACCTCAGGATCGTATCTGCCAAGGATTACATCAAACTCGTCATAGATTTTTTCGGTGCCATCATCTAAATTTGCAGTATAATTCACGACACCGATACGAACGATTACTTTGCCATCATTAGGTTCTTCAGGATAGAAACCTCCGAGAGGTTCGAGAGATGGAGCGGCACCATCAGACCTAGCCCTAATGCCACCGCCGCCATCACTAGTGTCATCGTTAGCTGGATCAACCTCAGTGGAAGTACCAGGACCAGGAGCAAGGCGACGGCCCTTAGCAGCGGGAGCTACATTACATGGTGGACAGGCAGGGCCCCTTCCAACGGCAGCCACAATAGGATCAGTTGCTGCCATGCCACATCGATGATCAGGAGCAGTTCCCACAACAGCAGTGTTTCGAGTGCTAGCAGAGTCCAGACCATGAGCTGGCTCCAGACCAGCAGCTCGCTGAACCCGAGCACGGGTTCGAGGAGGACACAAGGCATCAGTCTTTGCAACAATAGTGGGGCAGCCTCCGGAAGCCTTAGTTTGCTCAACAGCAGCAGGGATTGGGTCAACAGCGTCCAGATCAAAAACAACACGAGGACGACCAGTACCAGCAGATTCCAGAGCACGGGTTCGCACAACTTGAGGACAGTTTCGAGGAGGAGCAGCACACAAGGCGGCGGTCTTGGCAACAACAGCAGGGCAGCCTCCGGAAGCCTTAGTTTGCTCAACAGCGGCATGGATTGGGTGAGCAGCAGCCGCAGCAACACGGGCACGGGAACGGGGACGACCAGTACCAGCAGATTCTAGAGCAGATTTTTCCACAACGGCAATACGGGGACTCCTATGAGGAGGTTGCCTGACAGAAGCATGTCGCTGTCGAGGAACCACATTTTTCTCAACAACAACAGGGGTTCGAGTTAGACCTCCCTATCCAATAATAGCTGGGCGACTCCTAGTAGCAGGAGCTTCCTCATCCAGTATGTTACACACCAGCATAACCACGCGAAGCCGAACATGTTGTTTCATCAACCCAATTAGTTGACTGTCACACGCTATAGGAACCTTGAAGCCTCGTTCATCAACGATGTTGTATCGTGTAGTCTGCTCTGGCCTCATTTCAGCAAGTTCACGCACAGCAGCAACCAAACCAGGGATAGTGCATAACTACACAAGCGCTACTTCCATCTTCAGATTCTGAGCTTGTTTCCACGTGCTCTTCCCATGTGCTAATTTAATGAGGTAGCCGCACATGGTGACCAGAACCGTGTATTTGGGTTCAGCGGAGATCCTAGTTTACAGAAAATTGGAGACAAAAGATAAGAATTGTTTGTCAGTGTCGTGCTAGCAAACAATTCTATGTTTGATATATCTCTATAATGCCAATCGCCAGCTAGAAGTTATAGGTAGTGCGAATAGCAAAGAGAAGAGTAGCTCACCCGCAATTAGCTAGAAGTACTTCTTCCTCGGCAAATGGATATGCCGTCCTTCACGTTGCTCAGCTCGTCGGCAGTAGAGGCGGGCTAGATCGTCACAACGGCTGGCACGACATTCGGCATTAGAGCTCGGTAGCAGCGAATAGGCGCAGCAACTTGGCGCCGAAAGTGAAATGCCCGAAGAGATCATTCTAGTTGGAGAGGGGATTTCGACACCGTCGGTGCTAGGGTTCATGCGAAAGGAGGGAGGGAGTGGATTTGTGAATTTGGTCAACGCACCATGCTCCTTTAGTCTCTCGTTTCGCCTATGTGGTTGCCACGTTGGTGCTCGCGTCACGGAAATATTACTGACATGAGGGTCCTGACCGTCTACTTCATGGGGCAGTTTCACGGCATGTTTGGATTTCATAGGGGTGAGACGAGTTTGCATCAAAATGTCCCCTCTCGGTAGTTGGCGGCCCAACATTTCGAAACGCAGCAATTTCAGGCAACTTAGGTAACATGGTGCACTCGCCCGCGAAATTTGGCACCGCAGCCCGGTAGCCCCCTTCATATCAGCAGGCTACCTATGATTGGGGAGCTTCTTCTTCTTCTCAAGGGCCTAACTACGATCATTCTTACAATGACCCGCCTGCTTGGAACCCTTACTCGTACTTGGATTGATACCCACTTAGGCCAAAAGCCTAAGCTTGGGGGGAGGTATGCCAATATCGCACTCATCTCCATATCATTTTGCGTCGGTACTTTGTATATTTATGTTTCGTTCTCTTTTTAGTTTTCGTTCTTTCTTTGCTTTTGCTTTCTAAAACACAAAAGGACCAAAAATATTTTTGTTGTCTCTCTTTGTTTACTTCTTTTTCTTTTTGCCTTGGTTTGTTCTTCCCTTTTTGCTTTGTATGAACTATTCAAAAAACCCAAAAAGATTTTGTTTTGCTTGTTCTTCCTTTTTGGTTCTTGTTTTAAAAAAACGAAAACACCAAAAATATTTGTTGTTCTTCTTTGGTTTTGTGAGTTTGTTGTAGGGTTCAGCAGTTCTTAGTGGAATTTGGTTTCATATTATTATTCAAGCCACACAAGTGAAGGGCAATAATGAGGATTAATGACAACTTGAGGTGTGGTAAGAGGCTGGTAACAAACTCTATTTGTTTTCATTTTTGTACATATACTCATCATTGTGGGCATGCTTAGTCTGTTCATGTAGGGTGTATGTTATTCATGGATGCTTAGTAGTTCTTGCTTTCATATGATTAGTTCCAGCTTGCTAATAGTTTGTAGCATGTCATATGAATGTTTGCTTGCATTGCTCTATTCACAACTTGGTATGACACCGTGGTATCCTCCTCTGAATGTTTCACTTGAATTTACTTGGCACATGATCACGCATGCATATGACTAAAATAATCAGTTGAGCCTCGATGAATTATTTTGCCTTGAGGGTCTTGAATCACTTTCATGCCATGATTAGTCCTGTTTTTTTGCAAGCATGATTATGAAAGTTATTGCTCTCTCGTTTGTCGCTCCCTTACTATTGCTAGCCTCCACTTGCACTGAGTATGAGCTCTACTCGTGTTTCCAATTCCCTAAAACCAATATTGCCAAAAGTGTCCACCATACCTACCTATTAACATCATTTGCTGTTCCGTGCATATTCAATATGCCTTGTTTTGTTCCGAATAAAATGTTTGCTTGTTATGAGAAAGTTAGTTAGTAAAGCTCTCATGAACTTGATGGCACACTTTATTTCCTGCAATTAATAAACTTGAACCATTGTGACTGTCCATGAAAGTTATATGCTTGCAAATTATAGGCTAGGGATTAGCAGAACCGTGCTGTCACGGGGAACGCTTTCAACACCTGTAAATATATACCCAGTTGATATCATGCTCTTTTGTTTGCAGATGTCGTCGGTGTGAAATAATAGGGGAGCTTGTAAGTCCATGGAGTTATGTATGTGTGTTAGAGAAACGCCTGGGCCGTCGGTCTAATCCATGCCTAATCATGGTGGAAACCTGCAGCGTAACCATAATGAGTATCTATGAAGCATTCTTCTTATAAAAAAAGATAGCTATTGAGAAAAAAGAAAAAAAGAGATATGAGAAAAGAGGAAAGAGAGAAAAAATCACCTTTTTCCCATGGTAAATAAGAAGATTGCTGAGATACTCATTGTCTGCTTGCCTTGCCATTTTGATATGGGGATTCTTCCGTATCATCGGGAAAGGGGTACCCTGTTGGCAGTTCTCTATGATACACACGTATTTACTATGACAAGAACTTACCGGTAACTAAAGTTGAGTAACATGAGGAGCAGACCTCGTACTCAAGGGACATGAGATTTCCAGTTTATAGTCTGTCAAGCATATAACTCAGATTGGACCTCACTTTCATCTTAACCATATTAAAGATGCTCATGATAGGGGCAATGAGAGCTCAAAGCTAATGAATACCATACTTTCAGCATTTGGCAGCCTTTCAAACTTTTCAAAACCTTTTTATTCCTTGTTGAGTCACCACCTATTCTATGAGCACTTTCTTGAGAGCATAGTTGTCATTATTAGTATAATATGCTTGTCTCATTACTAGATTAATTGTGTTATGACTTTGATGCTTGTATCTTTGATATCTTTACTTCTAGTCTTCACCTGAACTTAAGAGGTGCCTTGGCATTCACAATAAAAAGGCAAACGAGATACCACTCTATCATACCTTGTTATGAGCATTGTAATGTTGCTTATGTTTATGTTTCATGTTACTTATTAGTTTTGAGTTGGAATCTCTTCATAGCTTGCAATGCCTATTAAGTAAACTTAGTTACATACTCCTTATTATGAATTGTCTAAGTAGTTGATCACATGCTGAGAATATATACATCATATGAAGCAAATGTGTTTGGGAAAGTTTCTTTTATCGCACTCAGTTTTCAACTGAATTGCTTGAGGACAAGCAATAAGCTAAGATTGGGGGGAGTTGATACGTCCAAAACGTATCTACTTTCCCGAACACTTTTGATATTGTTTTTCCTCTAAACTTGTGTGATTTGGATACAACTAAAATAGACTGACGCTATTTTCAGCAAAATTACCTTGGTGTCTAGTTTTTGTGCAAAAAATCAACTATCAGGAAAAATCCCGGAAAATATGCCAAAAATCCTATTTCACTAGAAGACTCACGGAGCCAGAATACGAGACAGAGTGGGGCTGGGCCCTGGCCACACCACCTGGTCACGCAGGCTAGGCCTGGTCGCGCCAGGGGGTGGTCTGGCCGCCCCAGACACCCTCTTGGTCTCCCTCTTCGCCTATAAGTTGCCTTCTGACCTAAAAACTCGGGGGGGGGTCGATGTTTTTCTAGAAAGAGTTCTGCTCTGCCGCCACCACCAGATTTCGTGATTCGGAGCTAGAAACTCTGTTCTAGCACCCTGTCGGGATGGGGAATTGGAGGAGGTCATCGCCATCATCATCACCATCGCTTCTCTATCGACCATCCATGTTTCCCCCATCTATGAGTGAGTAATCCCCCGCTGTAGGCTATGGGGATGGTAGGGATTTGATGAGATCGTTCATGTAATGGCATCAGGTTGTTAGGGCATGGTGCCTAGTATCTTCTATTAGTGCTTTTTGACTTTGTTGCGGCTTATTATGCTTAATGCTTGTCACTAGGGCCTGAGTGCCATGATTTTAGATCTGAACATGTTATTGATTCATTATAATAGTATTGTTTTTGGTCATACCTGGAAGTTGTATACACACGTTGTTGTCCGGAACCAATGGCCCCGAAGTGACAGAAATCGGGATAACCGGAGGGAATGGCTTTGATGTGAGGATCACATGTGTTCACGGAGTGTTAATGCTTTGCTCCGGTGCTCTATTAAAAGGAGCACCTTAATTGCCAATAGTTCCCTTGAGGCCCCGCTGCATACGGGCTGGCAGGACAAAAGATGTTGTGCAAGTTCTCATTGCGAGCTCGTATGTCTATATATGGAACACATGCCTAGGATTATTTAGTACTTGGATGCTTTATCTTATTTACCTGCAAATGCCCTATGTTCTGATTGCCATGTGAATTGTCTTGTCCATGCAACGCCCGTCCATCCATCCCTATGCCTACCGCGCTCTAATCCTACTGTTTGCTGCAATTGTTACTACTGTCTTTACTTTTACTACTTCTATTACTTTACTATTGCTACTACAAAACTGTTGCTACTGATAAACTACTGTGAGCAAGATTGTTTCCAGGTGCAGCTGAATTGACAACTCAGTTGTTAAGGCTTATAAATATTCTTTGGCTCCCCTTGTGTCGAATCAATAAATTGGGTTTCGCTTCCCTCGAAAATACTGCGATACACCCCCTATACTTGTGGGTCATCAGACACCCTAGCACCTCATCCTTGTCCCATTTAACTTTATGTTTTCTTTCATGTAATAAATGTACCACTCGTCACTCACCGATTTGCGAGGCATGTCAACTAGGACGACAACCTCACTTACCTTTTCCCACCTCCACCACTCGTACTTCCACTACATTCCAACTCGTGCATTGTGACTTGTGGACAATCTCCTGTACTTAGTTTCTCGGGATACAAATATTATTTAGTCATTTTGGACGATTTCACTCATTTTTCGTGGACCTTTCCCTTAAATAATAAATCTGATACTTGTGCCACTATTCAACACTTCTTTCAATTTATCCTTACACAATTCCATGTCTCGATACGGTGTTTGCAGTGTTTGCAATGTGATAAAGGTGGTGAATTGCTCACTAGCTCTTTACGTGATTCCTTTTCCTCTCATGGTGTCTCATTTTGCCTTTCTTGCCCACACACCTCGCCCCAAAATGGCAAATTCGAGTGCCTTATTCGCACCACAAACGACATTATTCGCACACTCCTTATCCATGCTCACTTACCGCTTCCCTTTTGGGCTGAGGCCCTTCACACTGTCACTCACCTCCTTAATCTATGACCATGTCGCGCCATTTCTTTTAACACCCCACGCTATTGTCTCTACAGTGTCCAGGCCTCCTATGATCACTTGCGCATTTTTGGTTGCTTGTGCTACCCAAATCTATATGCCACCGCTCACCATAAACTCTCCCTTTGCTCCACATGTTATGTGTTCCTCGAGTACCCACGAGAGCATAAGGGATACCCCTGTTTCGATCTCCAATCTTGCCGCATTGTCGTTTCCAGACACGTAGTCTTTGATGACACCCAATTTCCATACACACCCCCTAGACACACCACTTCTCCCACGGAAAATCTATATCCAACCACCCTGGCGTAGATCCGGCTGTGATCTGCCCCGAGATCCCACCCCAACCTACCTCGTACCACATCTTACCTCTCGCCTCCACTACCGCCCCACCATCTGGCATCCTCGACCCACCACCCACCCCGACTGCGCCCACCTCGCCTGCCGCGCCCATCCTACGCCCACCTCGGTCCCATCTGGTCCCCCCACTCCCACATCCCCGACCTGCTCTCCACCCGCATTCGCCTCGACCTCCCGCATCCGCCAATTCTCGCTCGCCCCGCACTCCTGACGCACCCCACATGCCTGACATGGTCCCCTCCCCTGATTCCCTTCCACCCAATCACCAATCGCCCCTCCCCTGCCACTACCACCCCGCGCTAAACCATTACAGCCACCCAACAACGCACACAAAATGATTACCAAAGGGAAGAGGGGGTATTTTAGGGCCAAGCAACAATTTTCTTTGAACACAACCACTTCCACCTCTCCGTCCCCAATTCCACCCATATATCGTTCTACCCTTAAGGACCCCCATTGGCACGCTGCTATGCTTGATGAATTTAATGCCCTAATGCGGAATGACACGTGGTCTTTAGTTGCTCGTCCTACAAGTGTAAATGTGGTGACTGGCAAATGGATCTTTCGACATAAGTTCAACCCAGATGGCTCGCTTGCAAGGTACAAGGCGCGTTGGGTGGTTCGTGGTTTCACTCAACAACATGGTGTTGATTATGATGAGACATTTAGCCCTATGGTGAAGCTTGCCACTTTTTGACTTGTGCTTAGTCTTGCTACCTCTCACTTGTGGCCTATTCATCAAATGGATGTCAACAATGCATTTCTTCGTGGTGATCTCCAAGAACTAGTATATTGTGAGCAACCCTCTGGCTTTGTTGATTCCACTCATCCATCACATGTTTGCCGGTCGAAGAAGTCCCTTTATAGCCTCAAACAAGCACCCCTCACATGGTTCCATTGTTTTACTTCCTTCATCACCTCCATCATTTTTTGGCCTCCAAGAGTGACTCTTCCTTGTTCATCTACAAACATGGTACCTTGGTTGCCTACCTTCCCTTATATGTTGATGATATCATCCTAACTGTCAACACCAACACCCTTGTCCACTCCATCATTACCTCCCTCAACAATGAATTCTCCATGAGTGATCTAGGTGACATCCACCATTTCCTTGGCATCAATGTGCATCACACCCATGAGGTGCTTTTCCTCTCCCAACAATAATATGCCTTGGAAATTCTTGAGCGAGCCAATATGCTTCAATGTAATCCCATTCCCACTCCCATGGACACTCGCTCTAAATTGTTGGCTAGTGATGATGCTCGGGTTGCAGACCCTACTCTATATAGGAGCTTGGCGGGTGCCCTCCAATATCTAACACTCACTCGCCCTGACATTTCTTATGCGGTTCAACAAGTGTGTTTGTTCATGCATGACCCCTGGGATTCCCAGTTTCAGTTGGTGAAGTGCATCTTAAGGTACATCAAGGGAACCTCTCACTATGGGCTGCAGGTTTACAAGTCCTCTCTGCATGATCTCATTTCATATTCGGATGCTGATTGGGTCGGGTACCCTGACACTCGGAACTCTACTTCTGGTTTTGTGTATTTCTGGGCAACAATCTGGTTTCATGGTCTTCTCGGCGGCAGAATACTGTGTCTCAGTCCAGTGCCGAGGCTGAATACAGAGCAGTTGCAAATTGTATTGCTGAATCATGTTGGCTGCGACAACTTATCCAAGAGCTTCACCATCCTACGACACGAGCTACCATTATTTATTGTGACAACATCAGTGCCATGTACCTGTTCTCCAACCCTGTGTAGCACCAACGGACTAAGCATGTTGAGATTGATCTACACTTTGTTTGTGATCATGTCGCTCTCGGTGAAGCTCGTGTTCATCATGTTCCTACGAGTTCCTAGTATGCTGAGATCTTCACAAAGGGGCTGCCAGTCAGTGTGTTCCAGGAGTTTCGGCCCAGTCTTAACATTGTCTCTAGCATCGTTCCGACTGCGGGGGGCTATTGAACACACATGTATGTCACATATACATGCCCGTTGTACTCCTGTAAGGGCATCTCTAACCGATCCCCAATCGGTTAGAGGAGTAAACTGTCCAAATCGGTTAGAGGAGTAAAATTACTCCTCTAACCGATAGCCGTTCCTAACCGATCTCCTATAGTTAGCAGAGTAAATCAAATGAACACCTCCAAATTCGATCAAAATCAACCGAATTTCAAACTAACACATATATTTAACACAATATACATAATACAACCAAAAGTCAGTCGAATTTGACAAAATTCGACCACCTCCTAACCCTAGTCCTCATCCCAGTCATAGGAGGAGGAATCGGAGTCGAGCTCGATCACCCCCGGCGTCATCAATGGGCCCACAAAGCTGCTGACGTCCTCCTCCCTAACCCTGCCCAGCGCTAGAGCGGTCGACGGCCGCACAACATTGGCGAACCCCTCTTCTTCGCTATCCCGTCTTCCGCTTGGCCTCGGCGAATTCTTCGAGTTGCTACCGCTCCTCCTCAACGAGCTCCGGGTTCAGCCTGGCGAGCGTTGACACCATCGTCGTGTCGCGGCGCTCCGCCTCGAGGCGCTTGCGGGTCTCCCTGTCCTCCCGCCACTCACAGTCAGAGATGATTCGGAGGCTGGCCAGCTCTAAGTCCAGCACCATGGCACACCCTAGCGGGAAGTTGACCTCGCCGCAGTTGGAGCCGTGGAGCTCGACGTTCTTCACATCATACGCCAGCGCCGCCTGCTCTGGCGACTGGAAGCTGCTGATCCAGACCTTCTAGTTGGTGTTCCGGTCGGTGATTTCAGCGACCCACGCCCCCACGATCGCTGTCGCACGCCGCGGTAGACCGGCGTTGCCGGCACGGGAAGGTCCAAGGTGCTGGCGGAGCGTCGAGGCTGCCTCCGGCGCTTGGGTGGCGCCAATCGCGGAGGAGAAGGAGAGGAACGATGGCGGGGAGAGGAAGAGGCTTGAGCTCGCGGCGGGGGGCCGCGGTGGCGGCGAGCGCTGGGGATTGGTGGCGAAGACCGCCGGCGAGAGGATCCGGCCATCGCGGGTAGCTGCCGTGCCGGCGGGGAGGCGAAATCGGCGGTGGTGGTGGCCGAAGACGGAGGAGAGCTCGGGGTGGAAGGGGGAAAGTGGGTGTGAACGCGCTTGGAGGGGAGGAATATTTTACTAAGTAAATTTAGGAGTCGACCGCACCGATGTGTAAATTTTTTACTCCGCTAACGCGTTTTAGCGATCGATTAGGTACGATTAGAGGAGTAAAAGAGCATCTTTTACTCTAATCGATTTTTATACATGGGTTAGAGATGCCCTAACCTCCTAGCCTAGTCCAGCGATTCCCTCCTTCAGAATAGGATCTCAAGCACGTCGTGCCCTCTCTCTCTTGTAAACCGATATATGTAAACACTCTTGACAGTTAATACAATTATTCACTTCTTTCAATTCAACTATTACTAATGATAATCGAACGCACACACAATCTGTATATGGTTAAAATCGCTGTATTATGTTGTACTTCCTCAAGCGGCGGTAGCAGTAACTGGTTGGCGTGCTTGAGGTGCCAGAAGTCGGCGCAGACGGGCGAACGCCTGGGCCAGGATCGAGTCGATCTTCTTCGGCAGCCGCTGCGTCTTCGTCTCTGGAGCCTTCTCCCCTGTCGTCGCCTCACGGGACAGGAGGCTGCCTCTGCGTGAAGGCTTTTTTTCTTTTAGATCAAAAGGGCCCAGAACGGGGAACCCCGGTCCCATTTCATAGAAACGAAACGAGTCAAACTGTCAAGGCAGTTATACAAGCCATCTAAAGTCAAAATGCTAAAAATTACACTGGAAAAATGTCTCGAAAGAACGCCAAATACGCATAGGGGGTTTTATTTCAGATATCGTCTCTGCAAATCTTCCCGAGCTTCTTCCTTGTCTCGCTTGCAGGCTGCAGTCCCTGGGGTTTCGTCCACTCGTCCCGCCAGTAGGGTGTGGGTGGAGAGGCAGGCACCACCTTGTCGCAACTCTTGGGAGTGAGGAGGATAGGAGAAACCTCCGAGTGCAGAGATTCCACCAAAGATGCCATGGAGATGGTTCCAGGGTTCATCTCCACTCGAGGGGTCTTGGCCTTCCGAGTAGGTTCATGATCTTCTCCGAGAACAGATCCATCTTTTCCAGCATATGTTCCTTGAACAGCAAACGCCATTTCTTGATCGTTCGCAGAACGAGCCACCAAACCTGTTTGATACAAATCCAAGCCTGGTTGTCAAATATTAGTGCATTCCTTGATTTCCAGATACTCCAGAGAATCAAAGTGCATACAGTATTCAGCACTGAATGTTTTCTATTTGCAACCCAGAACTTGGCAATAGATTCAAAACCTGAGCCTAACGGGCAGCCAAAGATGGAAGAAGTAAATTTCCAGATTTCTCTAGCCACCACACAATCGAAGAACAGGTGATTGATAGATTCATCTTCACTACAGAACACACAATCTAATGGTTTCCCTAGGCATCTTCCTCAAGTTGTCTCTGGTCATTAGTTTATTATGGGCAAACAGCCAAAGAAAAATGTGCACCCTGGGAGGCACCACTAAACCCCAGATAGAAGGAATATAAATGGGGATCACACCTCTGAAACTAATTATTTTGTATAAAGAGCTAGCAGAGTAGACCCCATTAGCAGTGTGTTCCCAGACAAGAGAGTCACAATTGTCAGTGAAAGAGATACTTAAACAAATTTGTTCAATCTCAAACCACTGTTCCATCATACCAGTGCTGAAGTTTCTTCTGAAGGAGAGTTTTATGACCCCCTCATCCCAAACTTCAGAAACAGTGGCAAGCTGCTCATTACAAATGCAGTAAAGATCCCAAAACTGGATAGAGAGAGGAGAGGTGCCAAACCAAGTGTCCTCCCAAAATTTTATTTGTTTACCATTACCAACCACCCATCTATAGCCAAATCTAACTGCTCTAACTGTAAGATCTCACCATAATAGGTAAGATCCCTGTGATTTCAGTGCTAGTCCCTGGATCGAAATGCTAGCACCCATAGTTTAAGATGAAGTACATAGAAACAAAGGTCATTATTACATCGCACATCCAGGAGTATAATGGTTCTTACAACTCGCTTAGCCAAAGTCTAAGACACAAGTTCACAATACATAATAATAATAGAGTCTTTAGTCTTCATGTGCCACAGGCAAGCATGTCGAGTGTAGACCCACAACCCTACTCATCATTAGAGTATCCTGCAACATAATAAGTTACAGCCATAAGGGTCAATACATTTGAAATTGTATTGGCAAGTGATACCATAGATACTTAATATAATCCAACAACTACATGAATATATGGCTAAGTGGGGTTATGGCTGGCTTTGCTAAAATTAGTTTAACTTATAGTTTTTGAAGAAGTTTTTCATTCAAGCTATAAGGTACCAATGATAGACATCACTATACCTTTACCCCTGTTCACCCACAAGTTTTAACTTAGAGAAATTTGGATGAGGAGATTATTGAACTACTTCACTGTCTTGAGGCTCAGAAGTTGTCCATAACCGGGGACACGGCTAAGTACTTAGTTTTACCCTCTCGAGAGGTGGTGCACTTTCCCCACAAGACTCGACATGCATCGAGACGAGACTTTTCAGAAGCAATCCCTCATACCACCACGGACGCGTTCCATCCTATCATCACTACCACCTTCTATCCGTCTGGCTGAGTTCTTGCAACTTAGTTGGTCAAGGCAGAGCCCATATGCCATGTGGCTGCACTGGAAGCTTTATGACAAGAATGTCTCCAATCTCTTTGTTCCTGGGTGGCCATCCACAAGTGTGATACACCAGCTGACCATAGACATGGCCCCTGAGTAACCACTCAACATAATCCAAGAAAGTCCCAATCCACCCAGGTGTTTCATTAATAATAGTTGTTTTCTTAGTCAAACAAAAATAATATCTTTCCATACTATCTTGATATGTATTTTCCACGCACGAATTCTACTAGCATAGCTAAGCATTCTAGCATACAAAGTCTTTTAACTAGGGGATACTACCAAGATATAGTCTATAGGATAGTATAGCATAGTATAGTAACATATGAATAATTCTATCATGCTAAGATCTACCAAAATATCACTAGTGCAATAGTGAAAATAATAGGACATAAGATGAAATATCACTTGCCTTGGTAGCTAGGGGAATAGGTACAATCCTCACAGCAACAAACTTCACAATCCACACAATCTACACAAGATCAATACAACAACAATAATTCAATCAGTAGAACATTACAAAAACATGAATGTATGCAAAATGAAATGATATGATCACAACTGGAAAATTTACAGAGTCTACAGTACTGAGGATAGAATACCTCATCTAAATGCATAAGAAATACTCAAAAATAATTTATAGAACAATTTTTGTGAGCAAAATACTCCTAAAAAGGTTTTGCCTATAATTCAAATTTTTCAGAGGCAAAAGGGTGAAACAAGGCCTCCATAATAAATTTCTCATTTTTCTGAATCCATAGACACCAAAATTGTATATTTCTGATTTGTGGATCAAAAGTTATTGAATTTCTAAGTTAAATACTAAATCTGTCTATTTTTTCTATTTAAACGAAATAGCCTGGCGACGTGGCGCTTTCCTATTGGCTGGTACCGGTTCGGTCGGATCGATCGCTATGGGCCATCAGATCTTAAGTGACTACGGACGGATCTTATTAGCCCGTACCCTTTCGTTTAGTGATCTAATCCTATCCGCTAGGATTTGATCGAACGGCTACTAATCATCTCGCCGGAGACTGGCGACGCTAGCGACGACGCGCGGCGGCGGCACGTCAGGTGAGTGATGTTCCGGTGATTCTAGAGGGGTAGGGAAAAGGGCAATCTTACCGAGGGTTTGCGGTGGTCTCGGCGATCTGGTTGGTGGTCGCGATGGAGAGAGGGGAGCTCTGCTGCACTCTGTATTCCTCGCCGGAGTGGCGTCGACGGCGGAGATCACAGCCACGAGACGGTGGCGTCGATCTGGTACTCGAGCAGACAAATAAAAGGGTTAGGGGAATGCGCCTAGTTCTGCACCGTCTAGCAGTGGCCCAAAAGGAGCGGCGGGAACCTTGCCCTTACCGGAAAAACTGTCAGACGGTGGCGGCAGAGGGAGTTCGCCGGACTTGGTCCATATCGTCGACCTGGAGAAAGAGGGAGCACGTGGCTCGGTTAGTAGGTGCGCTAGGATATGGTGAAACAGATGGGACAGAGGGGAGGGCGTCGGGCGGCCTGGGTTCACCGGAATTGTCGCCGGAATACCATCAGTGAGCGGCGTCCGAGCTCGAAATTTGGGGAGCCTGGGGGCTCTCCGGGGGTGGCGACTGGGGGAAATGACGAGGAAGGTTAAGGGGATTAAGTAGAGGTAATCACCGGGGGATTTACTACGAGAAACGGCCGGAATCGAATCGATTCGAAACGGCAGAGAAGGGGGGGCTATTCTTCGCCGGGGGTTGAAGACGATGGGGTGGTGGGGTGACGTGGCGTGGGGTCGGTCTGTCAGCGGGAGGGGGTAGTCAGGGGCGTGGTAAGAAAAGCAGGGGAGAGGGGAAAAGCCGGGTGGGCTGGTTTTGGGCCGAAAGGCCAGAAGCTGTCTGTTGCTTATTTTATTTATCTCCTTTACTCTTTTTCTAATTCTCTTTTCTCCAAAACTTTTGATAGGATTCAAATTGATTCAAACCAATTTGTGAAAATTTGTAAAAACTCAAACTAGGTTTTTAGGGTATTATAAAATATATTTATCTTCTATTTTAATCCAAAGTATTTACTTGGACTTAATAGGTAATATAGCATTTTGTTTGATTCTATTTTCAAAATAATTCATATCTTTTTATTCAAGGCTCAAAATTGCACCAAATTTTTGGAGGACATTCTAAATGCAATACAAATACATGTTATGATGATATGAGTGCAATGATGATGATTTCAGATGAAATTTTGGGATGTTACACTAACAGCCCATAAGAATCATTTCCAGAATCTAGAGGATCCCAGTCCCCTGCAGGCAAAAATGTTTGGGTTTTTGGTATTATATTTGCTATCTACCAGGTTTTTCCAAATCTTCCCTTCTCCATTAATGTATCTCTTCAACTAGGATGCAAGCAAACAAATGTTTACATCTCTGAGAGAAGGTATCCCCAGGCTACCCTAATCTTTAGGAAGACACACCAGATGCCAGTTGGCTAGATGAAGTTTCCTATCTTCTCTAAAGTCATTCCACAGGCAGTATGACATCTGGGAATTGATGAGTTGCAAGGCCCATTTAGGGAATTTAAAGAAGGAAAGGAGATAAACTGGTATGCTAGCTAGATAGGTCCTAACTAGTAGCACCCTTGCAGCATGAGAGAAAATGTTCCCCTCCATCCAGAAATCCTCTTGAGGATCTTATCAATGATTGGTTGGAGATCTTCCCTTCTAAGTTTATCATAATGCAAAGGAACGCACAAGTACTTAATAGGAAAATCTCCCACACACATCCAAGGGCCTGTTGGAAACCATTCGTTTCGCCAACATCTAGATTGATGGGGATCAGCTCACTTTTTCCATAATTAATTTGCATGCCCGAAACATTCTCAAACAGGTCATTGCCCATTTGAGATTTTTAGCCTTCTCCATATTATTACTAACGAAAAGGATGGTGTCATCAGCATATTGAAGGCCGATCACCCCATTAGGGACAAGTTGAGGGCAGAGCCCTTCAATGAGCCCCTACGTAGATGCTTTAAGAAGCATTCTGGAGAAGACATCTACCACAAGATCAAAGAGGAGTGGGGACAGGGGGTCACCCTGCCTGAGACCTCTTTCTGTAATGAAGGAGTCTCCTTCCACCCCATTGATCTTAACAACCACATAGCCTTTTCTAGTGACTTTGGAAATCAGATTCCTAAAGAAGGGACTAAAACCTCTTCTAAGAAGAAGCTCATCTAAGAAGTCTAAGTTTACCATGTCAAAGGCTTTCTCGTAATCAAGTTTTAGGATTGCCCCTTTCTCTTTTCCTTGATGGACAGAGTGGAGAACCTCATGTGCAGTTACCACAGTCTCCAATATGTACCTACCTTTTATGAATGTAGTTTGGTTGGGAGAAATGAGTAAGTCCATGAGGAGAGCAAGCCTATTGGTTAGAACTTTAGTGAAAAGCTTAAAAATACAGTTGAGAAGACTAATTGGTCTAAAAAAAATCATATTGGAAGCATCAGGTTCTTTTGGAATTAGGGTAAGCACAGCAAAATTAAGTTTATATATGTCCAGTTTCCCCTGATGGAAATCTTGGAACATATCCATTATGTCTGTTTTAACCACATTCCAGAACTTTTGATAAAAGATAAAAGAAAGCCCATCTGGTCCAAGGGCCCCATCAGCATAGGAGCTGAAAAGAGCTTCCCTGACTTCCTCTTCAAAGAAAGGTGAGTTCAGAGTAGAATTTCCTTCTAGAGATACTTTCTCATTGTCACTGAAGAAGCTCTCACTTAAAGAAAAACCCCCTCTGCCCTCAGGGCTAAACAGAGTTTTATAAAATTTTGTGGCGATATCTAACATTCCTCCCAGATTAGATGTGGGTCCATCTTCTCCTTCTAGGGAATGGATAAGGGTTTTCCTACGTCTCTGGTTTGCCACTGCATGGAAATATGCAGTGTTTCTATCCCCTTCAAAGATGTCTCTATCCCTGGACCTCTGTTTGGCTTTTACCTCTTCTTTAAGCCAAATAGATTGTATCTCAGAGTTAAGCACCTTCATCCTACCTAGTTCAAGATCTGATAGAGGTTCTGTTTCAGCCTTTATGTCAAGGCAATCATCCTCCTCCATTATTTCTTTATTGAGCTGTCTGAGATCAGCTTCAATATTTCTACTCCAACCTTTAGTACGCGCGAAGGCTTTCGCCGCACAGGCGAGTCGTCGCTAGGTGGGTGCGCTCCAAGGAGGAATTCTTTCTATTTATCTCGCGCAGATTTGGTCTTTTCTTGCACCGATCGGTTTCTTCATACATAGGAACTACGAACGGGTAGGCTACCGAACCGATATGCGAGGGACAACGGACCAAAGAGGGACGTACCAAAAACACACGGGGCTACAGAGGAAAAACTCAAGCAAAATTATATCTACATCCGTTCCAAAATGTAAGGCTTTTTACCTCGCTTTGTCGCGCCCATCCATTTACAAAATATGATGGAGAATCCTGCAAAATATATTGATAAAGAATTTTTGATAAACCAACTCAAGTAATTGAAATAGAGGCACTAAACTGCGGGCATACAAAAAAGGGGTACACGTTATGTACTCACCTAAATGATTTCTTTCTAAATTTATCTCCGCCAGCAGTATGACAACGAAAAAGACGCCAGACTGAACATAAAATATACTTTCATCATGGGAGATATATAAAATCAGTGGGGATAAACAGAGATGAAATTGTTACGAAATTTCAGAGCTAATATGGTTGGTGATGAAACTGTCGTGAATCTTGTTGTAGTTTCAATGGAAATTAAGCGACGTGTAATAAGATATTTCTAGACACGTGTACATCAAAACTCTGCCATCATAGGAACGGATAGTTGGATATTGGGCATTAGATAAAATATGGGATCCCAAACAAACAAAACTAGAGATCGTCAGCCGCAGAAACTCCTGAACAAAATAAAAAGCAAGAACCAGTCTCAAGGAAATCCTTGAACCATTATACCAGAACCATAGAAGAGCACTCAGGCCACTTCGGCTACTGCAAACAAATGTAAGAGCGGAGAACAACATTAGAAGGATTCCGAACTGAATTAATCTACAACAAAATTCTAGCTGGACGGGCACCTTTGCGGGAGGAAGGAGGAAAGAGCCAGGACGACGGTATGGAGCATATGTGGAGGAAGAAGCGAAATTGCAACTGATCTCCACCCGCAATCCCTCCATTAACGGCTGTAGAAACGGATAAGTTACTTCTTGTCTAAACAACGGCGGATGAACTATGAGTCTCCCAATATGCTGCAACTAGCAATTTTAATTGCGTCAACAAAGAGCCGCCGCTACCCCTCCTGACCTTTGGATTTGCACGTACCTTAGCTAGCAAAGGCCGGCCTGCTGGACGAGGCCTCGAAGCTGCCACGCCTGAGACTCCTGCCAAATCTCTCCGCCACATTCAATCTCGGTCAATCTGCTTCCTAGAATGCGTATGGCCCATCACAATGTCACAAGTTGGCCCGGTTTATTAGAATTCACTCAGGTTAATTTCTAGAGTAGCAGCCCCGTCTGGGTGCTAGAGCAAGTGCAGCAAGAGAACGGCCGATCTGGTTCATACACGGAGCGGATCGGACGACAAAGAGTAGCAGCGCCGTCATGTTGGCCCGTCTGGATGCTAGAGCAAGTGCAGCAAGAGGACGGCCGATCTGGTTCGTACACGGAGCGGAGCGGACGACAAAGAGTAGCAGCCCCGTCATGTTGGCCCGTCTGGGTGCTAGAGCAAGTGCAGCAAGAGAACGGCCGATCTGGTTTGTACACGGAGCAGATCGGACGACAAGGAACGTCAAATCGCTGGGATCGCTCCTAGCTAGGTGAGTTTTACTGTTTCTTAATATGTAAACACTCTCGACAGTTAATACAATTATTCACTTCTTTCAGTTCAGCTGTTACTAACGATAATCGAACGCACACATAATCCGTATATGGTTAAAAACATTGGATCCATGGGACCAAAACACCACCAAAGTTAATCCAGCGCACACCACGTTTTGGCTTGTCGAGCCACCGTCCAGGCGTCCCCCCGAATGTAGCTGGTCTGCTGGTGGGCAGATCCAGATCCATCCATCCAGATGATGAGTTGGCGTTAGTTCGCTTTCGAATGAGAACTCTCAACATGCAAACCACATGCTAAAATCGATATTCTCTAGTCCCGCGCGCGCCTAATGAAGGGGACTGGTGACTGGTCAATGCGGCGGCGAGCCCACTCCATAGCGCGCGCGCACGTTCGTGTATTTACCGGGTCTCTTTCTTGTTTTCTCATTTCTTCGGTGTGATTCGCTTTCGAACCCCACCATCCCACTCAATTCTCTCTTCCCTCCTACAATTGGCTTCTCGCCGCGCCTCCTTTCCCCTCCCTTCCCCGCCGCGCCCACTGTGATCCCTTGATCCAGCGCTAGAGCAAAAGATGGATCGGCCAGCGCGGGATCAGCGGCCGTCGCTCTTCTCGCCGTACCAGATGCGCCGCTTCAGCCTCGCCCACCGGTGAGCCGTCCCTTCTATCCGCGCTTCGAAATTTTGTGGTCGTGTCGACTGTCGGATTTTGGCTTACTCGTTCGACGCTGGTGGGTATGCCTTCGCAGGGTGGTGCTGGCGCCGATGACGAGGTGCAGGGCCATCGGCGGGTTGCCGGGACCGGCGCTGGCGGAGTATTACGCGCAGCGGTCCACCCAGGGAGGGCTGCTCATCTCCGAGGGCACCGTTGTCTCGCCGGCGGGGCCGGGGTAATCTCGTCACTTCATATCTCTCTCTGCTCTGTGGTCGATCGGCACATGGTTGATGTTCCTGCTCTGTCTGTTGCATCTTTCTGACCTATGTCGGTCCTAGATAATACTACTAGTACAGCTAATACCACTGTCGTTTATTCGGGTACTTCGATTTTTTTTATTGATAGCACGACGTGTATGGTATCTGCATTCCTCTCATAAATATTCCTGCTAGATCTGGGAGAGTATGTGGTTGTAGGCCAATCTGTCACCGAATATTTGGTTGGAGTACTAGCTTTGATTTCTATATTTCTATTAGTGGGTGGTTGTTCAATGACGAGTACACATGACCTACTCTGTCCATAGTTTAAGGAATAAAGTGTGACATATTTTTGGTGTGCGATTTAGGTCCCTGGTCATGGGAATAGCAATTTAAGGTCCTTACGTTTGTGTAATTGTGTCGATGGAGGTTCAATCATATTTGATTAGCGGCTAATGATCGCCGTACATTGACTGTACTCTGGCCACCGTTTGACCACGAGATTAAATAGTAAATGTTTTCCAATAACACTCCATTCTTTGAGATTGTTTCTCTAGTATTTCCGCACGGCCGACACATGGTTAAATTGTTTCTGTAGGATAGGAAGGCTTGGACTATCGTTGATCAAGTTTTCTATAGGATTAAGCTAAATGTGTAATTGTTGTTGTGAAGTATAAATAGAGAAATGGTCACATATGGTAACACCTACAGTATGATTTATCTTGAGAGATGCACTAAATCTGCAAGTAGTGTTAGCCTTTCCTCCTACTCCTAGTGCTTAAGTAGTTAAGCTTTCAGAATTATGAAAAACACAATAAGATTCCAGCCAGCTGCTCAAGCTAATTAGTAACAACAATAGAAGGAAAAAAGCAACAACAATAGACCGGATACTCGTCAGATTCATTAACCAGTATGTTTTGTACCATTCTGGTGTATGTAATGTTACAGATATTTGGGAACTCGAGATACATCTCCCATAAAATATGAGCTAAATTCCATGTAAATCACATGTTCTGTGAATAAAAAATAGATACAGGGAAGATCAAGCTCTACACCCAGGCATATTCTGTTCTGAGGAAAATCGGGGAGCCCTCGACTACATTGATCTTATCTATACAAAATTCTTAGATCATACTCAGTGGTATTTGCAAGATGCGAGAAAAACGTCCACGTACTGAACAATGGTCACGGGGAATCAGTGGATCACTATACACCAGAGTTTTTTAAGTTCTATCATACATACAAGATTAAATTTTCTCTTGTAATTTCTGCGTAGCTATAAGAAATAACTTTTGGATATTTTTTCATGGTTTTAGCATAATTATGTTTTCGTCATTTCAAACTCTGCCCATTTCCAAGGATATTTAACATATTTAAGTTATCTAGAGATTCTTTTGATTTTCACACCTGATAGACATTTAGCAAGTTTCTGTTAGCTTTCTAGTGCCAAGTCAGATGCTTAACAAATAAAACATTGTCGAGTAGGTTTCCTCATGTCCCTGGAATTTACAATCAAGAGCAGATAGATGCATGGAAAAAAGTGGTGGATGCTGTTCATGCGAAAGGAAGCATCTTTTTCTGCCAATTATGGCATGTAGGCAGAGCTTCTCACCAAGGTATGTTCATATATAATAAATTTTGGAATATGTATTTGTCAAAGGTTGCTATTAGGTGAGGAAGAATATAACTTCTTGTATATAGGAAAATATACGCAATGAATTTTTTTTTGGCTGGAGTCCATAAATGCCTAAAATTTGGAACAATTATTTTAATCGTCAATATCATATACTATCAAATTCAACAAAAACAAAAGTGTGGAATAAAAGAAAAATAGCAAATTGACTTCCATTCAGTATAGTGCAATACAATATTCAACGAACGATGAAGGAAAATACCAATGTTACAAGTTACAACATTCCTCGCATGTACCAACAAGCATGTGTTGTTTGTGTATACGTAGAAGAATAAGAAACACGAAATAGATGTATCAACATGGATTGTTGGCAGTATAAGAAAAAAATTGACACGAGAACAGAGCCGATGGAAAACATTCATGAATGGGTTGTCACTTGTGTGCAGTTTATGGTACCCGAACAGGAACCAAAGAGTAAATATGTATGTACAGTATGAAAGTCGCATACATGGCATGCATGACTTCAAAAAGTTCGAACTTTAAACATCTAGCTTGTTATCAGATTTGAGCATCAATATCATTTATTGATCTAAACATATCATCTTTTGTTTCCAATGTCGACTTATGTTCCTCCATCGACCAGTATACCAGCCTGACGGTGCTGCTCCAATATCCTCAACTGATAAACCAATATCATCAAGATGGAAGATACTGATGCCTGATGGTTCGTATGGAAAGTATCCCAAGCCAAGGCGCCTGTCGACATCAGAAATACCGGACATAGTTGAGCAATATCGCCAAGCTGCCATAAACGCCATTGCAGCAGGTTACAGCACGCTTAAATTCACAAACCTTTGCATCTAACCATATGGCTCGAAATGCCTCACATATATTATAAGCTGATATGGAGATCAACTTCGTTGCAGGTTTTGATGGCATCGAGATCCACGGTGCCCATGGCTACATCATTGATCAATTCCTCAAGGATGGTATCAATGACCGCACCGACGACTACGGTGGATCACTCCCCAATCGATGCCGGTTTCTACTTGAGGTGACCCGAGCCATCGTATCTTCCATAGGATCAGACCGAGTTGCAGTGAGGGTATCACCTGCCATCGACCACCTTGATGCCTACGACTCGAACCCCATGCAGCTTGGCATGGCTGTTGTTGAACGGCTCAATGCCCTTCAGCAAGAAACTGGACAGCTTGCTTACCTCCACGTGACTCAGCCCCGTTACGCGGCCTACGGGCAGACAGAGTCAGGCCCGCATGGCAGCGCCGAGGAAGAGAGCCGCCTGATGCGCACCCTACGAGGCGCGTATCAGGGCACGTTCATGTGCAGCGGCGGCTACACGAGGGAGCTTGGGCTGGAAGCCGTGGAGAGCGGTGACGCCGACCTGGTGTCATATGGGCGGCAGTTCATATCGAACCCGGACCTGGTTGAGCGGTACAGGCTGAACGCAGGCCTAAACAAGTATATGAGGAAAACGTTCTACACTCCTGATCCCGTCGTGGGTTACACGGACTACCCGTTCCTCGGCCAGCCTAAATCGCGCATGTAGTGTACTCACAATGGGTTTGTGCAATGTATTTGGTGAAATAAAGGAGTATATGTCACGGTATTTTCACTGTTCGGCTTGATAGACTCCTTATTTGTACCTAGCGATGCTGTTACTGTCTTGGGAGTACATAAAGATAGGATATTGTTGTCAGAGTTGGTGATTGGTGGCGGCATATAGGTACACCAATGCACCAGCTCGGAAAATGCATGTAAAGATGATGAAATATTCTGGATCCAGTAAAGCTACACATGCGGACTACAATTTACGGAATTCAACTTACCGAAAACGTGGAAAAATTCAGTTGGAGCACGGCCCTTAAATCACGGGTGGAGAAAGGATTGGAACCAACTGAGTACTTGCACGTCATCGCGTAAGTTTGTTTCCGTAGAAAGTTGTCCGTAGGTCTAGCATTTTTGTTCTGGAAAAAACAAGATGTAAACACGATGCACATCTATCATGTGTTAAATCTCTTTCTTTTAGGTGTGCGTCAGATTAGAGATGTATAATAAGACATGGTAGTTTTATGTTGTGTCAATAGTACCAATCAGAATTGATCCGAATATTCTGTGATATTTAATTTTGGTAATCAACAGTAGTATGCCTTATGGGGCATTTAACTTTAGAGATGAATAATAATACTTGGTGAATGTGGGAGCTAGGCCCGCTAGGTCGGTGCCTGATTCGACGTCCGACACGGAGTCTAAGCCAGCTCTTTCGGCCCTAGATTCCGGGGCTTTGCACTAGAGTATTGAAACAATGACGAAGACTTCTACCTAGGAAAGTCAGGAGATCAGTCAGAAGTCTTGTAGACAGGTCCCTTCGAGCAGCTTGGTGTAGAAAAGAGCTAGCCTGACAACAGAATCTTCGGCGTTGATGGGGGAGTGCCAAGACTGCCAAGAGTTTTAGCCAGAAATCTACCATCGGCGAGAGAAGCCAGAAGTGAATATTTCTTAACTGTGCCTTTTTCTTTCTGGTAGTTAAGTTATTGAAAAAAGTACGAAATGAACTGAAAGTTCTTATCCCCCCCCCCCCCCCCCCCCCCAAATATATGGACTAGAGTCGATTCAGTGGACCTATATGAGATCACTATAAAAGTCTAGCAGCACAATCCAGAACTAGATTTTGGATTGGAGAGGAATGCGTTCGCGCATGATGTGATAATCCTTGTGAGTTGCAAGGAGATCGTGTCTGTTTTGCAGCCAATTAACTTGCTTCGTGCTAGGATTGCTTGGGGATCCGAACAGAGGTCAAAATTAGTGTGGTTGAACAAGATTAGGACGTACGCACAAATTGACCCCTCACATGAACTTCTGCAGGTTTAAGATAAGATAAACATCAGTTGGAAATGTTTGCTATGGTGGATGATGTGGGTACACCAGATTCAGATCTTGCTGCTAGAGGTGATGATGTTGTAGTTTATGAACTAGCTCCTGTTGATCGAACTATGTACCATTTTTTTAGATATTGACCCATGCACAACAATACTTGATGTTGGCAAAAAAAAGACTGTAGCTTAGTTGAGACATGATATGTTGGCCAATTCCAAAGACATAACTGTTGAAAAGATTAAAGACAAGATTTCTGAATATATAACTTTGGGCCCTAAGTAGATGTCACAAATACGTGGTGGCATTTCAAGAAGAAGGACTTCGTCAAAATTGTTGATAATGAAGATCTGATGCAGAAAGAAGCAAAGTAGGAGGGTGGTGTTCATGGTTGAGATTTCTGGTAGTTTTGAAGAGACTATAGTGGATGAAGAGGCCCCTAGAGTGGATGTACATGACGAAGTGGCTATCCGCCGAGTTCAATTGTAATTCTACCTGAATTTATACTGTAACATGTATGGCTCAAACTTTGTTTATAGATGTATTTATGCCATTATGTTTGTTGAGAGATTATGAATGGATTATGTTTACTGAACTGTTTCATCAGTTGTCGAGACAATCGAACATATTTTTCATTCAGATAATCATTAATGTAAGTCATATGTACTTTGCAGTTTCACTGGATTTTACACAACTTCAATTAGCATGAGATAATTCATGCATATTATACGTGTCAATACTTAGCATATGTTCAACATTCAGTATATTTTTGGTCAGAATCATCACTGTGCAGAAAAATGGCCAAATAATGCAAATACGAATGCAATCAAATTTATAGTATGCTTAATCTTCGGAGCACTACAAAACTTATTTTGTAGGAGACAGTAATTTAATTGATTGGCATGTCATTAACCCTACATGTCATTGACTTGCGACGATCAATTAAACTATTGTAACATGCAATATGAGTGATCTGAATGCAACACCAAGGAATTGAATTTGGGTGGGTGCAAATGCATCGACACCTCCATACCATCAGACCATTTCTTAATGTGTGTAGTTCTTTTCAATCGAATTCTCTAGGAAAATATTCATGGTAAAAGACTCAAAGTTGGGATCACGCTCATAGATGACCTTGTCCTTGCCTCACTCCACTTGTGGTCTAAAAAGGGGAGATAAATCCAAAAAGGGGGAGACTGAAAGGGCATTGATGACAACTCCACTTGCGGTCTAATCATGTGCCTAAGTTGCAAGAATCATATATGAGCACATTGCGGATGGTGGACCCTTTTCGTAAGGACTCTTGAAGACGATGTTTCTTTTCGGATTTCTCTCTATTTTGTTTGTTTAGGTTGCCGTACTATCAAGAGGGTGTCCACCTCAGAAGGATATGGGAGAATCATGTTTCTTGCACAAACCATATTTGCACCTCCATAACCCTCCCAGTTTTTAGCGAGAGAGAGATCTGTTTGGGGGTTTGAGTCGCTTTTGTCCTGACCGAAAGTACCGGTCATGCACCGGTAGTTCCGCCCACAAGATTTTGCGGGGATGGCGTCGGTGATAGTACCAACACAAGTACCGGACAAGTACCAGACAAGTTCTGATGCCCTAGTGATGCATTCAGTGAGCTCTCTGTTGTGGGGGTGTCTATTTAGCAGAACTTGAGTCGGAAGTTGATTGGTAGTACCGGTCAGAAGTTCTGATCATCTCCGAATGGAACTATTGACTAGTACTGCCAGGTGACTTCGACGGTCCTTTGCCCATGGTACCTGCGTTCGGTAGTTCCACTGGGTGCCACCAGTAGTTCTGGTCAGGGTTTCGTGACCCAGAACTTCTAGGCCTAGTTATGTCTAGGTTCCGATGAAGCCTCATTTGAGCTCAGTACATTCTCTGTTTGAGATCTGCTATTTGGCAGAACTTAACTGGAAGTTGGGCTGGTAGTACCGGTCGGAAGTTCCGCCCGGACTCAGTTGGAACTTCTGACCCATATTCTGAGTCAGTTTCAACAGCTTTCAAGCCATTGGAACTTTCCTCACCAGAAGTTCCGGTGCATCGCCGGTAGTACCGGTGGTGTCGTGAAATTAGAAAATGGCTCGTTTTGAAGGGGCCTATTTAAGGACCCATTCTTCCTCCTCCCCACCTAAATCTTCAATATTATCTCTCCTCCATTAATTATAGAGTTCATTCTTGTTAGATCTCTCTCCCTACCCATCAAAATCTATTGATCTTTTGAGGGATGGGAGAGGTGACCTAGATCCACACGTAGACCAAAGAAATTTTGATTCCTCCCACCCATCCTTTGTGGATCTTGTTACTCTTGGGTTCTTGGAACCCTAGACGGTGTAGGACATCCTCAAAGCTCAGGCACTCATTGTGAAGCTTTGTGGAGTCATTGAGGGCACTCCAATTAAGTCGTGGAGATTGTTGTTGACCTTGTTGTAAAGGTTTCGGTTGGTGCCTTCAAGGTGACTAGTTAGTGGAACGTGAGCTCGCCTTTGTGGTGAGTTCACCGGAGAAGAAGGTGAGGCGTTTGTGTCGCTTGGGTGACCTTGTGTGGCCCCAACAACCTCTCCAACATAGACGTAGCTTCCTTGGATGTGAAGTATGGGAATTACATCTCTGTGTCTCCTTGCTATTTTACTCGTTCATATCCTTTACTACTTGTCCTTACCTCCTTGCTACTCGTTGTTGTTCTCTTCATATAGGATTGTTCACCTAGTTGCATCTCTAGAGAAATTACTTTTGTGCAAAGCCTAAAACTTAAGAAAAAAATAAAAATGGGTAGTGTCCTATTCACCCCCTTCAGTGGGAACAGAAGAAGAAGGAGGATTAGTTGGTTAAACCAGGAAGCAGAGGGGATGATACAACGAGATAGAGACATTTTGTTGTATGCTACTTCCTCTTACAATTTTTTTATTTGGTCTTGATAGTGCTTCTTTGGACATTAGTGTGGATGACTTGGTGCCTAATGTGTTGAATATTTATAATAGAGCCCTTTTAGAAGAAGTTTTTACAGTAGAGGAGGTTAAGAAAGCAATTTTTCATATGAAACATAATAAGGCTCCTGGCCCTGATGAACTGTCAGCGGCTGAGTTCTATGAACATTTCTGGCCTTTGATTTGTGATGATTTGTGATTATGCTTTCATGAATTTTTTCATGGTAGACTAGATATTTCTAGATTGAATTATGGAATTTTAACTTTGTTACCAAAAATGTGGATACATATAGTATTAATGGTATAGGACAATTTGCTTGTTAAATGTTTTCTTTAAATTTTTCACTAAGGTTTTGAATAATAGAGCTATATTAGTTGCATATAAGGTTGTTTCTCCTGTTTAGATAGCTTGTATAAAGGATAGATTAATTTTACACTACAAAAAAAGTTGACTTTTACAACAGACGAATTTCGTGGTTGAAGGCCCATTTTCATGGTGGAAAAGTCTTCCGCGATGGATGACCTTCATGGTGAAATCACCATCACTAAAGAATCTACCATGGTTTTTTCCCAACCGTGGTGGATCGCACCCTTCTACCACAGAAAACTATGTCGTGGTAGATAGGTTTCGCTAGCTCATTGACTGCTGACATCATGCAACATGCCACATGGCAAATACCGTTAACGGCCGGTTACGACCATCAACAGTCACAAAACCGTGGTGGAATCCAAGGCCCAACCAAGGGTCGCTAACCATTAAGTGGGTCAGCCCATTAGACAAGCCATCAATGAGAAGAAGCTTGTTACTGTTACGGCCTATTCTGAGGCCCGCGCTGATTGAAGGGTCCCATCACTTCGCAGCCTAGCTATGGCATGTTAACTTTCCAGTCCATTATTGTTCCGGCCTACATAAGCCCAGCTTGGTCAACCATTGTGTGGCCCATTAGAAGCCTATGCCACATCGGTCTAGCACTGTTAAAGCGTACTTTAGGTCCAACACTGTTCATAAAGTCCGCGATCGGCCGCCTACCATAGGCCCGTTAGCAAGAAGGCCTATTACTATTCTGGCCTTTTACTGGTTGAGCCTATCAGACGCTGGCCGCGTACTAGCGGCCCATATGTGAGAAATTCTGCTACTATTCTGGTACCATACTGTTATGTCCTTTCACTGTTCGGGCATGTTAGTGTTCAAGCCTTCCGCTGTTCTAGCCCGTAAGGATGTATGCTTTTTACCACATTGCGGCCTGCTATGGTTTTGGCCATTTTACTATTCTGCATTTTTTCACGTGAGGCCCATTACTGTTTGAGCCTTTTACTGTTGAAGCTTTTCACTGTTCAGGCCCATAAGGATGTCAGGACTTTTGCCGCTTTGCGGTTTGCTATGATTCTGGCCATTTACTATCCATTGAGCCCATTCGTGGTGTCGCTTTTGGCCTTTTGCACGCGATGCTTATTACAGTTACAGACTTTTGTTGTTTCAGAATTTCTGAGGCCCAGGCTAATCACAACAATAAAAAAATGTGCGTATGGACCGTCAAGGAGCATCATTTACTGTTCATCGTTGGTCTAGTACATTACGATCCAATACCAAGGCCCAATCGGCCTAGTTATGGTACCGCCTACCGCCAGGTGGGGACAATGTCAACTAAATGTGTACATGGTCTATGCAATTTACCTAGACATTACAACAGATGCAAACGTCTTAAAACTATTACATATCATCAACAAACTGAAGGGTAAGAAAATTCAGTGTTTCAGTTGCCAACCGAGATTGAGCCTATGGGTAGCAGAGTTCCCAATTTGCTCTTTCAATCTATCAACATCATCTCCCTTTGAGTGTGATAGCTACATTGGAAAACCACCTTGAGACATGATCTTGTAGCCCCCTCTTTGGCGGCGATAGCAATGATGTAGTCTAAAACTAAGTAATAACAAGTTAATATAGCAAACAAGGCAAGCAAACAAACAATCATCATAATTATCAAAGAATTCTACAACAAACAAGGCAAACAAAACTACCCATTTGAATTGGAGTTTAGTACAAGTCCATGGTTTAATTAAAAAAATAGGACAAGCAAGCAAGCAACTAACAAGAGTGCCTTCCGTGATTTTTTTTTTCATTTTTCGGCATTAAAATACCAACTAGATGCGAAAAACAACTTAGCGGATAAAGATTAGCAACTCCATATTCAGTAAAAGCATACTAAAGAACGAACACCCTTAACAAGATCGCGTCGGTTAACAAAGAGTCGGATAGATCGCGTCGGTGTACACACAATGATGTAGCCTGACCTACGGTCATTACCACATAAAGGTCTCTATCTTATGCCAAGTAGTCATGGACTCCAAAGTTGAATCCGTTCCTCTATGCGAGCCCACTTCCTACCCTATCGAACGGTATACTAGTTCATACTTCGTCCCATATTCATGATAGGTTCATACCGACAAGTACGGAGGCAAGGGAGGAAGCCCGGAGCACCAAGCTTGATAAGACGGAGGCTTGGAAGAGAAGACGGAAGAAGCTGAGCCACAACACTGGAGTCTCCGGCCTGCACACACCGGAGTCTCCGGCCTGAGGACCAGAATCTCCGGACGGACTCTAGAACGGCCTCCAGACTGAGGCCTAGGATAATCTGACTGCCACTCCGGAGACAGATCAGAGTCTCCAGACCACACCGGAGTCTCTAGACCGCCACACCAGAATATCCGGTGTCCATGACGTTAGGCTTGTGAAGGACTTTGGGCCTTTGGCCCATGTAACCCCAAGTCCGTCTAGACTTTCCCCTTTTATTCCTAAAGTACCCATGAACTAGTGGGTGGCCTATATATAGTGCCCCCACCCCCTCATGTAACCCTAGGCATAGATGATAGACTAAAGACACCCCTTTGTGCAATCTATTGTTTTGCCTCATCCCCTTACCAAAGGGGGCCGACTATTGTCACCACCTCATTGGAGTTTGCATCGCGCCTCCCTCATTGTACACCGCCTACGTTTGCGAGTGCGTGAGCGTAGTTATCAAGACCCTCTCCAAGGTGTCCTTCCCTATCTGCTTGGGATCGAGGGAGCACGTTGACCGATCTTTCCTTGCGAGGATTCTATCGGACCGGTGGCCACCGGCGGGAGCAATGGCCTTGTATCGTGTGAGTTTTGCGTGTATTCATCGTGTTCTTCACGAGGTGTGCATCCGCTTCCGCCACCTTCTCTCTTTCCCCTTGCTTTTCCATCGATTTGACCACGAGATCCATGAACATAGGGCCACCCTTGAGGTTACCCCTCAACATTTGGTATCAGCAGCTTTTAGTTGCCACCGATTTCTCATCGATTTGGTCTTTTCCCCATAAATTCAAAAATTTCCACCAAAATCGCCCCAATTCGTGTTTTTGATCGATCTATGATTTGAGTGAGTTTTGGTAGGTTTTGATCTGTGGATTACTTCCTAAAATTGTTGATCTACCTTCCCCTGCGTTTCCATAGCCTAATTCCTTGATTTCCGCCATTAATTTGAGGTTTTGGTTCAAGTTTTTCCGCCCAAAACGTGTCCTGTTCGAGTTCTTGACGTCCTAGAATCGACCGGACCAGAGTATTTGGCCCCGGACCGGAGTTTCCGGTGTTAGTGACTCTAGACCAGAGTCTCTGGTGTGCCTAGACCGGAGTTTCTGCCCCATGTAGACAACAAATCTGTTTCACGGGTTTGAGCATAACTTTTGCATTCGAATTCGGATGTTGGTGTTCTTTAGCTCGTTTCCAATAGGAGAAGGAGCTCTACATCATCATCCACGTGGTTCATGCTATCTACTCCATCCAAATTCCATGAGCAATGCGGAATCTACCAATAAAGGGTGAAGATCGGTGATGATAGGTATAAACATTCCACGACTTCTCCCCACTTGATTTCTTTTGTGAGCTACACTATCTTTGCGATCAATAAACACCTATTGAGACTAGTTCCTACTATGATTGCTTGGGCTATGCACATTTGATACCTTGTAGAATTCTGAGCAAATGTTGTGATCACGCTATCTCATATAGTTACCTTGTATAGTTGTTGGCACAAGGAAAAAGAAAGGAAAAAAAGAGAGAAAAAATAGAAAAAGAAAAAGAAAAAAAGAAGAAAAAGAAAGAAAGAACAAGTTCCTCATAGAATAGGAAGCGCAAGCTCGATGCACATCAAATAGGTGGTACTTATTATGCATACCTTGTAGCCCACCAATTTTATTGCAATCGAACTAGCATCTCTCCTTGCACTTGTGTGACACGAGCTTATAGTCTTTGGTAGGTAATTATTTGGTTCTTAGCTCACTTTCTCCGTCGCACAAGTCCCATTTATCCCACAGTGTGTGTTTCCTTGTACATAATTCCTGTCTTGTGGATTAAATTGTTTTGCTTTGTGATCATCGTGGTTCTTTACTTGCCATTACAACATCTTAATTTAAGATTGTTTCTTGACATGCCACCTTTCATACCCATCCACCATAAGCTTTGTGTGTGTGTGTGTGTGTGTTTAGCGGTTAGTTGATTTTGGTGTTCCATGTGAACTTCACTTTACTTGGGTTTGATTGCTCTCAAGTGTGGCCACTTGAACGATACTCTCTTCCAAGGTAAAGTAAGGTTTGACGTTGCATCCCTAACCCCCTACCACTTCCATATACACCACTTGGTCTTGTGAATCATGTCTAGGGACTCCGGAACCAAGGATGATATCTATGAAGAATCCATGATGAGCCACCATGACTACGACTCCACAAGTATAGAGGACATGATGGAGCACTACACCAACAATGGCTCTGGATGTTTTGAGGACCGGAGCATTAAACTTATGACGGCTCCACATGCATGGAAGTCATGGAGCACGCCATCTACTATGGCTCCTCAAGCATGGAAGCCTTGGAGATCTACATCGACAATGGCTCCTCATGCATGGAGTACATGGAGCACTACACCCACAATGGCTCCACATGCTTGGGTGATATGGAGTACTACAGCAACAATGACTCCCCAAGCATGGACGCCTTCGATTGCTACAAAAAAATGCCTCACCAAGCATGGAGGACATGGCGAACTTCACCAAATTCGAGGGATCTTCCATGAGCGATGGAGAATTCCTCCACCGCTTGGAAGTGGAGGACTACTATGACAAGCAAGAGTAGGTGCATCATCAAGAAACCATGACCTTCAAGGCCAAGCATGCCACACCAAAGGGCACCACCTACTTCAATGATCCACCTCCAAGGCATCAAGCGCCACCACCTACATGGCGTCATGCACCACCATATCCAAGGAGACGAGCGCCATCACCTCCAAGCCATCTAGCGCCAACATATCCAAGGCGCCAAGCACCACCATCTCCAAGGTGTCAAGCGCATCTACCTCCAAGGCATCAAGTGCCACCTACTCCAAGGAAAGGGGTGCCCAAACATCATGTTCCACACAAGGCACCACGAAGCAAGAATCTTAATCGGCATACATCCTCTCATGATCATCACCAACATCAAGAGGATACAAGACGTCGCCCAAGGCATCTTAACCATGAAGGCAGAGAATACATGTTGAGCACCATCCATAATGCTCAATCAAAATCAAGAAGGCACCACCATCACAAGAAATGTGCCAAGGAAAATGACCATCATCACGAGCATCATGTGGATGACCAAGTGCTTCACCAACATAAACCTTCGGCAAGGCACACCAGTGACCTCCATCAACACCATCATAATAAGGCACCTTCAACTACTAGTGCCAACACCAAAATGGCACCAAGAGAAAGCATTCTTCCATGCCATCAAGCTTCAATGCCAAAACTTCAAGTTCAAGGTGAAGCATCCAACTACAAGAGCTTCAATGCAACTTCTTCTCCAAGCACTCCAAGAATGTCATTCAAGAAAGAGATGGACCTCTACTTCTCCAAGTTGGACGAGGCCGTAAAAAATATGACCCCCAAGAGATAGAAGAAAACAAGTTGCTTTGCCAACAATTGGATGCAATGGTGGAGATGGCGTCAAGGACCAATACTTCCGATATGAGTGCCACCACAACAATGGCACCCAAAGTACAAGACGGTGACAAGGTCAAGAATGGTGAGCATGGGATTTTCCCTTTACAAAAGGATCTGCATGGAGTTGAGCACACCAAGCCTATCCCTATATGCTTGAGTGATGATGTGGTACCAATCCCGTGTGAGAATGAGATCCACTTAGCCCACTTGAGTGAGAACAAGAGTGAGATGAGTGACTCCACCATACATGATATTGAGTGCTTCCATTTGGAGGGCATGAGTGATACACCGAGTGAGTTGAGAGTGGTAGTTGATAGGTCATGTGAGACCACTTTGATTTCTAACGACTTACCCTCTACCTCTAGTGTGTTTTCTCATGATATTCTAGGTTCCATGGATCAAGTAGATCTAAGCTTGGAGATGATGATGCCGCCGACCGAGAATATGTACATGGTGCATGAAGATGATTCTATACCATGGCTACATCAAGAAGATGAAGAAGTCGCTCACATGGAGGAAAATACTACCACAACACCCACTTCATATGAGAGGTATGAACAAGGTAAACATAAGGGTGTTGATGATGCCATGATCCCACTAGTGGACATGATGACTTGTGATAATTAGCATGGTATGGATGATGTTTGTGATATCACATATGATTCGTTGATATTTCCATGTGATGCTTTGCCTTTGCATAATGTTGAGCATGTGCAATTATTTGATTGTGATGATGTTGGCATAGACATGCCATGCTCTAAACGTTACATTGATGATATCATTGCTTGCACTTTGTTGAACAATTGTTCTTTCCAATATTTTACTTGCAATGATGATCAAAATGGTATCCCTCAGACCATGCTTTGTCATGAATGTTTTACAATTTATCCTATTGCTTGCAATAAGATGAATACTTGCTCTTTCACTTGTTTTGCTTGCAACAATAATTGTCATATGTTGCCTATTGAGATGGCCCCCATAGCTTTCTCAAATTTTGGAGATTTTGGTAAATGCCATGATAAGCATGTTCCCTAGTTGCATACTCACCATGCACATATGTTACACTTGCTTGAAACTAATGGTGATGTGCACAAGAAGAGATATGTCATGATGGATGATGTATTTCTCTACCATGCACACATGTTCTTCCTTTTGTGTATGATGTGTGCAGGTACTCGCATGATCATGTCAACCTCGGTTGAGCACGAGTTGACAAAAAGAGATATAGAGAGCATACCCAAGTGAGTTCAAGATCGAACCCACCTCTGATACCTTTTGCATGATTTGCATCTTTCATGTTGAAAAATTGCTCTGTCCTATGGTTAGCTTGCAAGCATGTTGATGGTATTATTTCACCTTGTGATAATCATGTTTCGTTACTGTTGGATATTGATGCTTTGTTTGTTGCAACAAAAATGTTTTGTGTGCAACCATAATGCCATTTTGAGCATGTATTGTCACGAGAGCTTCCAAGTACCTCGTATAGTTGTTGCAACAAACATAAGGACCACTTGCTCTTTCAATTGGTTTGTTTGCGAACACGTTGCTTTTGCTTCTGCTTGTGATACTCCAATGCCCATGATCTTTGCTTATGATGATTTGTGTGTGGCATCCAACATATTGAACAATTTATCTTTCCAATGGTTGGTTTGCACACATAATGATATTGTTTGGATAGTCTTCTTAACGTGTTTTTGCTGAATTCTGCTATCCTTGCATCAAAGATGTTGATCAGTATTTTAGTCAATTTCTTTGAGCGCCACACTAAGACATTGTATGGAGTTTTTGAGTTCCCACATTTTGATGATGTTCAAACGATTTCCATGCACTTTGACCTTGCATACGCATTTCATTTGCGATACTTGAGTTGTGCTAATAGTGTTGTGAACAAGAATGTACATGCCACAAAATACATGCTCCTCTATCATGCATGAACATATTTTGCTTGGTCTTTGTTGTGTGAAGGTACAATTGCATATGCGTTAACCTATATGGACCATAAGTTGACTAGACGAACCGTAGGGAATTACCTATGGATGCCCTTCAATGAGCCATCTCTACATCCTAAGGTGATTTCACTTTACTTGAGGACTCATGCTATAATATTCATGAATTGGCTACTGTTTGAGTGTTGCTTCTCTTTTATTGTGAGCTTTATGGAAGGTGAAGGAACATTGAGGTGTTGTCAATTCAATCTTCCCGAGGACGACTATATGGTGAACCCTAGGATGAAGAAGGTCTCTCGACATCTTTTACTTGGTGATGAGCGTGTAGAGTCGAGGACAAATCTTTTTGAAGGGGGGAGATGATGTAGCCCGACCTACGGTCGTTACCACATCAAGGTCTCCAACTTATGCCAAGTCGTCATGGACTCCAAAGGTGAATCTGTTCCTCTATGCGAGCCCGCTTCCTACCCTATCGAATGGTATAATACTTCATACCCTGTCCCATATTCATGATAGGTTCATACCGACAAGTATGGAGGCATGGGAGGAAGCCCGGAGCACCAAGCCATACAAAACAAAGGCTTGGAAGAGAAGACGGAAGAAGCTAAGCCACATCAGCGGAGTCTCCGACCTAAAGACCAGAATCTCCGGACCGCCACACGAGAATCTCTGGCCGTACTGCGGACCAGCCTCCGGACCGAGGCCTGGGACAATCTGACTACCACTCCAAAGACAGACCGGAGTCTCCAGACCGCCACACCGGAATCTCTAGTGTCCACGACGCCAGGCATGTGAAGGCCTTTGGGCCTTTGACCTATGTAACACCAACTCCATCCAGACTTTCCCCTTTTATTCCTAAAATACCCCCGAACTAGTGGCTGGACTATATATAGTGCCCCCACCTCCTCATGTAACCCTAGGTGACATGGGTATACCCTACAGGTACTCGAGCTTGGTATATACGGTCTAAATACGTAAAGGGCCACGGTGTCGCCAAGGCCCAAATGAAGGACTCGAGTAACCTACGGACTCTCGATGGCTTGAAGAACAAGAAGAAGCTAAAGATAGAAAGTTTGAAGGGGAAAACCCTAACTTGTAACTGACTCGACCTGCTACCCGAGACCTAGCCTACCTATATAAAGGCTAGGAGGGGGCGGCGAGGAGGACACATGCAACCCTAGTTTCCACAACCCTTGCCAGATTGCATCTGTGCACCATTGTAACCTTCGGTTCCTTTGATAATTCCACGAGCAGACAAGCAGGAGTAGGGACCTCTACGAGGCCTGAACCTAGGTAAATCTTTGTCCCATGTGTGCTTGTTTGCTAGCCGATAGATGTCTCCAGCGCTCCCTCCTTCTCCAAAACCCAAGTCCATAACAATGGGCATTGATGAGTTAAACCCTCGTCAATTGGAGCCGTCTGTGGGAATTGGGAGTGATGATGTTGCGGCTTCTTCGGCCCCATCAACCGCGATCTACAACTCCGCAAAAACGGAGATTCGACAGCTCTTCGGCACGTTCGACTTCACCGTCCACACGCCGGCCACTCGCCCGGCCTTCGATTCTGTAGGCGACGGAATCAGCCTGGCGATAGGGAGCTTTCGCTCCCAAGTCGGTCAGATGGGCACGCTTCGCATGCCTGATCAGCCGACGACACCATCGATTGCCCCAGCATCATGGTTCCCTCCATCGATCGGCACCCTCAGTGAGCTGAACACCCCGACAACAGTCGAGAACACGGTCAGCGACAGCAGTCGCGACTCCGATCTAAGCGATCTGGCCACTAAAGATGGAACCTACGGTTCCAGATCTGAAAGTTGCGGAAGCAGCAGCTTCCCCAATCACTTCATGTGCACCGTCATCAACGTAGGCGATACCTCTGCCAATCGCGACAACGGTGGCAATCGCGGTAACGAGACCGACCCCCCCCAACACCGGCAACGGTGGCAATCGCGGTAACGGAACCGACCCGCCTAACGCCGGCAACGGTGGCAATGGTGGCAATGGCGGCAACGATGGAAATCGCACCCCCGTCGATAATGGAGGAGCAGTCGAACCTCCAACCATAATAAATGAGAAAACCGGCGAACGCGTCGTGATTAGACTCAATGAGCAAGAATGGGCTCGCTGCCGCGAGGCCCTACCAGGCGCTCCTCTACCCTTCGGATCCCCGCAAGAACTACTGATGGGATATCACTGGCTCCTAAAGGAAGAATTCAAGCGCCAACTACAAACAATCGCGCAACTCGAAGCGCGTAAAAAGGCAGCAGACGAATCGAGCCTTCGTCGCGCTGGGCTCTCCTCCCACGGAGGATCCTCCTCAAGGGGCAACGAGTACCTCGCCAAGAGGAGGCAATCTCGGATGGCCCATCTCACTAAAAAAGAACACATAGAAGCTGCAAAAGTCCTCGACTTCAGCTCTATGACAGTCGACACACGGGGCAACGTGGTCCCCAAGACGCCGCAGGCTGTGGTGACAGCGGCCACCATGTACCTCCTTAACAACCAGCCGCCAGCTGGAGATCCCCGAGCCGCCATGCACCAATCTACAATCGCGGGCTTGGGATTAATCGAGGACGCCCTTGACAAGGAGCCGACACCAGACCCGAAGAAGGGCAAAGTGCTAGCAAAGCGCTACTCCTCGCCCTCGTCCAGCGACGACAGTCATGACCTGTCTCGATGCCGCCGCTCACGGTGACACGATCGTGACTATGATGCGCGCGATGACCTCACGCAGCGCAAGATCGACAAATCAAGGGCACGACCTTCTCGGTCGACTGACACGGAAGAAGAAGATGTGGAGCTCTGCGACGCCAGATGCTTCAGCAGATCCATCAGGCAGAAGCGAATGCCCAAAGGGTTTAAACTCCCGTCGGAAAACCCGAAGTTTGACGGCCTACAGGACCCAAAGATCTGGCTGGAGGACCACATCTCCTCCGTCAGGCTCCACGGAGGCAGTCGAAGCATGACCATGCAATGCTTGCAGCTACAGCTGCAGGGCACCGCCCGAGCATGGCTCAACAACCTTCCACGCGGATCTATTCGCAGTTGGGATGAGCTGGTTCACAGCTTCGTGCGCAACTTTAAGGGCACATACAAGCGGCCCGCATCAATCGAAGAGCTCAGATGTTACCAGCAAAGATCTGGCGAATCGCTGCGCTCCTACACCCAAAGGTGGTCCATCATCAAGAACTCCGCAGAGAACATCTCGGAGGATCCCACGATTGACGTGTTCAACGGCAGTGTCCGCCGCCTAGAACTCAGGGAGGAGCTGGGCCGCTCAAAGCCCCAGACCATCGACCACCTGATGGAGATCGCGAATCGGTGGGCCGATGGAGAAGATTCGGTGAAGAATCATGTTCACTCTGACGAGGAGGCGGAACTCGAACGGAGACACGATCACCGAGGCAAGCGCCGCATGCGCATCTACGATGACTGCGACGACGTCAACATGGTCGCGGCTGGCTACGCCGACAGACGCGACGATAGCAGCAACAGCGGATACCGTAGCGGCGGATACCGTGACTCTGGGAAAACCACGCAAGTGTGGGAACACCGCACTCGCGATGAGGCACCCGTGAACTCCATCGAGAACAAACTATCCGGGCCATGCACGATACACTTCTACATCGACAAGCATGACGGTAAGAGGAAGTCCAACCACCTCCTCAAGGATTGTCGCGAGTTCCTCAAGCTACATGAGGGATTGGTTCGGATGAACCGCAATGTAGTAGAAAGAGGCTACAGAGCCGCTCCAGGCGCCGTGGCACATGGCGCACCGCCACCACCACCTGGGCCACCCCCGAATGTAGCTGCACCGGATCAGCACCACAGAGGCGAACCGTACCCACGAGCCATGGGAACCATGATGATCCAAAAGGGACGCCCCTCCAATCGGATGCAGAAGGCCATCACTCGCCAAGTCAACTTGGCCACACACTCGCCACCATCTACCACTGAGTACCTTAGCGGAAGCGAGTCATGCATCACCTTTGACAAACGCGACCATCCGCCTCAGGTACCCCGTCCAGGCCATTGCCCCCTCGTACTCGAGGCGCAAATCGGGGGCTTCGACATGAGCCGCGTCTTCATGGATGGCAGAAGTGGCATCAACCTTATATTCGCGAGTACCTTGCGAACAATGAGGATCCCCCTAACTTGCCTGGAGGCCTCAGACACAACGTTCCACGGCATCGTCCCAGGGAAAGGCGTATACCCCCTGGGCAAAATCAACCTCGACGTCATCTTCGGCACGCCGAAGAACTTCCGGCGCAAGCGCATCGACTTTGAGGTCGTCGACTGGCCCTCACAGCACCACTGCATCTTTGGGCGCGTCATGTTCGCTAAGTTCATGGCAGTACCCCACTACGCCTACCTGCAGTTGAAAATGCCAGGTCTGTAACACCCTCGAATCGGCCCTATACAAGTTTTAGCCCTGTTCCGCCAAACCCGCATAGAAACGATTCAAGGACGCCCACCAGGAACTTTCGTGTGGGTGGAAAACTAAGTAATACCATTACACAACAGTTCTCGATGGGACCCACAGAACAGATATATATATACAACACGACTCCATGAGTCAAGAATACCGATATATACAGTACAAAGATCCAAATCACCTTGAAACCGCTACAGCGTCCGAGTACGGACAAGATGCAAATGGAGCTAAGAGCCCTGAAGAATAACCAATGGCGTCCATAACCCTGCCCAGGCCAAGCCGGAAGGGTAACCCTGCTAACGACGTCAGTCTCAAACCTGCTAAAACAAAAGGGGGTGCCGACAAAGGGCAAAGGAAAATGAGGAGCGTTAGTACTGAGGCCAGTACACGGCGAGGCTAGAATTCGGCGGCTCTCGCCTACATAGGTATGGTGGACTGAAGCGGCAGCGCAACAACACTAAACAACCTATAGAGACTCAGTACAATTGTCGGCTATTAGGGAGGGATAAGAAATACCTATTTGGAACCAACCTTATACTAACACTAATCATACCCATCCTGGTTTTCCCCCTCGAGACCAAACAAGGAAGTCAAACCGAGGAACTCACACAGTTGGCAGTTTTATTCATTCCATTATAGTTGCAACACTTACTAGTCAGATATAGATAGCATGAGTCATCCTGAAACATAAGTAGTGGGCAGTTTTAATCACCACTCCGTTATAGTTGAAACATTTACTAGTCAGATATAATTGTCCTGAGAAATCCCAAAACCCAGCAATTGTTGGCACTTTTATCACATTCCATTGGAGTTGCAATACTTACTAGGCATGTATAGTATGACACAGATCACCACAGATCCACCAGTTGTTGACATTTTTATTATCTATTCCATTGTAGTGAAGCTGATTACTAGTCACATATTAAGTCAAAATTTATAGCACTACTTTAGTTATGCTTATCTATGATCAAGATACTGTGCTCCAAGTCGTCCATAACCGCGGACACGGCTTTCAGAAAGTTTTATCCTGCAGGGGTGCACAAATAGCAACACACACTCGATCAACCTCGGAAAAACCAACTCAAAACCCAACGAGGCTTTCACGACAAAGCAATCACATGATTCATAAATATTTCAGGGGGCCACCCCATTAAGCTACCCGCAACGAAGTTGGCCGGCTCCAAGACGGACCCAAGGTTTGCACCAATGGCTGTAAACGATTGGGAACCCGAAAGTGTGACTGGGCTTGTCGATACCGCGAAAACACTCCACAATCCTAAACAGTACAGGTGCTCCACGCACAATCTTAAATAAAGCAGTAAAACATGGCATAAGTACATGATAGTAACAAAACCCCAAACTAGTTCGTGGCCCCAAGAAATAGAAATGAATCAAGCTCTGGCTTAGGAGGATCCCATGGGGTCTCCCGGATGTGGATAGTGCGAATAGTCAAGGAACAGGTATCAAGTACTCGTGGTCCTACGGGACACAAGTGAGCGTGGAAGAACCAAATAACATCTATTGCCCATCGATGCCTCTGCATTAGTTATATCTAGCAATTTAATAGTTGTATTTAAAGTCATGATCCTCTCCACCATAAACATCTGCCAGTATTCCAACAACTGTGGTACTCGACAACACGCGATCGCACCTGAGCAAGCAACTACGACTCGCAAGGCCAGCTATCTACCAAACAACAGATATTAGGAGGTGTCCATGGCATTATAGAGGCTGCACGGGATATAACTGGTGCACGGAAACTAAAGCATCGCGACACGGATAGCAATAGATCAACAGGAGGAAATAAAGACTGTAAATACAAAATAGGTAGAAGGGGGAGAGATGCTCGCCTGGGAAAACACTGCCGGAGATTCATATCCGGAGAACTTGTCGATACTCGCATCCACTCATCGGCCTAATCCGCGAAGAAGCAAACACTAGAAGAAACACTGGATGCAATATTTAATACTACGGCAGAAGATTCGGCATGCTTATGATATGATGCATGGCATGGCACAGATGCGATGCAATTAGGTAATATTAAGCGGAACCAGGTCCCGACAGTTAAATAGAGGGTTCAAGTTATTTAGGTACCCGCAATTTAAATGTTGTTTTAACAAGGCAAAACATGGCATCGGTTCGCCAAACAAATTTAAATGAAGCCAATATAAGACTAGAAAAACCCACATATGGTTCCATATTTAATTTAGGTGAATAGACTATTTACCCAAACCCATAAGATATGTAATACGACATATGAATGATTTTGTATGCACAAAATGTATATGGCATTTATATGAAAATAAGTTAGGGTCGAGGTATCACAGCTCGGATAAAAAAAAGGTGAAGTGACAGCCTTCGGATTGTAGGCAAGGTAGCGAAAGTAGCGTTAGCCTGGAGGTAGTCTATTGGCACCGTCTTGATAATTTGGAGTCGAAGTAGCCGGAACGGAAGGACGGTAAAAAGAAACCATGGTCGAACCTCCTGGGACTTTCGTCGAATGGGTTAGGTGCAGACACAAACACACCGAAAACAAAGAGACAAGTGTTTTACTGAGACCGCGACTACCTGATGGGCTGCACAAAAATTTGGCAACATAAAGAGCGGCGGAGAGCACCGTAGCTGGAGTGGAACGGGTAGTCCCGGGCGTTGGGCGCTCGGCTACTATTGGCCGGAAGGCAGGTACACGCCCGCGCGGCATCACTTCAGGCGCGCAGGGACGATAGGGCCCTGAGGCTGGACTGGTTGGTATGCAGCAAGGTACAAGGGAAAACAGGGGCGTATGCACAGCAAACGCCGGTCGGCTCAGCCTGGAAGTCAACATGCAGCGGCTCTTCACGCCTGAAGGGGCAAGACGGCGGCGCGTACGCAGACTGGATTGGGTGGTGCGTGTACGGCGCAGGTAGCGAGGATGCTCAGCTGCTGCGTGTGTGGTACTGCTCGAGATTAATGAAGCATGGGACACTATGATTTGATTGGAGCTATGGGGCATATGAAGTGGAACATCACATGGAGCAAAACAATTTACATGCGAGAAGGCTTGGTTGGTCACGGTGGTGTGGAGGAGTCGCTCCATGGCCAGGGTGATGGAAGTTGGTTGTGAAACTGTGCACGAGCATGGCAGGAATCACGTGGCACTGGAATTAAACGGAGGAAGGAAGGAAGCACGTCGCGGTGGAAGAAAAGGGAACTCGCCGGCGGCGGAAGGAAAAGAGAGAGGATTTATATCTAGATCTCAGATTTGGGAGGTTAGGGTTTGGTAAGGAAGAAGAGGAATGAGTTGTTTATCTAGTCCAAAGTAGATTAGATGGAGCTAGTTTTGGGCTAAAACTTTAGACATGCTTTTTTGCCTACTTTTATTATTAGTAAAATAAGAAAAACTCTTTTACAGTCTTATAAGGACCGGTAGTAATATGTTGTTTATTTTTAAATTAAGAAAAAAAGACAGCTTTACGGATAGCAAACCGTATGAATAATTTAGCAAACAAAAAAATGATTTTTAATAAAATAACTTTATACTCCGAAATAATGCATGAAAAAAATGCATAACGAGAGTTGCAAGAAGGTTAGTTGGAAGATCTGAATAAAAATTCAAATGAGGCATATGCTCAAATGAATTTAAACAAGATGAATAGCACATAAGTAGTGTTATGGTTTTATGTGTGTAGATTAGATGCCTATTAACACATGTGGCAAGAAACGTAAGAATAAGAGAAAATGATATATGGTGGCATGTAAGGGAGCATGTGAATCGTGTAGGTGGCATTGGAGTGGAATTTTAGGAAGAATATAAATAGGCCCATGATAAAGAAAAAGAAGGATAGAATACAAGGAGAATACAGTAGAGATGGAATAGAGAGTAAACAACATATATGGAAGGATTAAACTAGAGATGGACATGACCAAATGCTCTCAATGATGGAATAGAAAGGTGACCATATGGACAAAAATACAAGATCAAGGTAGAATTAAGAGATGATGCCCCAAGTCCATTTGGGCATATAGCAAATAAAAATCAACTTGACATTATGGTTCCACACATGACACCAACTAGAGATTAAAATAGAGGGATGTCAAAAGTAGAGAGAAAGAAAATACCAAACTCAAATACAATTTATCAAGAACCTAATAAAAGTGCACAAGATCCAAATACAAAGTCATGTTTATAAAGCAACAGTTTAATTATGTGTTCTATGCAATATGGCATGATGACATGAGCATGTGGTCATGGTGATGCGCAAAACAAACACATCGATTTTCTAGTAGTGGTTTTAGCAAGGTGCCACAAGGTCCCAATGGCGTCATCACGACCAACGGGAGCTTCGAAAGATCTGACAGTTGCGACAGGGAATTCAACAGAATTTCCCAGTCCTTCGGCATGCAGGAGGAACTCGCGAAACTAAAGGAGTCGACAGACAACAGTCTGCCTCCGCTGAGCCGGCCAAGTTCACCTGATCTCTCCTTCGACTCATCGGTGCACACAAAGAAAGTGCAGGTCCACCCATCGGATCCCGCCAAGACGGCCCTCATCGCCAACAACTTGAGTCCCGTATAGGAACTCGTGCTCGTCGAATTCCTCCGTGAGCACTGGGAAATTTTCGCCTGGTGTCCTGCGGACATGCCAGGAGTTTCCAGGGAATTCGCCGAGCACGCACTCAACGTCAACCCTGACGCAAGGCCAGTCAAGCAAATGATTCGGCGATTGTCTGAGCCACGAGCGCAGGCAGTTGGAATGGAGATCAACAGACTCCTTGAAGCCAAGTTCATACGCGAGATCAAGGAAAGCACTTGGCTCGCCAATACGATGCTGGTACCAAAAAAGGACACGGATATCCTGCGGATGTGGGTGGACTTCACCTCTTTGAACAAGCACTGCCCAAAGGATCACTTTTCGTTGCCGCGCATCGACCAGATCATCGACTCAACCGCGGGATGCAAGCGCCTCTGCTTCCTCGACGCCTACTCAGGCTATAATCAGATTCGAATGAAGGAGGAAGATCAAGAGAAAACAACGTTTACAACACCCTTTGGTGTGTTCTGCTACAACACAATGCCCTTCGGGCTAAAGAACGCGGGAGCCACCTACCAGCGGTGCATGTAGGCTTGCCTCAAGGAACAACTGGGCCGCAACATCCAAGTCTATGTCGACGACATAGTAATCAAGACCAAGGAGGAAGCCTCCCTAATCGACGATTTGCGCGAAACCTTCGCCAACCTCGACCGCTACCGGATCAAGCTCAATCCGGACAAATGCGCCTTCGGCGTACCATCTGGGCAGCTACTCGGATATCTCCTTTCAGCGAGGGGAATCGAGGCAAACTCAAAGAAGATAAAAGCCATACTGGCCATGGAGAAGCCGAAAAACATAAGGGACGTTCAACAGCTGGCTGGACGAATCGTGGCCCTCAGTCGATTCATCAGTCGGATGGGTGAAAAAGCGCTTCCCTTCTACCAGCTCCTCCGCAAAGCTGAAAAATTCGAGTGGACCAATGAAGCGCAAGAAGCATTCGAAGACCTCAAGCGCCTGCTATCCACTTCGCCAGTGCTGGTGACCCCACGAGAAAGGGAAGCACTGTTGCTGTATATCTCCGCCACCAACCAGGTGGTCAGCACAGTGCTCGTCGTCGAGCGAGCTGAGGAAAACAAGGTCCACGGCGTACAACACCCAGTATACTACCTCAGCGAGGTCCCCACACCAATAAAACAGCGGTACCCGCACTACCAGAAGTTGGCGTACGGTGTCTTCATGACCGCCCGACGACTGCGCTATTACTTCCAGGAACACCCAATCGTGGTGGTCAACGACGCCCCATTGGGGCATATCCTCAATAACCCTGACGCCACGGGGCGAGTCGCGCTTTGGGGAATAGAATTGTCTCCACGAGACATCACATACGAAAAGCGCGACGCAATCAAGTCGCAAGTTCTCCCTGACTTCCTCGTGCACTGGATGGAGAACCAGCTCCCGGACAAACCAGACATGTCCTACCTCTGGACAATGCACTTCGACGGGTCCAAGCGGAAGGACAGAGCAGGCGCAGGTGTCATACTGACATCACCTCAAGGAGACAAGCTGAAGTATATCCTGCGAATGCAGTTCACAGCCTCCAACAATGAGGCTAAATACGAGGCCCTGTTGCACGAGATGAGGATGGCAAAAGCCTGTGGCGCCAAGAGACTCATCATATACGGCGACTCTAAGTTGGTCGTCAACCAAACGATGCATGAGTGCGACGCACTGAATGATAACATGATCGCGTACCGCGACCTCTACGACACACTCGAAGGAGACTTCGACGGATGCGAGCTACGGCACGTAGGTCGCAAAAGGAACAAAGAGGCGGACGCACTCGCCAACATAGGCTCTACCTGCGCCCCCATACCACCTGGGGTATTTCTCGAGCGCATCTACGAATGCTCCATCAAGCCAAAGGCTGCAGAGAAGAAAACAAGCGCAACAACGGACTCGGGGGCCATGCCACCCAATGAGCCAATAGCACTCGATGACTTGGAGCTGGACACAGGACTCGAAGGACCAATGAGCATCATGATGATTGATCAATCCTGGATGCAGCCGTACATCACATACCTCCTCAGCAAGAGGCTACCGGATGATCCGACGGATGCACGGCACATCGCGCGATGATCCATGAAGGGACCTGCGGGCACCACGCCGGCAGTCGTGCCCTCGTCGCCAAAGCTCTACGAGCTGGATTTTATTGGCCTACGGCCATGCGCGATGCCAAGGACATCGTCCAAAAATGCAACGCTTGCCAGCGATTCGCGGACAAGCCACACGCACCTGGCGCAGAGCTACGGCCAATCCCATTGGCCTGGCCCTTCGTGCAATGGGGACTCGACATGGTTGGCAAACTTCCAAGGTCCTCACGAGGAGGCTACGTCTACCTCTTGGTCGCAGTCGACAAATTCACCAAGTGGATTGAGGCCATGCCAGTGACCAACCAATCAGGGCACATCGCAGTCAAGTTCTTCGAGTCCATCGTCTACCGCTTCGGAGTGCTGCACAACATCATCACCGACAACGGGACGAACTTCACTTCCAAGGAGTTCCAAGAATTCTGCGAGAACCTGGGGATCAACATCAGCTACGCCTCAGTAGCGCATCCATAGACCAACGGTCAGGTGGAAAAAGCAAATGGGCTCGTCTGCGGCGGCATCAAGAAGCGACTCCTCCGGCCACTCGAACAAGCCGCGGGTTGCTGGCCGGACGAACTGCAATCCGTACTTTGGAGCCTACGTACAACTCCAAACAGCGCCACGGGCTACACGCCATTCTTTATGGTGCACGGAGCCGTGGCAGTGCTACCCGCCGAGGTACGGTACAAGGCGCCGCGCATGGTCACTTACAGCGAACAAGAGTCATCCCTCGCACTCGAAGACTCCGTCGACCTCCTTGACGAGGCAAGGGAAATCGCCGCGGAAAGATCCATGATCTACCAGCAGAACCTGCGCAACTACCACAGTAGGAGGCTTCGCCCCAGATCCTTCGTCGAAGGCGACCTAGTCCTGCGATTGAAGCAGTAGGGGCATCTCAAGCTCGAGTCCCCCTGGGAAGGACCGTACGTGATTACAGAAGTAATCCCAGGTGGCGCCTATCGCCTTCAAGATTTAGAGATAGGAGTCGCATACTCCAACCCCTGGAACGTCGCACAACTGCGACACTTCTACCCCTAGTCGTTTTTACCTTTTACATTGCAAATAAGGCTACTCAGCCAAGGCTACTTAGCCACACATTGTACCTCGCACTGTTCTTCGCATAAATAAAGCTAAGTGCCCCAAAACTCTGTGTTCTCCTTTACTTTTCCAATTTATCTACTCGAGGGCTGCACCACCCTATATACATCTGTTCTTCGAACCAAAACGCGATATCCTGAGTAGCTGGTACATCAATCGAAACCCTTAACACAACATCAACCCAGCTGCAACGCACCTGACAGGTTGACAAGGGACTGAGATAAGAGCATGGCCAGGCTAACAAAAAGGACTCGCATAGTGCAGCGTACTTCATGCTAACAAAGCTCTTTATGCATATTCGACAATAAATTATTTACAACATTTATACGAATTTTACAACACAAGTACACTTATGTGCAGGATACAAACTAAACTACTACTACATCAAGAGAACGTTGGTTTGTTCCTCAAAGAAGTCGACAATCTCTTCTACTGGGCGATCCACCGCCTGGTAGTGCGGCACCATATTCTAGGCAGAACCTGCTGGTGGTACAGGCAGCCCAGACGCTATTGCCGCAACATCTACGTCAGGCCTATGCAATCGCACCAACGCTAGAGCAGCCTTGGCACCAGCCACCAACTGTTGCCTCACGCACTCGCGAACCGAGGACAGATCTTGAAACTTGGCAAGGAGCGCCAGCAGGCTTGATGGAGTAACATCCAGCGGAAACATCGTCCGATAAATGTCCTTCAAACATGATTGTGATTTCTTCAGAAAGTGCAGTACTCGCGACGCGTGATCCTGCAGGGTCGCCAGCGCAATCGCACGATCATGATCTACCCAGAAGTATCCACTCTCTTGAAGTTGCTCCTGGGTGAGATCATGCATACGAATGGCAATTCTATCCTTCTCATCCTGCGGATGACGTGCGCTGACAACTACACGAAGCAGTGAGCAGCAGCATGAGTACATCATCACGAGTGACTACAAGGAAAAGACAAGAGCAAGCAAACTAACACTTGAATTGGTCACCCAGCTGCGTCACCTCGCCAAGAAGGTACTGCTCTCTGGCGGCGGCTTTCTACGCCTTCGACGTCCACACATCCGTATTACCGCAGAGCACGGGCAACTCACGCTCCAGCTGCTTCACGCGGTCGCGCTGTCGCGAGAGCAGGGATAGTTCATCTACCCTGGAGCGCGGCGGTGCCAAAGTATCATCAAGAGGCGGCGAGTCCTGAGTTTCCCTCAAAGGATTACTTGATGAACCTTACCACACGTCAAGATAGAAACAAATAAGACGACCAAATCCATATAAAGGAAAAAGGTTCAAATGCATTCAAGACTAGCAAAAGTATCAGCAGATACACTCGCCAGCAGGCATGTTCTTAACAAAAGGACATAAACTAGTCAACTATTACAAAGACTACTAAGGAGCGACTGGTTCTTCGACTTCGACGGCTTCGGGGGCTTCATCGAGTCAGTGGCAGTGTCAGACGCCACTGACTTTCCGCCAACCCCTAATGCCGAAGCTTTCGCTGCCTTCTTGACACGTTGAAGCTCCTTAGAATACTTTGCAACAGTATTTATCAGATGATGCCCATATTTGCCATAGGCAACCGCGAAAGGAGCGAAGACTACCTGCTAGCCGTCCGCACTAACAGGCACCGCCTTTGACACCGCGGCAGGATCAATCTCGACTCCGTGGGCCTGCACCATAGCAAGTGACATGGACGCGCCGGCCGCGCGGAGCGAGTTCTTGAAGCTAGAAGGCACACCTCCAGCGAGTGACTCCACCAGCTCGTCTATATTCTCGACTAGCTCCGCCTTGGGCATCAGCTCCTCCCGAAGACGACTGAGTACGCTTTTGGCCTTGGAGAGCGTGTCCTGCACGGCGGTCCTGCAGTCTTCGACTGCTGACAGTGAACCCGCCAGAGCGTCATCACGACGAAGGGCCTGCGGGTCGAAGCTCAAATCGCCAGCATCTGTACATAAAGCCACACATGGACAAAAACATCAGCGCCACTGGCAAAAACATTCGAAGCAGAGAAGGATAATAATATCCACAAGCAAAGTACCTGAGAGAGCCTTGGCAATTGAGAACAGTTGTTCTTCGAACAACTTCTCCCTGGCTGCGAAGGAGGCACGCAGATCCTCTTCGCGCCTTTGCGCCTTGTCACGCGCCGCGATTGCTTCGTCGCGACCCTTCACAGCCGCGGCGAGTGTCTTCTCCAAGGTGGCGGCGTCACACAATAGGGCATTATGTTCAGCTACACGACAAACAAACATTGACTATCGGTCGACTATATCAAAGGGGAAGAGGAAGAAGAAGAAGAAGTGTAGAACGCTCACTCTCAACCACGCGATGGCGCGTCTCTAGCATCGCATGCTTGCGGCCCATCGCAAGAACTTGCTCCGCCAAATGAGCGGCTTCCTTCACAAGGAGCTATTGCACAACAAAAGGATCAGCAGAAGTAGTAGAGAACATCGACTGCAACATTACAAGGAAAAAATCTACACTTACATGATCCTCCAATGACTCCGAAGATGTCTGCTGTACCGTCATCCGGGCAACCATTCGATGCTCCCATGCATGAGGGAACTGGAAGAGTTGTTCCCGGAGTGGGAAGCCAATGGAGGGGAAGGAGCGCGCTCGACCTCTTTCTTGGACCTTGAGGTCGCGACTCCTGATTCTTTCAAAAATTGGACGTCGCAAGAAGACGATGACGCCTCTTGACTGCAAGACAAAACCCACATTGAGAAAGGGAAAACTCCGAGATGAGCCAACAAGGACAAAACAGAGAAGAACAAGTGAACTAGAAAACTTACCAGTCAAACTTGTCAAAGTCAAAAGTGGCCTCCCCCGACTCTGACGAGGACTCCTTGGGAAATCGCATCTTCTTGCGAGAAGATGGTGCCACGACGCTCACAGGAATAGCAGGTATCGGCGACTCCGCACCAACACCTGTACCTTCCGGAGTCGAAGGAGACGACGCATCGGAATCCTTGCTGCGCGAACGCTTGCGAGTATCCGGACTACCGGACTCGGGGGCTTCCTCCTCCACATCAGAGGGGACGGTCGACTCCGACTCGTCCTCTTCCAAGGCCTCGCGAGGAATAATCCCCTCAGGGAGAGGGGGCATACAAGGTGGCACCGCCCAATCATGCATACAGACAACAAATTCAAAAACAAGCAAGTAAAAAAACAGAGAAGCAATCGACAAACTTAGCTACTGCGTAGCACAACTATACCTCGAGAGGAGGGTTAGTAGCATCAAATGGAGGAACAACTGGCTCACTGGGTAGCACATCCTTGAGGGTGTACTTGGTGACCAGTCAAACCCTCTTGTCCACCTCACTCGCGGACATACCATCAGCAGACACGCGAGTGGCATCGTCAGTGTTAGCCCACTGAAACATAGGGTGGACTCTGGCCTGCAGGGGCTAGACGCGATGGCGCAGCCAAGTGCGAATGAGAGCGCAGCCTCCCTCCTATTTTCCCATGCGACTCTCGAGGTCGCAGACGCGCTTGTACAGCACATCTGTCCCCGCGGAGTCGCCAGGCATGACTACATTCTTCCAGGAGCGCATCCTCCTGCACGGCGTCGTAGGATCGAAGGGCGCGAGTCCGAAGTGCTCACCGTTAGCCTTCTCATCGCGGATGTAGAACCATTTGTCCCTCCACCCTTGGACGGACGCCGTGAGCTTGATGTCGAAGTAGGTGGCGGATGGGTCGACGTGGATTCCGCAACCACCTACATCGTAGACTAAAGAGCCAGATGCAGATTGGCGCTTCAATTTGAAGAGGAGCTTGAAGAGGCCAAAGTGCGGCTATTCCAAGCCAGCACTCGCAGAGAGTGATGAAGCAAGAGATATGGAGGATAGAGTTCGGGGACAGCTGATGGAGCTGAAGCCCGTAAAAACAAAGGAGGCCCCTAAAGAAGGGGTGAAGAGGCAAGGAGAGACCGCAAATGATGAATGCTAAAAACATCACTCGAAAACCAGCGGGAGGAGCAGGAATTGTCTCACCGCCAGGGACGCGCGCGTCAGCGACTGCGGCGGACAGTACTCCGTCTTGGCGAAGAAGACGGAGTATCAGATGACTTGATGGTGGAGGGGCGCCACGCACCATTCGTGACACGGGTGCCGGCGGCAGTGCTGGTGCCCGCAGCGGCGGAGCCGCCCTTCTTCTTCGTCATGGCAACGGTGGCCGCGAAATCAGCCGCATCGCCTCCCTTCTTCTTTCCCATTGCACGACGGCGATGCGAGCGAAGGAAGTAGCTCGGAAACGAGCGGAGCTGGTCCAGCATCGTGGAAGAAACGAGCGCAGAGAAAGCAGAGGAGCAGCGACAATGGCGATGGAAGCAAAGGATGAATGAGAGCAGATGAGGAAATTACCGTCGCAGCGCTGCTACTTAACCCCTGGAAGATGCAATCCAACGGCTCAGAAAAACCCTACTAGACACGTGGCAAACATCGTGTTGGACACGTGGAGGAGTGGAAGCGCGAACCGTCCCTCCACTACTCCCATTACGCGCGGAAATCGAGGAGACGCAGTTAAAATAAAATCTTACGCACGCCCTGTCAAATCAAAGTCAGAGAGTGGGACCCACTGCTTGTCACGTCCCGTCAAACTCGCTCACACGGGCAACTGAAGTCATGAAATCGTCAGCACTGACGTCATCAAAGATATGCAGCAGAGGACTTCGACTACTTTAGTCCTTGCTCGAGTCTTCGACTCCACCAAGCACTCGAGGGCTACTCCCATAGGGAGCGCTGGTCGCTCACCCTATGATTTTTCTCTTCTTTTTGCAGGAACATGGACAATTAAAGGTAAACCCAACCATTCGAAATATGGTTCGACTATGGACATGGGTTACTCCCATAGGGAGCGCCGGAAACAAATTCGACTGAAACAAGCAAGCAAAAGACGACAGCAGTCGCAAAAGTTCTTTAGTCCCTGCCTGAGTCTTCGACTCAACCAGGTACTCGGGTGCTACTCCCATAGGGAGCGCTGGTCGCGCACCCTATGATTATTTGTACAAAAAACTGTGTGTTGATAACATACACACTCGAAGCTCATGGTGACACTGCCTCATAATTTTCCCCTACAAAGAGACTGCGTCTCCTGGGTCACCCAAATCGTCTCCGCGATGATAAAGTTCGGATGTCGCGCTTACATCGTGAAGGTAAGACCTGAATAAGGCCTGGTAACGCATTAGCTGCGCACTACCAGAAATGTATCCGTGCCTACAGGTACCATGAACATGCCTTGACGAGCGCGTCGAGTGCTCACACCCATATAACTGGAATTCGACTCCTGTAAGACCTCCATGGCTTGAGTCGAATTACACCAGCATTTTTCCGGATTCGAGTCCGGGGACTCGAGTTCGAGTAGATTGCGTTGTTTCACCCTAAGGTGGTTAACTGATACCGATACTTTGGTTATATCAGGCACGTACATCAACAATCCCTATGACACAAACAAAGCAGTTGAAAATAAACTCATTCATGCACTCGAAAGACTTCAAAAAGTCCCTAGTCGAATCTGCGATTCCACTGGACACTCGGGGGCTACTGACATGGGTATACCCTACAGGTACTCGAGCTTGGTATATACGGTCTAAATACGCAAATGCCCACGGTGTCGCCAAGGCCCAAATGAAGGACTCGAGTAACCTACGGACTCTCGATGGCTTGAAGAACAAGAAGAAGCTAAAGATAGAAAGTTTGAAGGGGAAAACCCTAACTTGTAACCGACTCGACCTGCTACCCGAGACCTAGCCTACCTATATAAAGGCTAGGAGGGGGCGGCGAGGAGGACACACGCAACCCTAGTTTCCACAACCCTCGTCAGATTGCATCTACACACCATTGTAACCTTCGGTTCCTTTGATAATTCCACGAGCAGACAAGCAGGAGTAGGGACCTCTACGAGGCCTAAACCTGGGTAAATCTTTGTCCCCTGTGTGCTTGTTTGCTAGCCGATAGATGTCTCCAGCGCTCCCTCCTTCTCCAAAACCAAGTCCATAACAATGGGCATTGATGAGTTAAACCCTCGTCACTAGGCATATATGATAGACTAAAGACACCCCCCTTTGTGCAATCTCTAGTTTTGCCTCATCCCCTTACCAAAGGGGACCGACTATCGTCACCACCTCGTTGGAGTTTGCATCACGCCTCACTTGTTGTACAAGGCCTACGTTTGCGAGTGCGTGAGTGTAGTTGTCAAGACCCTCTCCAAGGTGTTCTTCCCTCTCCGCTTGGGATGGAGGGAGTACGTTGACCAATCATTCCTTGTAAGGATTCTATCGGGCCGGTGGCCACTAACGGGAGCAATCGGCCTTGTATCATGTGAGTTTTGTGTGTGTTCATTGTGTTCTTCACGAGGTGTGCGTCCGCTTCCGCTACCTTCTCCCTTTCCCCTCGCTTTCCCATCGATTTGACCACGAGATCCGTATAGATAGGGCCACCCTTGAGGTTACCCTTTAACACACAAGCCTATCAGTATGGAATCTACCAACAATTTATAACCAAAAGTAGACCGTGAAGCAAAGATGGATGCAATAGACCGACAAAGGATTAACACATCCTATGGTACTACAGATACCCCGAATATGTGAATCCTAGTTTGGATTTTTAGAAGCGGATAGACAAATGTTACACTTCCTTACCAGAATAGGGTGGGTGGGTGGGTAAGAAGAAAAATGGAAGCAATCCTACTCTCATGTTTAGTTTTTCCCTAGTATATAACTAACAAAATATTTCTAGACTGACAACGACCACCTTGATTGAGATCCTGAAGGGCGGAATGGCTCTCATACCAATTGTAATCCCTGGACCTCATGTTTCTAAATCACAAGCTGGTATAACCCGAATCTTGGGAGGACGTACTGCCATGGAGGCCGCGAGGCCACCCACAAGCATGCCGCAATGGTAGGGCACGGTACCAACCAGCCATCCACCCCATACTTCATGGTTATAGCTTCGAGTGCGAGAAATGTGACCGTCTGGCTGCAAGTATAGCGTACACAAGTGAGGACGTACGTTAGCGACATACAAGTGTACATTAGAGCTATTCCATCTAAAAGAAATAGAAATATCGCAACACTATTACAACAAGAACCAAATGAAATAATTTTAATATGATGCTCAAATGCAATGTGGCATTGTGACATGAGCATGATATTATGATGATGCAATAGTGACAAGTATGTAGTAGCATAATCTTTATTTATTAGGTAGCATAACAATGTTAGACATTTGGGATGCTACATGTCACAAGATAATTATAGCACATGAATTCACTTTATCCCTAGCGAGGCAGCAAAAAAAGGTAAATACCATAGTAGATCTTGAATTTGTTGTCACTATTCAATCACTACCATCATGCTACTCCATCTAATACACACTTCTCCCCACACATGCTCTTGCATACAAGTTGGATCAAAACAAGTACTTAAGAACGGAGTACATGATATGCATATATCAATACATCTTACATATAATAGGTTCCAATCTCATATATCAAATCATACAATAAAGATCCACCACATAGGAATTACATATATGACCATAATCATGTTGGGTAACTCATATGGTACTCAATATATGAAGAACAAGAGAGAAATAGATCAAGCTACTGCCACAAACCCACAGTCCAGTGGTGGACTACTCCATCTTCATCATGGTGATGATGGTGGAGATGTTGGAGAAGGTAGAGATACCTCCGACGGTGGCTCTGGCAGAGTTTCCCCCTCTAATCTTCACTGGTTCTGGCTCTGTTTTGGTGTTTCGGTGTTTCTGTGGAGCCTCTCTCGAGGAACTCTTGGGGACCCTTTATATATTAGTTTTTAGGTCATACAGTGCCTGTTGAAAAAAGATCAAAGTGAATCGACAAATGAGGAGGAAAAGGGCCTAGGTGGCGCGCACACCCTTGCTGGGTGTGCCACCGGGTATATTTTGGGCCTCCTGATCCATCTGGTGAGGTGCAAGTGATCCAAGTGCTTCTCTTGATGAAATATTAACGCTCCCAAAGTCCCAGCTCCATTTTACTTTGTTTAGGTCCCTGAAAGGTAAAATACACAAAACAGGGTTGCCCTATCCTATAGAGTTATAACCAAAATAAAGGGGATCATTGGTAAATCCCCATAAATCAATGTAAAACATGGATATAACATCATATATGTAGCAAATATGTGGGAATTCATATCAACAAACTACTAAGTTCATGTATGCATTTTACATGCATCACTTGTTCCCTTACAAAATGGAATCTATTTCAATGTGCTTAGTCCTTGCATGTTAAATAGGATTAACAGAAAGATATGTACATCCCATATTATCACACCATAAACATGATGTTTGATTTCTATTTATGTCAAGTTCTTTCAAGACATATTCTATCCATATTATCTCGACAGTAGCATTAGCTAAAGCCTTGTACTCTGCCTCTGTACTTGACTTGGAGACTGTTGGCTATTTTCTAGCACTTCGAGAGATTAGGTTTGGACCAACATAAACTATAAAAACTCATGTAGATTTTATGTCATCTACACAACCTGCCCAATCAGCAACTGAAAATGCACTTACTAATTTTGATGAAGATTTTATGAAAGTCAATTCAAGACTAATAGTTCCTATGATATATCTCAATATTCTCTTCACAACTATCTAATGAACAGTGGTGGGTGCATGTAAATACTGACATACCTTGTTAACTGAGAAAACAATATCAGGTCTTGTAAGGGTTAGGTACTGGAGTGTGCCAACTATACTCATGTATTTTGTGCTATCATTTGGTCCCAATGGGTCACCTTCAAATGCACTTAACTTATCTGAGGTTGACAATGGTGTGGGAGATGATTTGGAATCTCTCATGCCAACTCTAGTCAACAAATCCAAACATACTTTTGTTGGGTTAGAATAATATCACCATTAAATATCTCAACTTCAATTCCCAAGAAATAATGCAAATCGCCTAGATCTTTTAATGCAAAGGCTGCACTCAAATCTTGTAAAAGTGCAAAAATAGCCTTATTGGAGGAAGTAGTGATAATAACGTCATCAACGTATACTAACACAAAAATGGTGATACCTGACTTGTCATATATAAATAATGAAGTATCAACTTTGGATGGTGAGAAACCAAGTTCTTGCAGCTTTGAGCTCAACTTGGCAAAACATGCTCTTGGTGCTTGCTTGAGACCATATAATGATTTTTCCAGTTTGCACACATGATAAGGTGCATTAGGATCCTCATATCCAGGTGGCTGCTTCATGTACACTTCTGCTTCCATAACACCATGAAGAAACATGTTCTTCCCATCTAATTGCTATAGATTCCATCCTCTAGAAATTTAAACAGCTAAAACAAGTCTAATAGGCATATCTTTAACAACTAGACTAAAAGTGTCCTCATAGTCTATTCCATATCTTTTCTTAAAGCCTTTTGCTACTAATCTAGCCTTGTACCTATCAATGGTTCCATCATATTTTCTTTTAATTTTGTATACCCATTTGCAGTCTATGAGATTTATGCCTTGCTTATGTGGTACTAAGTTCCAAGTTTTATTTTTACTAAGGCCCTAAATTCATCATCCATGGAATTTTATAATTCACATTTTTAGTGCTACTTGCAGGTTTTCAGGTTCACTAGACACAACACATAAACCGCAATGTACTATTCCATCAATATAATTTTTTCATTCCTTTTACCAGTTTGTAGCCTCATGTGATGAATAGAAGCCTCAAACACTATTGGGGATATGCTATCTGGGTATCCTCATAGCATGTCACCAATCCGCCTAACCCGGGTGACCCATACTTGGTAGCAAGGCCTATGGCCTGCCGGGCGGCCCAGTTAGACGGATCCAGAAGGGAGGCCCATGCCGAATAAAGGAAGGCTACGCAGGAGTTGATGGCTCAATGCACGGCGCCCAGAAAATTGCTTGATGGTCGTGTTGATGTAGAGCTCGTTGGGAACCCCAAGAGGAAGGTATGATGAGCACAACAGAAAGTTTCCCTTAGTTATGAAACCAAGGTTTAATCGGACCAGTAGGAGCAAGGAAACACCTCAAAGGTGTTACTAGCTGAGCTTTGGCAGGGCGCACTACCGGTGCTAGTAGCAACGTGGAGACCTGCACAACACAACCACCGAACTTTGTCCCCAACTTGCGATGAGGTTGTCAATCTCACCGTGTTTTGCGGTAAACAAAGGATTAAACGTATCAAATGGAAAGAAGTAAAAGTTTGCAGAAAGTAAACACAAAGCAGTAAAAGATTTTAGATTGTATGTAAAGAAAAGGACCGAGATCCATAGTTCACTAGAGGTGGCTCTCCTTAAGATAGATAACATGCTGGGTGAACAAATTACAGCAGGGCAATTGGCAAACATTGAGAAAGCAATACATGCATATACTAATCATCTTGACTCCTTTGAGACTTGATTGGGCATTACAACATTATACATAGACCGTCATCCAACTGCATCTATGACTAATAATCCACCTTCAGGTTATCATCCGAACCCCCTCCAGTATTAAGTTGCAAGCAACAAATTATTGCTTTACGAACTGCGTGTAAAGTAAACAATACGATTGTTCTATGAACAAAGGATTGTTGATTTCTCCCTAGTAGAAACAACACATCTAGTACCTTAGAGATTTCTGTCACTTCCCCAGATTACCATAGGCATGAACCCACTATCGAGCATAAATACTAACTCTTGGAGTTGCTAGCATCTACTTGGCCAAGATAGCTAATAACAACCGAAAGCATGCAAGATCACATATAACAAAGACATGATAGAATCAATAATCAATCTGAAATAGCATCTCAATATCGATCGGATCCCCGCAAACACAACATGTATGATTACAAATAGATGATCTTGATCATGAACGGAGCTCACAAGATCTAAAGATGAAAGCACAAAGGAGGAGAACCAGCCATCTAGCTACTACATGGATCCGTAGTCCAAGGATGAATTACTCACGCATCACACCGGAGGCTTGCATGGTGATGAAGAAGGCCTCCAGGGTGAATTCCCCTTTCCGGCAGGGTGCCGGAAAGAGCTTCAGATCCCTCCCGATCTAGGGATGGAGATGACAGCGGCTACAGACTCTTTCGTGGATTTTTGATCGGGCACTTAGGGTTTACGTCCCGAGGGCATCTTATAGTCGGAAGGGGAGGCCGAGGGGGTGCCTGGGCTGGCCACACCACCCCCTGGCGTGGGCCAGGCCTGGCCGCGCGGCCAGGTGGTGTGGCCTCCCTCTGGCCCCTCTCCATCTCATATTTTGGCACTTGATGACATCCGAAAAAATAGGCCCTTTGGCTTTTGTCCCGTCCAATTCCGAGAATTCATTTTCTGACTTTCCTGGAACCAAAAACAGCAGAAAACAGGCAGCTGGCACTGTTGCTCTTGTTAGTAGGTTAGTCCAAGAGATCATATGAAAAGTACTCCAAAGTTGGAACAAAACACAAGAAAGTGGATAAAACCAAGCATGGAACATCAAAAATTATAGATACATTTGCAATGTATCAGGAGTCACCAACATACTCGGAGCCTTGGAGTACAAGACACGAAAGACTAGTTCGTGTAGATGTAGGACTCTTTACCTTGTTCGGCAAGGACCTTTCCCTATAAACCCTAGGTCTTGGTGCCTTTATAAGCCAGCCTATGGGAGCCTTTAGGGCAGAACACAGTAGATTGCTGCGTACAACTCGTAACACCTCGCACAACGAACCTATCTCTGTAACTCGGCGTATTGCCATTATAGTGATTTATAGCAGGAGTAGAGTTCCGCCACTGTTATGGGACTTGAACCTGGGTAAGCTGTGTTACCTCGTACCCTCCAACTCTCCGCCTTACCGCACGTCTCTAAACACGCATTGTGAGGACCCCTCCATGGCGTACTCGTTGGCAATACCACGACAGTTGGCGCCCACCGTGGGGCAAGAGGCGCTTCGACCTATACACCAGGCAAGCTCCAATCTCTTCGAGGGAATCAGTGACACCGTAGCCATCGAACGTGTTCTCTTCTCTGGCAACGTCCTGATCGTCCCTCCGTACGAGTTCTGGGTGCCAGCAAAGACGAACCCTATGCACTGCTCCGTCATCCCTGTCGGAGACATCCACATCTTCATCAGTGAAACTGACTCGGGTCCTAGCTCCCAGGAAGTCGGAAAATCATCAAGCCCCGCACAGACTGGCTATGAGCAGGACACGTTCGTGGAAGGATCTGGGCCATACCTCTCCTTGGAGTATGGTGGCTCGGATTAGGAAATTTCGAAGCCCACCCAAGCCGCCCCTGTGCAGGATATAAAGGTGGAAGGACCCTACAAATCCGCTTGGCTTCCCCGAGCGTTAGAGATGCGCATGTCTCACTTTGTCGGTGTAGTCACCTTCTTCGATCTAGCTAGATGCGTTCAGAGGGATGGAGAACCTCCCCGCGAATACCTCACCAGATGGATGAGGGTGAGGGAAACCCTAGAGGGCGACCGCTCCGACAAGCTCGTGTACCACTTCGTGGAAGGGCTCACACCTGGAACACTCCTCTGACATACCCTCCGAAGGCGGCAAGCCGCAGGTCCTCTCACCCTCGGTGAGATGGTTACCATCGTCAATGAATACGTGGAAGCCAACGAAGAGGCTGAAATGGCGATCACCGTCATGACCGGAGGAGGAAACAACAACAATGGCCTGCCTCCATCACCCTCCACATCCGCCATCTCCAACACCGAAGCCAACTCCGACTCCGTCCTCGATGCATTGTACGCCGACATCAATATGGATGGCGGTGGCTCGGACGCTAACTTGGAGGAATACGATGCTGTTATGAGGGAGATTGAGCAGGAGATTGAGAAGGAGGAGCGTGCCGACATGACCAACGCTTCCCACCAGGTGCTAGTCGCCATTGGGAGAATGATGGAAGAAGACGGACAGGAACATGATCGTGAGATAGCTCCGCACACGCCAGTGGTAACTAGAGCAGCAACATCTAAAAAGGCCGCCAAGCCTCCGGGTCCGGCCAAGGCCATGCCTCCTCTAGTTATCCGCCCGCAACCGGCGCAGGAACTCACCACAACCCCAAGTACCGCCCGACAATCAAACCAGCCGCCAATACCACCATCAATGTCTGCAGCTAGCAACCCATTGGCTAGCCCCACCGACAAAGCAATCTATGGCGCACTCCTCGTTGAACCTATCACCATCACCCATATTCAGAGCGTTACGGAGCTTGACAAGAAGCACGTGCCAATCTTGGCGGAGGCCAAGTGCATTGCGGAGCAGGGCGCTAAGCTGGACGAAGACATGGCTAGGGCACATTAATCCATCAAGGAGGCAAGAGCTATGGAGGCTAAGTACAAGCAATTGATGTTGAAGAAAAAGGCGAAGAAGGCATCAGCTCACGTCGTCGAAGATCCCGGTGTTCGGCATAGGTTGGGGTATGAGGGCTCCAAGCCGACAAAAGCCACCCCATACATCGATATCATAGGGGAGGCAAGTCATGACAACTCCTACCCTAACTATCACTGTTGCCAAGACCCTCCTAGATCAGGACAGGTCGCCAGAAGCAGTTGCTCAGGTGTATGACCTTGTCGCTAAGGCATGCAAGCAACAGGAAAAGGCTACCTCGAAAAGGCTTGAGTCCAACCCAAAGCTTTTCCAATCAACCATGAACAACCGCAGAAGGCCAAAATCTCCCTGTGACGAGGGATCTCATATAGGCTCTACATAGAGAAGACGGAGGGAGGCACGCAATAGGACTGACACCATCCCCATATCCTCCGATCATAGAGAAAAGGCTCATCCTCACCGGTCGCCACCTCCACCGCCATCTCGGCGTCACGATGAACCTGAGCCGCGCCACCGTACAAGCATGCCACCACCAAGGACGCCCTAGGCCAGCATTGTTATACACGACCAAGGCGAGCAGCCTCGGTATGCCAGAGAGCGCAGCGGCAATGAAGGACATAGGAGCAGGTACCATAAGGAGCCGCCACGTCCGACAAGCAACCGCGACAGGCGTGATGAGTCGTAGGAGGGTCATATCAAGAAGGCTAACCCACCGCCTCCACCGCCACCATCGCCACCTAGCAGCCATCACGGTGGAGGCCATGGCGGATCTCACAAACCGCGCCATAATTCTCCTCCCCATGATGGAAAAGGGAAGCAGCTAGAGCCATATGACGCACGTTCGTGGCTGGACAAGATCCAAGAAGCTCGGGAGCTCCCATACCTTGGCCATGTTGTTTTGGGCCAGTAATATGAGCCACTACTTACCCCAAGGGCCTCCGGATAGACAATACCATAAAGCCCTACAATGGCACAGCCAGGCCGGCAACATGGTTGCAGGACTACAGCGAAGCGATTCACATCGCAGGGGGAAACCCCAACGTTGTCGTCAAGTACCTCCCACTCATGCTGACCGGCACCGCCCGACAATGGATCGATGACCTACCGGAGAAATCAATATGAAATTGGTTGGACATGCATGAAGCATTCACCAAGAATTTCGAGGGCACGTACAAACATCCCTGTACTGTCGGAGACCTCCAGCGGTGTGTGCAAGAAAAGGACGTAACTTCTCATGCTTACCTCTCTCGCTGGCTGGATATGAAAAATTCCTGCACGGGAGTGCACGAACAGACCGCTATGGCTGCCTTCATTGACGGTCTGGAAAAGGGAACTTTGCTCCGCCATAAGTTGAAGTGCAAGCAACATAACAACGAGCTCACCCTAAACGCAACGATCGCCATGGCCATCGAGTTCGCCGCTGCTGATGACGATTCACACGGATCACTACCGGTAATAGCAAATTGCTACCTAGGCTAGAAAAACAACAATACAAACAAGCGGAAGAATCCGCCCGAAGAGAAGCAAGAATCCGACATGGTCGCCGCAACGTTCACTGGCAGAGGCAGTGGCGGACAACATGGATGTGGACAGGGGGCTAGTAGTGGCCAGCAGAGGAGTGATACTACACCCTCAACGCCCCGCGTTCGCCAAACATACGAAGAATACCGTGACATGCCATGTTTCGCCCATCTGGACGCCAACGGCAAGTCCACCCACACCAACCGCCAACACAAGTTTGTCAATGATCTCAAGGAGGACCCTAAGTCAGGCTACAAGCGAAGTCAGAAAAACAAACCCCACGAAAAGGGCAAAGGGAAGAAGAAGGAAGAAGAGCCCAAGGAGTCAAGTGATATGGATGAAGACATGGAACCCAAATCTTCTGACAAGGGAGAGGATAAAGGGAAAAATCAATTCGAAAAGAAGGCTCCATGTTACCACACTTTCCTTGGAACTCCCACAGTCCAGGCCCAGAAAACCTCTCTGAGGATACTGATGGCTACCCTCCCTCCGGTTCCCCAGTACGTCAGGTGGTCGGAAGTTCTAATTACTTGGGATAGGAAGGATCGCCAAGACCTTATCCCAATAGAGAACCAGTATGCCATGGTCATCAACCCTTTGATTGACGGCACAGAGTTCACCAAGTGCCTCGTGGACAGTGGAAGCAACATCAACATCATGTACCTGGATACACTACACAAGATGAACTTGACGGAGACACAACTAAGGAAGAGCAATACTGTGTTCCATGGGGTTGTTCCCGACCGACAAGCAAATTCCCAGAGCTGCATCACCCTTCCGGTCGCCTTTGGCGATGTCAAAAATTACTACCAAGAGAGCATGGCCTTTAAAGTGGTGCCTTTCAAGAGCGGGTACCACGTCATCTTTGGACGCGACATCTTCCACTCCTTCCTTGCAAGGTGATGGCTCAAAATATATTCGAGCTCGTTGGGGAACCCCAAGAGGAAGGTATGATGAGCACAACAGCAAGTTTTCCCTCAGTTATGAAACCAATGTTATCGAACCAGTAGGAGCAAGGAAACACCTCCAAGGTGTTGTTTCCAACTTGGAATCCTGCACAACACAACCACAAAACTTTGCCCCCAACTTACAGTGAGGTTGTCAATCTCACCGGTTTTGCTGAAAACAAAGGATTAAACGTATTGTGTGGAAGATAGTAATTGCTTGTAGAAAGTAAACAGAAAATAGTAAATAGTAGATTGTAGATTGATAGTAAAAGAAAGGACCGGGGTCCATAGTTCACTAGAGGTGATTCTCCTTAAGATAGAAGACATGTTGGGTGAACAAATTACAACGAGGCAATTAACAGACACTGAGAAAGCATACATGCATATACTAATCATCTTAACTCCTATGAGATTTGATTGGGAATTACAACATTATACATAGACCGTAATCCAACTGCATCTATGACTAATAATCCACCTTCAGGTTATCATCCGAACCCCCTCTAGTATTAAGTTGCAAGCAACAGATAATTGCATTAAGCAAAGTCTGTAAAGTAAACAATACGATTGTTCTATGAACAAAGGATTGCTGTTTTCTCCCTAGTAGCAACAACACATCTAGTACCTTAGAGATTTCTGTCACTTCCCCAGATTCCTAGCGGCATGAACCCACTATCGAGCATAAATACTCCCTCTTGGAGTTGCTAGTATCTACTCAGCCAAGATAGCTACTAACAACGGAAAGCATGCAAGATCACACATAACAAAGACATGATAGAATCAATAATCAATCTGAAATAGCATCTCAATATCCATTGGATCCCCGCAAACACATGTATGATTACAAATAGATGATCTTGATCATGAACGGAGCTCACAAGATCTAGACATGGTAGCACATAGGAGAAGAACCAACCATCTAGCTACTACATGGACCCGTAGTCCAAGGGTGAACTACTCACGCATCACACCGGAGGCAGTCATGGTGATGAAGAAGGCCTCTAGGGTGATCTCTCCCATCCGGCAGGGTGCCGGGAAGAGCTTCAGATCCCTCCCGATCTAGGGATGCAGATGGCGGCGGCTATAGACTCTTTCGTAGAATTTTGATCGGGTCCTTAGGGTTTTCGTCCCGGAGGCAATATATAGGCGAAGGGGCAAGGTCGGTGGAGTGCCAGGGGGCCCACACCATCTGGTGGTGCGGCTAGGGCTGGCCGCGCCACCACCTGGTGTGGCCAGCATGGCTCCCCTCTCCGTCTCCCCTCCAGACTCTGTGTTCCTTCTCGTGAAATATTGACTTGGGCTTTTGTCCGGTCCAATTCCGAGAATATTTCCTTACTAGCTTTTCTGAAACCAAAAATAACAGAAAATAGGCAACTGGCACTCTGGCATCTTGTTAGTAGGTTAGTTCTAGAAAATGTGTAAAAATACTCCAAAGTGTGGACAAAACATAAGAAAGTAGATATAAAACAAGCATGGAACATCAAAAATTATAGATACGTTTGCAACGTATCAACATCCCCAAGCATAACTCCTGCTCGTCCTCTAGTAGGTAAGTGATAACAAGAATAATTTTTTAGGTGACATGCACCATCATAATCTTGATCAAGGTATTTGTAAAACATTGATAGCTGGGATCATAGTACTTTAACATAGCATGAAATATATAGTTCTAACAATAAGACATAGCAACTATGTTGTTACATGAAAAAGGTACAAACAAAAGATTCATGAATAACAATGATTTGTAAGACGTTTGTTTGTTTCACATATAGAAAACACAATGAGAATGGTATTCAGCTTGTTCGTCATAGTGTAGCAAAACATAAATGCATAGGACACCTTCAAAGTTCATAAGGGTGACTAGATACAAATAGTTTAAGAATAAGAAATATAAAAGTTATGAATCAATCAACAAGTCTTGGGACAATGCACATTAAACTAAGAATGGACATTATGCTCTCTCAAAAGGTGCATAAACATAGAAGACGGAGACTCAACATAAAAGTAAAAGAAAGGCCTTCATAGAAGGAAGCATGGATTCAAGTCTCATAAAGAGCTTCCAAAAATTATGGTACTTATTAGCTTTCAGCTCTCATTGCCCCTGTCATAAGCATCTTGAAGTGATTAAGGTTAAAGTGAACAAACTATGGAGTATATGCTCGACAAAGTATAAGTTGGCAATCTCATGTCCCTTGAATATGAGGGCCGCTCCTCATGCTACTCAAGTTTAGTTACCGATAAGTTCTTGTCATAGTAAGTACATGTGTATCATAGAGAACCACCAACAGGGTACCCCTTGCACATGATACGGGAGCTATCCCATAATCAAAATGACAAAACAAGCAGACAATGAGCATCTCAGCAATCTTCTTATTTACCATGGGAAAATGGTGCTTTTTTCTCTCTTTCCTCTTTTCTCATCTTATTTTTTCTCTTTTTTCTCAATCTCTATCTCTTTTTTATAAGAAGAATGCTTCATAGATTTCTCACTATGGTGATACTGCAAGTTTCCACCATGATTAGGCATGGCTTAGGCTAGCGGCCCAGTCGTTTCTTTAACACACATACATAACTCCATGGACTTACAAGCTCCCCTTTCATTTCACACCGACGACATCCATAAACAAAAGAGCATGATATCAACTGGGTATAATGTACAAGTGCAATGTTGAAAGCGTTCCCCATGACAACATGGTTCTTCTAATCCCAACATATAAGTGCAAGCATATACAACATAGACGACACAATGGTTCAAGTTTATTAGGGGCAAGAAAAGTAAAGTGTGCCATCAAGTTTGTGAGAGCTTTAATCACTAATTTTCACATAACAAGTTTAATTCGGAAGGTAGATAAAACATGAATATACTTGGAATAGCAAATGCTAATAGGTAGGTATGGTGGACTATTTGGAATAACTTGGTTTTATTTGGAGTTGGATGCATGAGTGAAACTCATACTTGGTATGGAGGCTAGCAAAAGACTAGGAGCGACCAAATAAGAGAGCAATAATGGCCATAATCATGCAAAGCGACAAAACATTATTAATTAAAGCATAAAGTGATATTAGAAGTCGAAAACTAAATGATCATAGAGGCTATGGTGAATTGATATAGTCTTACATGGTGTGAGCATGTGCCAAGTCAACCCAAATAAAGCATTAAAGGAGAATACCACAATATTATGCGTTTATATGCTAAAACAACGCATGATTCTTGCAAGGCACATTAATCAATCTCAATTTTTTATAACATGTCATGATACAGCAAAAATCACTAAGCATAAAGCCAAAAAGATATCAAGCCTGTCATGATAAAGTCTAAGTCACAGTCAAAAAAGAGCTCCTTTTTACCACTTAAGCATGAACGTTCCTACTCGTTTTGCAATCCAAATCAACTTTATTTGAAAACTAATGCATGAATGAGGGGTCCATCCAATTTATTCAAGCAAACTAAGCAAACGAAAACTAAAAAAGAAAACAAATACGCTCCAAGAACAACACACTTGTGCATGAAACAATAAAAATGAAGTGTTTGGAAAAACCCTGAAATTTTTATTGATGAAGAAGGGGATGCCTTGGGCATCCCCAAGCTTTGACGCTTGTACTTCTTGAATATTTCTTGGGGTGACACGGGTGGCATCCCCAAGCTTGAGCTCTTGTCCATTCTTCATCTTATCACATTACTCTTCCCTACACTTTAAAATTTCCTTCATATAAAACTTCACACGATCTTTATTAGCAACATTAGTGTACTCAAGATAATAAGTCTTTTGGTTCAGTTCCAACACAAATAAAACTTCCATTTAAACAAAAGCTACTGTAGCACTTCCTTTAAAAATTTCAAATTATCAAAGAGAACTCAAAAAGAAAGAGATTAAGAGGCAAATGCAAATAATGGCAGAAATTTGTCAAAATAGACCAGCAGGTAAAAACCAATTTTTTTGAAGACCTTCTGTTGCTCAAATCAAAAAGTGTTGAACTAACGAAAGTTGGATAACAACCTGGGGTAGAAGCATAAAAATTACAGCTCAAACCGACATACATAGACTTTTCATGAATTTTTACAGCGAAGCACAAAAATCTGTTTCGGGACAGCAACTTTCCCAAGTCTTACTTCTCTCTCATTAGAGGTTACTCTTGGCACAAAAACGACACAAAAATGATAAGGAGAGGTTATTACTAAAGCAATAACTTCCAAAACTCAACTAAAACTTTTGGGTTATCTCCCAATAAGTGCTTTTATTTAACGCCTTTGAGCTAGGCATAAGAAGCAAGAAAAGAATCAAGTATTCTCAAATGAAGAAGCATTAAGAGAAAATTTTGTTTTAATAGGAGAGGCAAAATGAATCTTGTCTCTCTTCTTAGGGAAGTGTTATATACCTTTTGTGAGTGGAAATTGATATTTAATGGTGCCTTCTTTCATATCAATAATTGCACCAACAGTTCTAAGAAAAGGTCTTCCCAAAGTAATAGGACAAGAAGCATTGCATTCAACATCCAAAACATAGAAATCAACGGGGACATAGACATTGTTAACCATAATAAGAACATCATTAATACTCCCCATGAGTTTCTTTTTAGCATTATCATCAAGTGGGACTTTTAAATAACAATCTTCCAATGGTGGCAAATCAAGCACTTCATAAATATTTCTAGGCATAATAGAAACACTACTATCAAGATCACATAAAGCTTTGAGATCAAAATCATTCACTTCCATATTAATGATGGGTTCCCAACCATCTTCTAATTTCCTAGGATTAGAAGCTTTATGTTTCATATTTTCTTCTTTAATTTTTATGAGAGCATCAGTAATGTGTTTTGTAAAGGCCATATTCATAGCACTAGCATTAGGACTTTTAGCAAGATTTTGTAGGAACATAATTACTTCAGAGATATTGCAACCATCAAGATCAAAATCATAATTATCATCTAAAGTAGTAGAGATATTGTTTCCCATATTTCGAAGAATTTCAGCATTTTTATTAGAAAAGGTTCCATTGGGTTTGCTAGCTTCAACATTAGTGGTAGTGATAGTAGAAATAATAATATTTCTAGCAACTTCATCTTCTCTTTCCCACTTAGCATGCAATTCAACTAACAGTCTAACATTTTCATCAATGCTAACTTGTATGGCATTAGTAGCAGCAAAGGGATTTTCAATGGTTTCAGGTTTAGCATCCATTTTATAATCAAAGAGGATTGTGCTTCAGACAAAGATGATATATTTCTTTTAGCATTAGAAAGTTTTAAGTGCAAACTAGGAATTTCCCTATTTAAACTGTCAAGTTGATGACTAATATTTTTCAAAATAGTAGATTGTTCCTCCATAGTTTTAGTAAATAATTTATTTTGCTCATATTGCATTTGCATGAAGTTTTTAGTGGCTCTTTAGACTTCTGATATTCTTTCTTCACTAGGTATTCCAGGTTTACCATGATAACCACAAGTATTATTAGGAGGATAAGGCCTATAATTATTATTACCAAAATTATTCCTGTAGGCATTGTTGCTAAAATTATTTTTTCTAATAAAGTTCACATCAACTTGCTCTTATTGAGAAACCAAAGAGCCTAAGGGAACATGATTTGGATCAATATGAGCTTTCCCATTAACAAGCATAGACATAATAGCATCAATTTTATCACTCAAGGAGGAGGTCTCTTCAATAGAATTTACCTTCTTACCTTGTGGAGCTCTCTCAGTGTGCCATTTAGAATAGTTAACCATCATATTATCCAGAAGCTTTGTTGCAACACCCAAAGTAATGGTCATAAAGGTACCTCCAGCACCAGAATCCAGCAGATTTCTTGAAGAATAATTCAATCCTGCATAAAAGGTTTGGATAATCATCCAAGCAGTCAGGCCATGAGTGGCACAATTCTTTACCAAATATTTCATTCTTTCCCAAGCTTGAGTAACATGTTCATTATCAGATTGTTTAAACTTGATTATTTCACTTCTCATAGATATAATCTTAGCAGGAGGATAGTATTTTCTAATGAAAGCATCTTTGCATTTAGTCCAAGAATCAATACTATTTCTAGTTAGGGATTGCAACCATTCTTTAGCTTTTACTCTCAAAGAAAAAGGAAACAGTTTAAGCTTAATAATATCCCCATCTATATCCTAATGTTTTTGCATCTCACAGAGTTCAACAAAGTTATTAAGATGAGCAACAGCATCTTCAGTACCAATACTAGGAAAATGTTCTCTCATAACAAGATTGAGTAAAGCAGGTTTAATTTCAAAGAAAGTAGCTTCAGGAACAGGTGGAGCAATAGGTGTGCACATGAAATCATTGTTGTTGGTACTAGTGAAGTCACACAACTTAGTGTTTTCAAGAGTAGTCATTTTTTGTGTCTTTGATATAAAGAGCAAACTAGTATAACTATTTTGTGTGTGTTTTTGATAAAGTAACAAGCAAACAAAGCAAAAATAAACTAAGCAAAATAAATAAAACAAAGTAAAGAGATTGGTTATGAGGGACTCCCCTTGTGAAGATGTCCTTGACTCCCCGACAACGGTGCCAGAAAAATAGCTTGATGGCTCAAAATATATTCGAGCTCGTTGGGGAACCCCAAGAGGAAGGTATGATGAGCACAGCAGCAATTTTTCCCTCAGTTATGAAACTAATGTTATTGAACCAGTAGGAGCAAGGAAACACCTCCAAGGTGTTGCTTCCAACTTGGAATCCTGCACAACACAACCACAGAACTTTGCCCCCAACTTACAGTGGGGTTGTCAATCTCACCGGTTTTGCTGAAAACAAAGATTAAACGTATTGTGTGGAAGATAGTAATTGCTTGCAGAAAGTAAACAAAAAATTGTAAATAGCAGTTTGTAAATTGATAGTAAAAGAAAGGACCGGGGTCCATAGTTCACTAGAGGTGATTCTCCTTAATATAGAAGACATGTTGGGTGAACAAATTACAGCGGGGCAATTGACAGACACCGAGAAAGCATACATGCATATACTAATCATCTTGACTCCTATGATATTTGATTGGGCATTACAACATTATACATAGACCGTAATCCAACTGCATCTATGACTAATAATCCACCTTCAGGTTATCATCCGAACCCCCTCCAGTATTAAGTTGCAAGCAATAGATAATTGCATTAAGCAAAGTGTGTAAAGTAAACAATATGATTGTTCTATGAACAAAGGATTGTTGTTTTCTCCCTAGTAACAACATCACATCTAGTACCTTAGAGATTTCTGTCACTTCCCCATATTCCTAGAGGCATGAACCCACTATCGAGCATAAATGCTCCCTCTTGGAGTTGCTAGCATCTACTCGGCCAAGATAGCTACTAACAACGGAAATCATGCAATATCACAAATAATAAAGACATGATAGAATCAATAATCAATCTGAAATAGCATCTCAATATCCATTGGATCCCCGCAAACACATGTATGATTACAAATAGATGATCTTGATCATGAACAGAGCTCACAAGATCTAGACATGGTAGCACAAAGGAGAAGAACCAACCATCTAGCTACTACATGGACCCGTAGTCCAGGGATGAACTACTCACACATCACACCGGAGGCAGTCATGGTGATGAAGAAGGCCTCCAGGGTGATCTCTCCCCTCCGGCGAAGAGCTTTAGATCATTCCTGATCTAGGGATGGAGATGGCGGCAGCTACAGACTCTTTCGTGGAATTTTGATCGGGTCCTTAGGGTTTTCGTCCCAGAGGCAATATATAGGCGAAGGGGCAAGGTCGGTGGAGTGCCAGGGGGCCCACACCACCTAGTGGCGTGGGTAGGGCTAGCCGCGCCACCACCTGGTGTGGCCGGCCTGGCTCCCCTCTTCGTCTCCCCTCCAGACTCCGTGTTCCTTCTGGTGAAATATTGACTTGGGCTTTTGTCCGGTCCAATTCCGAGAATATTTCCTTACTAGCTTTTTTGAAACCAAAAACAGTAGAAAACATGCAACTGACACTGTGGCATCTTGTTAATACGTTAGTTCCAGAAAATGTGTAAAAATACTCCAAATTGTGGACAAAACATAAGAAAGTAGATTAAAAAAAAGTATGGAACATCAAAAATTATAGATACATTTGCAACGTATCATGAGGCCATGCTTTGTATACAACAAGCTCAAGATGCTCGGACCAAATGGCGTCATCACCATTGACAGAAGCTTATCCAAGGCATGGGAGTGCGAGCTTAGTGAAGCCGCCTTTGCGAAGCAGTCCTCTACGGTGAGGAGTTCAAGAAGATCCAGAACCAGGTTGATGCCTCGGACATGCCGGCTTCGAAGAAGTAGATCACTGCTGCCGAACCCGCCTTCAAGGCCGCCATGAAGACCAAGCAGGTGGAGCTTGTTGAAGGAGATTCCTCCAAGACCACCGCCATTGGCATGGACCTGGATCCCAAATAGGAAAGCACGCTCGTCGAGTTCTTCCGTGAGAATAGGGAAATCTTTGCCTAGCAACCTGCTGACATGAAAGGTGTACCTAGGGAACTTGCCGAGCACAACTTGAATATTGATCCCGATGCTAAACCGATGAAGCAACCTCTATGATGCTTTGGTGATGAAAGACGAAGGGCTATATGCAAAGAAATAACTAGGTTGCTTAAGGATAGCTTTATCTGAGCAGTTATTCACACCCAATGGGTGGCAAATACTGCACTTGTCCCCAAAAAGGGTACCAATGAATTAAGGATGTGCGTTGATTACACCGGCTTGAACAAAGCATGTCCGAAGGATCCATCTTTTTTCCTCGCATTGACCAAGTCATTGACTCGACGGTTGGCTTAGAACTTCTTTGTTTTCTCGATGCGTATTCATGATACCAAAAGATCCGGATGCGAAAGTTAGACCAACTGGCCGCTTTGTTCACCCCACCCTACAAAACGTATTGCTACGTCATAATGCCCTTTGGGTTGAAAAACGCTGGTGCTACCTACCAGCGGATGATGCAACGTTGCATACACGACCAAATAGGTTGCAACGTACACGCTTAGATGGACGACATTGCAGTAATGTCAAAGAAATCAAATGATCTTATCGCTGACTTGCAGGAAACCTTCGACAATCTCCAGAAATACAACATGATGCTAAACCCCAAGAAGTGTGTCTTTGGGGTACCCTCTGACAAACTACTGGGCTTCATCGTTTCGCACCACAGAATCTAGGTGAACCCTGGGAAAATCAAGGCCATCCTCGACATCAAATGCCCGACATTTTTGAGGTACATACAAATGCTCACATGCTGCATTGCAGGAGTAAGCCGGTTCACCAGCCGACTTGGAGAGAAGGCTATGCCACTCTACAAGTTTCTCCAGAAGGCAGACAAATTCGCATGGACGGACGAAGCTGACGCATCACTACAGGAGCTGAAGAGAATACTCTCCTCCCCACCAATACTTGCAACATCGGTTCCAAGGGATCCTATGCTAGTTTATATGGCGGCAACCACCCGAGTAATCAGCATCGTCATCGTGGTGGAGCGCAAGGAACCAACACACGAATATGGGGTTCAGCGGCCCATTTACTACGTAAGCAAGGTCTTGACGGAATCCAAGCAGCATTACCCACACTACCAGAAGATAGCTTATGGAGTTTTCCTTGCTTCACGTAAGCTAAGGCATTATTTCCAGGAGCACCCCATCACAGTAGTGAGTAAAGCTCCACTATTCAACATAATCAACAATAGCACCGCTACAGGAAGAGTGGAAAAGGGCGGCATTGAGCTTGCTACCTTTGAAATCACCTACAAGCAACGCGACGCTATCAAATCACAAGAATTGGCGGATTTTCTTGCAGATTGGATAAAACTGCTAGAAGACACTCCTGTACCAGAGCCAGAATATTGGGTTATGCACTTTGACGGATCAAAGCTACTCAGCAGCTCGGGGGCTGGTGTATTATTACAATCACCAACGGGAGAAAAGCTGCAATACGTCCTACAGATCCACTTCAACACTACCAACAACATGGTGGAGTATGAGGCCCTCATTCACAGACTTTGCGTAGCCAAGGATATTGGCATCAAGCGCATAGTTTGCTGTGGAGATTCCGACTTGGTTGCTTAGCAAGTAGCTAGAACCTGCAATGCACGGAACCCTATGATGGTGCCATATCGAGACGAAGTAGATGAAATAGCCGGGTGCTTCGGCGGCTACGAAGTCAAGTATGTCAAAATGGAGGATAATGAGGCAGCAGATCTGCCGTCAAAGCTTGGATCAGCCCGTCGACCAATTCCGCCAGGCATTTTCCTAGAACATTTACGAACCCCATCTGTGAAAGGAGCGGACCCCGACAACCCGGGTAGAGTGGATCCATTTGTTAACACAGTAATAGTGACCTCTCCGGCTTGGACGAAACTGTTCATGGACTATCTACAAGACGAAACTTTGCCCGCCGACGATGTCGAAAGCCGGCAAATAGTACGTAGAGCAAAAAGCTACGTCATCATTGACGACCATCTATACAAAATAAGTACCACATGAGTTTTCGAATGATGCTTCTCCCAGCAACAAGGTATTGACATCCTTAGAGAAATACATCTCAGAGGTTGCGGGCGTCACACTGCTCCCCGATCATTGGTAGCTAAAGCCTTTTGACAAGGATTCTACTGGATAACCGCCAAGGCGGACACCAACAAGTTGGTACAAACATGCCTTGGGTGTCAGTTTTATGCAAGACAACCAAGTATTCCAGCTGAAGAATTGCGAACAATATCAATAACTTGGCCGTTTGTAGTCTGGTGGCTGGATATGGTGGGGCCTTTGCAAATAGCACCCTATGGATTCACACACTTGCTAGTAGTAGTGGATAAATTCACAAAATGGATTGAAGCTAAACCCATTAGAAAGCTTGATGGTGCAACAACACTAAAATTTGTCCGGGATCTAGTGGTGAGATTTGGTCTCCCGCATAGCATCATCACCGACAATGGCAAAAATTTATCTCTCGGAGAAGTTGAGGAGTACTGTCATGAAAAGGGAATCCGCCTTGACCTAGCATATGTGGCACACCCACAGTCAAATGGACAAGTTGAAAGGGCCAATGGACTAATCCTGCACGAAATCAAGCCACGCTTAGAGGCATTGCTACGTAGAGCAGCTGGAGCCTGGGTGGAGGAATTTCCATCTGTCTTGTGGAGTTTAAGAACAACACCCAACAGATCCACCTACTTGACTCCTTTCTTCATGGTTTATGGAGAAGAAGCAGTCCTCCCATCTGACATCCTTCACGATGCACCAAGAGTTTCTGCCTAAAACGAGGATGACGCTGAAGAATCCAGACGATTATCTATGGACCTACTTGAAGAAGAGCACGTGCTGGCATGCCAGAGATCCGCCATCTACCAGCAGAAGCTGCGTGGCTACCATAGTCGATGCGTAAAGTATCACTCGTTTAAAGAGGGGGATCTGGTGCTTAGGGTCAAGCAAGAGAAATCACACAAACTATCCCTGTCTTGGGAAGGACCGTTTGTCATAAGTAAAGCATTGCTCAATGGTTCCTATTACCTCATTGATATTTGTGAGTTGAGAGATAGGCCAAAAAATCGCAAGCACAAGCAAAATTACTCCGATGATGATTACCCGAAGATAGATCGGCCATGGAACATAGCACAGCTACGTCCCTTTTACACTTAGCACATTTATATTATGTAATACGTTTTTTATATGATCAATGAAATAAAGCATTTGGTTCACTCATATTCTCTGAGTCTTTTACCTCCTTTAGTTGTTCATTTTTGATCATATAAACCCTTTATGCGCAAGGTTGCATTTTCCCTTGTGAAAATTCTCCCTATGGGTGTTAGCTTAAGTTTTATGGTCTACACGTTTTCTAAAGTTTTTATGTGAATCTGGAGTAGTGACTTTTCGGCACTCAAAGCCGACGATTTTGTTCTTAGGTTCTGGACGGTGCTATTAAGCATCATCACCTGAGAGCATAGTTCTATGCTGCGAGTCTTCCATCTCACGAAATTTCAAGCATACGAACCAGAATAATGGTAAACCAACACTTGCTTAAAAAATATACACATGCTGGAAACAGATAAGTTGCAGGAAGCTTGATTACAAGTTTTCTGCCTTAGCCAAACTTAAGTTTTTTCCGCATATACTTTGTAGAGACGCATTTAATACAAACATTGTTTTTATGGCTCTGCTGTAGGGGGCTTCATGGTGGCATCATCAGGAGAGCCAGGCTAGGAGAGATCATCAAACTCTGAAGGAGAGGGGCTAGACACAGACGAGGCCATGTCTTCATCAAGGATCTCGGCAGGCATGAAGACATCCGCCTTGACCATCTTGGTAACTCTGGTGTCGAAGCCGGCGAGGGAGTAACAAATAGCATTGCTATTGATCTCCCGACCTTCCTCCTCTAGCTTGGGCATGCCGGAGGTCACCAAGTCGATGTCGGCATTGCCATAGTGTGCCTTGACCAAGGACAAGGTCATCCTATCACCAGCCCAGACGCAAGAGGCTTTCCAGTCCTTGACTTTCTCGAGGGCTCGGCACAGGATTTCCGCGAACTTGGCCGCTGAGTCTGTTGCCTTGATATTGATGCCCAAAGGTTGAGCTATCTCATTGGCTTGGGCAATGGCAGTGCTGACGAAGTTGCCAACACGAATCGTGCATTCCTTGGGATCCAGAGCACCCTCACCCAAGTTGGCTAAGCCAATGGGGGCTGTGGTTTGCAAAAAATATAAGGACCATGATTACAAACAAGTAAAATGGTTATCCAAATTACAGAAATGACCAAGACGGAGAAAGGTTACCAAAGATGCTTGTTTCCGGTTTCTTGCATGTCTCTGCCAAGACATCGCGCTCCTTCTGGACTGTCTTGTACGCCTCAAGGTTTCTAGCATTCTTCTCTTTGGAAGATTGGTTCTGCTCCTTGAGTTGCACAATTTCGTCCTTTAGGTGCTGCCTCTCGCCATCAGCAGACTCTTGCAACACCTTCATCGCTGCCTCATGGCCCTTGACGGCATCGGCCAGGTCCTTCTTCAGAATTTTGTTTTCACCATCGAGCTCCTGGATATGCTTGGATTTTTCAACGATGCTCTTGGCCTTGGCAATGTCTTATGTAAGATGGGAATCAGAAAGTGCTATCAGAAGACGAAAGAAATGATTCAATGAGAAAATCAAGGAGTTGTTGTAGGAAACAGACTCTGGCTATTTTTGATCTGTTGCTTCAGGAAGGTGGTTTTACCCTGTTCAAGGTCCAGTTCCTTCCGCATAGCAGCAAACCTCTCATTGGTGGCTAGCCTCCGTTTATCCTCATTCTGCACAAGATGTTAACATGCTTAGTTTCTCTAGAGCATCTAGTCGGAACTATTCAAGTTTCAACTAAATGCTCGGGGGCTAAAGTTTATGATTTTAAAGTAAAATAGTTTCTCTAGAGCATCTAGTCGGAACTATTCAGTTTCAACTAAATGCTCGGGGATACACGGACAAGTTCTACACTTAGTTCTTTGGAGCACTCAGGCCAATAACTATTGGTTTATCTGCCTAAGAGCTCGGGGGCTAAAGTGGGATACATTACAAGTTAAAAGAAGTGAAGATTCAAAAGACTTACAATGGCAGTGACCCTAAGATTGTTGGCCAGATGGGCATAGGGATCATGGAAAGTCCGGGCATTCTTGTAGATTGCATTGGCATGCATGATGAGGTCATCCAGGCTCAATGTTGGAGGAGTCGCAACCAATGGAGAGGTTGAAGCCGGAGGCATGGATAAAGCCCTAGCTGCCTCCTGCACCTTCAAAGCAGATGATGGCTCGGAGGCTCCCGCCTCGATCGTCGCTTCCACGTCCACCTCTTCCACCACTTCCTTCCCTTTCTCGGTGGCATCCTTAGCCAGAGCTTCAGCCACTTTAGAGGAGGTGCTCTCCTGCATCGCTGGGAGCAACATCTGCCTCGACAGAGCCTGAGATATCAAGGATTGGATTGACATCTGTCTCCATGGCGGAGATCTCAGGGATGACGGGAGATGAAGGCCCAACAAAAGGCTTGGCGGTAGGAGTAGGGGGAACAGTAGCGGGAGAGGACTTGGCGGACAAATCCCTGGTCAGCATATCACGAATGTTTTTTGACCCTCCAACATCTTTGGAGGATCGCTTCAAACTAACACCGGCTTTCCTCCTGAAACGTACAAATTATAAGTACAAGAGTTGAAAAAATGTATGAGCTGAAAAGCACAAGTCGGAGAATGAAAATACTTACTCCACAGCAGGAGCCTTGGTGAGGGGAATGCTGGTGGACTTCTTCTTCTTCTCCGCCTCTAAGGCGGCAGTGGAACGTTTGGAGACTCCACTCTCCGATTTCTTCTTCTTGGCCTCGACAGCAGTGTTAGAGGTGGAGCTCTTCCGCTTTCGTGCCGCCAGAGCTGGTTGATCCTTGGGGGCATCATCGTGAGACACCACCTGGATATCCTTCAGCTTAGGATCATAAACCTGGGAGGCCATTTGATCTACCGCCAAGGTCGCCAGCTGGGGTACAAAGGAGTGTTAGATTGACAACTTCAAGTCGGAAAAACCTTAGAGCATGTAACGAGCAACAAAGGAAACAGAAGCTACCTCTAGGCATTTGCCACAATCAAACATGTTGAAGGTGATCTTGAAGCCACGCTTCTTGTCCTTCACCTTGACGATGTCCTTAAGCTGGAGTTTGATGGAGTTAGTAGAGAAGTTATCTTGCGAAATTCGCATGGTATCCCTCCTGTCTTGAGTGTATTTACACATCAACTTGGCGCAGTGCTGCAGAGGCTGGATCCGATGGATGAACCAACACATGGCAAGGTCCAAGCTCATCAGACCTCCGTCTACGAGCCATTTAATCCACCTTACGGCGCGTTGGCTTCATCATCGGAGGGAAGAGATGCTGGAGTCCGCCATGCAGGCACCTCGGCGGCAGCTCCATCGACAATGTCAGGATAAGTCTCAAGGCGGTCAAACAGAAGGATATATGGGCTATAGAAATACGTGCACTGCTAGTTCTTGCATGACTCATGCCCTACTATGTTGGGGAAGCGCCAGCTAGGCTGGATCTTGAAGCTAATGGTTCCGCAGATCCGCAATTCATCCTTGGACTCTACAAACTCTCTCTTGACGGTGAAAAACAATATACAAACAAATCTAATCTAGGCTCGATCCCTAGAAATCCTTCGCAAAGAGCTACGAAATTGCTAAGGACTAGAATGTTGTTAGGGGAGAGATTGTGGGGAAGTACCTGGAAGTGCTGGAGGACATGCAAGAATAAGTCAGAGACTGGCAGGCTTACACCGCGCACTACCTGAGACTTGAGGTACACCTTCTCTCCGGCTTGGGGAGAAGGGACCACCTCGCCGGTCGGCGTCGCCTGCCAGACCAACTCCTTCACCGCGGGGAGATACCCCTCGGTGACCAGTTCTTGCAGATCCTCGGCGGAGAGATCAGAGCCTCTCCACACCCCCTTGTGGGAGTCGTTTTCTTCTTCAGCGGCTTCAGGCGCCGCTCGTTCTTGTTCATCGCTAGTGGCTTCCACCACGGCGGAGATAGTAACACCCATGCCCTACAGCGGGACGGCCACTCCCTGGGATGGCTCTAGTGTAGCCTCAGGAACCGCCGCCGTGGAAGGGATAGAGCTGCTGGAGTCCATTACGACATGGGGAAGGTGGAGAAGAGAAGGGCTCTGGTTAGGGTTTTCGCAAAAGAGCTCGAACGGTCGCGTGGATGGAGGAATACAAAGACTAGAAAGCGAATGCGGGTAAAGGAAAAATAGATTGACTGCGGTGAAAATATATAGACCCCACATCAAGATTCGTGCAAAGAGATCTAATGGATGGAATGTTGCCGACGTGGAAGTGAACATGCGCGGTAATTTCACCACGTCCTCCGTCTTTGCCGCTCTACCGTTTCGGATTTCGCGCACGTGAAAATAGTTGATGATTAATTCTCTGTTTCTGTGAGTTTCGAGGTAGCGTAGGCTGTACCCTACGCCATCCTCCTAACAGTTGCAGTGAAGGGTCACATACTAAGATTCCATCGAAGGCGGAGATTACCCGACTCTGGAAACGAAGACTCAAGGAATATCCGGCTACATTGCAAAGACGGAGAGGATTGCAGGGTTCTTTGGGAGACCTTTGAGATATTTCTTGATGGATTGTCGGCATCACTTAGACGGGACATTCAGAGATCAACGAGCAAGACGGCACAAGATTTCAAAGTCCTCTGGGGCTACTATTGGGGATATGCTATATGGGTATCCTCATAGCATGTCACCAATCCGCCTAACCCGGGTGGCCCATAGTTGGTAGCAAGGCCTATGGCCTGCTGGGTGGCCCAGTTAGACGGATCGGCCCATGCCGGATAAAGGAAGGCTACGCAGGAGTCATCGACATACTCGGAGCCTTGGAGTACAAGACACGGAAGACTAGTTCGTGTAGATGTAGGACTCTTTACCTTGTCCGGCAAGGACCTTTCCCTTTAAACCCTAGGCCTTGGCGCCTTTATAAGCCGGTCTGCAGGAGCCTTTAGGGCAGGACACAATAGATTGCTGCGTACAATGCACAACACCTCGCACAGCGAACCTATCTATATAACTCGGCGTATTGCCATTATAGTGATTTATAGAAGGAGTAGAGTTCCACCACCGTTGTGGGACTTGAACCTGGGTAAGCTATGTTACCTCGTACCCGCCAACTCTCCGCCTTACCCCATGTCTCTAAACACGCATTGTGAGGACCCCTCCATGGCGTACTCATTGGCAATACCACGGCAAACACGTGCGTAGATGAACTAGACGCAGATGATCTGGTCTCCTATTGTGCACCAGCAGATACAAGAGGGGAAGAGGATCCCTGGCGCTGTTGTGCTGCGGTAGTTCGTACAGTGGGTCATATGCAGGTGGGAGCTATGCTGGTTGGGCCAGCTGTCCAAGCACTGACCCACTTGGTCAACCATCCACGTGCTAGCGGATCAACATCTAGTCCACGTGGTGGGTCAGCCCACTCGAGCCGTCGGACATGTTGTCCCACGAATGACTCACGTCGCCATGCGGGTCTATTGCCTCTTGGGACATGGAGGCATGAGAAGTGGCATCCGCTCGTTAGGCTGGTTATAGTGGGGAGTAACTTAGAGTAGTAACATGCATATGTTACTAGTCTAAGTTACTACCTCCATAGTAGAAAATAACATAGGTGTGGTATCATGCAAAGCCTCATTTATTACAATGTAGACTCATTTTATCTTGAAATGTGTGATGTTATGGTAACATAGCTAGTTACCATAAGGGTATCTTTCATCATTTAATTGCATGCCCTGTCATCTAACTACTTAGGTGGCAATACATGTAGGACTATGTTACTAACTAAGTTACTCCCACTATGACTAGCCTTAGCTCCCACTAAGGACTTGTTTATTTTGGCTTGATGATGATGACACCAGCGGATAGACTTGTGCATCCACCCTTAAGAAGTACTTTCTTTGTTTCCAGATCCTTCACATAGAAATACCAAGGATGAAATTCAACTTAGAGATTATTATCTCTTGTGAGACGGTGAATGGAAACAAGATTTTTGTAGAAAAAGGAACGTGATGAACATTATTGAGATGTAGTGGTTTAGATGGGGAATTAACAAGTGCATGACCAACATTGGTAATTCTCATAGATGTTCCATTGGCCACAATGATCTTTTCATGGCCATTGTACTTCTCTTTCACAGTGAGCTTGTCAAGCTCACTAGTGATGTGGTCGGTGGCGCCAGTGTCTCCATACCAGTTGGTATCCATGCCATCGGAGGCCACATTTTCCCCCTTTTCCTCTTCTTTCTCCTCATCATTGGAGTACCGGTGCCAACACTTCCATGCGGGGTTGCCCGGTTTGCCACATATCTAGAATATGATGACGTCCTTGTTGCTGCCCTTGTTGCCATTATGGACGCCACTGCAACGACCTTATCTACCGCCGTCATTGTAGCTACCAACATGGCGACCTTTTCCATGGTCGTAGCCATGCCCATCTCTGCCTCGACCATGTCCTCTCCTGCGTGGCCTTGGTCCACCGCGTCCTCGCATGACAGTGTTGGCGGAGCCATCTCCCGTCGCACCGATGAGCATATCCATGTGGTTGTCATACGCCATGACCTAGGCATATAGCTCGCTGACGGTGAGCTTGGCAGAGGGGTTGGTGCCGATCGCAATGAAGAGAGGGTTATAGGGGGTCATCGAGGCTGGCAAGGAGTGATACCGTCGATCCGGATTCATAGATGTAGTATAATGTCTTTTTCCCTAAAAGGATATAAAAAGGATACGTCTACAAGACTTTGTTTGTTCGTTTTACCTTAGTTTACCGGACCAATCTATTTTTCTTTATAATGTGTTGAATCAATGGATGGAGATAGGCTAGGGTTGAAGATCCACCTACAGATGCATATCATATGGGATACAAGATAATAATAAGCATAGTCATGTGTAATGTTTGAACGGAGATAATCTCTTATGGGTAACACATCCTAATATACTAGAGCCCCCGTGATGCAGCGGGCATAGTAATACTCTTTTAATCCAATTGAGTGCACAATGATGCAACGGGCTACAAATGATTATTAAGTGTAAAACACAGATCAAAGCTTTATGTGGTGATGTTGTTGTGATCCCGAATGGGTCGCTAAGCGAAGACTGTACTACCCTTTCTATCGCTGAGGTTCCAATGAGATCGCCGCTAGCCAAGTATTTCTCCTCAAGCCTTTATCAATCTATGCGATCTGGGGTACCTACAAGTCCATAGATTGAGACAAGAGAAAAAGAAACAAAAGATACAAATATCAATTGCAAACAAAATACAATACTCCCATGAATTAGATACACATAATCGCTGCGAGGTCTCTCCCCAACCCACAAACCATGAGGACTACTCACTCATAACAAATAGATCAGAGATAGAAACCATCATATAAATATTTAGATTGAAATCAAATATTCTTACAATGGTTGTCAAATCACAAGGAGATCTATAGTACAAAGCAATGGCTATGGCTAGTGGATGGGATGGATAGTGGAAGTGATGAATAATGGATGAACAATGGTGTGGATCTCCTTTGTGTTGTTGTGATGTAATCTGAGAATGGCGACTCTCTGGCCGACAGCTGGAGCCTCAAAATATATAGGCGTCTTCACGAAAGTTGTAAGGTTTGACAAGACGAAGCCATAGCTAGCTGGTACGAGCGGGACCTGCCTGTACCAGTGGTAGTTAAGCTTGCTAACACCTGGGAAAGACTCCCGAATTACTTGGTCATGTGGACTTCCTCAAAAACCTTCATTATGACTCCTGGTTTTGCATTAAAAACCATGATTTCCTGCACAACATAATTCAAAGAGAGGTTTTGCATATCTTTGCAATTATTAGTCATTAGTGGCGAGGATTGAGAGTTTCTTGTCAATTTCTTGACCAAAAACAATGTTTAAACGCGGTGGAAGATGGAAGATATTGGAGCCATCAACTTCCCCAAAGCTCAAACCTTGAGCGCCCTCAAGCAAGAATAAACAAAAGAACTATAAGGAATTCAACGTTTAAACTTGAAACAACAAGAATAAGAATTCAATGACGGTTGGTAGTCATATGCACTGAGCACTTCATTCGTTTTTGAGGCTTATCAAAGCTAAGAGAGATGACAAGAGTACTACATAATCTTTGGTAAGTCAATACAATCAAAGTATAAGTAACTAGAAGTGTCACAATCAATCCAATTCTTCAAATTAACTCTTAGCTTGCCAAAGAACACTAGGATGTTTAAATAACATATTTGAGTAAGATAGTTTCATGTCGTAAGTAGTATAAAAATGAAGTGTCTTATTTACACCCACATCAATAAATCAAGTCTATAAAAAACAGTTCTAATCCAATCATTGTTTTTTCAAGAAAAAATCGTAGAGTAGTAATGAGACCATGCCAAGGAATTGTTATGTGGATCATCATAGATATTTTTTATTCTTTTAAGGATCGCTAGATGTTTGTTTTGCATGTGTTTGCACAACCTTTGAGAGTACCAATACTTTTGCCCATATATTGACACATATGCAACTCATGTCATCAACTCATAGCCGAAATCTAGGGTTATACCACCGATCGTTCAAAAGCTAGCGGATTTGTTGGCATCCCAAAGGTGTGCATTAGATACATAGAACCTTTTTTTTCTTTTCTTGAGCTTGTACCGCGGTTTGATCCACATGGTTAGCTTTGGCACGCATCACAATTACCACTCGACTTTATTTCAATCAAACAACTCCTTTCATGAGTGTCGCCAAGACTATCAAAATATCTGTGGGGTTAAGTATCTTCAAGGGTATACTCTCTAGACAATCATTCATCAAACAAGTCGTAAATTTCAGACTTTTTCTTATTGTACCTTTTTGGCACTATTATTTTCAAGACAAGACTCGGTTAACTAAAATACTAGAGCAAGAGCTTCAACAACTAATCATCATACTAATAAAAATCCTTACTCTAACCATATTAAATTACTTCCCACTAGCATGGAATCTTAGCAAATCAACCAACTAAGATAAACAACTCAAACTTCATAAGTGGGGGACATAGGACATACCTCTCATAAGTAACTTCATGATCTTCTTCAAAACTCAAACACGATTACTCTCATAATAATAATAAAGCAAAGAGGCAAAGTGCGAATCCATATTTACGAAAAAGGAAAAACAGAAAAATCTTTTTGAATTTTCGAGGATAGGGATTAAAGAATAGAAAAGAAACTTGCGACCAAGAAAGGGTTTTAAGAGAAAAAGCAAACAAAAAAACAAACTAAAAACAAGAGCGAACTAAAAAGCAAAGGAAAAAAGAAAAGTGTTGGAACAAGCCAACACGAGTGTTTCAAAGCTCCCAAGGAGACGGGGTACAACCTTGTTATTACAGAAATAAATTTTCCGGGGGAACACATCCCCAAGCTCAGGCTTTTGCAAGCCCTTTTCTTGCTCATTATGGTGGCGGTGGATAGTCTCCCATGTTCCATTGGCTGCTCCAATCATGGAACTGGGTGGCGAGGCTTGCAGTAGCATCTCGAAGGTTGATGGAGAGGTTGTTCATGTTTTGGATATTTCCTTCGAGTGCATAGATGTCTTCATAGGTGGTGTAGTAGTTTGGTGGCTACTCATCTTGTTCGGGTCCTCCTTGTTCTACTTATTCATCTTCTCATCCTCCCATAGGTATTTCTTGTTGGGGTAGATTAGCTTCAACCTGTGCGTCAAAGGAGCCGGGATCAAGTGATCTGTTCCAGGTATATTGAAGAAGTATCTACCATGAGTTTTAGAAACCATACCACATGCTCTTAGAGTAGAGATACCGAGACAATGAATTGCTGTCAACGGTTGGATGTTACCTAGGATGATGCGAAGTGCACATGCACGAACGGTTACAACTCCTCCTCCACATATGGGTCGTTGAGATTTAAGAGCTTGATGCTTAAGGTAAAACACGAGAAGAGCACCCAAATTTGGCGTTAAGTTAGAAATAATAGCAGCTTTTGCGATGATCAACATGTCCTCCTCATTAACTCTAGTAAACTCACCACGTGCCTACAAAGTGTTAGCAATCACATAGAATAAATAGCAAATACCAGGGTGATCAATTGGGCTCCCCTTGGGTGTGTTTCCATGAATCTTCATTAAATTAAAGTATTGTATAGGGGAAGGATCTAAAACAAAAGTAGTTGTGCGCACATCGGTGATGTTGTTGGCAAACCCAAAACATTTGCCCATTGATTAAGTGTGAGGGTGTACTCACAATTCATAAGGTAGAATTTGATGCGATCAACTCCGGGCCTTTGTTCCTCGGTACAACCGTAAGGATCCACTACATGTCAATGTGCTGAAGAACTCAAGCGTCAAGTGATGATACGTGGCAACATCCTGAAAGACAAAATCATACAAACCAATATTGTTGCAAAGTAAATCAAAATCAGCACAAATACCAAGTTGGTTCAAGATATAAGGACACACCCACTTGGTGGACTTGATTTCTCGGTGCGGGAGACGATTGAAACGGTTTAGCTAAAACTCCTCAGTGAACTAGATACCAAGTGACTCGGGGGTCAATGTATAAACGGGTGGTGCAGAGGATTCCGCAGCCATCTCACGTGTACGGTTCCTCGTGTTCATCAAAGAATAATAATAAGATAAAGTAAATAAAAATTTCTAATGAAATTTTTAGTCCAATAGAAACATAGCATAAGTGATTATCTACACTAACTACAAAATAAATTCCTCTAAAATAGTACTAAGCATGTTCAATATCAATATTGAATCAAGAACAAGACCTAAGTCTAGATTTACAATGATGAAAGATTAAGTGAAGCTTTTGCACAAATAAGTTGTGGATCAGAGGGGAATCATATCTTAGATCGAATGAGTGCAAGGAATCGAAGAAAGATTAAGTAAACTTGAAGATCCAATTGAGGTAGTTTTGAGTTTGGAGGAAGAAGAAAGAGAAATATTTGTTTTTGGGAATTTTAGGTTACCTCCTTGGGCTGAATATGGCAGCCATGTACGTGGTACGGGCGGGCGGTACGTCCGGAGCCCGCCTGTTGTGGTGGTGGCACGGAAGATGCAATGGGTAGGCTAAAGATGGGGCCAAAGTGCGCTAGAGGTATCTAGGGAGGGATAGTGTGGTGATTCCACACACAGATGTTTGTATTCTCAAGATCTATGGGGTTTACAAATGCTCATTGAGCTATTCCTAGGGAGGAGGAAGATGAATTTGACTGCTACCCACACCTCTCTAGGGTTCTTCCCTTAGTAAATGATCGACCCTCGCTCTAGGAGGTCCTGGCGCTCCTTATAAAGGGGAGTCCAGGATAAACTTAGGGCATACGTGGAGGGCATATTTCTAGAATATGGCTCTCCCGGAATAGCAAAACGGTGCGCTCCTTTTTTCCTTCGTAGGCTGCCCAAAGCCCATGGCGTAAGCCTCTCTGAGCCCCCTGCGTAACCCTCTGCGGCACTGTGTCACCTGACCAAGAACAATCTGGCGACGTCACCTTTGTCGGCCAGGATCGCCAGTCCTTGCCTCTGTCTTCTGCGCTCACTCTACAGTGGAGAGAGAAAAGCGCTGGCCATGGAAGATGCCTTCCTTCTCTTATAAGCCAAGTTGTAACCCAGCTATAATACCTGGTTAACTCGGCTCTGAGGGTACCTGCAAACAAGTAACATTGCGGTCGTGCCAACATACACTTTATGTCGGCCGAGGTAACATTGGGTGAATACCTTCCGGGCCGGGTCGACCATAACTCGGCTAGCCTTTAGGTAACTTGGTCAGCTCCCGCTTTGACCTTGTTGTACCTTGGCTAACATTACCTCTATACCTCGGCTTGACCCTACCCGGGGTTACCCCCCAACATTAGTTGCCGAAGCTGGTGCGGTCTTAACAACTTTAGTTGATAAGGCCACAATAGGTTCATCCTGCCAAATTCTTAATTCTTCATGCCGAGGTATTCTTACGTCGGCATGTTCTGAATTTACTCGGCCGCTTTCTTTGTGACTTGGTATTTTCTTTGATCTCCCTTGGCTCTTTCCGAGTTACTTCTCGTTGGTCGGGTTATCCTCTCGCATCCGGCTTACCCAGTTAGATGCTTTCCTTCTCACATACACTTCCTTGTCCTACATGGCAGGTAATCATTATCTTTGCCTCATTTTAAGGGCATGTACGTCAGTTACTGTGCATGATGTCAGGAATTACTGCGTAGTAGTCAAATTGTGGGTGCCTCTTCGATAACCGCAACGCCATGTCACGTCACACGATCTGCTGCATCATGTGACCCTCTCTGTGGCTTGTCGTTGACTGGCTCCTTCGGCGAATACATGGCCACACTACCCCTACTAGGGGCATGGTTAAATAGAGGAGCGGGGGCATCCTTAGCCATTTCCCCCATTCGCCCCCTCTGCCTCTGCCTCTTCTTCTTCCTCCTTGTAGCGCCGCCACTGCTATGCTCTTGCCTTCGCTAGTTCCGCCATAGCAGCGTCGCTCATCGCCATTACGGGGTCGCGCCAGTGAATGCTCCTTTCCCCCGCTTCAGATTACGTTTGCGAGGAAGAGGATCTGGAAAAGTCGCATGAGGTTACCGCCGTCGAGGAGCACAAGGAGGGAGGCTCCGCCCATGAGCATGGTTCCTAGGTGATGGCTATGAAATACCACCTCTTTTAGCCATATAAAATGTGCCATTTATCTCTCATATCATGTTTCTTCTAGTTATAGCTATGCCTTATATGCATGACTTCTAGTTCTCATATATTTTCATATGAGCTTTGCACATTTAGTAGTTTAGGTAGAATTTTATCATTTTCCTTGTCTGTGACATGTGTGTAGGTGTTGATGATGATTATGGATAAAACAAAGGCAAAAGGAACAAAGAGAGCATAGTATGGAGGAGCTGTAGGGACCCGACTTAGCCATTTGAGGTGTTGGAAAAGTGAATTATTCCAACTTCTCAAAATAAAGATCCAAGATAACAGGGTTGTATCCCTCAACGAGACGAACTCAACGAGCCCAAGAACACCAAAACGGAGTTTGTATGAAGAAATGGCGACCAAAATACTAAAGGGTACTGCAAGTTCAACGACCAACTATACAGCCGGAACTAAAAGTTCCTGCCATATAGTCTGGTCGTATAGTTGGTAAAAAGGTCACAAACGATGGGATTTCACCCCTAGAGAAGCTCCAAAACCTTCCCTAAGTAATATGATGGTATTGGGTGAACCCTAGGGCACCCCCAAGGCCTATATAAAGGAGGGAGGACCCAAGAAAGAGACACCACACCATAGCCCTTCAGGGGAGGAGCCTTGCCGCGCCGCCACCCATCCGATCTCCACGGTGGCGGAGCTCTGCCTCAACCACACCTCCAAGATCTAGATCTCCCTCAACACCATCACCATCAAGGCATCCAAGCAAGAAGAAGAGGAGGAGAAGGAAGACATCACCACCACCACGCATCGATCTCCATCTCCCTCTCTCTCTTGTGTTTGGTAATTGTAAGATTGAACACGGTTGTGACATCAATATATATTTATATATGTTTTGTTGCTCATCCATGTGTGAGTGAATGATTCAATTCTAGATTGAGGTATGATATAGTGCGCTAAGTTAGACTTTATTGTGATCTAATATGAGTTTATGTGATCCTTTGGTCTGGAAGTGCCTTTTGCCTTGCGGTGACGCGCGATAATCATGCATATTGCACATAGACTGACATCCCGCATCAAATGGGGAACGTTTATTTGTCTCAGAAATCTTTTATAGATCACACATATATTTTCCCATCTAGTACTAGTGAGACCAAAGCCTAGAAGCCCTCTCTCATTCCATTCAATCCTAGAACTACAATCTCTTTAATTCAGTTCATATTCCTGTTACTTTCTGTCTTAGTTTATTTTGTTCTTGTTAAAAGTTCTTTATTATTAGATACTTTAAACCTCTCTCAATTATCATTGTCCTAGCAAATTATAGAATAGGATATTTCCAAAGCACGGTTTGGGTGCGAAACGTAACCGCATTGACATATGGCTGCGGGGTCGTGTTGTTTCAGTTCATCGATCTCCAATAAGGACATAATTTTAAATATTTTTTGCTACAAGTACTGCAATAACCCTGTTGTTGGTGCAGGAATCCAGTCATCAAATTGGCGCCATTGCCGGGGAGCTAAGCGTTAAGTTATTACCTTCCTACTCGCACATAGTGTATTTTTGTTTGTTGCTATTTACCTTACTGTTTTTGACTATTTGAAAAGAAAAAATTAGTTTACCTTTTTTAGTAGTCTTGTTATTTATTTTAGTTATAGGAAATTTAAAAACATAGGAACCTTGGAAAGTAAAAGTCTTGTGGAGTATGGTGCTCCAAGTGTTGATCATTTACATGCTCCTATTGCTCAGCCCGCTATTGATGTGGATGTATATGATATTAATCCTATGTGGATAAATAGGATCATGGAAATAGCTTTTGCAGGAGATCAGGACAATGATCCATATGAGCATATTGACAAATTTACTTCATTGTGTTCTATGGTGAAGGCAAATGGATGGACTAATGATAAGTTGAAGTTATATCTGTTCTGGTTCTCGCTAAAAGGAAAAGCTAAAGATTGGCTAAAATCGCATCCTGCGTGACACTTCAATTCATGGAAAGGTATCTCCGAAGCTTTTCTCGGTAAGTATTTCTCACAAAAGCAAACTTATGAGTGTAGGCTTAATATCCTAAATTTCAAGCAGAGCAACAACGACGATTTAATACAAGCTTACAGTAGGTGCTCAAAATTGATGCATGATTATCCGCATCATAATTTACCTGATTGGTTATTGTTGATCACTTTTATGGAGGCTTAAATCACTCTTCTAAGCATAAGCTAGATATGATGTGTGATGGTGCATTCCTTGGAAAAACTTTGAAAGAAACTCTTAAGAGATATACATAATAATTTTCATCAATGGCAATGTGAAATTGTGCATGAAGAAAAACCTCTCCCTACTGATCTAGAGAACTTGGTCAATGAGTTTCTTAAAGATGAAAATACAAGAGGAAAAATTCCTTATGATGATACCTTAGTTAGATATGGTCTTTCTAAAGCAATGCCTTTCATAGCTGATTATTTTAATCATATTAGAATTGCTGCTACTAACGATGGATAACAACCCTTTACTGTTATTCCCATATCTTCGACCTGTTGCATCATTGAAGCAGGAAAGACGGGTAAATCCATGAAGCCTAAAACAAGGAAAAATAAAAGTAAGAAGCCTCATGTTGAATATCCCACACATCTGACATCTGCAGATGAAGTGAAACAGCTTCATGAAGAGTATGGAGACGCATCGAGAAGAAAGAAGAAAAAGAAATCAAGGAATGGAATAAATTGAAAGCTGCTCTCAAACCTGACCCCCACCTATTCCTGATCCGTATTATTCTTCTCACCCTAGTGATGATGAGGACTCAAATTATTCTAGAATCCCTAATAATTGCCCTGAAGAAGTTTTTGATGATTCTAGTAGTGTTTGTTTAAACACTCTTTTCGTGAAAATCAATTACGATGAGCCAATGACGGAACCCTGTGTGCCTCCCATATCTGTTTGCTATGACTTTTGTTTTACTAATGAGGTGCAGGAAAGTCCGGTGGCAAAGACCAAGCTACTAGATCCAAAAGGACATTATGAGCTGTACCCTCAAAATAGTAATCAAGGTAAAGATTCAAAGTTTGATAATAAATCATTAACATCCTCTATACAGGAAGGAAAGAATACATATTTATTGCGCTTGGTGCATCCATCCTCATGTGGCAAAGAGAACACTTACAGGATACCGATGCACCGCAAGCGGGTATGTCTTAGAGCAAACTATGATATAAATCCTGCAAACACTCGTTGGAGGTAAGCAAAACTACTCCTATAGCTACCTCCATTGTTGAATAAATGTGGATTATAAAAGCCTGGCTAGTTGGTTATAAGAAAGCGTTTCCCGGGAGGCAACCCCAAAGTCATTAGGCCTCTTTCTTAGTTTTGCGTCTTGAGTCTAGTTGCATTCATGTTGCATTGGCACTTTTATTATTTGCATGTCTTGCTATTAGAGTTATCTTGTTGTAGTTTTCAAAAGGTAAAATTTATTGTGACTATGTGTTGCATAACTAGGTTGTACTTAAATCCCGTTTTATACATGTTGTTGTTGGTCGAAAATTAAAGTTGTTATTTTACTATCAAAACAAGGTGTTTCACTAAGTTTCAGGATAAGAACGAATTCTTGAAGAAATATAAATTTTTGATGTCTACTGAAGGTTTAACGACCAACTATATGGTAGGAATAAAAAATTCCAGCCGTATAGTTTGGCTGTATAGATATCTTTGCCATTGACAAATTTTCTTTCTTAGGTACAGAAGGTTTAACGACCAACTAGACGGCGGGAATAAAAGTTCTAGCCATATAGTTCTAGCCGTATAGTTATCGGTGCCTTTGTCAAAATTCTTTTCCAGAATACTGAAGGTTTGACGACCAACTATACGGCGGGAATAAAAATTCCGACCGTATAGTTCTGGCTGTATAGATATCGGTGCCTTCGTCAAAATTCTTTTCCAAGGTATAGTAAGTTTAACGACCAACTATACGGCGGGACCCTTTTGGTCTGGCCGTATATTTGTGCCCGTATAGTTGAGAAAACCCCTCAAATGCCAACTGGAAGGTAACCATTGCTCAAAATTTTATTCTTTCTTCTTCTAAAAACCTCAAAACACCACCTGGGAGCTTCTCCCATGATCTAGAGAAGCCGAGCATAGTAAGCAATAAAATTCCAGCTCAGGAACCTCCTAGACTGTAATTCTCTATAGAAGTTCATGTTTTCTTTTTTACTTTCCTTTTATCGGTGGTGTAAACGAACTATGTTCGCATACCAAACTAATGCATTTTATTTTGTGTGTTATTTTCGCAGGACTTGAACCTTGTGTGACGATGTGTATGGTAGTGTCAACCGTGCAAACACTCGCATGAGCCACTTGGTTTCTTCAATTCAATGCTTCGATAATCAGTGTCTGGTAAAACCTTCCAACTCGAACCTCTTTTAATAAGCACATAGGGGCTGCACACTCGTGTCTCATATCCTGTTTCGCTTGCACCTCATCACAATCTAGGAGAGGCATCTTATAAAACTAGTTTGTTGACTTAAGCATGGTGCTTAGGTTGATGAACAGACTCAGTGGGACTTGTATTTTATCACTCTGAGATAATCCCCGTGCCTTCAAACACATAGTGTTTTATTTTATTCTTAGTTTCCAAGCAGGTTCGCAAGGAAGGCAGCCACTAGGCTATATCAAGAAGTATACGTTAAAGCAAATGTTCTTTGTCCATCAAAAGAGAGGTTACTTGTACCTCAATGGTAAAGTGTGTCACCCTTGTTTTCAACTAAGCTTGGGGAGGTAACCACTTATCACACTCTCTTTTGGAAACTGTATTTTCTCTTTTCTTTTGGTGATATACTCAAGTTTGGTTCTTGCAAAGTTCTAAGCTTGGGGAGGTTACTTCTACATGTGTAGAGTCTTGTGCAATGGTCGTATTCGATGAAGGTTCAATGCAATCATGTATCACGCTGTTTTTGAATGCTTGTTTAAGTGAGTCTAGTTCTGTATTCATATGGGGATACACTTGCTCATGATAGGCACCATAGGAGTTGACTTAGAGCTTGTATGCATCTTGCCAAAATTTTTATCAAGCTTGTGACACTATTTGTGATCCTATAGAAAACATTGCCAAAATCTCTACACTTGGAAAGAATAAATACTTGATCAAGATCTTTTGAAATTTGTTGGTTGTCACTAAATAGCTTTGTCTTAAATAAATAGGTTATGCTCGACCACATAATTTTAAAAAATAGACTTGATACTTTGCTTACGAAAGGAGTTGTCAATTGGAAATGATATTTTGAAGTTTTGAGTTCTATGCTAAATAAGGTGTTGTTTAATTGTCTTAAGAGTTAGCCTTAAAGATACTCAACACCATAGATGTGATGATCCACTTGATAGTACTCTTTGAAAGGATTTGTTTAAAGAAACTAATATTTAGTAGTAATTGAGATGCATGCCAAATCTTGACCTGTTGATTAAAGTATGATATTGCTTTATGCGTGTCTGCACCACTATCGCACAACATGGGATGCGAACAACTCCGCTGGCCTTTGAACAATCCAAAAAGAGGAAACTCTTGGAGTTTGGCTATGAGTTTCCCAACATATGTAACAAAAATGCTATACTTGGGTATGTATTGGTATTCTCATGGACCTACGCTCAAAGCAAAAGAGGGAATACTCCTCTGACCGTTATGAGAAATCATTATACCGAAAAGGGAAACCTTGGTAATGGTCACGAGTATCCATTCTTAGCCTGCACAGTCTGATTAAACACACTAAGTTTTGGCATGATTTCATTACCGATGAACTGAAGTATTAGAAAGACAAAGAATAGAAAATGAGTGTTTGATAGCCATGATTCATTGATGTGGATGACCAAAAGGGACACTCTAATGCTATGCTTCTTTTGACATGTTCTCGCATTTCCTTTTGGCATAAATCTCATTACTAAGAGATAAACTTTCTGAAACTCAATAACTGATGTTTGCACTTGAGAGCCTTAACTAGATGACATAATTGGGTAGAATCGATAAAATTTATTCCTATTTATTCTTGACATCTATTTGTGACTAGGTTTTATCTCATAAAAAAATGATATGAAAAGTTATACAAAAGGTGCAATAAGAGGATCACAAGTTTGTCTGCATGTTAGATTCACTTTTGACATGGAGCACATAAGTTTTGATGAATCTTTAGTGGTCTTTATAACTGAGCTTGTGTTTCCTTGTATGAATACATGTTTTCTATCTTCAAGCTTGTAGAATAAATAAGGATGCAAGACATCTATTTCCAATGATAAGCTATTTCACAACCATTAATTTATTATCGACCTTTCCTGCTCGAGGACGAGCAAGGTCTAGCTTGGGGAAGTTTATGGCTGTGAAATACCACCTATTTTAGCCATATAAAATGTGCCATTTATCTCTCATATCATGTTTCTTCCAGTTATAGCTATGCCTTATATGCATGACTTCTAGTTCTCATATACTTTCATATGAGCTTTGCACATTTAGTATTTTAGGTAGAATTTTATAATTTTCCTTGTCTGTGACATGTGTGTAGGTGTTGATCATGATTACGGGTAAAACAAAGGTAAAAGGAACAAAGAGAGCATAGTATGGAGGAGTTGCAGGGACCAGACTTAGCCATTTGAGGTGTTGGAAAAGTGAATTATTCCAACATCTCAAAATAAATATCTAAGACCACAGGGTTGTAGCCCTCGACGAGATGAACTCAACGAGCCCAAGAACACGCAAAATGGAGTTCGTATGAAGAAATGGCGACCAAAATACTAAAGGGTAATACAAGTTCAACGACCAACTATACGACTGTAACTAAAAGTTCCCGCCGTATAGTTTGGCCGTATAGTTGGTAAAAAGGCCGCAAACGATGAGATTTCGCCCTCGAGAAGCTCCAGAACCTTCCCTAAGTCATATGAAGGTATTGGGGGGATCCTAGGGCACCCCCAAGGCCTATAAAAAGGAGGGAGGACCCAAGAAAGGGCCACCACACCATAGCCCTTCAGGGTCCGAGCCTTGCCGCCGCCACCACCCATCCTATCTCCATAGCGGTGGAGCTCTGCCTCAACCACACCTTCGAGATCTTGATCTCCCTCAACACCATCACCATCAAGGCATCCAAGCAAGAAGAAGAGGAGGACAAGGAAGACATCACCACCACACATCGATCTCCATCTCCAGCATCATCTCCATCTCCCTCTCTCTCTTGTGTTTGGTAATTGTAAGATTGAACACGGTTGTGACATCAATATATATTTATATATGTTTTGCTACTTATCCATGTGTGAGTGATTGATTCAATTCTAGATTGAGGTATGATCTAGTGCGCTGAGTTAGAATTTATTGTGATCTAAGATGAGTTTATTATGTGATCCTTTTATATGGAAATGCCTTTTGCCTTGCGGTGACGTGCAAGAATCATGCATAGAGCACATAGAGTGACAACCCAGTAATCAAATGGGGAATGTTTATTTGTCTGAGAAATCTTCTATAGATCACACATATATTTGCCCATCTAGTACTAGTGAGACCTAAACCTAGAAGCCCTCTCCAATTCCATTCAATCCTATAGCTACAATCTCTTTAATTCAGTTCATATTCCTGTTTACTTTCCGTCTTAGTTTATTTTGTTCTTGTTAAAAGTTCTTTGTTATTAGATACTTTAAAACTCTCTTAGTTATCACTATTCTAGCAACTTATAGAATAGGCTATTTCCAAACTACGGTTTGGGTGCGAAACATGGACGCATTCACAACGTGGCTGCGAGGTCGTCTTGTTTTCGTTTGTCGATCTCCCATCGGGATAAACTCTTAAATATTTGCTTCTACAAGTACTGTAATAAGCCTGTTGTTGGTGCAGGAATCCAGTCATCACTAGGCCGGCTCCTGGGTGTGCTAGGATGACTTGGACTAGCTCGTCCGGACCCGCCGCGTCCCTACCGGGGTTAGCTTCCACCTCCCCGGCGAAGAACTTGTCCCCGCTCCTGAGCCTGATGAGTTTGTAGTTTTCTCTCTCACTTCCAGCGCGGCTGCGGCCTTCCCATCAACGACTTTTTCCACAGTTTTCTCACCACTTTCGTTCTTCAACCCCATCATCTTCCGACAAACGCCATTGCCTCTCTTTCTGCTTTCGTTTCCGAGGTTGAGGGTTATCTCGGCCTATGGCCCTCCATAGAAATTTGGTTCAATTTCTTTGGCTTCTGAGCCAATGTTGTTCCAAATAAGGATCTTCGCCCTTCCGACAAATCCCTCACCCAATGTGGGGTGGCTTCCATCTCACCTTGGAGGGACTCAGTGTTTCCCCGTTCACCAGCTTGGAGTCCTGCAAAGGGTGGGCCAAAACATTCTTCTATGTGAAGAACACCACCTCGGAGGACAAGATTTGGCTGCCTCCCTTCTCCATTGGTGTCCCTGATAGAACTCAATGGGGCTGGATCCCCAATATATCAAGTGCCTTAGTAGATTTAGTGGAGAAGCGCATCATCAATTTGAAGCTTGAAGGGATGACCGGCGAGGATCTAATCCTCACTTTCATCTGGAGCCGGATCTGCCCTCTACAGCGACGTTCCCACAAAGTTTGCCACATGATCGGTCACTGATACGTTGCTAACGTATCCATAATTTTTGATGTTCCATGCTTGGTTTTATCTACTCTCTTTTGTTTTGTCCACACTTTGGAGTAATTTTCATATGATTTGTAGGACTAACCTATTAACAAGAGCCACAATGCCATCTGCCTGTTTTCTGCTGTTTTTGGTTCCAGGAAAGTCAGAAAATGAATATTCTCAGAATTGGAAGCCAAAGTCAGTTTTTCACAGAGGGACACCTGGAGCCAGAATACGAGACGGAGAGGGGCTGGGGCCTGGCCACACCAACTACCCGCGCGGCCAGGCCTAGCCCGTGCCAGGGGTGGTCTGGCTGCCCCAGGCACACCCTCGGCCTCTCCATCCGCCTATAAGTTGCCTCCAATACAGAAACCCTAAGTACCCAATCAAAATTCCACAAAAGAGTCTGTAGCCGCCGTCATCTCCATCCCTAGATCAGGAGGGATCTGAAGCTCTTCCCGGCACCCTGCCGGAGAGGGGAATTCACCCTGGAGGCCTTCTTCATCATGATGCAAGCCTCTAGTGTGATGCGTGAGTAGTTCATCTCTGGACTACGGGTCCATGTAGTAGCTAGATGGCTGGTTCTCCTCCTTTGTGCTATCATGTTTAGATCTTGTGAGCTTTGTTCATGACCAAGATCATCTATTTTTAATTCTGCATGTTGTGTTTGCGGGGATCCGATGGATATTGAGATGCTATTTCAGATTGATTATTGATTCTATCATGTATTTGTTATTTGTGATCTTGTATGCTTTCCGTTGTTAGTAGCTATCTTGGCCAAGTAGATGCTAGCAACTCCAAGAGTTAGTATTTATGCTCGATAGCGGGTTCATGCCTCTGGTAATCCGGGGAAGTGACAGAAATCTCTAAGGCACTAGATGTGCTATTGCTACTAGGGAGAAACCAACAATCCTTTGTTCATAGAACAATCATATTGTTTACTTTACATGCAATTCATAATGCAATTATCCGTTGCTTGCAACTTAATACTGGAGGGGGTTCGGATGATAACCTGAAGTTGGATTATTAGTCATAGATGTAGTTGGATTACGGTCTATGTATAATGTTGTAATGCCCAATCTAATCTCAAAGGAGTCAAGATCATTAGTATATGCATATTGCTTTCTCGATGTTTGTCAATTTCCCCGCTGCAATTTGTTCACCCAACATGTCATCTATCTTAAGGAGAGCCACCTTTAGTGAACTATGGACCCCGATCCTTTCTTTTACTATCAATCTATAATCTACAATCAACTATTTACTGTTTTGTGTTTACTTTCTACAAACTATTACTTTCTTCTACTCGATACGTTTAATCCTTTGTTTCAGCAAACCGGTGAGATTGACAACCTCATCGCAAGTTGGGGATAGAGTTCAGTGGTTGTGTTGTGTAGGACTCCATGTTGCTGCTGGCACCGGTAGTGTGCCCTGGCAAAGTTCAACTAGCTACACCGTTGGGGTGTTTCCTTGCTCCTACTGGATTGATAACCTTGGTTTCATAACTGAGGGAAACTTACTGCTGTGCTCATCATACCTTCCTCTTGGGGTTCCCCAACGAGCTCGTCAGTACACGAGTCAGCAAGTATTTTTCTGGCGCTGTTGCCAGGGTGTCAAGGACAACTTCACAAGGGGAGTCCCTCATAACCAATCTCTTTACTTTGTTATTTTTGTTTTTCTTAGTTTACCTTTTGCTTTTTTTGCTTGTTTCTTTATCAAAAACAAAAAAAATGTTTTACTAGTTTGCTTTCTTTATTAAAAACACAAAAAAATTATTTCCTATCTTAAGTTGCTATTATGTCTAGCATTGCTCTAGCTACTATGTCACCTGAGGAAATGATTTTCACTTTCAAACAAGGAATTGAAGAGAGTTTCAAAGGAGCTTGGTCTAGAATCTTTGATCTACATGAAAAAACTGAACCTAAAATGACTCAATGCTTGTTCCTTAGCAGTTTTTACCTTTGAATTGCTCTTTGCTATAGATATGCTTTAGATGCTGTTGTGGGAGGAGATTTCCTCCAATGCAATGAGGATGATGATGTTTAAGCCATAAACAAATTTGTCTTTACTTACAACTTTCCTAGCAAATCTGATTCTTCTTTCATAAACATATTTGCTAGATTGAATACTCTTGAGACCAGCACTACTAGTTTGAAATATTGCTGTAATACACTTAGAGAGCATCATAACTATGTTCCAATAAATTGTAAACCCTTAGAATGGCTTCCCACAGTAAAGATTGCTATAAACAATGAAACTTTTCATGCTCGCTGTGTTATCATGTTTGAATTTTGTATTATAACCAAAGATATTTATGAATCTTTGAACCTTTGGGGCATTTCTGAAGGAGGAGAAGAAAATTTTCTTGCTAATAATGCCACAATATTACCCATTGGAATAGCTGAAGGACTGTTTACAAAGATCCTAGGGAAGATGGTTTCTAGTGATTATCTTGTTATTGAATGTGTAGGAAAAGGACAAATCACACTTGGAAGATCCCTATTGAAACTCCTTGGAGCAATAGTAGATGTGGAAAAGGGCACCATGCACTTTGTTTCTCCACCAAGCATTCATAAGTTCCCCAAGGTTAAGAATAAATGTAAGATAGGTAAGGGCAAGAAATTTGGTTTTAATGCTTCTTCATTTGAGAACACTTGATCCTTTTTCTTGCTTCTTATGCCTAACTTAAAGGCGTTAAAGAAAAGTACTTATTCGTAGATAACCCAAAAGTTTTAGATGAGTCTTGGAAGTTATTACTTCAGTAATAACCGCTCCTTATCCTTTTCATTTGCTTTTTGTGCCAAGAGTAACCTCTAATGAGAGAGAAGTAATGATTGGGAAAGTTGCTGTCCCGAAACAGATTTTTGTGCTTCACCGTAAAAATTCGTGTAAAATCTCTGTACGTCATTTTGAGGCGTCAATTTTTGTGCTTCTGCCCCAGGTTGTTATCTAACTTTCGTTAGTTCAACATGTTTTTATTTGAGCAACAGAAGGTCTTCGAAAAAATTAATCTTTATCCACTGGTCTGTTTTGATAGATTTCTGCCATTTTCTGCATTTGCTTTTTGTTGGTTCCTTTTTGAGTTCTTTTGGGGAACTGAGCTTTTTGAGGGAAGTGCTACAGTATCTTGTGTTTTAATGGAAGTTTTATTGGCGTTAGAACTGAACCTAAAGAATTATTACCTTGAGTGTACTAATGTTGCTAATAAAGATTGTGTGGAGTTTTGTATGAAGGAAAAATTTCAGGTGTATGGAAGGAATAAGTAATGAGATGAAGAATGGACTAAGGCTCAAGCTTGGGGATGCTACGCGTGTCACCCCAAGAAATATCCAAGAAGTACAAGCTTCAAAGCTTGGGGATTCCCAAGGCATCCCCTTCTTCATCAATAAAAATCCCAGGTTTCTTCCAAACACTTCATTTTTATTGTTTCATGCACAGTTGTGTTGTTCATGGAGCGTCTTATTTTTCGTTTTCGTTTTGTTTTTTCGTTCGCTTTGTTTGGTTAGTTTGCTGAATAAATTGGTTGGACCCCCTCATTCATACATTGGTTTTCAAATAGTTTGGTTGGTTTGGAAAAAGAGTAGGAAAGTTCATGTTTAAGTGGTAAAGAGAGCTTGTTTTTGACTGTGGCCTATGCTTTGTCATGCCAAGCTCGATATTGTTTTGGCTTTATGCTTAGTATTCTTTTCTGTAGCATGACTTGTTATAAACAATTGATATTTCTTAATGTGCCTTTGAAGAATCATGCGTTGTTTTAGCATATTAAAGCATAGTATAGTGGTATTCTCCTTTGGTGCTTTATTTGGGTCGACTTGGCGCATGCTCACATCATGTTAAGACTATCCCAAGTCACCATATCCTTTATGATACTTTAGTTTTCAACTTTTAGTATCACTTATGCTTTGATCAATGATGTTTTGTCGCTCTGGATGATTATGGCCATTATTGCTCTCTTAGTTGGTCGCTCCGAGTCTTTTGCTAGCCTCCATAACCAAGTATGAGTTCCACTCATGCATCCAACTCCTAAAACCAAGTTATTCCAAAGAGTCCACCATACCTACCTATTAGCATATGCTATTCCAAGTATATTCATGTTTTTGTCTACCTTCCAAATTAAACTTGTTATGAGAAAACTAGTGATTAAAGCTCTCACGAACTTGATGGCACACTTTACTTTTTTGCATTTAATAAACCTGAACCATTGCATCCATCTTTGTTTCATGTATGCTTGCGCTTTATAAGTTGAAGTTAGCAGAACCATGTATCATGGGGAACGCTTTCAACATTGCACATGTACTTTGTACCCCGTTGATATCATGTTCTTTTGCTTATGGATCCCGGCGGTGTGAAATAAAAGGGGAACTTGTAAGATCATGGAGTTTGTATTTGTGTTAGAGAAATGCCTGGGCCGCTAGCCTAAGCCATGCCTAATCATGGTGGAAACTTGCAGCATAACCATAATGAGCACTCTATGAAGCATCCTCAATAAAAATCTATGCAAATAGCAAATAAAACGATCGCTGAGATGCTCATTGTCTGCTTGCCTTGTCATTTTAATTATGGGATAGCTCCTGTATCATGTGCAAGGGGTACCTTGTTGGCGGTTCTTTATGATACATATGTACTTACAATGACAAGAGCTTACTTGTGACTAAAGTTGAGTAGCATGAGGTTCGGTCTTTGTAAGTAAGGGGCATGAGATTTCGGCTTATAACTTGTCAAGCATATCCTCTTAGTTGTGTCACTTTAACCTTAATCACCTTCAAGATGCTTATGATAGGGGCAGTGAGAGCTGAAAGCTATTAAGTACCATAATTTTTAGAAGCTCTTTATGAAACTTGAATCCCTGCTTCCTTCTATGAAGGCCTTTCTTTTACTGTTTTGTTGAGTCTCCACCTTCTATCTTTATGCGCCTACTTTGAGAGCATAGTGTCCATTCTTAGTTCTACGTGCATTGTCCTAAGACTTGTTGATTGATGCATAGCTTTGATATTGCTTGTTTTAAACTATTTGTATCTAGTCACTCTTATGAACTTTGAAGGTGTCCTATGCATTTATGTTTGCTACTCTATGAGGGACAAGCTGAATACTACTATGCTATGATTTCTTTATGTGAAACAAACAAACGTCTTGCAAAGTATTGTTATTCATGAATCTTTTGTTTATACCTTTTCATGTTGCAACATAGTTGCTTTGCCTTATTGTTAGAACTTTGTCTTTCATGTTATGATTGAAGTACTATGATCCCAGCTATCAATGTTTTACAAATACTTTGATCAAGTTTATGATGGTGCATGTCACCTCAAAAATTATTCTTTCTTTTTTATCACTTACCTACTCGAGGACGAGCAGGAGTTAAGCTTGGGGATGTTGATACGTTGCTAACGTATCCATAATTTTTGATGTTCCATGCTTGGTTTTATCTACTTTCTTATGTTTTGTCCACACTTTGGAGTACTTTTCATATGATTTCTTGGACTAACCTATTAACAAGAGCCACAGTGCCAGCTGCCTGTTTTCTGCTGTTTTTGGTTCCAGGAAAGTCACAAAATGAATATTCTCAGAATTGGACGGGACAAAAGCCAAAGTCAGTTTTTCACCGAGGGACACCTAGAGCCAGAATATGAGACGGAGAGGGGCTAGGGCCCGGGCACACCACCTGGCTGTGTGGCGAGGCCTGGCTTGCGCCAGGGGGTAGTCTAGCCGCCCCAGGCACCCCCTCATCCTCTCCTTCTGCCTATAAGTTGCCTCCGATACGGAAACCCTAAGTACCCGACCAAAATTCCACGAAAGAGTCTGTAGCCGCCGTCATCTCCATCCCTAGATTGGGAGGGATCTGAAGCTCTTCCCGACACCCTGCCAGAGAGAGGAATTCACCCTGGAAGCCTTTTTCATCATAATCCAAGCCTTCGGTGTTATCCGTGAGTAGTTCATCTCTGTACTATGGGTCCATGTAGTAGCTAGATGGCTGGTTCTCCTCCTTTGTGCTATCATGTTTAGATCTTGTGAGCTCCGTTCATGATCAAGATCATCTATTTGTAATTCTGCATGTTGTGTTTGCGGGGATCCGATGGATATTGAGATGCTATTTCATATTGATTATTGATTCTATCATGTCTTTTTTATTTGTGATCTTGCATGCTTTCCGTTGTTAGTAGCTATCTTGGCCAAGTAGATGCTAGCAACTCCAAGAGTTAGTATTTATGCTCGATAGTGGGTTCATGCCTCTAGTAATCTGGGGAAGTGACAGAAATCTCTAAGGTACTAGATGTGCCGTTGCTACTAGGGAGAAAACACCAATCCTTTGTGCATAGAACAATCGTATTGTTTACTTTACACACAATTCGTAAAGCAATTATCCATTGCTTGCAACTTAATACCGGAGGGGGTTCGGATGATAACCTGAAGGTGGAGTATTAGCCATAGATGCAGTTGGATTACAGTGTATGTATAATGTTGTAATGCCTAATCGAATCTCAAAGGATTCAAGATGAGTAGTATATGCATATTGCTTTCTCGATGTTTGTCAATTGCCCCGCTGTAATTTGTTCACCCAACATGTCATCTATCTTAAGGAGAGCCACCTCTAGTGAACTATGGACCCCCGTCCTTTCTTTTACTACCAATCTACAATCAACTGTTTACTATTTTGTGTTTACTTTCTACAAACTATTACTTTCTTCCACTCGATACGTTTAATCCTTTGTTTTTAGCAAAAACGGTGATATTGACAACCTCATCGCAAGTTGGGGACAGAGTTCTATGGTTATGTTGTGCAGGACTCCACGTTGCTGCTGGCACCGGTAGTGCGCCCTGCCAAAGTTCAGCTAGCTACACCTTTGGGGTGTTTCCTTGCTCCTACTGGATTGATAACGTTGGTTTAATAACTGTGGGAAATTTACTGCTGTGCTCATCATACCTTCCTCTTGGGGTTCCCCAACGAGCTTGTTAGTACACGAGTCAGCAGTCACCTCGACCCAAATTGAGTTTCGTCGTTCGAGCTTTCTGACCTCCAGATCTTCTGCCGGGTTAAGTCTATCTTTAAGACAATCTTGACAGAGGATTGGGAGTGGGGACTAGAGCACTTCAGCCGAGATAGGCCAGCTCCAGACGTATATATCTTCCACAACTTTCTTCCAAGTTAACTTTTATGTCGGCCCATGTCTTCCATTTGACCCTTTTGCCTTACTTTTTCTAGAAATTCCTTCATCAAACTATAGAGGATACCCCCACCCCGGCTCTCAAGTGGGGCAAGGATCGGGATACTTCGGATTTAGAGGAGCCGGACTCCGATATGTTCATGCCCACTGTGGACTCTAGCTCTAGCTGACCCTCTGGTAAGACTTATGTCTTAAGGGATTGGCCGGATGATGATGAAAATGGTGATGATATTGAGATCTTGGAGGTATTTGATCCTGTGCCTATCTCATATGCTTTTCCGGCTGGTCCACCTCCAGCTAACCTGGCTGGTCAGGTCCACACCAATCCTCCTCTTGCTGTGGGCGAACAAGCCCCTACCCCTATGAAGAAACGAGTTGCTCCTTCTGCTCCTCCTTCTGAACCACTTAGGTTACAAAAAGACAAAAGAAACCCGGCAACAAGGCCACCAACAAGACTCCTATTAAGGCCACCCTCCGGAGAGCTCCAAAGCCTAAGGATCCACCTACCGGATCCAAGTAATTGGCTTCTTTCCTTCCTTGTTCTTCGAGTAGCTTCTCTCCTTTTACATGTATTTGTTGTTTCTGTCTTTCTATACTAACTGTATACTTGTTTCCATTTGATTTGGTAGGGACCCCCATAGACATTTCCCAGAGTGGCTCGAGCATAGCCTCACCTCTTCGGGGTGATCCACCTGCTCCTCGCCGTGAGGATGCTCCTACCTTGAGCCCCATCCGGGAGAGCTCTGTCATTACGCCGAATCTCAGTCCATCTCGGCAAGAGGGGGGAAATATCGGCACGGAGGGAGGTGGCGCCTCTAAGTATGTGGCTATGCCGGATCGGCCCAGTGCCTCTTCTGCTCAGCAGCAACCAGACAATGATGGCGACAACAACATAGACATCGAGAAAGATTCTACCGAGGTGCCGGTGACTCCAGCACCGACCCAAGATCAACCTCAGCCAGCTCTAGCTCCAAGTTCATCTCCCCAAGCACCTCCTGCCTTGTCCGAGTCTACCCAGACTCGGCGAGAATACCAAACTCGGCCAAGTCTGCAACCCAAGTCTCCTGCAACATCCTCGGCATCCAAAGCTCACCCTTCCGCTTCACAACAACAAGGCAAGCCTGCAACCAAGTCACAGAATATTGTCGAGATGACCAAGGCCAAAAAGGCTACTGATGCGATGAAGGTTGCACCCAAAGGATCAATGGTCGGGTATGGGAAGCGCACCTTTGCATCCATGATGCAACAAGGCAGCGCTGCTTCTGGCTCTTCCGCTGGTAAACAGCTTGCTCTGCATACAAGCCCGGCCGCAACTCAGAGTGCCCGGAAAACTGCTCATGCCAAGGGCTTGTACTTGTCTCGGACTCTGAATGGAGAGAGCTATGGTTCGCTCGTTGAGTACACCGATAACTGGAACAAGGCTGAGTACGTTGAGTTCAGCTCCGGTAACCCAACAAAGTTTGGTCTAGTGGAGATTGGTGCTCATATGAATACTGCTAGCAAGGCCATTGCCTATGCCAGCAAAATGATGGAGGTAAATTCTTCAACCATGTCTTTACATATGCACTAGTACTTGTAGATATATCCCCCAGTCCCTGAGCCTCCGGGGGAGTAACACGTTACTCGGCCAGATGCTCCTAATATACTTGTGCAACTTTCCCTGAACTTGTTCCCAATTCCAAGGTACGCTTAACTTAGTGAAATTATTGAGTAATTTCAAATATCCACTCACTTAGAGCCGGGTTAAGTTCCACTTGGCCCAGATCTTTAGTAGTTTCAAATATTCACTCACCTCGAGCCGGGTTAAGTTCCACTTGGCTCGGGTCTTGAGTAGTTTCAAATATTCACTCACCTAGAGCCGGGTTAAGTTCCACTTGGCCCAGGTCTTGAGTAGTTTCAAATATTCACTCACCTAGAGTCAGGTTAAGTTCCACTTGGCCTGGGTCTTGAGTACTTTCAAATATTCACTCACCTAGAGCCGGTTTAAGTTCCACTTGGCCGGAATCTTGAGTCACTTTGAATATTCACTCACCTAGAGCCTGGTTAAGTTCCACTTGGCCCGGATATGGAGTAACTTCAAATATCCACTCACCTAGAGCTGGTTAAGTTCCACTTGGCCCAGGTCTTGAGTAGTTTCAAATATTCACTAACCTAGAGCTGAGTTAAGTTCCACTTGGCCCAGGTCTTAAGTAATTTCAAATATTCACTCACCTAGAGCCGGGTTAAGTTCCACTTGGCCCAGATCTTGAGTCACTTCGAATATTCACTCACCTAGAGCCGGGTTAAGTTCCACTTGGCCCAGATCTTGTGTAACTTCAAATGTCCACTCACCTAGAGCCGGGTTAAGTTCCACTTGGCCCGGGCCTTGAGTAGTTTCAAATATTCCTTATTACTCATGAACACTTTCCTTTTCAGATCACCACCAACCTTCATACCATTGAGTTCCAGCGGCTTTTGGACTCCCACAAAGAGCTTTCTCCAAAGCATCAGGCCCTACTGCCTGAGCTGAAGAAGAAAAGTAAAGTTCTCTCTTTATATGTTTACTTCTACTTATCTTCATTCTTAGCTTGTCGAATAAACTTGTGACTTGGATTTTGTAGCCTATGTGGAAGCTGAGAACAAGGCGCTAGGGACAAAGCTAGCCGAACTGAAAGGTAGTTCTCCTTCGCTTCTTATCCTTTGTCCTCTTTCATTTTGACTTGATAGGTAATCATACTTTGGCTCTGCCGGGTCAAAAAATTATTGTAGTGTCTCTTCAAGATAGCGTGCCTCTGCCTGACATGATGCTCCATTTTCTCAAACAAGCAAGACAACATCAGGCCTAGTTGAAGGAAAAAGATGAGGAAATTTCCTAGCTCCATGGCAAGAACAATGACCTCAAGCTCTTCCAGAAAACCAAGCTTGAAAATTGGACCAAGAGTTCTCTGATGAAAAGACTCAACTCGCAGGGCAGCTTGAAAAGCATCAAGAACTTCTGAAAGTTGCCAAGTCCAAAGTTGTGTTGGCTAACACTGTCCTTGCTGATCTTCGGAAGAAGCATGTGGACTGGCTGGCCCAACTGATCCGAATTCATGGAATTATAGCTCGTAAGTTTTTATGCTCCGAGATTGCTGTTTATTGCCGAGGTCACTTTTCCCTTTACATTTTCTGAACTGATTTTTCCTTGTACTTTCAGAGTATCTTCCTCAGTCAAAGGCCCGCTCCAACGTTGCCATCTGCAAGTTCTAGGAGAAAAGAGATGAAGCCGTCCCTTTCTTAGAAGAAACTACTATTGACGAGTCCTTGGCTGGTCTTGTGGCCTGCCTCGGACCTATGAAGATCTACGGAGTGGGGCTTCTTGGTGCAGCCATCAACACTTTCCATACTCTGTAGCTGGATGAGACTGCTCCGAAGGAGGTTGCCCTGCTAATCTCGAAACTTCGGGAGAGCATGACCTAGCTCAGTTTATGGCGAGAATCCGCTGCTCGGGCTGGAGCTGATACGGCTTTGTCCTTCGTGCTATCCTGGTACGAAGGCATTGACCTGAATGTACTGGGTCGCCTGCGCATTGGATAGAGATGGACCAATAATCCGGCCTGCATCGCCTAGTGTCAATCTCGTGCACATGACCTCATCTATTATGCCCATTGTCATCAATGTAATAAGGGGTGGAGTTTCCTTGAAGTCATCAACGATCAATACATCGAAGAAGGTTCGGATGAGGAGCAATAAGGTTCGGACTATGCCGAGGACGCCGAGGATGCCAAGGCTAATCCAGATAATGAAGCTGAAACCGCAGCTCCTAGCACTGAGGATAACTTTCCTCCACCTGCTGCAGATAGTTCTGTTGCTGCGTCTCCTTGAGGAACAAAAACATTGAAATTTGTTAAATCCACGGTATGCCGGGTGCAGATGTATGAAACAATGCGCTATTTTTCTACTGCTTAAGTTTGTATGCCAGATTAACTTGGGCGAAGTCCCCTAGTTTCATTTTCTTGTTCTCCCAATTCAATTACTCGGCTCACATCTACCTTGATTCGGCATTCGACTTACGAGTCCGAGGTTCAAAAAATTGACTTAACAATACTTGAAACTTTAGGATTACCTCAAAATAATTTAACATAACAAAAATAAAAGAAAGTAAATATAGGGGCTAGTCCAAAAAACAAACGTCGGCTCAATTACTTTCCTTTCCTTAGTCATTTTTCATGTGCCTAGCAATTCCAAAGTTGTGATCTTGCTTGCCATGAAGCCAATTCTTGTTGGACATCAGCAAGTCGAAGAGTTCGCTTTCGGTGCCAACACACTACTAACTCGGCTAAGCTGTAAGTAATTTAAGCCAACCGACATATACAATGTAAATGTAGAACAAAGACAATTATCATTAAGGCAGTCCCCGAGTTTCTGCTCAGGGTGCCGAAGTTTCATTGATAAGCTCATTGCCGACATACATGCCGACATATGAGAGTTCGAGATACATACACTTTTGCTAAGTGTAAAACATATGAAGTAGAGCTACATTCCATGGTCGCTTTGATTCCTCGCCGGACATGTCCGCCTTGTTCTTCTCTTGTGGTTGTGCATCAATGAGGTAATAGGCATCATTGTGCAATGCCTTGCTTAAAATGAATGGCTGCTACCATGGAGGGGGAAACTTATGCATACTCGTAGTGCGCTACACCAACCGAAGTACTAGATCTCCGTCCCGGAAGACTCGGGGTTTCACTTACCAACTATGGTAGCATCGGAGATTTTGCTGATATATGGCGGACCTGGACAATGCCAATTCTCTCACTTCTTCCAGTAGATCAACATCATTTTGCCGGGCTTCTTGCATTTTGGCTTCTGTATATTGGGTGACCCTAGGCGAGTCATGCTCTATGTTGGATGGTAGTATATCTTCTGCCTCATATACCAGAAAGAATGGCATATAGCTTGTTGATCGATTTAGAGTTGTTATTAGGCTCCATAATACATTTGGTAGTTCCTCAATCCAGCACCCCGCTGATCTTTGCAGCGGATCAATGAGCCAAGGTTTTATCCCGAACAGTACTAGTCCATTGGATCTTTCCACTTTCCCTTCTATGCGGGGTGTGCCACTGATGCGACATCTAGCCAGATCTTCTTATCTTGGCATAACCAGGCAAATGCTCCTTTGATGAAATTGGTGCCATTATCAGTTATGATACTGTGTGGATAACTGTATCTTAGAATGATATCTTTGAGTAATTTCATGGCCGTAGCTCCATCACACTTTCTTATTGTCTTTACTTCAATCCATTTCTTAAACTTGTCCACCATAACCAAGATATGGGTCATATTTCCCTTGGCCGTCTTAAATGGTCCAACCATATCCAAACACCACACTGCAAATGGCCAAGTGATTGGCATAGTTTTTAGTTCGGACATAGGAATATGTGTTTTGCTAGTGTACCTTTGACAACAATTATAGTTCCTCACAAGTTCCTCTGCTTGCTACAAGGCACTTGGCCAGTAAAACCCATGCCAAAAAGCTTTTTCCACTAAGGCTCTAGATGAGGCGTGATTCCCACATTTCCCCTGGTGTATATCTCAGAGGATGTCTAGCCCTTTTTTCCGGGTCCACGCATTGCTGCAAAACACTTGTGACACTTCCCTTGTATAGCTTGACATTAATTATAGTATATACCTTTGCTCTCCTTTGCACTTGCCTTGAGAGTATCTCATCCCTTGACAAAGTTCCATCTTTCAAAAACTCAAATATTGGTTGTGCCCACATTGGTACAATACGAGCTGGGAAAAGTACTTGGTCAACTTCCATTACATCGACCGACATAACCTCTATCGAATCAAGCTGATTAGTCCCCGGGTTCTACGAAGCAGTCCCCAGGTTTACCGAGGTAGTCCCTGGGTTTGCCGATGTATTCCCCCAGTCAATGTCCATGGGGGTAGCTTCTAATCTAGGGTTTGCCGAGATATAGATTGATTCAGATTCTGGTGAAGGCGTGATATATGGTTTTCTTAGATGCTCTAGAGCAATTCCTAGTAGGATAGCTTGCCGAGATGATCCCAGCTTAGACAGCACGTCGGCTGCCTCATTTTCAACTCGGGGTATGTAATGGAATTCACATCCCTCGAAGTACCCACATATCTTATGGACATGAAATCTATAAATGGCCATGTTTGCATCTAGCGCATCCCAATGACTAGAAACTTGCTGTACCACTAGATCTGAATCACCAAAACATTGTATCCGACGTATCCCAACCTCTTTGGCCACATTTAGTCCATGCACGAGTGCCTCATACTCGGCCACATTGTTTGATGCTCGAAAATGAATCTGAAGATCATATCGCAGCTGATCTTTCTTGGGCGAGGTAAGTACTACCCCAGCCTATAATCCTTCCTTCAACTTTGATCCATCATAGTGCATCCTCCAGTAGTTTGAGTCGGGTAAGGGTGGTTCGTACTACATCTCGGCCCAATCCACGAAAAAATCAGCAACTTCTTGATACTTGATCACGTCTCTTCTATCATATTGTGGTTCACAAGGGGCTAACTCAATTACCCATTTTGTAATCCGACCACTTGCATCTTTGTTACCCGTTATGTCGGATATAGGATTTTCACATATCACTTTTATGGGGTGTTCCTCGAAGTAATGTTTCAGCTTCTTGGCCACCATATACACACAATATGCCATCTTCCGATAATGAGGATAGTTCTGCTTCGAAGTGGACAATACCTTGCTTAGGTAATATACATGCCTCTTCACCGATATACCTTCCTCATCTCGCTCCACCACTAGCATGGAACTTACGACTCGGTTGGTCGCTGCTATATAGAGAAACATTGGCTCTTTGGATAGTGGTGAGGCTAACACTAGTGCAGAGGTTAGCATCTTTTTCAACTCACGAAACAAGCTATCAGCTTGCCGTCTCCATATGAATTTATCTGATTTTTTCATTAGCTGATAGAGAGGCAATGCCTTTTCTCCCAGTCGACATACAAACTGACTTAAGGATGCTAGGCAACCAGTGAACTTTTGCACATCGTTAAGGAACTTTGGCAGCTCCATTCTTTCTATAGATCGAATTTTAGTCAGGTTTGCTTCAATACCTCAGCTAGACACGAGGAAACCGAGTAATTTTCTAGCTAGGACACCAAAGGTGCATTTTTCTAGGTTAAGCTTCATTCGGAATCTTCTCATGTTCGCGAATGTCTGTCGGATATCATCTAGGAGTGTTTTACTTTCCTTAGTCTTTATCACAACATCGTCTACATATACTTGGACATTTTTCCCAATTTGATCATGTAAACATTTTAACATACACCTCTCATACGTAGCTCCTGCATTACGTAGGCCAAATGGCATGGTGTGATAGCAATAAGCCCCATACAGGGTAATAAATGCGGTCTTTATTTGGGTTCAGAGGTATCTGGTGGAAACCAGAATACGCATCTACAAATGACAACAACTCACACCCATCGGTCAAATCAATGACCTGATCTATCCTTGGTAGTGGGAATGTATCTTTTGGACACGCCTTATTCAGGTTCGTGTAATTGATACACATATGTCGTACCACTGCTACATTCAGATCATCCTTCTTGTTTTCCACAAGCATCAGATTATATAGCCAATCCGGATAGATTACTTCCATGATAAAACCGGCTGGAAGGAGCCGAGCTATCTCATCACCAATGACCTTTCTCCTATCTTCGGCAAAGCGGTGGGGAGGTTGCTTCACCGTCTTAGCTCCGGGTGTCACGTGCAAAGAGTGCTCAGCTAGATCCCTCAGTACACCTTGCAGATCCTATGTGGACCAATCAAAGATATCCGTATTCTCACGGAGGAAGCTAACGAGCTCGATTTCCTGTTTGTCACTAAGCCCGACATCAATAGTTATGGTGTGCTCTGGGAACCGATCATTGATGGGAACCTTCTTGGTATCTTTTGTCGCTTGAAACGAGACACTTTCATGTGGGTTACTCAGAGCCAGCATATTCAACTACGCAGATTGAGCCAATGCTGCCACTTCTTGGATTCTTCTCTTCTCCTATGCTATCACAAGTGACTCGGCCAAGTTCGACCAGGCCGAAGCACATTCCATATAGCGCCTGAAGTCCCCTGTTATGGTGATCAATCCATTTGGTCATGGCATCTTCATTTTCAGGTAGCTGATGTGGTCACTTGCCATGAACTTTGATAGAGCTGGCCTACCGAGTAACACATGGTAAGAGTTGTCCAAATCCACAACGTCAAACTCCAAGTTCTCAGTTTGGCAGTTATCCCTTGTGCTGGATAACACGACAATCCGGACTTCTCCAATGGGCTCACAAGATAGACCCAGGACAATGACGTGAAATTTGGTCTTGGTGGCCTGTAGTATATTCTCCGAGACTCCTAGCTTGTGCATTGTGTCTTTGTATAGGATATTGATGCTGCTGCCATTGTCAATCAACACTTTGGAGAATTTCGCGTTGATGTTTGGCTCGATGAAAGTTGGGTCAAGTACCAAAGCATATGACTCAGGACTCAGCATGAGTCTGGGGTGATCCTTGATACTCCACGTGATTTCTTGATATGACCAAGGCATGTATCTCGGCACATCCAGCATAACTTCATTGACCTCCATATGCCATCGCCTCATGCTCTGCCTGTCAGTTTCTTCTGTAGTGAACACATAGTAAGCTTGATGATGTTCCATGTATTCATTTCTCCCGTCATTGTTGGGGTATCTTTGGTTCTGCTGGTTTTGGTTCTCCACCTGATGCACTGCATCCCTTCTCTCATGGTTCTCATACCTTGGCGGGGGTGGTGGTTGATACGTCGTAAACGTATCCATAATTTTTGATGTTCCATGCTTGTTTTATATCAACTATCTTATGTTTTGTCTACATTTTGAGATACTTTTATGCATTTTCTGGAACTAACCTATTGACAAGATGCCACAGTGCCAGTTGCCTATTTTCTGCTGTTTTTGGTTTCAGAAAAGCTAGAAAAGACATATTATCGGAATTGGACCGGACAAAAGCCAAAGTCAATATTTTACCGGAAGACTCATGTAGCCAGAAGACGAGACGGAGAGGGGCCACGAGGTGGCAACACCACCTAGTGGCGCGGTCTAGCCCAGGCCGTGCCAAGGGGTTGTGTGGGCCCCTCGGGCGCCCACCAACCTTGCCTCTTCGCCTATAAAGCCTCCCGGGACGATAACCCTAAGGACAAGATCAGAATTCCACGAAAAGTTCCGCAGCGTCGCCGCCACCAAAGAGGAGATTCAGGGGACATAAGTCTCTGTTCTGGCACCCTGCCGAGACGGGGAAGTGCCCCCGGATCCATCTCCATCGACTCCACCGCCATCTCCATCACCGTTTCTGACTCTCGTGATGAGGAGGGAATAGTTCTCTCTCGAGGCTAAGTGCTCTACCGGTAGATATGTGTTCATCTCTCTCTATGCGTGATCTTATGAGATCATGAGCTTTGTAATCTATAGATCTATTCTCCTACTCAAGTGATTTAATGAATCTCTGCTTATCCCCACATGCGTGAAGTTGATAGTGTGCACACCGTGTGGCACTTTGGCTAAGATTACATAAATACTTGTCATGAGTATAATTTGAGTTGGATGTCTCTATGAGATTGTGGTATTTGTTGGAACCATCTAGCCCTCAAGGTGACAATGAGGGGTTATCTAGATGGAGAATGCAAACTTTAAGGTGTTCTGTTATAGCCCTACATCGTCCAACCGGAGAGTAGTTCAAGGTAGCATCATGAAGATAAGATATTTATATGAGAGTGTCCACTAGTGAAAGTATGATCCCTAGGCCTTGTTTCTAAGCATTTAAACACCATTTACAATTAGTCCTGTTACATGTTTGCTTGCTGCCACTATTATTTCAGATTGCAATTACCACTTATAATCGTACATATTACTTGTATTTCACTATCTCTTCACCAAACTAGTGCACCTATACATTAACAAGTGTATTGGGTGTGTTGGGAACACAAGAGACTTCTTGTATCTTGATTGTAGGGTTGCTTGAGAGGGGATACCTTTCACCACTTCCTCCCTGAGTTCGATAAACCTTGGGTGATCCACTTAAGGGAAACTTGCTGCTATTCTACAAACCTCTACACTTGGAGGCCCAACACTGTCTACAAGAATAGAAGCGTGCGTAGACATCAAGCTATTTTCTGGCACCGTTGACGGGGATGTAAGGTAAAAGGTACTCACATCCTCTGGCTACTAATCTATCTTCTAGTATTGTTGCTGGTGTGTGAGTGCTCAAAGTTATTTCCTTTAGATTCTACAATTATATCTTTTTGTTTCTTGTTTTTATTTTCACTAGTTAGGCTTAATGGAAAACAACAACAAAATTAGAGAGCTTTATAGTATTTATCTTGAGTTAGGACATGAAGTGTTTGAAGAGAAAATTAAAAAACCTATGGAACTTTACTTGCATGGTAATAACAATGTTATTAGTATGAATTCTTTGAACACCATTCTTTCTAATGCTATGGAAAATTCTAAGCTTGTGGAAGCTGGTTTTGATGAGCATGATATTTTTAGTCCCCAAAGCACAGAGGAGAAAATTTACTTTGATGATACTATTCCTCCAATATATGATGATTACAACGATGAATATGATATTTTCAGTCCACCTACTATTGAGGAGAAAATTAATTATGATTACAATATGTCTCCTATATTTGATGATTATGGTGATGAGAATAATAATGATAGCTATTTTGTTGAATTTGCTCCCATTACGATTAATAAGAATGACTATGCTTATAGGGAGAGTAATAATTGTTTTATGCATGTGGTTCATGATAAGAATGTTTTATGTGATACTTATATTGTTAATTTTATTCATGATGCTACTGAAAGTTATTATGAGAGTGGGAAACATGGTTTTATGTATCTCAACAATATTAAGTTTCCCCTCTTTATGTTGAAAATTTTGAAGTTGCTTTGTGCTCTCATGACTTGTTTCTTTAGAAGATTATTTTGCATAGGAAGTGGGTTAGACTTAAATATGTGTATATTTGCTTCTTGATGCACTCTTTTACTTAAATTCATATTCCTATGTGAGCATCATTGAAATTTATCATGCCTATCTTAATGGCTATAAAGAAAGAGCTTTTGGGAGACAACCCATTATATTTTTACTTTCAATTTATTTTTGTTTTGTTGAGTCTTGGAAGTTATTGCCTCAGTAATAACCTCTCCTTATCCTTTTTGTGTGGTTTTTGTGCCAAGAATAACGTCTAATGAGAGAGAAGTAAGACTTGGGAAAGTTGCTGTCTTGAAACAGATTTTTGTGCCCCACTAAAAAATTCGTGAAAAATCTCTGTACGTCAGATTGAGCTGTAATTGTTTGTGCTTCTGCCCCAGGTTATTATCTAACTTTCGTTAGTTCAGCACTTTTCGATTTGAGCAACATAAGGTCTTCAAAAAATTGGTGTTTACCTGCTGGTCTGTTTTGACAGATTTCTGCCATTATTTGCATTTGCCTCTTAATATCTTTCTCTTTGAGTTCTCCTTGATCACTTGAAATTTTAAAAGAAATTGCTACAGTAGCTTGTGTTTTAATGGAATTTTTACTTGTGTTGAAACGGAACCTAAAGACTTATTATCTTAAGTACACTAATGTTGCTAATGAAGATTGTGTGAATTTTTGTATGAAGGAAATTTTAAAGTGTAGAGAAGAACAATGTGATAAGATGAAATATGGACAAAAGCTGAAGCTTGGGAATGCCACCCGTGTCACCCCAAGAAATATTCAAGAAGTACAAGCATCAAAGCTTGGGGATGCCCCAGGCATCCCCTTCTTCATCAATAAAAATCTCAGGTTTCTTCCAAACACTTCATTTGTATTGTTTCATGCAAAATTGTGTTGTTCTTGGAGCATCAGCGTCTTTGTTTTTAGTTTTCTTTTGTTTTTTTGCTTAAATAAGTTGCTTGGATCCCAACACACTTGTTTTGGAGAGAGACATACCCCGTTATTCATTGCCTAGCACACTCTAGTTTTCACTCTTATTGTTCTGCGAGTGTTCTCCTTTGCTAGCATTGCGTTTAGCTTTAGTTTTCGATTGGTGTTGGAAAAGAGTAGGAAATTTCATGCTTATAGTGGTACAAAAGGAGGCTTGTTTTTATTGTGGCCTAGACTTTATCATGTCATGTTTGATATTGTTTTGACTTTATGCTTAGTGATTATTGCTGTAGTATGACTTGTTACAAACAACTGAGATTCCTTAATGTGCCTTGAAAGAATCATGCATTGTTTTAGCATATAAAAGCATAATATTGTGGTATTCTCCTTTGATGCTTTATTTGGGTTGACTCCGCGCATGCTCACACCATGTTAAGACTATACCAATTCACCATAGCCTCTATGATCATTTAGTTTTCGACTTGTAATATCATTGTATGCTTTAATTAATAATGTTTTGTCGCTTTGCATGATTATGGCCATTATTTCTCTCTTAGTTGGTCGCTCCCAGTCTTTTGCTAGCCTCCACATGTACCAAGTATGAGTTCCACTCATGCATCCAACTCCAAATAAAACAAAGTTATTCCAAAGAGTCACCATACCTACCTATTAGCATTATTGCTATTTCAAGTATATTCATGTTTTTATCTACCTTTCAAATTAAACTTGTTATATGAAAATTAGTGATTAAAGCTCTCACGAACTTGATGGCACACTTTACTTTCTTGCACTTAATAAACTTGAACCATTGTTCCCATCTATGTTGCGTATATGCTTGCGTTTTGTATGTTGTGAATTAGCAGAGCCATGTTACCATGGGTAATGCTTTCAACATTGCACTTTATTTAGTTGATATCATGTTGTTTTGCTTATGGCTTCCCGCGGTGTGAAATGAAAGGGGAGCTTGTAAGGCTCCTCGAGTTAGTATATGTGTTAGAGAAACGTCTGGGCGGCTAGTCTAAGCCATGCCTAATCATGGTAGAAATGTGCAGCATAACCATAGTGAGAAATATGTGAAGCATCCTCAGTAATAATAAAAAACCTACGAAAATAGGAAATGGAAAAAAACCCCTATGCAAATAGGAAATAAAAGGATCACTAAGATGCTCATTGTCTGCTTTCCTTTTCATTTTGACATGGGAAAGCTTCTGTATCATTGGGCAAGAGGTACCCCGTTGGTGGTTCTCTATGATACACATGTACTTACAATGACAAGAACTTACCTATGACTAAATTTGAGTAACATGAGGTTCGGTACTCGTAAGTAAGGGGCATGAGATTTTCAGCTTATAACTTGTCAGGAATATCATCATATTTGCTCACTTTAACCTTAATCACCTAAATATGCTAACGATATGGGCAATGAGAGCTGAAAGCTAATAAGTATCATAATTTTTGGAAGCTCTTTATGAAACTTCAATCCCTGCTTCCTTCTATGAAGGGCCTTTCTTTTACTTTTATGTGGAGCCTCCATCTTCTATCTTTATGCACCTATTGAGAGAGCATAGTGGTCATTCTTAGTTTAATGTGCATTGTCCCAAAACTTGTTGATTGATTCATAACTTTGATATTGCTTGTTCTTAAAATATTTGTATCTAGTCACCCTTATGAACTTTGAAGGTGTCCTATGCATTTATGTTTTGCTACACCATGAGGGACAAGCTGAATACCATTCTCATTATGTTTTCTATATGTGAAACAAACAAACATCTTTCAAAGCATTATTATTGATGAATCTTTTGTTTGTACCTTTTCATGTTACCACATAGTTGCTATGTCTTATTGTTAGAACTATATCTTTCATGCTATGTTAAAGTACTATGATCCTAGCTATCAATGTTTTACAAATACCTTGATCAAGATTGTGATGGTGCATGTCACCTCAAAAATTATTCTTTTTTATCACTTACCTACTCGAGGACGAGCAGGAGTTAAGCTTGCGGATGTTGATACGTCGTAAATGTATCTATAACTTTTGATGTTCCATGCTTGTTTTATATCAACTATCTTATGTTTTGTCTACATTTTGAGATACTTTTATGCATTTTCTGGAACTAACCTATTGACAAGATGTCGCAGTGCCAGTTGCCTATTTTCTGCTGTTTTTGGTTTCAGAAAAGCTAGAAAAGACATATTCTCGGAATTGGACCGGACAAAAGCCAAAGTCAATATTTTACCGGAAGACTCACGGAGCTAGAAGATGAGACGGAGAGGGGCCCCTCGTGCACCCACTGACCTTGCCCCTTCGCCTATAAAAGACTCCTGGGACGAAAACCCTAAGGACAAGATCAGAATTCCATGAAAAGTTCCACAGCACCGTCGCCACCGAAGAGGATATTCAAGGGACAGAAGTCTCTGTTCCAGCACCCTGCCGAGACGGGGAAGTGCCCCCGAATCCATCTCCATCGACTCCACCGCCATCTCCATCACCGTTGCTGACTTCCATGATGAGGAGGGAGTAGTTCTCTCTCGAGGCTAAGGGCTCTATCGATAGCTACGTGTTCATCTCTCTCTATGTGTGATCTTATGAGATCATGAGCTTTGTAATCTATAGATCTATTCTGCTACTCAAGTGCTTTAATGAATCTCTGCTTATCCCCACATGTGTGAAGTTGACAGTGTGCACACCGTGTGGCACTTTGACTAAGATTACATAAATACTTGTCATGAGTATAATTTGAGTTGGATGTCTCTACGAGATTGTGGTGTTTGTTGGAACCATCTAGCGCTCAAGTTGACAGTGAGGGGTTATCTAGATGGGGAATGTGAACTTTAAGGTGTGTTGTTATAGCCCCATATCGTGCAACCGGAGAGTAGTTCAGGGTAGCATCATGAAGAGAAGATATTTATATGATTGTGTCCACTAGTGAAAGTATGATACCTAGGCCTTGTTTCTAAGCATTGAAACACCATTTACAATCAGTCCTGTTACATGTTTGTTTGATGCCACTATTATTTCAGATTGCAATTACCACTTATAATCATCCATATTACTTGTATTTCACTATCTCTTCCCCGAACTAGTGCACCTATACACCTGACAAGTGTATTGGGTGTGTTGGGGACACAAGAGACTTCTTGTATCTTGATTGCATGGTTGCTTGAGAGGGGATAACTTTGACCACTTCCTCCCTAAGTTTGATAAACCTTGGGTGATCCACTTAAGGGAAACTTGCTGCTGTTCTACAAACCTCTGCACTTGGAGGCCCAACACTGTCTACAAGAATAGAAGTGTGCGTAGACATCAGTAGTCAGATCAACTACTGCCCATTTGCCCTAGTGAGCTGCTGCTCCTGAGGTGCATTGTGCCAAGGTGCTTGCGCATTCCCCGAGTTACTCTTTTCTATTTTTCTCATCCACTCACACTGCCGAGTCGTGTGATTTGCTGGGTTACTTGGGTTAGGCGTGTGAAACTTGCATGGTTGGTCTCACATAGCCTCATACATATACCTCGCCATGTCCTTCGTTTCTTGCCACTGCTTCTTCTGCTCTGGCGTCCAAGTTTACTTGCCATCATTTCTTGAGGTCCACTGTTGTCCTCCACTCTTTTGGTGCTGGCTATTCCCAGCTCGAGGTTGATCTTGATCCTCCACCACAACTTGCTGCGAACCCTATCGGCTGCTCATCTCTCCTCTTTCCTCGGAAATCATTTCGCCGGGCTGACCCGGCTCCATCTCAGGGATAGTATTCTTCATTTGACTCATTTGACACAAGCCGAGGTTGAGTTTGATCACCCAATGCATACGAGTCAGCAATTCTAATTGTTTCAGCCAACGTAGTCAGCATATAACTTTATAGCCTTTGCCACAACATACTCGCATATCGGCATCCCTATGCAAACCAAGCAATAGCTTGAGACTTGATCACCCATTCACAGGAGTTGCACACATTGCACCCACAAGTTAAGAACTCCCAGTCTGTCTCATTTGGCCTTTGCTTGCACATTGCCAGAGTTTGTGGCCTATTCGGCCTCTTATACATTCTCGTGAAGTTGCTAATAAACATCTCCTCAAAATCTATCCAACAGTTGATACTTCCTAGGGGCAAATTGTTTAGCCAGACCCTTGCTCGCCATTCCAACATCTGGGGTACATATCTCACAACCCATCTCAAATTTCCCGTGGAGATGTTCATAGCCGTTGCATAGTCAATTAACCAATCCTCCGTCTTGGTGCTGCTGTCATACGTTTTTGTCCCTCTGGCCAATTGAAAGTTTGGCACAAGAGGTTATCTCATAATCCGAGGTCCAAAGCATGTTGGACCCGGAGGACCTTGTACCTCTATCATCTCCGACCTATAGAATTGGTCCAGCTTGAACCTTGCATCCTCTGGCTGCAAGTTTCTGCTTCCTAGCCTTGACCCTATCACATGGTGATCCGGCCTGGGGAACTTGACACTAGCCATTGCCGAATATCCATCATTATACCTATCTTGACCCAAACAAACATATTATTGTTGCATAGCTAGGCTAGCACTTTGCTCTTGCTGAGGTATGTACTGTTGCTGCTACTGCCGAGGTGGGTTTTGCCTAGCTCCTGCCTAGTTATGCTGTCTGGCATTGCCATGCCCAGCATTTCCCTATCCTGCCTGGCCTTGGCCGGGGATACCTCATCCAGCTTCACCTCGGCTGGCACTGTGGTGATCCTCATCACCTTGTATTCCTTTTCCTTTCCCCTCCCTTGCCGGGTCATAAGGGACCATCTGCTTATTCTTTCTTGCCGAGGTCACTACCTCTTCCCTTCTTGGGCCTGTATGAGGGGATGATGCCGCCCCAGCTGATTTTGCCGGAGCGCCCCCTGCTGAATGAACGACACGGTAACCTCCTGCTTCCACCGGATTTCCCTTGAGTAATTTCTCATTCTGCTTGTTAGCTACGCTTACCAGGTGATTAACTCTTTCCTGCTGCCTCTCCCGGGCTTTGGCGGCCAGGCCCTCTAACTTGGACGCCTCCGCATCCGTAGCCCTGAGATTCTTCGTCGGGGTGCTATACCTTGCTAGCCCCGCTGTCACTAGGGTAGTCGAATACCCCAGGTTAGGTACATATTATTTGTCATCTCCTTGATTAGGTTTCTACCCCTAACCTTCACACCATCCATACAGGTGGGACTAAGCCGGTTTGCTTTTGCGTACTCACGCAACATGATGTTCAGATTTCTGCAACTCTGCTACTCTCTTTGCCCCTGCTAACATTTTCAGTCGGGTCTCCTCTAGCTCGGCCTATGCCTGAGCCAGATCTACGGTAGATTTTATGGGATTATCTAAGCTCTCTATTGCCTATTGTAACACATTCTCTGGCCTCTCTAGTAGAGGACCTCTCTTCCTAGGTACCTTCGGTGTTGCCTCCGGATCTTCTGCCGGGTCCTTGCTCGCTCCTGCATCAGGACGGTCATCATGACCTCAACGTAGCTAGTGGGGCGAGTGATATGCGAGCCATGAGCCACGCTAAGAGGTGGTTCGCCTCCCTCGACGATGTGTGCAGGGTGAACGCAGGACTCGTCCATGCCAAAGTAGATCTTATGGGCGCCGAGGCTAATGAAGAGGCTGTTGCGCGGAGGAGGGCGGTTGCCGAAGCTGCCTGCGTTGTCGCTGACGTAGTCCACCGCTCCAAAGGGCTGAATGAGACCGAAGACGATTCGCTCGCTGGTGACAACGAAGCTTACCGTCTGGATCTTCACTCCAGCTAGCGCCGCTGCTGGCCCCATGGTGGGTGCCAACTGTCATGGGGGTGGCACGACAGATACCATGGATAGGCTAAAGATGGGTCTAAAGTGCGCTAGAGGTATGTCAGGGGGATTATCCCCAGGTACCCCAAATACGCCCCAAGGCAGATGAAAAAGGCAAAAATATAAAGAAAAAACTATAACGACGCAATCTGGGCCAACTGAGGCCTCCCAACCGGCCTGCACCAGCCTACCCGTCTGGTCCTCCTCCTGCTCTCGCCAATGGCTGGGCTGCTCCCCCCTCCACTAGCTGGGGCCGCCGCCTCTTCCTGGCTGGCTCCCCGCTTCCTCTTCCCCGGGTAGGCCAGATCGCCCCCCACCGGTTGGGCTAGCCTGGAGAGCTCCTAGCTCCCTAATCGATCGCCCCCGGCTGCCTCCCCCTTGCCAGATCGATCAGGCTCTCCCGAGCTGTTGTGCTACTATCGATCAAGATCGAGCACACCCAGCTCACTTCATAGGATCCACACGTACTAGGAGTACCAGAGGACAAGCATCGACAAAACTGAGAAGACAAAGACCATGTCACTTTATCAGATGATGTATGCACTAGTGTAGCAAATAGTATACTCTGTTCACTACATCATGCATGACATAGTGAATAGTCTAGTTAGGCCAAGTGGGTCCCACCATGTTCCTTGGGACACCTTTATAAGGCACCAAGGAGGGAGGGACATGGGAGAATCATTCAGACACCCATGGATCGATCACTCTCCCTAGGATATAGCTCTCTCACTCATAAGGACACACGCACTCAGACATACACACAGATAGACGCGGATCATTTAAGACGTAGCAAGTTCATATAGCTCGAGGAGCAATTGTACTCTGTATTCTACTCATAGATCGACAGGAGTAGGAGTTTTACCTCACCATGAGGGCTCTAAACCTGGGTACTTCCTGTGTCTCGATACACTTGCTCGTACCCAATCCTGCCTGCGGATGCCGTCGAGAGCTTTCCTGCTAGTCCCCACACCTCTATCTAACCTTCTCAGGTACTGTAGTTCCCAATACAACGATAGTCGATGTAATCTCGGCCAACTGAGGCCTCCCAACCTACCTGCACCACCCTACCCGGCTGAGCCTCCTCCTGCTCTCGCCCCCAGTTGGGCTACTCCCTCCTCCACTGGATGGGGCCGCCATCGCCTGGCTGGGCTGTCCGGCTCGCCCACCCGGCTGGGCCTCCTGCTACTTCTCCCGGCTATGCTTCCCGCCCCCAGCTGGGCCTCTCTAGTTCCCACCCTGGCTGGGTCTCTCCGGCTTCCACCTGGGCTAGCTACCGGCTGGGCCTACTCCCCGCTTCGCCCGCATGTGCCGCCGCCTCCGCCCGGCTGGGTCCCCGCTGCCTCTTCCCCCGGTGGGCCGGATCGCCCCCACCGGTTGGGCTAGCCAGGAGAGCTCCCAGATCCTTGATCGATCGCCCCTGGCTGTCTCCCCCTTTCTGAAACGATCAGGCTCTCCCCAGCTGATGTGCTACTACCAATCAAGACGGAGCACACCCAGCCCGTTGCATAGGATCCGCACGTACTAGGAGTACCAGAGGACAAGCATCAACAAGACTGAGAGGACAAAGACCATGCTACTTTATCAGATGATGTATGCACTAGTGTAGCAAATAGTATACACTATTCACTACATCATGCATGACATAGTGAATAGTCTAGTTAGGCCAAGTGGGTCCGACCATGTTCCTTTGGCCACCTTTATAAGGCACCAAGGAGGGTGGGACATGTGAGATTCATTCAGACACCCGTCGATCGATCGCTCTCCCTGGTAGCTAGCTCTTTTACTCCTAGGCACACACACATTCAGACATACACACAGATAGACGTGGATCATTTAAGAGGTAGCAAGTTCATACAGCTTGAGGAGCAATTGTACTATGTATTCTACTCATAGTTAGATCGGCAGGGGTAGGAGTTTTACCTCACCAGGGCTCCAAACCTGGGTACTTCCTGTGTCTCACTACACTTGCTCGTACCCAATCCCGCCTGCGGAAGCCGTCGAGATCTTTCCTGCTAATGCCCACACCTTTATCTAACCTTCTCAGATACTGTCGTTCCCAATACAACGACAGTTGATGCCCACCGTGGGGATCGATATAGCTTCCGCCAAAGTTCTATTCTGCACGGGACCGGTTTTCTTCATCGTCGGCACCGACACCATTTCGAGTTGCCCGGGGGCTCCCTGCCTCCGTCGAAGTACTAGAATATCCTAGGCATGTGTTCCATATATAGTGATACGTGCTCGCAATGAGAACTTGCACAACATCTTTTGTCCTACCAGCCCGTTTGCAGCGGGGCCTCAAGGGAACTACTGGAAATTAAGGTGCTCCTTTTAATAGAGCACCGGAGCAAAGCATTAACACTCCGTGAACACATGTGATCCTCACACCAAAGCCATTCCCTCCGGTTATCCCGATTTCTGTCACTTCGGGGCCATTGGTTCTGGACATCAACGTGTGTATACAACTTGTAGATAAGACCAAAAACAATACTATCATAATGAATCAATAACATGTTCAGATCTGAAGTCATGGCACTCGGGCCCTAGTGACAAGCATTAAACACAACAAGTCACAACAAAGTCATAAAGCACTAATAAAAGATACTAGGCACCATGCCCTAACAATCTGATGCCATTACATGAACGATCTCATCCAATCCCTACCATCCCCATAGCCTACAGCGGGGGATTACTCACTCATAGATGGGGGAAACATGGATGGTCAATGGAGAAGCGATGGTGATGATGATGGCGATGAGCTCCTCCAATTCCCCGTCCCGGCAGGGTGCCAAAACGGAGTTTCTGGTGCTGTTTCGTGGAATCTGGTGATGGCGCCGGAGGGGAACTCCTTATGGAAAAACGTCGAACCCCCCAAAGTTTTTAGACCAAAAGGCTCCTTATAGGCGAAGAGAGGCCGAGGGGGTGCCTGGGGGGCCCACACCACCCCTGGCACGGCCTGGCCTGGCCCGCGCCAGCAGGTGGTGTGGCCACCCCCTGGCTCTTCTCTGTCTCGTATTCTGGCTCCTGGAGTCTTCGGGTGAAATAGGATCCTCGGCATATTTTCCCGGATTTTTCCTAATAGTTGGTTTTCTGCACAAAAAGTAGACACCAAGGCAATTCTGCTGAAAACAGCGTCAATCCGTGTTAGTTGCATCCAAATCACACAAGTTTGGAGGAGAAACAATAGCAAAAGTGTTCGGGAAAGTAGATACGTTTTGGACGTATCAACTCCCCCAAGCTTAGCTTATTTCTTGTCCTCAAGCAATTCAGTTGAAAACTGAGTGCGATAAAAGAACTTTCACGAACATATTTGCTTCATATGATGTAAATATTATCAGCAATGTGATCAACAACTTAGATAATTCATAATAAAGAGTATGCAACCAAGTCTACTTAATAGTCATTGCAAGCTATGAAGAGATTCCAACTCAAAAATAATAAGTAGCATGAAGCATAAACATAAGCAACATTACGATGCTCATAGAAAGGTATGATAGAGTGGTATCTCGCTTGCCTTTGATTATGAATGTCAAGGCACCTCTGAAGTTCAAGTGATGACTAGAAGTAAAGATATCAAGGATACAAACATCAAAGTCATAACACAAATAATCAAGTAATGGAACAAACACAAAGAATGACAACTATGCTCTCAAGAAGGTGCTCAAAGAATATGTGGAGACTCAACAAGTAGAAGAAAATGTTTTGAATAATTTGAAAGGCTTCCAAATGCTGAAAGTATGGTACTCGTTAGCTTTGAGCTCTCATTGCCCCTATCATAAGCATCTTTAAATGGTTAAGGTTAAAGTGACACAACTAAGAGGATATGCTTGACAAGTTATAAATCGAAGTCTCATGCCCCTTAATTACGAAGACCGATCCTCATGCTACTCAACTTCAGTCACAAGTAAGCTCTTGTCATTGTAAGTATATACGTATCATAGAGAACCGCCAATGGGGTACCCTTTGCACATGACATGGGAGTTGTCCCATGATCAAAATAACAAGGCAAGCAGACAATGAGCATCTCGGCGATCTTTTTATTTACTATGTGCATAGATTTTTATTGAGGATGCTTCATAGAATGCTCGATATGGTTATGTTGCAAGTTTCCACCATGATTAGGCATGGCTTAGGCTAGCGGCCCAGGCGTTTCTCTAACATACATACAAACTCCATGATCTTACAAGTTCCACTTTTATTTCACAACGCCGGGATCCATAAGCAAAAGAACATGATATCAGCTAGGTACAAAGTACCAATGAAGTGTTGAAAGCGGTCCCCATGATACATGGTTCTGCTAACTTCAACTCATAAAGTGCAAGCATATGCGCAACAAAGAAGGACGCAATGGTTTAGATTTATTAAGTGCAAGAAAATAAAGTGTTCGATCAAGTTTGTGAGAGCTTTACTAACTAACTTTCTCATAACAAGCAAACATTTTTTTTGGAAGAAAATAAGGCATAATGAATATGCACGGAAGTAGAAAATGATGCTAATGGGTAGGTATGGTGGACACTTTGGAAATATTTGGTTTAGGGAGTTGGAACTTGAGTAAAACATACTCAGTAAAAACAAAGGCTAGCAATAGTAAGGGGGCGACAAACGAGAGAGCAATAGCTGTCATTATCATGCTTGCAACAAAATATGACTACTCATGGCATGAAAGTGATTCAAGATCCTCAAGGCAAAATAATTCATCGAGGCTTAACTGATTATTACAATCATGTGCATGCGTAAGCATGTGCCAAGTTAATCAAATGAAACATTCAGAGGAGGATACCGCGGTGTCATACCAATTTATGAATAGAGAAATGCGAGCAAACATCCATAATACATGCTACAAACTATTAGCGAGCTGGAGCTAATCATACAAAAGCTAGAACTACTAAGCATCCAAAGATAACATACACCCTACATGAACAGACTAAGCATGCCCACACTGATGAGTATATATACAAAAATGAAAACAAATAGAGTTTGTTACCAGCCTGTTCTCACGCCTCAAGGTGTCATTAATCCTCCTTATTACTCTTCACTTGTGTGGCTTGAATAATAATATGAGACCAATATTCCACTGAGGACTGCTGAACCCTGTAGAAAACTCACAAAACCTAAGAAGAACGACAAATATTTTTGGTGTTTTCGATTTTTAAACAAGAACCAAAAGGGAAAAACAAGCAAAGAAAAATCTTTTTGGGTTTTTCGAATTGTTCAAACAAAGCAAAAGGGGAAAAACAAACCAAGGCAAAAAGAAGAAGCAAACTAAAGAGAAACAACAGAAATATTTTTGGTCTTTTTGTGTTTTAGAAAGCAAAAGCAAAAGAAAAACGAACACTAAAAAGAGAACAAAAACATGAATATACAAAGTACCGACGTAACATGATAAGGAGATAGGTGCAGTGTCGGTGTACCTCCCCCCAAGCTTAGGCTTTTGGCCTAAGTGGGTATCAATCCCAAGCTGGCCATGATGAAGTGTCACCTTGGTACGATGAAGAGGTCCCCTCATCCTGGTGCGAGCTCGAGTACGTCCCTCCGTAATGCGCGGAGTAATCATAGGAGAGCACATCCTCCTGGTGTTGCTTGTGGAAACCCAGCAAGCGAAGCTGCTCGTCCACCTCCTCCTTGGAGCGCGACCACAGTCTCCTGTGAACACTAAACAAGGCAGGCTGCAGCAAAAGGATCTCCCTTTCATCCCCGTCAGTGAAAAGCATCCAATATACTAGACTGTTCAAATCAGAAGTAGAAGTGACAAAGTGATGAGTTTTCATATCAACAAGGTCAAGCCTCTGTGGTGCCAGCATAACATCATAGGGATCCACTGAAGGATCTAATGCATGGACTATATGCGAGGCAATGATGCCCCATAGATAGCCCCCCTAGCAGCTAGGCGGCGAGCAATAAGCGAGCCAAGATTATACCGAGTATCATTGTTAAGTGCAGCAGCAAGAAAAGCTAAATGATAGTTGGAGATATTACTTGTGTTCTCCCTACCCAATACACTAGTAGCAAGATAATATGCAAAGTATCTTAGAGCAGGGAGTTGAATATTTCTTATCTTTCCGCGTTGCCCCACGCGGTCATCATCATTAGTCACCCCTCGGTAAAGCTCCAACAAATCAGTGGGTTGCCCTTGAATTTTCTTCACGGTCCCTGTCATGCGTACACCTACAATACTGCAAAATCTCTCCAAAGGCATGGCGATGGGCAGATTATAGATTTTAAAAGAGACAGTCGACTGATAGGACGTGTTAGTAAATGTGAAGCTCTCAACAAAAGTTTTGGTGAGTATAGCGTATTGCGCACTCTCATCTTGCATATATGAGGTCAAACAAACCCTCTCAATCAGTAGCAAGAAATCATCAAGAATACCTGCAGCTTGTAAGAAAGTAAAACAAGGAAAAGAGGATGGGTGAGCATCCCCATCATCCCTTTCACTACCAATACGAGTTGCAATGAGATCTTCGTTGTATGATGGCCTAGCTTGAGAGGTTGTTCTTGAGGGCCTCGACCTCCTAGGTGCATCACTCTCAAATATCTCTCCAAAAGTATGGTTTTTCATGCTTGGTATTCTGAAATTTAAAGACCTATTTAACAAGTGATTGCAAAGTAAATATAATGAAGGAGTCTACTCATAGGGACTTGTAAGAGGCCTAAACATGCATCAAAACTATATCTCTAAGCATCAAAAAAGCTTACAAGATATCATAACCAGTCACCTACAGAAGCAAAATACTCAATATATAATCCACTAAACACAAATCTACTTGGACAAGGGGAGGAGTCACATACCAGGGAACAAATGCTCCAAATTTCAGCAAGAAAGATGGGGTGAGCAAGGAGATCAAAAAAAACGAGAGCAAGCATAGTAAGAACATTATTTTGAGCAATGAACTGGAGCTTACTCGGGAGAGAGAAGAAAGTGGCAGGTGAGAGAGTTAATGAGGGGCCAGGGGTAGCCCACACCAGGGCATGGCGCCACCTAGGGCTGGCCGCGCCTCCATGTGGTGTGCTTGCCTGGTGGGCCCCCCTGGTACCTCCCAGGTACTCCTCTGCCCCTTTTTTCACGTAAAAATTTAATATGAATTTTCTGTAATTTTTCGAGACACTTTATTCTTGGGCATTTTCAGGCATAGAAGAATGATTTTTATGACAGACAGATTTTATCATTTTTGGAAACATGATGCAAGGACAAAACAAGGCTAGAAGTACAGAAGTTCTAGGACACTCTAACATGCAAGCAACTAATAACAAGACGAAAGCAAAAACTAAAAATGCAAAGGGTAGAAATAAACGGAGATAATCATAGTGAAAACATTGTTTTGTTCAATGGAATCCTTTTGTTAGCAAGGTTGATCAAGTCTTGCTACCAAAACAATTGCATATGATACAAAACTTTGTATTCCACTAATGATTATGTTACCTCAACCTTGATAGCAATGGTCCCAATCATAATAGTTTCAAATTTTTCTCTAGGTACGGGACAATATATTTCTCCAACTTGAATGCCTTCAACATGTTCAATTGAATTCAAACCAAAAGTCCTTTCAATCTTCTTGGGGAAATAGACAGTACGTTCCTTGTCATTAACACTGAAGGTAACCTTCCCTTGATTACAATTAATAACAGCTCCTACAGTATTAAGAAAAGGTCTCCCAAGAATAATAGACATATTATCATCTTCGGGCATTTCAAGCACAACAAAATCAGTTAATATCAAGCATTTATGAGCCACTTGAACATGTACATCCTCACATATACCCACAGGAATAGTGGTAGATTTATCATCCATTTGCCAAGATATATCAGTTGGTATCAATTTTTCAAGATAAAGTCTCTTATAGAGAGAGAAAGGGATAACACTAACTCCAGCTCCCAAATCACACAAAGCAGTTCTAACATAACCATTCTTAATAGAGCAAGGGATAGTTGGAATCCCTGGGTCTCCAAGTTTCTTAGGAACCTTACCATTGAAGGAATAATTAGCAAGCAAAGTAGAAGTTTCTTCATTAGTGATCTTCCTTTTATTCCAGACAATGTCCTTCATATACTTTGAGTAAGGAGGCAATTTAATAGCATCAGTCAAAGGAATTTGCAAGAATAAAGGCTTCATCCACTCACAATACTTATTATAATGTTCATCTTCCTTTGACTTGTGTTTCTTATCAGGGAAAGGCATAGGTTTTTGGACCCAAGGTTCTCTTTCACTACCATGTTTCTTAGCAATAAAATCTTCTTTGGTGTATTTAGTATTCTTAGTGTGGTTTTCAGCTTCTTCTTCAACTTTTTATTCATTAGGAACTTCATTCTCTTCATTACCACTTTCAGTTTCAGCATCAGAGATAGATATACTATTAGGATCTATAGCAGGTTCAGAGGGTTCTACAACAGTTTTATGTTTCTTTTTCCTTTTCTTACGAGTAGAACCACTATTTTCAGCTTGTTGAGAATCCTGCTCAATTCTTTTGGGATGCCCCTCAGGATAAAGAGGATCCTCGGTAGCAGCACCACTTCTAGATCTCATTTCATAAGCATGTTTTTCTTTAGCAGCATTAACTAGCAAGTCGTTTTGCACTTTGACGAGTTGATCTATTTGAGTTTGAACCATTTGAAAGTGTTTAACAATCATTTTAACATCATTAGAAATTATTTCCACATTATCTTTTAACTCAACAATAGCTCTAGTGTTTTCCATTAGATGATTTTGCACCCTTTTATTAAAGGTATCTTGCTTCACAATAAAGATATCGAATTTTTCTAAGCATTGATCAGGAGGTTTAGAGTAAGGGATATCACCTTCATCAAAGTGTTGGAGAGAGTGTACCTCAATAGTGGATGAGTAGGGAATAGGCTTACATAATTCTTCTATAGGAGGTAAATTCTTGACATCTGCAGCTTTAATTCCCTTCTCCTTAAGACATTTCTTAGCTTCCTTCATCACTTCATCATTTAATTCAATAACTCCCCTCTTCTTTGATGTTGGAATAGGCACCGGAATAGATTGTTCAGGTACAATTACTTCAGGTATAGCTTGTTTAGGAGGAGTCCAATATTCATAGTTCTTACTTATTTTAGCCATTAATTCCTCAGCTTCCTCAGGAGTCCTATTCCTGAAAACACAATCAGCACAACTATGTAGGTATGTCCTAGATTTTTCAGTTAGTCCATTATAAAATATATCAAGAAGCTCATTCTTAGGTAATGGACTTCTAGCCCGTGGATGAATCAAAGCACAAAACCTTGCCCACGATTCGGGCAATACCTCTTTTTCTCCCTGTTTAAAATCAAAAAGTTCCTTCAAAATAGCATGTCTAGCACTAGGAGGAAAATATTTCTACAGGAAGGTACTAATCAAGCACTCAGGGCTATCAATAGATCCAGGAGGTAAATTACTAAACCAAGTTTTAGCTTCTACTTTCAGTGAAAAGGGGAATATCTTGGCAACAAAGTAAGTACGCATCTTAATATCATCAGAAAACATGCCACTCATAATAGAAAGTTCAATTATATGTGCTACTGCACTTTCATTTTTAGTCCCACAAAAAGGTTCTTTCTCGACAATAGCTATGTAAGATAGATCGAGAGAGAAATCATAATCTTCATCTATAATGTTCATGGGCGAAGCAGCAAACTTAGCAATAGGAGAAAATTTGGGTCTAATAGTACGCCTCTCAAGGAGACTCTTAGCAGCGCTCCTATCATGGGTCTTTTTTACATTGTTTAATAAATTGATCGGTCATCTCAACATAACCATCTTCAATATCATAACTTTCACTAGACTCAGGTGAACTAACAGGTGTCGTAGTGTCTTCATTAGGAGTTTCGGTATTTCCAGCTTTAGTTCTAGCAATCGTAGCATCTAGGAAAGGACCTAATGAACCACTCTTATCAAGCATAGTAGACGCAACATCATAAGCATTAGAAGTTTCAGATTCAACAGTAGTAGAAGTGTGTGTAGCATGTGTATGTGGTGGTGTAAGGAACTTACTCAAAACAGACGGTGAATCAAGAGCAACAGAGGTGTTCAGAACCGTACCTCTTCTTGTAGTGGATGGTAAAATAGGAACCTTGCCATCAGAAGACTTATCCATGATGGATGGATAGCAGCGAGAAATAGAGAATCCAAGTGAACTTGATAAATAAATCTATGCTCCCCGGCAATGGCGCCAGAAAATAGTCTTGATGACCCACAAGTATAGGGGGTGTATCACGGTATTTTCGAGGGAAGTGAAACCCAATTTATTAATTCGACACAAGGGGAGCCAAAGAATATTTATAAGCCTTAACAACTGAGTTTTCAATTCAGCTGCACCTGGAAGCAATCTTGCTCACAACATTTTATCAGTAGCAACAGTTTTGTAGTAGGAATAGTAAAGTAGCAGCAGTAGCAAAGTAAAGACAGTAGTAACAAAAGTAGTAAACAGTGGGATTCGAGTGCGGTAGGCATAGGGATGGATGGACGGGCGTTGCATGGACAAGACTATTCACATAGCAATCAGAACATAGGGCAATTGCAGATAAATAAGATAAAGCATCCAAGTACTAGACAATCCTAGGCATGTGTTCCATATATAGTGATACGTGCTCGCAATGAGAACTTGCACAACATCTTTTGTCCTACCAGCCCGTTTGCAGCGGGGCCTCAAGGGAACTACTGGAAATTAAGGTGCTCCTTTTAATAGAGCACCGGAGCAAAGCATTAACACTCCATGAACACATGTGATCCTCACATCAAAGCCATTCCCTCCGGTTATCCCGATTTCTGTCACTTCGGGGCCATTGGTTCCGGACATCAACGTGTGTATACAGCTTGTAGATAAGACCAAAAACAATACTATCATAATGAATCAATAACATGTTCAGATCTGAAGTCATGGCACTCGGGCCCTAGTGACAAGCATTAAACACAACAAGTCACAACAAAGTCATAAAGCACTAATAAAAGATACTAGGCACCATGCCCTAACAATCTAATGCCATTACATGAACGATCTCATCCAATGCCTACCATCCCCATAGCCTACAGCGGGGGATTACTCACTCATAGATGAGGGAAACATGGATGGTCGATGGACAAGCGATGGTGATGATGATGGCGATGATCTCCTCCAATTCCCCGTCCCGGTAGGGTTCCAAAACGGAGTTTCTGGTGCTGTTTCGTGGAATCTGGTGGTGGCGGCGGAGCGGAACTCCTTCTGGAAAAACGTCGAACCCTCCGAAGTTTTTAGGTCAGAAGGCTCGTTATAGGCAAAGAGAGAGGCCAAGGGGGTGCCTATGGGGCCCACACTACCCCCTGGCGCGGCCTGGCCTGGCCCGCACCAGCAGGTGGTGTGGCCACCCCTGGCTCTTCTCCGTCTCGTATTCTGGCTCCTGGAGTCTTCGGGTGAAATAGGATTTTCAGCATATTTTCCTGGATTTTTCCTAATAGTTGGTTTTCTGCACAAAAAGTAGACACCAAGGCAATTCTGCTGAAAGCAGCGTCAGTCCACGTTAGTTGCATCCAAATCACACAAGTTTAGAGGAGAAACAATAGCAAAAGTGTTCGGGAAAGTAGATACATTTTGGACGTATCATCCTTTCGTGCCTCTGTCCGCGAGCCTGGCCTAGCCATCCGGAACACCTCCTCCACCATCTTTGTCTGCATGATGCGCCCTTGGTGTGGCCGTGCTACGAGCCTCACGCGCCAGGGCGACCGACCGTGTCGTCTTCATCTGCATCACCATGTTCGCGACCGCATCTCCGGTTGTGCATCCCTCCGGTTCACCGCTACGCTCGAGCCCATGCGTGGGCTCCGGGCTGTGGCCTCTTGTATCATGACCGCCTCTCCTCGCTGGCCCCCTGTGCCTTGTGCACTGCGACGCCCGACCGTGAGCCTGAGCTCATCATCTGCCCATGACCCCTTCTTCTGTGCAGGTCCGGTGTGCGTCCTTCCACGGTTGCTCCTCCGCCTGCCGACGTGCCAGGCTGCGCCCGCCACTTCCTGCACCATCTGCTGCCGCGCATCCTCTCCCCGCGGCAGCCGCTATCCGCGCCCACGACTCCCCTGTCCACATCCCCCCGTGCCCTCATCTTCCCCTGTGCCTCTGTCAGAATTGAGTGCTCCCGCATCTCCACGCCACCGTCTGACAGCCGCCCATGGGCCGCAGCCGCCTCACCCGTGTGCACGCCTTCGCCCGCCGCACCGGCCGGCTATGCCCGTACTTCCCTACCTCGCTCACACACTGCCGCCACCGTGCCCGCGCTTCATGCAATACCGCCCCTCCGCGCCACCATACGCCTGAGAGGCTGCTTCGCTCCGACGCGCGCACGTAGTTCTCAGAGGAAGAAGGCAAGCCGGTTAGGGAACAAGAAATAAAAAGTAAAAAGTAAAGGAGGGAGATGGTGGGCCTGCCGGTTGGAAAAGGTAGAAAAGAAAGAAAATAGAAAAGGAGAGAAATCCGGCTGGGAGGTTAGTCGGTTGGGCCAATCCGATTGAAAAAGGAGCAAAAAAATGAGGGAAAAAGAGAAAGGCTTGGATCCGACTGAGGTCCGGTCCGGCTAGTGCCTGTTTGTCCATCTGATTCATCCGGTTCGGTACCATTCCGGCTGAGTCGGCCCGACTTGGTGTGATTTCACCCCGTTTGGTTGCCGGCTGGACCGACTGGACCCGTTCCGGGTGGGCCTGGCCGGCTTGGCACATCCAGGCGCGTTTGGTTGTCTGGCCGGCTGGGGATCGAATCCGGCTACACCGCGTTTGGTTTCCTGGAGCCAAGCTATCCGGATGGAATGCCGGTTGGACCGTTTTAGCGCCCGCAACGCCTGCGGAATCGCACCATCAACCCTACTACACTGACGGTATCAATGTGAGTATTTTTCTTACCTCGAGCAACCCTTGGGGGACTCGCCAGATGTTGATTCGCTTCCTATTTTCAGTTTTCCGGCACCGGCAACCCCTACCCGGGGATCACTGGTTGGCCCGACTTGCTAAATCTATAAATCGACTGAGTAGTGTGCGATGGTGTTAGAGGCCCACTCTTCGTCTCAGCTATAGACTACAACCCGACTATTCGGCTAGTGTCGTGGTGTGCACTATGGCAGTGCCACCGAGAATGGCATGAGAGGGGACAATCAGGGTGCTATCGGTGTCTACTGGCAATGGGTTGGGCACAGATACTACAAACATAGTGATGTACCCAAGTTCCGAGCCCTCTTGGCGAGGTAACACTCCTACTCCTGCAAGGATCTGCTATCGGGGAACAAATGCCTACTACAGATGCTCCTTGAGCTGTTTTCCCTAGCAACTCCTTGCTAGAGGAAGAAGAGGAACTACTCAACTTGTCCAATCTAGAAAACTTCTAACTTGTACTTGTCTACCTAGGACCCTAGCACTACCTCTCCTTATATACTGGTTGGGGAGGTAGTTTACAAAGTGGGTTCTAGGGTTTACTATTTGGATTTGGGCTTACAAAGTGGGCCGGCTGGATGGGCCCGAACGGTAGGCCCGGGTCCAGTCAAGCCTCCAGTACAGGGGGGACATCACTACAGTGTCCATCGCCCTCGCTTTACTCATCAGCTAGTGCTTTCTCCGTCATCCGGCTCTTTATCCGTCAGCTAGATCTTTACTCGTCAGCCGGAGCTTTACTCGTCAGCCTCCAGCTTTGGCACAGTTGTCTGGTAACACTGACTGGGCGAGCCAGCCTGTCCAGTTAAAGGTGCACTTAGCAAGGAGCGTCACCCCTACCGTACCTTGGCCAGCGGATCCGAGGCGGCCGGCTAGGAGCGGCCTCTCAGCCGGTTCTTCTAGCCACCCGGCTAGACAGTCTAGTCGGGGAAACTTGAATGCAGACCGGGTGGAGATATCGACCCGGCTGTGGTTCCTTGTCTCGAGCCCAGGTGACCAGAGCTCCTTGGAGCCGGACAGTTGAGCCTATCTTGGCCTACCCGGGGGTCATCCCCTCGACACTAGTCCCCGAGCGCGTTGGGACTTTGCCTCATGGAGAAGTTCTGGCATGCTCATTGGTCAAGTTTGAAATGATTGATGATGCAGAAACTTGTCGTTTGGTTTTGTCTTGTAGTTCTTGTCTTCTACCGGCTACGGAACCGATGGCCAACCCAGAGGGTGTGAGCAGTGACCTCACGGACCGACTGCCGCATCCGGCAGGGAGATTGATTGCCTGCTTGTTGTCGTCATTATCTACATAAGCCGCGTCTGCCATTTCTGGCGCGCGTCGCATCAGTTTGACCTCTTGGCCTGCCGCAGCAGTTTTCGGTAACTGCGTGCACGCCTTCATCATTGTGGTTCCTTGGGGATTGTGGGCACGGTTTGCCTCCCGTAGTAACTCCCACAAGATCTTCTATGGAGGCTCCGTTGGCATAGGCGATCCGCACTGAATTGCCACGTGGAAGTGGGGCAGTTGTTTGCCACATGGTGGAGTGGGAGGGTAGTTGTTGCACTTCTTCTGCCCCGATAAATAGGGGAGTAGGGGAGTGGTTTCCCCCACCTCTTCTTCCTGCACTCGCTGCCTCTGCCCCCCTTCGCGCTCTACCTTCTCTCTGCTTGCTTGTGCCGCCGTTGCTTGGTTGTCAGAGCCAACCTTCCTCCGCCACCATGACAGACCCGTGCTTCTCCAACATGGCCACTGCTACCGACAAGATGTTACTAGAGCACGCCGACGTGTGGTGCGGCTCGTACGTCACTGAAGAGCTCGTGCAGAAGTACCGGTGGGGGAAGTTCCTTCCGCGAGAACGCCCGGTGAAGCACCACCTGCACCGGAGAGTGAGCAGGTGCCCGACCCCCGGCCCGGTGAGGCCGTCGTCTTCCTTGCTCACTTCGCCCGTGGCCTCGGACTGCCGCTGAGCAGATTCGTCTTGGAGCTGCTCGTCTCCTTCGACCTCCAACTTCATCATCAGGGGGCCAACACCATCACGATCTTGTCGCACCACACGGCCTGCTCCGAGGCCTACCTCGGCGTTCGCCCCGATGCAGCGAACTTCCTGAAGTTCTTCCACTTCAAGGTCCAGGTGGTTGGGAAGGGCGGTCCGCTGACAGAGACGAGCTGCTGCGCCATCTACCCGCGGCCGTCAACGGTGATGCCGCGGCTGGACCTCCCAGACACCGTCAAGCTGTGGCAGCACTCATACTTCTACGTGCGTAATGCCACCGACGTTGACTGGATCAAGATTCCGGTCTTCGTGAACGTCCCCTCCACCTGGAAGGCCTGGAGCGTCCAGAAATTGGGTGCCTAGGCGGACATTGACTGGATGGCTGCCCGCATGGCGGTGCTGGTGGAGAAGGAGCGGCTCACTACCTAGGATGTTCTGTTGTCCTGGATGGTGAGCCGTGTTCTCCCACTGCAGCAACAGTCGCACAAGATGTGCCATCTCTCCGGCCATCTCGACCCCACTCGGGTCTCTCCGCTGGACGTGCCGTTCGTGGCCCTCCGCTAGTGGCTCACCCCCATCATGAAGGAGGCGCTGGCGGAGTACTAGGAGTTCTCCTGCCGGCCATACCACCGCGGCCGGTTGCCGCTGAAGGTAGGCCTCTCCTCCTCTTCTCCGGGTGCATTTTTCCTGAGTTATTTTTGTTTCGTGCTTCTTATCTTCCCCTATTGAGTAGCTTTTTACGGCGCAGCTAGCAGAGGATGGCATGGGAGAAAGGGAGCTCCCTCTCTTCTCTGTGGACCTCAAGCCTTCCAAGTACCCGCAGACGGAGCCGGAGCGGTTCCCCACCTGGGCTGACGAGGGCTGCAAGTTCCCACCTAGTGAGAAACTTTTCCGTGTCCTTGTCTGCCTCGCTTCTCCTGTGTTGGCTGTAAACTTTGTGTCTGCGCATTGGTGAAGCTGCGCACGGCAAGGATGTGGATCCGGCTGAAGCTGCCGTGCCCAGGGCCAAGGGAAGCGGGCCACCACGACCAGGGTCACCCCAGCTAGAGGTGGCGCGAAGAAGAGTCCCCGCCCAACGAGTGCGGCTGCCGCACCGAGCGTTGCCGGGTACGTGCCCTTGTACCCTTTGCTTGTAGAGGTAGGCTTGCACTTTCTCATCGCACCCTTGTTCTTTATGTAGTGACGCAATGGCTTTGCCCGACTCCACGACCGTCGCCACCGCGTCTGCCCCCGCCTGCCGGGGCTGAGTACTCCAGCACGCCGACTGCGACTCTCAAGGCTGCACCCGCTAAGGCTAATGCAGATGCGGTGAAGGCGGTGCCACCGGCTGCGCCCGTGATGCTGCATCGGGCCAGCACCATCTCCCAGCTCGCCGAGGCGCTCTTGCCTTGGCGCGGTGGTGCCGCTGCCCCTCCCCTTGGCCTGACATCGGGGGCTGGTTCTGACACCTACCGGGTGGAGGAGCCGATGGAGGTTCCGCCGCTAGAGGCCTCCGTGCAGCCGACGGGTGGGTCCTCTGTGGGCATTGGCAGTGACGATGACCTCTAGGTCACCGGCTGGACGCCAGCCTAGGCCACGCTGCCACTGGACCCTGCCTTGGCGCAGCTTTCTAAGCCGGCGCCCCTAGCATTGGCCATGCCCTCCACCTGGTCGAGTTGCTGGAGCAAGGGCTTGGCCAGGCCAAGGCACTGGGGGCCTCGTTCGAGGTATGTCTCCCCTTGCCACTTTTTGGTGTCTTTCGTTGCCTTTCTCTTCAGCTGGCTCTTTTGGTTCTTACTCCCTTCTTTTCTGCTGAGGGCTCTTGCCAATGCTGCAAATGCTGCCAAGCCTTCGCAAGATCTGGGCCGTAAGATTGCTTGCTCTGCCGTGTCCTCTCGATTGCATGACTTATCACGCTTCTTGTTGACCATTGGGTACCCTCCTGTAGCTTTGTTGGAAGACCAGGACCGAGAGGTGGTCAGGCTGAAGGGGGAGGTTGCCTGGCTGGAGGAGTCGAACAAAGCTCGCCAGGACCAGAACATCCAGCTGGCTGTGCATCAGCAGCACATGCAGGTGAAGGCCGGTTAGGCCAAGAAAGTGGCGAACACCCGGACCGAGGCGTTGAAGAACCTTGAGAAGCTCTATGCCACTCAGGCGAAGACTCTTAAGGCTTGCCAGGCCAAGGAGAGGACAGTGTTGGGGGAGCTTTGCCAGATTGCTGAGATGGTCATTAGTAAGTAACTTCAAACCAAACCAGCTCTGCCATTTGTCTTCCACAACCGACATTGACTGTTGTTTCTTTTCTCGGGTGCAACTCATTACCCTAAGGCGACTGACCAAGCTCTGGCACATATCCCGAGGCGTACGCCGGGCCCGACCTCCACCCGGAGGAACTAGTGGCGGTCATCAGCAAGGAGGCCAAACGGCTGCGCACTGCTGCCCTCGAGGTCTATGACTATGTCTGGCCTGACACCGATCAGCCGACTACCATGGATCCCCTATCCGAGAAGCTCTTGGGCACCCCTGACCTCATGGACGTGGCGCGGGAGTGGGCGGCACACGGCGGCATGGAGATGGTGCTTGCCCTGCTGAAGTCCTGGTACTTGGACGTGGATCTACGGAGCCTCTCTCGCGGATTCCATCAAGGGACCAACTACGAGCAGCTCCATGTCGAGGTTCCTGACATCCACTCTTGTGGCATGAAGATTGGGAGCTTCATCTAGCTGGACCGAGATTTCAGTGACACAGCTTGTACAGAGCCATACCACTTCAGCCTGGCTTTAGTGGACACAGAAGCCCTGGTTGCGCCAGAGACCGCCTTAGCCGACGTTGCCTCCTACAGCCAAGCCCCAGCCGATGCCCCTGGCTCCTCCGCCAATCCTCAGGCTTGATCCCCGGTATGCCAGGAGTATTTGTTGTTGAAGAACTTGTTCTTTTGTGTTTGTGAACAATCGACTTTGTCCTGTACTGAACTCTGGTGGGAGCATCGCCTCCCTTGGGATATTTTCTCGTGCTCTGTGCCTACACTTTCTGTTTTGCACTTGTTGCATGCTTGTTTCTATGTGGGTGCGTGTTAGCACACACACAGGGTGTAGTCCCCGAGGTTCGGGCCGGCTGCAGGATATAACTGGGTCGGATCTCCTTTGTGTTGTTGTTTGTTGCATGTTTCCATGTGGGGACGTGCGAGCGCACCCACAAGGTGTAGTCCTGAGGTTCGGGCCGACTGGAGGATACAGCCGGGTCAAAGCTCCTTAGCCCGCTCTTCTGCCGCCTGGGAGGCGACCAGCCTCTGGCTCTGGTGCGCGTCGTAGAACTTTGGATCATGCAAAGATAAAAACATGCATGTTGTTTGCCTGGTTAAACAGACACAAAAGGAATTGTAATCTAAAGTTTGCTAGGTTTGAAATCGTGTTGTTTCATGCCAGACCGATGACTTTGCCCTTTTCTCTGTGAGCATTGGCTAGTTTGATGTTGTGCCCTTCCTAGTTGTGAGATGGAGTCGAAGGGGTAGCTAGTAGGCGTATTGCACGGTATTTCAGGTTTTGGTCATTAGCCTTGGGCGAGCGGGCACAACCGCAACGTCCAGATGTTTTTTTCCTTGAGGATTTTTTGTGTAGAGGTCTTCGAGCGTTCTGCTCTTGCCGGGTCTATCAGCCGGCTTGCGGTCTACAGCCAGAACCAAAGAGGAAACTCTTAGAGCCGCATACAGTACTTTTCCGTTTGGATCGCATGGTTGTCTGGGCCAACCGGCGAGTCCCTGGTGGAGATCGCCAGCTCCGAGGTTAGAATAATGCAGCCCAAAAAGCCAAACTATGCAGCATGACTTGCTAATTTATTGCGGAGTCCCCGAGACTGTGTCAAGGCTCCCATGCTTGTTCATTACATAAGGGTAAGATACATACACTTCTTGTTCAAGTGTAAAATGGGCGAAGCAAGTTCGCGTTCCATGGGCGCTCGGTTTCTTCGCCTGGACGATCCATCTTATTCTTTTCCGGCTTGCAGGCATCGATGAGGTAGTATGAGTTGTTCTGTAGCGCCTGACTGATGATGAATGGGCCCTCCCAAGGTGGTGATAGCTTGTGTATCCCTTTGGTGTGCTATACCAGCCGCAACACCAGATCGCCCTCGCGGAACGAGGTGCCGCGGATCTGGCTGGCATGGTAACGGCACAGGCTCTGCTAGTACAGGGCGGATCTGTACAAGGCCAGCTCGTGTGCTTCTTCGAGGAGGTCAACACTCTCCTCACATGCTTCCTTGTCTTGTTTCTCTGAGTATAACAGCTTGCGAGGCGTGTCGAACTCGATTTCTGTTGGCAAGACCGCCTCCTCCCCGTAGACGAGGAAGAATGGGGTGTAGCCGGTGGACCGGTTGGGTGTGGTGCGCAGGCTCCATAGCAAAGTCGGAAACTCCTCTATCCAGCATCCGGGAGATCGCATTAGTGGTTCAATCAGCCGGGGCTTGATTCTGGCTAGGACCAGACCGGTTGCTCGCTCGCACTGCCCGTTGGATTGGGGGTGTGATGACCCACAAGTATAGGGGGTGTATCGCAGTATTTTCGAGGGAAGTGAAACCCAATTTATTGATTCGACACAAGGGGAGCCAAAGAATATTTATAAGCCTTAACAACTGAGTTGTCAATTCAGCTGCACCTAGAAACAATCTTGCTCACAACAGTTTATCAGTAGCAACAGTTTTGTAGTAGGAATAGTACAGTAGCAGCAGTAGCAAAGTAAAGATAGTAGTAACAAAAGCAGTAAACAGTGGGATTCGAGTGCGGTAGGCATAGGGATGGATGGACGGGCGTTGCATGGACAAGAAAATTCACATAGCAATCAGAACTTAGGGCAATTGCAGATAATTAAGATAAAGCATCCAATTACTAGACAATCCTAGGCATGTGTTCCATATATAGTCATACGTGCTCGCAATGAGAACTTGCACAACATCTTTTGTCCTGCCAGCCCATTTGCAGCGGGGCCTCAAGGGAACTACTGGCAATTAAGGTGCTCCTTTTAATAGAGCACCGGAGCAAAGCATTAACACTCCGTGAACACATGTGATCCTCACATCAAAGCCATTCCCTCCGGTTATCCCGATTTCTGTCACTTCGGGGCCATCAGTTCTGGACATCAATGTGTGTATACAACTTGTAGATAAGACCAAAAACAATACTATCATAATGAATCAATAACATGTTCAGATCTGAAATCATGGCACTCGGGCCCTAGTGATAAGCATTAAGCACAACAAGTCGCAACAAAGTCATAAAGCACTAATAAAAGATACTAGGCACCATGCCCTAACAATCTGATGCCATTACATGAACGATCTCAGCCAATCCCTACCATCCCCATAGCCAACAGCGGGGGATTACTCACTCATAGATGGGGGAAACATGGATGGTCGATGGAGAAGCGATGGTGATGATGATGGCGATGATCTCCTCCAATTCCCTATCCCGGCAGGGTGCTAGAATGGAGTTTCTGGTGCTGTTTCGTGGAATCTGGTGGTGGCGGCGGAGCGGAACTCCTTCTAGAAAAACGTCGAACCCCCTGAAGTTTTTAGGTCAGAAGGCTCCTTATAGTCAAAGAGAGAGGCCGAGGGGGTGCCTGGGGGGCCACACCACCCCCTGGCGCGGCCTGGCCTGGCCCGTGCCACCAGGTGGTGTGGCCACCCCTGGCTCTTCTCTGTCTCGTATTCTTGCTCCTAGAGTCTTCGGGTGAAATAGGATTTTCGGCATATTTTCCCGGATTTTTCCTGATAGTTGGTTTTCTGCACAAAAAGTAGACACCAAGGCAATTCTGCTGAAAACAGCGTCAGTCCGCGTTAGTTGCATCCAAATCACACAAGTTTAGAGGAGAAACAATAGCAAACGTGTTCGGGAAAGTAGATACGTTTTGGACGTATCAACTCCCCCCAAGCTTAGCTTACTGCTTGTCCTCAAGCAATTCAGTTGAAAACTGAGTGCGATAAAAGAACTTTCACGAACACATTTGCTTCATATAATGTAAATATTATCGGCAATGTGATCAACTACTTAGACAATTCATAATAAAGAGTATTCAACCAACTCTACTTAATAGTCATTGCAAGCTATGAAGAGATTCCAACTCAAAAATAATAAGTAGCATGAAGCATAAACATAAGCAACATTACAATGCTCATAGAAAGGTATGATCGAGTGGTATCTCGCTTGCCTTTTATTATGAATGTCAAGGCACCTCTGAAGTTCAAGTGATGACTAGAAGTAAAGATATCAAGGATACAAGCATCAAAGTCATAACACAAATAATCAAGTAATGGAACAAACACAAAGAATGACAACTATGCTCTCAAGAAGGTGCTCAAAGAATTTTTGGAGACACAACAAGTAGAAGAAAAGGTTTTGAATAATTTGAAAGGCTTCCAAATGCTGAAAGTATGGTACTCGTTAGCTTTGAGCTCTCATTGCCCTATCATAAGCATCTTTAAATGGTTAAGGTTAAAGTGACACAACTAAGAGGATATGCTTGACAAGTTATAAATCGAAGTCTCATGCCCCTTAATTACGAAGACCGATCCTCATGCTACTCAACTTTAGTCACAAGTAAGCTCTTGTCATTGTAAGTATATATGTATCATAGAGAACCGCCAACGGGGTACCCTTTGCACATGACATGGGAGTTGTCCCATGATCAAAATAACAAGGCAAGCAGACAATGAGCATCTCGGCGATCTTTTTATTTACTATGTGCATATATTTTTATTGAGGATGCTTCATAGAATGCTCATTATGGGTATGCTGCAAATTTCCACCATGATTAGGCATGGCTTAGGCTAGCGGCCCAGGTGTTTCTCCAACATACATACAAACTCCATGATCTTACAAGTTCCACTTTTATTTCACACCGCCGGGATCCATAAGCAAAAGAACATGATATCAACTAGGTACAAAGTACCAATCAAGTGTTGAAAGCGGTCCCCATGATACATGGTTCAGCTAACTTCAACTCATAAAGCACAAGCATATGCGCAACAAAGAAGGATGCAATGGTTCAGGTTTATTAAGTGCAAGAAAATAAAGTGTGCCATCAAGTTCGTGAGAGCTTTACTAACTAACTTTCTCATAACAAGCAAACATTTTATTCGGAAGAAAACAAGGCATAATGAATATGCACGGAAGTAGCAAATGATGCTAATGGGTAGGTATGGTGGACACTTTGGAAATATTTTGTTTAGGGAGTTGGAACTTGAGTAAAATGTACTCAGTAAAAGTGAAGGCTAGCAATAGTAAGGGAGCGACAAACGAGAGAGCAATAGCTATCATTATCATGCTTGCAACAAAACAGGACTACTCATGGCATGAAAGTGATTCAAGATCCTCAAGGCAAAATAATTCATCGAGGCTTAACTGATTAGTACAGTAATGTGCATGCGTGAGCATGTGCCAAGTCAATCAAATGAATCATTCGGAGGAGGATACCACGGTGTCATACCAATTTATGAATAGAGCAATGCGAGCAAACATTCATAAGACATGCTACAAACTATTAGCGAGCTGGAGCTAATCTTACGAAAGCAAGAACTACTAAGCATCCAAAGATAACATACACCCTACATGAACAGACTAAGCATGCCAACAGTGATGAGTATATGTACAAAAATGAAAACAAATAGAGTTCGTTACTAGCCTCTTACCACGCCTCAAGTTGTCATTAATCCTCATTATTTCTCTTCACTTGTGTGGCTTGAATAATAATATGAGACCAATATTCCGCTAAGGACTGCTGAACCCTGTAGAAAACTCACAAAACCAAAGAAGAACTACAAATATTTTTGGTGTTTTTGATTTTTAAACAAGAACCAAAAGAGAAAAACAAGCAAAGCAAAATCTTTTTGGGTTTTTCGAATAGTTCAAACAAAGCAAAAGGGGAAAAACAAACCAAGGAAAAAAGAAGAAGCAAACCAAAGAGAAACAACAGAAATATTTTTGGTCTTTTTATGTTTTAGAAAGGAAAAGCAAAAGAAAAACGAACACTAAAAACAGAACGAAAACATGAATATACAAAGTACCGACGCAACATGATAAGGAGATGAGTGCGGTGTTGGTGTACCTCCCCCCAAGCTTAGGCTTTTGGCCTAAGTGGGTATCAATCCCAAGCTGGCCAGGATGAAGTGTCACCTTGGTACGACGAAGAGGTCCCCTCATCCTGGTGCGAGCTCGAGTACGTCCCTCCGTAATGCACGGAGTAATCATAGGAGGGCACATGCTCCTAGTGTTGCTCGTGGAAACCCAGCAAGCGAAGCTGCTCATCCACCTCCTCCTTGGAGCGCGACCACGGTCTCCTGTGAACACTAAACAAGGCATGCTGTGGCAAAAGGATCTCCCTTCATCCCTGTCAGTGAAAAACATCCTATATACTAGATTGTTCAAATAGGAAGTAGAAGTGACAAAGTGATGAGTTTTCATATCAACAAGGTCAAGCCTCTGTGGTGCCAGCATAACATCATAGGGATCCACTGAAGGATCTAATGCATGGACTATATGCGAGGCAATGATGCCCCATAGATAGGCCCCCTAGCAGCTAGGCGGCGAGCAATAAGCGAGCCAAGATTGTACCGAGTATCATTGTTAAGCGCAGCAGCAAGAAAAGCTAAATGATAGTTGGAGATATTACTTGTGTTCTCCCTACCCAGTACACTAGTAGCAAGATAATATGCAAAGTATCTTAGAGCAGGGAGTTGAATATTTCTTATCTTTCCGTGTTGCGCCACGCGGTCATCATCATTAGCCACCCCTCAGCAAAGCTCCAACAAATCAGCGGGTCTCCCTTGAATTTTCTTCACCGTCCCTGTCATGCGTACACCTACAATACTGCAAAATCTCTCCAAAGGAATGGTGAAGGGCAGATTATAGATTTTAAAAGAGACAGTCGACTGATAGGACGTGTTAGTAAATATGAAGCTCTCAACAAAAGTTTTGGTGAGCATAGCGTATTGCGCACTCTCATCTTGCATATATGAGGTCAAACAAACCCTCTCAATCAGTAGCAAGAAATCATCAAGAATACCTGCAGCTTGTAAGAAAGTAAAACAAGGAAAAGAGGATGGGTGAGCATCCCATCATCCCCTTCACTACCAATACGAGTTGCAATGAGATCTTCGTTGTATGATCGCCTAGCTTGAGAGGTTGTTCTTGAGGGCCTCGACCTCCTAGGTGCATCACTCTCAAATATCTCTCCAAATGTATGGTTGTTCATGCTTGGTATTCTGAAATTTAAATACCTATTAAACAAGTGATTGCAAAGTAAATATAATGAAGGATTCTACTCATAGGGACTTGTAAGAGGCCTAAACATGCATCAAAACTATATCTCTAAGCATCAAACAAGCATACAAGCTCTCATATCCAGTCACCTACATCAGCAAAATACTCAATATATAATCCACTAAACACAAATCTACTTGTACAAGGGGAGGAGTCACATACCAGGGAACAAATGCTCCAAATTTCAGCAAGAAAGATGGGCTGATCAAGGAGATCGAAAAAATGAGAGCAAGCACAACAAGAACGCGATTTTGAGCAATGAACTGGAGCTTACTCGGGAGAGAGAAGAAAGTGGCAGGTGAGAGAGTTAGTGGGGGGCCAGGGGTGGCCCACACCAGGGCATGGTGCCACCCAGGGCTGGCCGCGCCACCATGTGGTGTGCCTGCCTGGTGGGCCCCCTGGTACCTCCCAGGTACTCTTCTGCCCCTATTTTCACGTAAAAATTTAATATGAATTTTCTGGAATTTTTCGAGACACTTTATTTTTGGGCATTTTCAGGTATAGAAGAATGATTTTTCTGACAGATCGATTTTTTCTTTTTTGGAAACATGATGCAAGGACAAAACAAGGCTAGAACTAAAGAATTTCTAGGACACTCTAACATTCAAGCAACTAACAACAAGACGAAAGCAAAAACTAAAATGCAAAGGGTAGAAATAAACATAGATAATCATAATGAAAACATTGTTTTGTTCAATGGAACCCTTTTGTTAGCAAGGTTGATCAAGTATTGCTACCAAAACAATTGGATATGATACAAAACTTTTTATTCCACTAATGATTATGTCACCTCAACCTTGATAGCAATGGTACCAATCATAATAGTTTCAAATTTTTCTCTAGGTACGAGACAATATATTTCTCCAACTTGAATGCCTTCAACATGTTCAATTGAATTCAAACCATAAGTCCTTTCAATCTTCTTGGGGAAATAGACAGTATGTTCCTTGTCATTAACATTGAAGGTAACCTTCCCTTGATTAAAATTAATAACAGCTCCTGCAGTATTAGGAAAAGGTCTCCCAAGAATAATAGACATATTATCATCTTCGGGCATTTCAAGCACAACAAAATCAGTTAATATCAAGAAATTATGAGCCACTTGAGGAATAGTGGTAGATTTATCATCCATTTGCAAAGATATATCAGTTGGTATCAATTTTTCAAGTTGAAGCCTCTTATAGAGAGAGAAAGGCATACCACTAACTCCAGCTCCCAAATCACACAAAGCAGTTCTAACATAACTATTCTTAATAGAGCAAGGGATAGTTGGAATCCCTGGGTCTCCAAGTTTCGTAGGAACCTTACCATTGAAGGAATAATTAGCAAGCAAAGTAGAAATTTCTTCATTAGGGATCTTCCTTTTATTCGAGACAATGTCCTTCATATACTTTGAGTAAGGAGGCAATTTAATAGCATCAGTCAAAGGAATTTGCAAGAATAAAGGCTTCATCCACTCACAAACTTATTATAATGTTCATCTTCCTTTGACTTGTGTTTCTTATCAGGGAAAGGCATAGGTTTTTGGACCCAAGGTTCTCTTTCACTACCGTGTTTCTTAGCAATAAAATCTTCTTTGGTGTATTTAGTATTCTTAGTGTGGTTTTCAGGTTCTTCTTCAACTTTTTCTTCATTAGGAACTTCATTTTATTCATTACCACTTTCAGTTTCAGCATCAGAGATAGATATATTATTAGGATCTATAGCAGATTCAGAGGGTTCTACAACAGTTTTATGTTTCTATTTCCTTTTCTTACGAGGAGAACCACTATTTTCAGCTTGTTGAGGATCCTTCTCAATTCTTTTGGGATGCCCCTCAGGATAAAGAGGATCCTAGGTAGCAGCACCACTTGTAGTTCAAATTTCATAAGCATGTTTTTCTTTAGAAGCATTAACTAGCAAGTCATTTTGCACTTTCACGAGTTGATCTATTTGAGTTTGAACCATTTGAAAGTGTTTAACAATCATTTTAACATCATTAGAGGTTCTTTCCACAATATCTTTCAAATCAACAATAGCTCTAGTGTTTTCCATTAGATGATTTTTCACCCTTTTATTAAAGTTATCTTGCTTAACAATAAAGATATCGAATTCTTCTAAGCATTGATCAGGAGGTTTAGAGTAAGGGATATCACCTTCATCAAAGTGTTGGAGAGAGTGTACCTCAATAGTGGATGAGTAGGGAATAGGCTTACATAATTCTTCTATAGGAGGTAAATTCTTGACATTTGCAACTTTACTTCCCTTCTCCTTAAGACATTTCTTAGCTTCCTTCATCACTTCATCATTTATTTCAATAACTCCCCTCTTCTTTGATGTTGGAATAGGCACCGGAATATATGGTTCAGGTACAATTACTTCAGGTATAGCTTGTTTAGGAGGAGTCCAATCTTCATAGTTCTTACTTATTTTAGCCATTAATTCCTTAGCTTCCTTAGGAGTCCTATTCCTGAAAACACAATCAGCACAACTATCTAGGTATGTCCTAGATTCTTCAGTTAGTCCATTATAAAATATATCAAGAAGTTCATTCTTAGGTAATGGACTTCCAGCCTATGCATGAATGAAAGCACAAATCCTTGCCCAAGATTCGGGCAATACCTCTTTTTCTCCCTGTTTAAAATCAAAAAGTTCCTGCAAAATAGCATGTCTAGCACTAGGAGGAAAATATTTCTGCAGGAAAGTACTAATCAAGCACTCAGGGCTATCAATAGATCCAGGAGGTAAATTACTAAACCAAGTTTTAGCTTCTCCTTTCAGTGAAAAGGGGAAAATCTTGGCAACAAAGTAAGTACGTATCTTAATATTATCAGAAAACAAGCCACTCATGGTAGAAAGTTCATTGATATGTGCTACCGCACTTTCATTTTTAGTCCCACAAAAAGGTTATTTCTCGACAATAGCTATGTAAGATAGATCGAGAGAGAAATCATAATCTTCATCTATAATGTTTATGGGAAGCAATAAACTTAGCAATAGGAGACAATTTGGGTCTAATAGTACGCCTCTCAAGGAGACTCGTAGCAGCACTCCTATCATGGGTGTTTTTACATTCTTTAATAAATTCATCGGGCATCTCAACATAACCATCTTCAGTATCATAACTTTCACTAGACTTAGGTGAACTAACATGTGTGGTAGTGTCTTCATTAGGAGTTTCTGTATTTCCAGCTTTAGTTCTAGCAATCGTAGCATCTAGGAAAGGACCTAATGAACCACTCTTATCAAGCACAGTAGATGCAGCATCATAAGCATCAAAAGTTTCAGATTCAGCAGTAGTAGCAGTGTGTGTAGCATGTGTATGTGGTGGTGTAAGGAACTTACTCAAAACAGACGGTGAATCAAGAGCAACACAGGTGTTCAGAACCGTACCTCTTCTTGTAGTAGATGGTAAAATAGGAACCTTGCCATCAGAAGACTTATCCATGATGGATGGATAGCAGCGAAAAATAGAGAATCCAAGTGAACTTGATAAATAAATCTATGCTCCCTGGCAATGGCGCCAGAAAATAGTCTTGATGACCCACAAGTATAGGGGGTGTATCGTGGTATTTTCGAGGGAAGTGAAACCCAATTTATTAATTCGACACAAGGGGAGCCAAAGAATATTTATAAGCCTTAACAACTGAGTTGTCAATTCAGCTGCACCTGGAAGCAATCTTGCTCACAACATTTTATCAGTAGCAACAGTTTTGTAGTAGGAATAGTAAAGTAGCAGCAGTAGCAAAGTAAAGACAGTAGTAACAAAAGTAGTAAACAGTGGGATTCGAGTGCGGTAGGCATAGGGATGGATGGACGGGCGTTGCATGGACAAGACTATTCACATAGCAATCAGAACATAGGGCAATTGTAGATAAATAAGATAAAGCATCCAAGTACTAGACAATCCTAGGCATGTGTTCCATATATAGTCATACGTGCTCGCAATGAGAACTTGCACAACATCTTTTGTCCTACCAGCCCCTTTGCAGCGGGGCCTCAAGGGAACTACTGGCAATTAAGGTGCTCCTTTTAATAGAGCACCGGAGCAAAGCATTAACACTCTGTGAACACATGTGATCCTCACATCAAAGCCATTCCCTCCGGTTATCCCCATTTCTGTCACTTCGGGGCCATCGGTTCCGGACATCAACGTGTGTATACAACTTGTAGATAAGACCAAAAACAATACTATCATAATGAATCAATAACATGTTCAGATCTGAAATATTGGCCCTCGGGCCCTAGTGACAAGCATTAAACACAACAAGTCGCAACAAAGTCATAAAGCACTAATAAAAGATACTAGGCACCATGCCCTAACAATCTGATGCCATTACATGAACGATCTCATCCAATCCCTACCATCCCCATAGCCTACAGCGGGGGATTACTCACTCATAGATGAGGTAAACATGGATGGTCGATGGAGAAGTGATGGTGATGATCTCCTCCAATTCCCTGTCCCGGCAGGGTGCCAGAACGGAGTTTCTGGTGCTGTTTCGTGGAATCTGGTGGTGGCGGCGAAGCGGAACTCCTTCCGGAAAAACGTCGACCCCCCCGAAGTTTTTAGGTCAGAAGGCTCCTTATAGGTGAAGAGAGAGGCCGAGGGGGTGCCTGGGGGGCCCACACCACCCCTGGCGCGGCCTGGCCTAGCCCGCGCCAGCAGGTGGTGTGGACACCCTGGCTCTTCTACGTCTCGTATTCTGGCTCCTAGAGTCTTCGGGTGAAATAGGATTTTCGGCATATTTTCCCGGATTTTTCCTGATAGTTGGTTTTCTGCACAAAAAGTAAACACCAAGGCAATTCTGCTGAAAACAGCATCAGTCTGTGTTAGTTGCATCCAAATCACACAAGTTTAGAGGAGAAACAATAGCAAAAGTGTTCGGGAAAGTAGATACGTTTTGGACGTATCAGGATGTGCCACGGATGTGAGGTCCATACAGATGCCCTTGTCTCCGCAGAAGCGTGCGAAAGCCCCTTTGGCAAAATTCGTGCCACTGTCGGTTATGATGTTGTTGGGGTAGACGAAGCGCGTGATTGTGTTTGTGAAGAACTTGACCACCGTCGGCCCATCCACCACTAGGTGCATCATGCCGGATCAGGCTGTTTTGAAAGGGCCGACCATATCCAGCCCCCAGACGGCGAAGGTCCAAGTGATGGGTATCGTCTTGAGTGCCGTAGACGGAGTGTGCTTCTACTAGCTGAACCGTTGGCAACCTTTGCATGCTTTGACCATTTGTTCGGCGTCCTCTAGCACCGTGGGCCAGTAGAACCCATGGCCAAATGCTTTTTCCACTATGGCTAGTGACGATGCGTGGTGGACACACTCGCCCTGGTGAATGTCAATCAGCAACCGGATTCCTTCCTCCTAGCTTACGCACCACCGGTAAATACCCTCAACACTGCATTTGTAGAGCTCGTTGTTGATGATGGTGTACATGCTCGCCCTGTGCTTCACTTGTATTGCCTCCACCTCTTCCTCGGGTAGCTCTCCCTTGTCCAAGAAATTCATGAACAGCTTGGCCCATGTTGGAGTTTCCTAGAGCTCGACCAATAGAGCAGTGGAGCCGACAGCCTCCAGGCTGGACACGGCAGTCCCCAGGTGCGGCGAAGCAGTCCCCGAGTGCGGTGAGGCGGCTGCGGAAATCTTGGAGCCGGTAGTCCCCGGGTCCTTCGGGGCAACTTCTTGTGTCTTGGAGTCGGCAGTCCCCGGGTCCGTGTCCAATATGATGGAGTCAGATTCCGGAGACGGCATGATTGACGGCTTGCGCAGGTGCTCGAGGGAGACTCCAGGTAGGATTGCCTATCTTGTTGACCCGATGTAGGCGAGCGTGTCCGCAGCCTCATTGTTTATTCTGGGGAGATGGTGAAACTCGCATCCTTCAAAACAGGCACACAACTGTTGTAAGAAGATACTATATAGAGCCATGTTTGTGTCCCTGGCGTCCCAGTCGCCTGACACTTGCTGCACCACCAAATCTGAGTCGCCAAAGCATAGGATGCGTCGGATGCGGATCTCTTTTGCCATTTTGAGGCCATGGACGAACGCTTCGTATTCAGCAACGTTGTTGGATGCGCGGAAATGGATTTGCAAAACGTACTCGAGCCGGTCTCCCTTGGGGGAGGTAATGACCACTCTGGCTCCGAGCCCCCCATCAAAGTGCAGCTTCCAATGCGTGGAGTCAGGGAAGGGTGACAGGTACTACATTTCTGCCCAGTCAACCAGGAAATCCGCCATGGCTTGAGACTTGATCGCTGTTCTTGGCTCGTATGGTATGCTATGGGCGGCGATCTCTATTTCCCATTTCGCCACCTGACCCGTGGCGTTCTTGTTGCCGATGATCTCCGAAAGTGGCGCTAGCGCCACCACCCGGATGGAGTGCTCTTGGAAGTAGTGCTTCAACTTCTTGGTGGCCATGTATACGCCATACACCAACTTCTGGTAATGGGGGTAGTTCTACTTCTAGAGCGAGAGTACCTCACTCAAATAGTACACCGATCGTTGTACCGGCTGCGCCTTTCCTTCTTCCGGTCTCTCCACCACCAGAACCACACTGACAACCCGGTTGGTGGCTGCGATGTACATTAGCATCGGCTCCTTCGCTACTGGTGCTGCCAGTATAGGCGGTGAGGTGAGCATGCGCTTGACGTCGCGGAAAGCTTCATCCGCCTGTGATGTCCAGATGAACTTGTCTATCTTCTTCATGAGCTGGTACGCCAGGGACACAAGTGCTTTCTCGCCCAGCCGGCTGATGAACTGGCTGAGGGAGGCCAGGCATCCGGTGGACTTCTGGACGTCCTGCAGGTTCTTAGGCGGCTGCATGCGCTTGATCGCGCCAATCTTCTCCGGGTTCACCTCGATTCCTCGCTATGATACAAGAAAACCAAGGAGCTGGCCGGCTGGGACACCGAACACGCACTTCTCCGGGTTCAGCTTCATCTAGAACTAACAGAGGTTGGTGAATGTTTCCTTCAGATCTTCAAGGAGTGTTTGGCGCTCCTTTGTCTTGACCACTACATCATCGACGTAGACGTGTACGTTTCTGTCGATCTGACTCTGCAGGCACTTCTGCATGCAGCACTGGTACGTTACCCCGGCGTTCTTCAGCGCAAACGGAATGTTGGTGTAGCAGTAGGCTCCATAAGGAGTAATGAATGCTGTCTTTATTTGATCAGCGGGGTTCAGCCGGATCTGGTGGTAGGCGGAATACGCATCCAGAAACAACAGCAGCTCACAGCCGGCCATGGAATCAATCACTTGGTCTATCCTTGGTAGGGTGAATGGATCTTTGGGGCATGCTTTGTTGAGGCTGATGTAGTGAACACACATGTGCCAAGTCTTGTTCTTCTTCAGCACCAGCACTAGGTTTACGAGCCATTCCGGGTGGAAAACCTCCATGATGAACCCGGCTGCGGGGAGCCGGGTGATTTCTTCACCAATGGTTCTTCTCTTCTCTTTGGAAAAACATCGTAGGGATTGTTTGTCAGGCTTTGTATCTAGCCTGACATGTAAGGAGTGCTCGGCGAAGTCCCTCGGAACACCTGGCATGTCCTTGGGGGACCATGCAAAGATATCCCGATTCTCACAAAGGAAGTCGACGAGCGTGCTTTCCTATTTGCTGTCGAGGCTATCTCCGACCAGGACGAACTTGTCCGGCTCGGCCTCATTCAGCAGGATATTTTTGGTGCCCTTGGATGGCTTGAACTGTGCCTCTCTGGCTGGCTTCGGCTCACCAGCCGACATGTCTTTCTGCAGGGCTGCCACGTTCTACATCATGACACGCTTTTCTTCTATGATGATCATGGCCTCCGCTAGCTTGGAGCCGTCTGTGGCCCACTCCACAGACCGCCTGTAGTAGCCGGCCATGGTGATGACACCCTTTGGCCCTGGTACCTTTATCTAGAGGTACGCATAGTGTGGTACCACCATGAACTTGGTGAGCGCCGAGCGTCCTAGGATTGCGTGATACGCACTAGAGAGGTTGACCACCTCGAACCAGATAGGCTCGTGGCGAAAGTTATCCTCTGTGCCAAAGATAAAGTCTAGCCGGATCTTGCCGATGGGTGAATGCGACGGGCCCAACACGGCTTCGTGGAAGGATGTGCTAGATGGTTCTAGCCGCGACTCGCTGATACCGAGCCGGTCCAGCGAGCTACGGTACATGAGGATGATGCTACTCCCACCGTCTACAAGGACACGGGAGAATCTGCAAGAATGCTTCTTGGACACGATGATGGGATCCAGGACCATCGCGTAAGTGCCTGGGTGAGGTAGCACAACCAGTTGGTCCTTCCGGCTCCACGCAATTTCTTGCTCCGACCAGTTGAGGTACTAGGGGACGGGGATGATCGTGTTCACCTCTACCTCGCAGCATCTCTTGTTGTGCTTGGTTTCTAGCTCCGTGGTGAAGATGTGGTAGTTTCCCACCTGGCGGGGATAGTTGTCATTGTCATCTTCCCTCCGGTGCTGGTTATTGCGGTCGCTTGGCGGTCCATCGGCTGGAGGTGGTGGTGCCCGTGCAGCCGATACGCTAGCGATCTCTGCCATCTTCTTTGTCCAGGTGACTGGCACATTGTGTGTGTAGCCGGTTTGTTGCCTCCGCTGTGGAACTTGCATGGCCCATAAAGCATTGACTTGATGGTGTACTTGTGCCTTGGAGGCCAGTCATCGGGCTTCTGTCTCCGGCTTCCGCCTGCAGCCGGATCCTTCCGCCACCTACCTGGAACCATATTGGTTATCCGGCTGGTCGTCCTTTCTCTTTCCGTGGCGGTTGTCATGCCACTTGGAGTTGTGGCCATTCCCCTCTGGCTGGCGCCGATCCACGGTGATGTCAACGATGATTTTCCCCTGGTCGTCCACCCGAACGGATCTTTTCATTGCTGCGTCGGCGGTGGCGTACTTGTTCGCGATGACCATGGTCTGTGACATGGTGGTAGGCTCCACCTACCAAAGCTTGTGCTTGAGCATAATGCCATGTCTGCAGCCGTTGACGAAGAAGTCGACCGCCTGGTGCTCGCGCACCCCTTCGTAGGAGTTGTGCATGCTCGTCCACCGGGTGATGTAGGAGCGATCGAATTCGTCCGGGCCTTGCACGCAAAGGGCAAGCTTGACGGGTCAGCCTGGGCGTTTGTAGGTGCCGATGAAGTTACGGACGAATGCCTGCTCGAAATCGATCCAAGCATTGATGAAGTTGTCGGGGAGGGTGTTGAGCAATGTTCTGGCTGAGTCGAGGAGCATGAGGGGGCCGTAGCGCACAGCTACCCGGCGGTTGCCGTTCGCGATGCCTACCATGGTGGTGTCATCCACCAACCAGTCCTCCATCTTGACCGAGCCGTTGTACTTTGGCGTGTCCCTTGGGAGTGAAAATCCCTTTGGAAACGGTTCATTCCGGATGCGCAGTCCGAAGCATCTTGGACCGGCCGGGCTTTCTTCTTCCAACGCACATGATTGGACCAGCAGGTCGATGCGCCCGCGCGTCTTGTGGTTCTTCCAGCCCGAGCGGTCCTAGCCAACCAGATAGGCAGGACTTGGGCAGCGCGTGGCCTTTTTCACCTTCGTTAGCCGGTTCACGATTTCGGCTAATGACCGCCGCGGCGTCATGGGGGTTGTGCCCCTGGCCTGCTAATCCGCCGCGGGGACGGTTGTTTGGCTTTGCGCCGTTTGGGGAGGAAGCCTTGCTGCCTCCTACAGCCGGATCCTCCATCCAGTGAACTGCTTGGGTCTTACTGTTGCCGCCCATGCTGAGTTCCGCCTGAGCCTGCTGCTTGTTTGCCGTGACCACTAGGAGCTAGACACCTGCTTACTGGCGGAGCAGCTCCTCGCCCTCCAGGTGGCTCAGCTCGGCAACGGTCGCCTCTACAACTCTCATGTTTTTGGCGGGGGTGCTGTAGACCGGCTGCACCACGGGCGTACCCGGGCCAGCAGCACGATCCATCTCCAAACCGAGCTTTCGGCCCTGGGGCTGAGCCGGGCGGCTGGTGCCGGGCAGGAGGGCGAAGCCATGCACGATGTTGTACTCGCGCTTGGTCGCGTTCATTCGCCGTTGGGTGGCTGCCACCTTGCCAGCTTCCTCTAGGAGGCTCTGGCGGGTAGCCTCCAGCGCCACCACAGCTGCTGCCGAATCTGCCTCGATGGGGTTGATAGGGTTACGGAGGTGCTCGATGGATGCGATGAGCAGGTCCTGGTTCGGCAAGCGCGAAGTGGCGCCACGGCCATCTCCGTTGCGCTCCAGAAGTGGGCGACGGTTCTCGCTCGAGCCCGCCATCATGACCTCGACGCTGCTGTTGGGGGCGCGCGAAGCGGAGAAGCCAGGTGGTGCACTAGACACTGTGACGACCTCGCGAGGGAAGGTCTCGGCGACGGTGGTGACATAGACACGATGCTCGCTGATGTGCATGATGGAACCACCGCTTGGGAAGCAGGATGCATTGTTGAGGACGCAGTCGAAGGAGCCGAAGGTGAGGACGAGGCCGAAGGCGACTCATTCACCGGCGACGAGCGGAAGTATGATGTCTACGCACACTTCTATTCTTGTAGACAGCGTTGGGCCTCCAAGTGCATATGTTTGTAGAATAGCGGCAAGTTTTGCTTAAGTGGATCACCCAAGGTTTATCGAACTCAGGGAGGAAGTGGTCAAAGGTATCCCTCTCAAGCAACCCTTCAATCAAGATACAAGAAGTCTCTTGGATCACCCAAGGTGTATAGGTGCACTAGTTTGGCGAAGAGATAGTGAAATACAAGTAATATGGATGATTTAAGTGGTAATTGCAATCTGAAATAAGAATAGCAGTAAGCAAACATGTAACAGAACTGATTGTAAATGGTGTTTCAATGCTTAGAAAAAAGGCCAAGGCATTAGGCCGAGCCTTAATCTTTGCCGGTACTATTTTCATGTCCGGAGAAATTCCATCACTACCGGTAATCCTGATATTACCGGTACCATTAGTTTTTTGGTTAGGCGAGAGCATGCTTATCCCCGGATTATCTGCGGGAATTGGTCGTCATGAGTATGACGCTTCCTGGTCTTCTGATGCTGCCGAGAGTTGTACTTCTTTGCAGTTGACATGCGTTTCTTTTCTTCCTCAAGGTTTTTGGCTTCATCGAGGATTACTTGGCGACGCGCTTCTAGGGCCTGGGCTCTTTCGTCCAGCTCTTCAGCAGTAAGTTCTGCAGCTATAGGAATAGGTGTGGTTAATGCAGCATCGATGAGTTTACGCGCACCTTCGTTGATCACGTGTCCATTCACCGACTCTTCTTTGGGCTCTTCTAGGATCAATGCGCCATCCGAGTCTTCCTCGTATTCCTTGGCAATCACTTCCTCCGCCGGAGGATCTCTTGCCGAGGTCTTGTTCTTCTTGTTCTTCTTCTTTGCCTTCTTGGCAGCGCCGGTAGCAAAGACGGCTTTGGGTCCGTTTCCTGGAGTCAAGCTCTGATCGGTACTTTCGGACTTCTGGACCTCGGGATTATCTCTGATATCCATGTCATCCTGCGCTTTGGGGGAATTTTCTCCGGATCCTTCATCCACGTCTTCTCCTTGCTCTGCAGCTTTGGAGTTATACTCCTCTTCATACTCCACGGAGAACCGCCGATGTCATCGAGTCATCCGAGCATGCGGGTAAGTCGGTCTTTGTTCCGATAGCCTCCAGCATCGAGTCGGTGTTTTCTCCAGCATCAGCAGAGCCGGATCCCGATCCAATGTATCCGACGAAGTGTGACGTGTGGGTCCTGAGGTAGTTGTGAATTTCCTCGTTGGCTTCCTCGAAGATCCTGATAGTCTCGAGAACTTCATCCACGCTTGCGTCTTGCATCATCATACGCCTCAACGTGTGCCTCAGGAACGGTTGATCTGTTCCGGCGTTGGCAGGGCCGGAACCAAGGTTGTTGCTGTGATCCTCCTAGATTTCAACCTTAGCAGGTGAATCAATCTAGGATTCGGCCTCGCCAGGGAGATCCACTCCAGATTCGACTTGAACCGCGAGGTCTGTTTCAGGCTCGGATTTCTCCACTATCTCTGCAACTGGTGCGGGCTGGGTGGGATTAGGGTTTTTTGAGATGCGAAACTCTGCCGCCTCCGTGGACAAAGGGGACCCAGAAATCTCTTCTGCCTCTATCATCACCGCTGGGGTGGGTGGGGCAGGTTCACCGAATCCGATGTATACATCGATCTCACTAAAAGACATGATGGTGTAGGCAGTCACGGCACCCCTAGCCGGAATCCAGGTCTCGTCGAGAACTATGAGACAGACGTCACTGGCGTAGAGGATGCGACCAGCGGCGATAGTCTCGCCGATTCTGATTCTTGCAGATTCCGCTCGGAACGCAGATCCGAAGCTCACTTGCCCCATGGTGGGCGCCAATTTTCGTCGGATTGATGACAAGTATGCCATGAGGGGGTCCTCGAGGCGTGTGGAAGAGAGGGGTGTGAGACGTACGTTGTTCCGAGATGGTGAGCACACAAGTTTACCCAGGTTCGAATCCGCCGTCTTTGGACGGATCCTACTCCTGCTAGCAATCCAGTAATACGGCAGAGCCGGAATATGGGTTACAAGGGTTTCACCTGTGCGAGTTGAGATGGTAGACTATTGTGAGGGTGCCCTAAAGGCTCTCCCTAGGATGGCTTATATAGATATCCGGCCTAGGGTTTACGGGAGAGATCTATCCGGTTATGACTACGAGTTGGTTACAGAGTACATCTTGAACTACAAGTAACACTATGGGCCTATGTTGGTAAGTCTTCTGGGCCTTCCCGTAGCCGGATTGGACTCCTCCTCTTCTCCCTGTTTGGGCCGCCCGTGAAGCAAAGCTCTAACCCGAAGTGGGCCACCCAAGTCAGCACGGAACTGTGAGGATACCCGGAAAGTATATCCCCAACAACTTTCACTAGTGAACACTCGCATATAAATATCTTATTTTGATGATACTACTCTGAACTACTTTCCGGTTATACGATGTAGGGTTATAACAGCACACCTTAAAGTTCGCATTCCCCATCTAGATAACCCCTCACTATCACCTTGAGCGCTAGATGGTTCCAACAAACACCACAATCTCATAGAGACATCCAACTCAAATTATACTCATGATAAGTATTTATGTACATAGCTACCGGTGTGCCACAATCTTAGCCAAAGTGCCACACGGTGTGCACACTGTCAACTTCACACATGTGGGGATAAGTAGAGATTCATTAAATCACTTAAGTAGCAGAATAGATCTATTAGATTACAAAGCTCATGATCTCAATAAGATCACGCATAGAGAGAGAGATGAACACATAGCTACCGGTAGAGCCCTTAGCCTCGAGGAAGAACTACTCCCTCATCATCATGGGAATCAGCAACGGCGATGGAGATGGTGGTGGAGATCGATGGAGATGGCTTTGAGGGCACTTCCCTGTCCTGGCAGGGTGCCAGAACAGAGAATTCTATCCCCCAAATCTCCTCTTCAGTGGTGGCGGTGCTGTAGAATTTTTCGTGGAAATCTGATCTTGTTCTTACGGTTTTCGTCCTGGGGGTATTTTATAGGTGAAGGGGTGATGTGAGAGGGTGGACCTAGGGCGCACACCACCTGGTGGCGCGGCCAGGGGACCCACGCCACCACATAGTGTGGCCAGGCCCTGGCCCCTCTTCGTCTCGTCTTCTAGCTCCGTGAGTCTTCCGGTAAAATATCGACTTTGTCTTTTGTCCGGTCCAATTCCGAGAATATTTCTTTTCCAGCTTTTCTGAAACCAAAAATAGTAGAAAACAGGCAACTAGTACTGTGGCATCTTGTTAATAGGTTAGTTCCAGAAAATGTATAAAAATACCTCAAAGTGTGGACTAAACGTAAGAAAATAGATACTAAACAAGCATGGAACATCAAAAATTATAGATATGTTTACGATGTATCAAAGTCCCGTGCGAAAGATGATCCCAGCCGAAGTGCTGAGCCCCACGGTGGGTGCCAACTATCATGGTGTGGAACACGGTAGTGCCATCGGGGATGGCATGAGAGGGGACAATCAGGGTGCTATCGGTGGCTACTCGCAACGGGTTGGGCACAGATACTGCAAACACAGCGATGTACCTAGGTTCGGAGCCCTCTTAGCGAGGTAACACTCCTACTCCTGCAAGGATCTACTATCGAGGAGCGAATTCCTAGTACAGATGCTCCTTGAGCTGTTTTCCCTAGCAACTCCTTACTAGAGGAAGAAGAGGAACTACTCAACTTGTCCAATCTAGAGAACTTCTAACTTGTAATTGTCTACATAGGACCCTAGCACTACCTCTCCTTATATACCGGTTGGGGAGGTAGTTTACAAAGTGGGTTCTAGGGTTTACTATTTGGATTTGGGCTTACAATGTGGGTTGGCTGGATGGGCCCAAACGGTAGGCCCGGGTCCGTTCAAGCCTCCAGTACAGGGGGGACAATGCTATAGTGTCCAACACCCTCGCTTCACTCATTAGCTAGCGCTTTCTCCGGCAGCCAGCTCTTTATCCGTCAGCCAGAGCTTTACTCGTCAGCCTCTAGCTTTGGCATAGTCATCTGGAAGCGCCGACAGGGCAAGCCAGCCTGTCCGGTCAGAGGTGCGCTCAGCAAGGAGCGTCACCCCTACTGTACCTTGGCCAGCAGATCTGAGGCGGCCGGCTAGGAGCGCCCTCTCAGCCGGTTCTTCTAGCCACCCGGCTTGACGGGCCAGCCGGGGAAACTTGAAAGCGAACCAGGTGGAGATATAGACCCGGCTGTGGTTCCTTGTATCGGGCCCAGTCGGCCAGAGCTCCTTGGAGCCGGCCAGTTGAGCCTGTCTTGTCCTACCTGGGGGTCATCCCCCTGACAGCTAGCAAGAGAAAAAGCCCGAGGCATCCCACATGAAAAACGGCGAAGGATGCGACAGATTAGACATTCCGTCCTTGTGCCTAGTTGGTATTTTCCGGCTACTCAGCCCCCAGTACCATGCACAATGCATTGTCAGCTCCCCCTTCGGTTCCGGCTGCAGACCACAACCCAGCTGCCCGGCAAGGACACAGCGTAAATAGCAGACCGCACGTGAAAGTTACTAAGTGTTCAGAAAAGCAAGATCTAGTTTTTGAAAAATGAAATCGACATTCGGTTGATAGCATGTATTTTGTATGTTGATGTACTAACAACAAGTTCATTTTTGTATGTTTGTTTTGCATGGGCTACGCCAAATTGAGAGAAAGAGAAGATTCGAAGCACCTGACTTCATTAGCTACTCCGAATCTCGGGGGCTACACCCACCGGGTGCGCTCGCGGGCGCTCGGTGTAATCAAGTGCTCTGGTTCGGCTGAAGGCGTTCAGCCAGATAGCAAGTTCGAGGTGTCGACAAGGGCAAGATAAAGAAGATTTGAAGCACCTGTCTTCGTCAGCTACTCCGAATCTCGTGGGCTACACCAAGTGGGTGCACTCGCGTGCCCCCACTAGTGTTGTGTTGCTTCCCAGGCTGGAGATGTCTAGCCGGATGCCAGTCAAGAACTTCATCTACAACGACAACGTCATGTTTTTGTGGAGCTCGTGCGAATTTCCCCCTTCGAGTGAAATCAGCGCGCGCTCGGGGGATAGTGTTGGGGGGATTATCCCTGGGTACCCCAAAGAGTCCCCAAGACAGAAGAAAAAAGGCAAAAAGATAAAAGGAAAAATTGCAGCAATGCAATCTGGGCTGACTGAGGCCTCCCAACCGGCCTACACCACCCTACCCGGCTAGGCCTCCTCCTACTCACTCCCCTGGTTGGCCTTCCCCCTCCACTGGCTAGGGCCACCGTCGCTAGGCTGGGCCGTTTGGCTCGCCCACCCGGCTGGGCCTCCTGATACTTCTCTCGACTGGGCTTCCTGCCCCTGGTTGGGCCTCTCTGGTTCCCATCCCGGCTGGCTCTCTCCGGCTTCCGCCTGGGCCAGCTGCCAGCAGGGCCTACTCCCTTCTTCACCTGCGTGGGCTGCCGCCACCGCCCGTCTGGCTCCCCACCGCCACTTCCCCGAGTGGGTTGGATCACCCCCATCGGTTGGGCTAGCCGGGAGAGCTCCCTGCTCCCTGATCGATCGCCCCCGGCTATCTCCTCCTTGCCGGATCGATCAGGCTCTCCCTAGCTGCTGCGCTACTACCGATCAAGACCGATCACACTATAACACCCCAACATTAGAGCTTAGAAATAAGCTGAGATAAGGTATGTGCATTGCATTCATGCATAGAAAATCTGGATAATTTTTGTGCTTTTAAATAAAACTTGTCGAAGTGATTGAAGCTTCTCTTAACTTGGTGGAACTGAAGTAGATCATCAAGTTGACTGCGATAAGTTTCAATATGACCTTTGCTAAAGCTTTATCTTAGGGTAATATAATTTGATCTAAGGGTAGATCAAATGTTATAAAACTAAGTCACAACAACTACTTAATAAGGAGTACTTGATCTTCTGAAGATCATTACATGGTATTCCATACCACAACTCAAGGATGAATACTTAATATTCTAAAGATGATATCAAGGTATTATCCAAAACAAACCTTGAATATCTAGTTAATGTTGGGAAAATGCCCTAGAGGCAATCATGGTTGATGATATTTCTCAATGTATTCATAAAGTTATAGTCCATGTATGAACTATTGATATGTATCATCGAATATGTGATTCGATTGTGGAACTATATATTCATGTTGTTCATGCTAATTGTCCTTGGTCATTGAGGTTGTGCTGGACACACATCTTAGCCAATTTGAAAGTCGGCAGATGACTAGGTTCCACTTGTCATGGGCATGGAGATGCTATTCTAACTTACACGGATTCGGCTAAAGAGTTTAGCGAGTCGGACTGACCCATATTGAGATGCAACGAACAAGTCGTCATTTGCATATCTCAATCAATGTAATCCTTAGACCTGAGGTTATTGCACAATCCGAGTTGAGGTTCACCGACTTAGGTTCTGTCAAACATTGTTCCGTCAATGGGCAGTTATAAAGGCGGAGTTCGGGTCAACTGAGAATCAAGCTGCGTGATGTGAATAACCGAGATGGGATTTTGCCCCTCCGTCTGGAGAGATATTCTCTGGGCCCTCTCGGAAGATATGATTCAGAAAGCATGGCCATGCGTGACTCGGTAAGTGTTAACCGAGGCAACCGACTAAGAGTTAGTCGGATGAATCACTTATCTCGGATCGAGAAAGAGAGTCGGACTATTTAAGGGATGCGGATCATTTGCCTATAGTCCGATAAGGTATACCGTGACGCAAAAGGGACTTAGACGAAAGTCACATTGAAAGGCATGTCGTCATGACTCTTTGGTACTTGGGAGTTGGCATGTTCTTCTAGGAGCCGCTACCAACTGATCAGTCACGAGTGAGACTCGGATCATGTTCGGGTCACCATGAGCCTGTCGGGTCACACACTTAAGAGCGGGAGCAAGTTTGGGTTAGACCCAAACAGGAAATCGATTTGGGTTGGACCCAAATAGTGACATGGACTTAGTCAACAAGTGGGACTTGCAGTGGCTAATATAGGCCTTTTAGTGAATGGGCCACAAGTGAGTGGAGCCCACTTTCACTCCCTATATAAGCTGGGGCGCAGGTGCTTAGAGCACACGGTTAGGTCATTCCATGAGTTGGAAACCCTAGCTCCAGTCCAGTCCAGTCCTGTCGCGGCCGTACCGGACCTAGAAGTCCATCGCCGGTGATCCTCCTCGCACATGTGGATACTGGCGAAGGTGTTGTACGTTCAACACTTCGACGATCGTGGATCAGAACGGATCGTGAGGACTGCACTGCATCAAGCGACGTGCTTCATCAATTCCGCAACCGCGAGTCTAGTGGTAATTCTCGTGGCCTACTACCTCAGCTAGATCTTGGGTTCACCACGTAGGAAAAAGTTTTGTTTTTCTCTGCGTGGCCCAACAGTTAAGTATATAACTTAGGTAAAGAAATTCCATAATTAAACCTTGATATACTTTCTTTCCCTAGTTATTCCTATCATGAGCATCATGGTAGTTCTTAAACATTAACTCTTATCAAATAGAGAGGAAATAGAAGTCAAGCCAAGACCATTCATCACATGCCCTTGTTGTCATATTAACATATGACATTCCTAAATAGCTAAGACCTAGTGTCGATTGATCATCAATATTGAGTGATCAATTCCTGACCTAGAACTTGTTGACTCTTGGCTTTGACCTATTATGTTGACGTTCCAAAGACCTTAAGTAAATTAATAAGAAGGAACTAGTATGGTGAAGTGTGCCATCATCAATGGAATGAGATCCTTAGTGGTGATCAAATCATTTGATGCTCGAGGAGTTAACTCACTCATGAGTTAAGTAGAAGAAGTATCTAAACCCAAGAGTTTAGATAATAATTATGGAGCTATGATAAAGCTAGTAGTATTAGAGTATTCAATGATAATCATGTTAAGTCAAACTGATACAAATATGGAGTAAGCTTCCTTAACAAGATAAGCTTTATAGAGAGACTAGTGCAAGTCTACTACTTAATCGAATATAGATCTTGATCAAACAATTAGAAGCCTAAGCTTATTATGATCAAAGTATGGAAGCCATCATTCTCAAATCACTTGAGAATAGATGATTATGTATTGAAGAAGAGTTGTGAGTATACTAAATTAGGAAAAGCCTCAGTAAGATGAATCATCTAGTTTGATCATGAGAAGTCAAGTTAGAGTATGATGAAGTATATAATAGGAGTGTTATGGAGTAGTTGAAGGCATAGTAGCTTAACCAAGCTAATACAAGAACAAACTTGTATTATGGAGAGTAGAACCATACTTATTCCAGAGGATTGATATCCTTTATTATATATAGTGAGGATTGTAGTCTTGCAACCCTTGGTGGCAGTTGTAAGATGGAATTAAAGGAATTAATAGATGGAGTTAGAAGTTAGCACTAATCAGAGGAATGACTTCCTCAAGAGTAGTTTAGAAATGGAAGTTATATATACTAGAAGAATGAAGGAGTAATGTTGAAGTGACATGACCATGTCATCATATGATGATGGATATGGTGGAGTCAGATGGCTAATTCATTCAGGAAGATGTGATATTTTTGAATAAGATAAGAGAGATAAATACAGTATAATTAGGAAAGGAATTCCTTATCTCAAGATAAGCTTAGTGAGGTACTAAGGTAGAAGTGCTTGAGAAACCTTTAACCAACAGTATATCAAGAACCATGTCTACCTCTTTGTTCAAAACCCTAAAACCAAATGGATAGTGGAACCATTTCCTATTCCTAGGTAACCATTAAACAATACCTCTTGGACAAATAAAGCTTCCAAGAGATAATTAGAGAACCAGATGGGTGTTTATGGAGGGAAGCTTTGTCTACCTTATTGTCTTAAACCCTAATAGAAACCTAGAATGATAGAACTATATGGATCACATTAATAAGTAATTCCAATATCTCACTCTATGTTGAGATATCAAACCTACTCATAGATTTAGAAGTAGTATCCCTAAACCTTGATCCTTATCCATATTCGTAATAGAATATGAGCCTATTTAAACCTTCCCAAAACTCATGGTAATTATTTGGAAATGAACACTTCCATTATGTATTGTTAGTCATGCATAATGACTTAACCAAGATTGTGCGAAGGAAATCATAATACTAAACACCAAGTAGATATGAGTAGAAGAAATGACCATATTGTGCACCACAAGATTTAAAGCATAAATAGGGATAAATATGAATTCTAATGTGATGCCAAGTGTGTATAGAATGATATAAACATCATTATCCATTCAAACCATTCCAATTAAAACATTATCAAGTGAAAACAAATCATTTTTATAAGGCTTCTTGATAATGAAGAAAATATTAAACCCTAAGGAATAAATGTTGCCATCAATAAACTAGGTTCTTTACTAGTTTAAAATTTATAAAGAAACATGAATATAAGAATCAATTAGTTTCACAACTCACTTTAATATTTCACAAACTTTCTAAATGAATAAATAGTTTAGAAATCAAATTTTCAAAGGAATTTGAATTGAAAATGGTTTTTGGAAACATAAAATCAAAATAGAAAAAGAAAAATCAGCACAATAGTACCAGCCCAGGTCATCCTTGCACTAACCGTCTCCCACGTGCACCCTCCAGAGTGTTCCGCTCCCTCGGACAAGGCCCAAGACCGGCCCATCCCAATGTACCCCTTTGTCAATCCTATCTATCGTCTTCCTCATCTGGTAAGCAGCTCGCTGGAGGGGACGACGACCGCCCGATGCCGCCTCGTTGCCGTGAAATTGCCACCGATGCTCCTGCGACGATAAGAACTCCATGATGAAGCCCTCATCCACATCCTTGTCTTTCCTCTCTCGCACTGGCACTCGCTCTCTCTCTCTCTATTCCCCTCTAGGGATAGAAACCCTAGCTCGAAGCCTCCGTGTAGCACTGCCGCTACGGGTCTCCCCTTGCTCCGTTGAGTAAGCCCGCATCTTCGCCTCGCCTTCCTGAGCCTCCTAGCCAAAGGAATCGAGTAGGGGAGCTTCCAATCGTCTCCCTCGACCGCTTCTTCCCGAACTTCGACCAAGCGCCGTCGAGATCGTGTCGTTGATTCCGATGTCCCCTGGTCTCACCGACCTCCTCTACATGCTCTAGGTGAGCATGCATATCTTGTAGTCCCCTCAGATCTTTCTCTCTCTCGCTGTACTTCGTCCGCGACGCGCGCTACTGTCCACCGCCATCATCCACTGTCGGTGTCGATGCTCCGATTACCATACCGTAGCGACGCCGCCACTAAACTGCTCAGCACGCTCGCTCGCGTCGAACCTAGTAGCTGCGCTGACCCAGGAGTCTCCTATTGCCATAGCCGCCGTCGACATGTAGAATCGCCACCGGCTGATGTCACGCCCACGTCACGATGACGTGAGCACGGCGGGTCAACCAGTCAAAACCCAACTCAGACCCCACTCCACAAATATGGCTGCTGAGGTGCCTCTAGGCCCATCCATCAGCGGGTGTGGTTAGCAGTAGCATAGGTGTAAAAAGTATTTACCTGTTTAGTAATAGTTAAATAGTATAAATTTCAGGAATTTAGGAAAATGATTAAATCTTAGAAATTGAATATCTTTTGTTTTATAACTCAGAAAATATATATGATATATCAAAATGTTCAGAAAAATAAAATCTATAATTTAACTTTATTAACAAGCAGTATAGTGTTAAATATTTAAATAATTATTATTTAATAAAGATTTTATAAGTAATAATATTTTTAAAAGTCATATTTTAATATTGGTAAATGAGAACAATATAAATAATATACCAAAATTCTTAAAAAAAGAAAATCTACATTTACAAACTTGTTTCATAAATTTTTGGTATCACTCAGATAAATATTATTATTTATTAAGTATTTATAAAGTGATAAAACTTGTAAAAATCATATATTATTATTTATAAATCATAAAATTATTTATAATGTACCAAAATTCTCATGAAAATATAATATATACTTTAAAAATATCATAGTTCATAATTGAAGTAAAATCAAAAGTAAAGGTCTAATAAATCTTATTAAAACCCTTTCTTTTGTTTTAATTCATTAAAAATATATATCAACTTTAATATTGCCTATACCAATATTTGTTTAAAGTCTAAAAATGAACAACCAATTCCATTAATGTTTAAGTAGATTTAAAATAGATCTAACTATTTTAAGTTGTACTTACTAAAACTACAATTTAAAATTAAGTAAATCTTACTCTCCAAAAATATTTTATCAATCATAAAACCATCAAGATTTGGGTACCAATTCTTTTACAAGTTTGGGAATCCACTTTAAAAGCTGAAAAAAGTTTTTAAATATTTAACATGATGTCATCTCCATGTTTATAAAATAAGTATTAATTCTATAATAAGTAAGTGATTCTATTCACTTATAAAAACCAAAAGAACACTATTTCCAACAAGGACAATAATACCCTTATTTCACCTTTAGAAAGTATTATGAGATAAAACAACACTTCATGTCATCTGGTATTCAATACATATAAGTCCCCACTTGCTAGTGGAATAGCTATTCAAATATGGTAATTGTTTTCTTCTTGAATATTCATAACTAGTAAGAAAATCTTAAAGTGTTCGCTTTAAGTTTAAATACCTTTATTCTGTATAAGTAACCTTTTCCTCGAAAGTTATATTTTCAAGGAACATTAAAAGTAATTTTTAAGTATTTCTTTAAAGGCTCTAATTGATTAATAATCTCGCTTAAGAAATCTTTTAGATACCATGCCCCATTTGAATGCTTAGTATTGCAAGCTACTTGTTGTATTTACATATTGTTTCACACACACACACACTCACAAGCCTTAATAAGAAGCACATGTGTGAAGCTAGTATAAAAATGCAACACATTCCAAAGAACTCATCACAAATTTCAAAAGCTACATCAGATACGATTAGTCCGGGGATTCGCGTTCATCAAATTGCATTACATTACTTATGCATAATTGCATATTGCTTCTTTAAACATTCGTCCTTACTGGACAAATGATGCTATTTATAGAATTTGGATCTTCTAGTATCTTGAAGACCGTGAGTGCATAATCTTGCAATCACAAAAGGCAAGTTCACAACTTGCTCATGTCCTTTGGTTATTTTCTATCAAATGCTTGTAACTCAAATGTTGTCATCACCTACATTTCAAAAAGGTCAGAAAACACTATTTTCATAATAATTTGATTATGGATTATTTACCAAATGGTAATAATCTATTGATTCAGTTCCAGTGTTAAAGGAGCATAATATCTAGGACTTAACAACCAATGTCGCCAGTGATTCTAGCGCCGTATATTACGCGTTAACCATGCGACTTTGAATGGGACGGAGAAGTCAGCTGGATCTTCTTCCTTTCGCATGGACAAATGTCCTTATCGTGAGGTTGTTGATTTCTCGTGGAGAATCCAGCACATGGGTGGGACCCCTTAGTTTCCCGCGATATTGGTGTCTAGATTATCTGTGCATAGCTGTCTTGGTGTAAGTTCACCATAGTTGATGGTGGCTGCCAGATAGAGCTTCTTACAGAGTCTTCGAGAGGCTACCCGAAGAGTAACCGTGGTATACCTTCTTGGGGGATCATGTGTTCATGCGGGGTCGTGGAGAAGGGCAGCGATTGGCTTGGATCTTAGACTGGGCCCCATACCAAGGAAGTGTGGACGAGCCTGCAACTCGGATGAGCAACAAAGCTAAGGTCTCTCATGAGTAAAGCAACGCACCTCTGCAAAGTGTAAGAACTGTGACATGTTACTCCCTGTTCCGGGAAGGAGCTACGAACGCGGCAGGAAAGGAACTCCATGAAAGTTCTGGTCAACCTGTGAAGGCTGTTGGACATAGTATTCAGAATAAAAGCAACCTATGGTCTGGGGATGTAGATATAGTGCATCATACACTCCTTTTTAGTGAACTTGCTGAGTACGCTCGTACTCAACCATACCTTCTTAACCCTTGCTAGGTTCTAAGTCGTTGAAGACAATGTCAACATCAATTTCTGTTCAAGAAACCATCCTCGATAGCTAAAGATCTTCAGTAAAGTCAATGAAGTCAACATGTACAATAACCAAAGTGAAGACAAAGTTCATAAGTAGATAGGAGTAGTTTCTCTAGCCATGAAACCTACTTCTATAGAGCATTGCAATAGCAGCAATGGCAAGCCAAATAGTTTAGATACTAGTCTTAGTTACTAGATAGCTCTGAGTTATTATTTCTGGTTCTTCTTTATAAGAAGTTCTTTCTATCTCTTTAACCTAGAGTGTTCTCTGGATCTTTTGTAAAGATTCGAGTTGTAATCTATAGGCATGTCTTGGACCTGCTGTATTTCTGTTGTACCACTCTGAGGGATGTAATACTAGTGAACGGTGTTTCATTAGTGTTATGTCAATGACTATAGTGTACTATCATGCAGTGGTATGCTGGGTCACAACACACACCTAGCTCGCTGCATAGGATCCGCATGTACTAGGAGTACTAGAGGACAAGCATTGACAAGACTGAGAAGAGAAAGACCATGCTACTTTATCACATGATGTATGCAGTAGTGTAGCAAATAGTATACACTGTTCACTACATCATGCATGACATAGTAAATAGTCTAGTTAGGCCAAGTGGGTCCCACCATGTTCCTTGGCCACCTTTATAAGGCACCAAGGAGGGAGGGACAGGGGAGACTCATTCAGTCACCCATCGATCGATCACTCTCCCTGGGAGCTAGCTCTCTCACTCCCAGGAACACACGTACTCAGACATACACATAGATAGACGTGGAGCATTTAAGAGGTAGCAAGTTCATACAGCTCGAGGAGCAATTGTACTCTGTATTCTACTCATAGTCAGATCGGCAGGAGTAGGAGTTTATCTCACCATGAGGGCTCCGAACCTGGGTACTTCATGTGTCTCGCTACACTTGCTCGTACCCAATCCCTCATGCAGACGCCGTCGAGAGCTTTCCTGCTAGTCCCCGCACCTCTATCTAACCTTCTCAGGTATTGCCGTTTCCAATACAACGACAAGGTATCTAGGGAGGGATAGTGTGGTGATTCCACACACAGATGTTTGTATTCTCAAGATCTATGGGGTTTACAAATGCTCCTAGTGATATTCTTGGGGAGGAGGAAGATGAACTTCACTACTACCCACACCTCTCTCTAGGGTTCTTCCCTTAGTAAAATGATCGACCCCGCTCTAGGAGGTCCTGGCGCTCCTTATAAAGGGGAGGCCAGGTTACACTTATGGAATACGTGGAGGGCATATTCTTAGAATATGGCTCTCTCGAAATAGCAAGACGGTGCGCTCCTTTTTCCCTTCGTAGGCTACCCAGAGCCAATGGCGTAAGCCTCTCTAAGCCTTGTGCATAACCCTCTACGGTGCCGTGTCACCCGACCAAGAGCGGTTTGGCGACGTCACCTTTGTTGGCCAGGACTGCTAGTCCTTGCCTCTGTATTCCATGCTCACTCTATAGTGGAGAGAGAAAAGTGCTGACCATGGAAGATGCCTTCCTTCTCTTATAAGCCAAGTTGTAACCCGGCTACTACCTGGTTAACTCGGCTCCAAGGGTACCTGCAAACAAGTAACATTGTGGTCATGTCGACATACACTTTATGTTGGCTGAGGTAACGTTGGGTGAATACCTTCCGGGCCGGGTCAACCATAACTCTGTTGGCCTTTAGGTAACTCGGCCAGCTCCCCCTTTGACCTTGTCGTACCTCGGCTAACATTGCCTCCATACCCCAGCTGGACCCTACCCGGGGTTATCCCCCCAACACCGCATGTACCAGGTGACATAACTTGGGGGCAACGACTGCTCCCAGGCTGCACATGGTACAGGCACGTGCGCCCGGTGCGCCCGTACTGCTGGTCGTTATCGGTTTGGTACGTTCTCCTTGAAAACTACTATTTTCTCGAGGGTACGGCACGGGCACGTCTGGCCATACCAGTGGTCGTTAAGAGCACTGATCATTGCGGCAAAAATCAAAATTTCTATCTTCCTTTAGCTTGACGTGGTACGGGTGCATGGTATGGTCACTTCTGGCCGTACGAGTGGTCGTTAAGAGCACCGTGAGCTACAAAACTTAATTTTTTTATTAGAAGCTTCGTTTGCCTTTGCACATCTTATCAAAGGACAAAATAATAGCAAATATACTACAAAAAAATCAGCAATACTTCTTAGGCCATGTGTTAGTAAAATAAAATATAGAGGATTACCTTATTTCTTATCCTCTCTCCAATGGTCTTCTTGAACACTCTTTATTAAAAACACAAAAAAAAATAAAACAAAATAACACATAAAAAATTTATTCACATGGGTTGCCTCCCATGAAGAGCTTCTAGTTAAGGTCCATTAGCTTGACCCTGATGGCAATCACTTAAGTTTAAGAAGTGGAATACCCACTACAAAGTAGTTGGATTTTAAAGTAATTAGACCATCATCATCATTAGGCTTGGCCTTCTTTTTCCTAGTGGTACACCCATTGTCACATTCCCTTCATGTAAATTAATTAAAGCCTTGATAGTTCTTAGGAATGGCCTACCTAGAATTATAGGTGCTATGGGATCTTCAGGCATGTCCACAATAACAAGATCAATAAGAGAGGGACTACCTTTAGTTTCAACAACTATATTTTCTTTAATCCCAAAAACTTGTTTATAAGTTGAATCAGCTAGATGGAGCCTCAATTCTGTAGTAACAAATGGCCCCAAGTTTAATTTGTCGAATAAGCTTTTGGAAATTGTTGATACTCTCACACCAAGATCGCAAAGTGCGGATATCTCATTGACTCCCATCTTAATTTTAATAGTGGGTTCAAATATATCATCTTATCAGCTAGTATTTTATACTCCATCTCTAAATCTTGGACTTTAGATGCTACTTGTTATATAAATTGTTGGTACATAGCATCATTACCTTGTTCTATACCTGGATTTTTCACGGTTATCATCTTTAGTAGATCTTCCACGGTATATTCTGGTGTTGGCGCATTGCTATAGTCCAGCTCTTAAGGTTTCTCTTCATTCATTACCACCCCAATCATTTTGAGGTCTTCTACCGAATTTGGCTCGGGTTTTCCAGCAAACTTTGCTAGTATGAGAGCTTGGCTCTCAGTTAACTTACCCAGCTGAGCCTCCACGGTCTTTGTCGTTTCCTGTAGAGCCTGCACATCATTTCTAATTGCAACGGCCTGGTTAGATAATTTTCCTATACTACTTTCATGGTTCTCCGTGATTTTAATAAGCATATTATTTTGCTCGGTTTGAGCTTGTATAAAGCTTCTAATAGTTTTCTAAAACGAGAGATTATCATGATTTGCTCCATTAGTGTTATCATAATTATTATAAGGAGCTCCTGTAGGATTAGAATGGTATTTTGAAAATTAGAAGCATAATTATTTTTCCATGCAGGATTAAAAGGAGTGCAAGATATAAAATTAACATCATTAACATCAGTAGCGATATCATTAACTTGGGTATCTTGTTTACCCTTTACTATGCTAAGCAGCTCATCTACCTTAGATGTAAGCTCTTCATTATTTACCTTGGTAATTGAACTTACTCTCTTTGAGGTTCTTTCCACATGCCATTGGGCATGGTTGTTTTGCATACCATCAAGTAACTTCTTTGCAACACTCACTTGCTTTCCCATGATTGTTTCTCCTACTGCAGTATCTAGCATAGACTTAGACATTGCGGTAAGACCATTATAAAACAAATGTAATATAAGCCACTCTTCCATCCCATGACTAGCACAGTTCATTATGGCTTCTTTCGTCCTTTCCCATGCAAGCGCTAGTATCTCACAGTCTTCTTGTCTAAACCTTGTAATGTTGGATCTTAGCTGCATAGTCTTAGCTGGGGGAAAACATTTAGTCATGAACAAGTTAGTACGTTCCTCCCAAGATTTAATAGTGCCCTTTGGTAGAGCTAGCAACCAATCCTTAGCATTTCCTCTAAGAGAGAAAGTAAACAATCTTAATTTAACATCATTTGGATCTACATCCATAATACGCATCATGTCGCAAATTTTAGTGAAAGTATTTAAGTGCAAACCCGAATCTTCAGTGGATGAGCCCCCAAATTAGTTTTGTTGAACCAAATTTAAAAGGTTAGGCTTTGTTTCATATGTTTCCACATCAACTGCGGGTTGAGTGATAGTTGCACGAATAAAATCATCATCGGGAGTAGCATACTCCCATAATCTCTTTTGAGCCATGGCTCTTATATTTTTGGATCCAGATTCACGGATGTAGTATAATATCTTTTTCCCTAGAAAACCTAGATTTAATCGAACCTCATAAAGCAATGCTAAAAGGAAATAAAAAGGACACGTCTACAAGACTTTGTTTGTTCGTTTTACCTTAATTTACCAGACCAATCTAGTTTACTTTATAATGGGTTAAACAATGAATGGATATAGGCTAGGGTTGAAGATCCACCTGCAGCTGCACATCATATGGGATAAAAGATAATAATAAGCATAGTCATGTGTAATGTTTGAACGGAGATAATCTCTTGTGGGCAACACATCCTAATATACTAGAGCCCCCGTGATGCAGCGGGCATAGCAATAATCTTTTAATCCAACAGTGTGCACACCGAAGCAACAGGCTACAAACGATTATTAAGTGTAAAACACAGATTAAAGCTTTAAGTGGTGATGTTGATGTGATCTGGTATGGGTTGCTAAGTGAAGACCGTACTACCCTTTGTGTCACCAAGGTTCCTATGAGATCGCCGCTAGCCAAGTATCTCACCTCAAGCCTTTATCAATCTATGTAATCTTGGGTACCTAAAGTCCATAGATCGAGACAAGAGACAAAGAAACAAAAGGTACAAATCTCAATTGCAAACAAAATAAAATACTCCAATGAATTAGATGCACATAATCATTGCGAGGTTTCTCCCCAACCCACAGCCCGTGAGGACTACTCACTCATAACAAATAGATCGGAGATAGAAAACATCATACAAATACTTAGATTGAAATCAAATATTCTTACAATGGTCGCCAAATCACAAGGAGTTCTAAAGTACAAAACAACGACTATGGATAGTGGATGGGATGGATGGTGGAAGTGATGAACAATGGATGAACAATGGTGTGGATCTCCTTTGGTGGTGTTGTGATGTAGATTGAGAATGGCGGCTGTGTGGCCGGTGGCTGGAGCCTCAAAATATATTGGCATCTTCATGAAAGTTGTAGGGTTTGACGAGACAAAGCCATCGCCACCTAGTATGGGCAGGCCCTGCCTGTACCAATGGTCGTTAAGCTTTTTGACACCTGGGAATGACTCCCCAATTACTTGGCCGTGTGTACTTCCTCGAAAACCTTCATTATGACTCCTGGTTTCACATTAAAAACCGTGATTTCCTACACAACATAATTCAAAGAGAGGTTTTGCATATCTTTGCAATTATTAATCATTAGTGGCAAGGATTGAGAGTTTCTTGTCAATTGCTTGACCAAAAACAATGTTTAAACATGGTGGAAGATGGAAAATATTGGAGCCATCAAGGAGGTACTCCACTAGTTCATCCTCCTCTATCTTGTAGCGGAATGTTGCAAGCTCATCGGCGATGGTCTTCACGTCAGCGAAGTACTGCTCCGTTGTATTGCCCTCCTTCTTGGTGTTGGATATCTTGACCCATAGGTTAGCGATGTGGGTAGACGTCATAGCGAACATCATGTTGAGCTCCTTCCAGACATCGGTCGTCGTCTTCATGCCGATACAGTAGATCATGATATCCCTTCAGTGGGAGTTGAGGAGGTAGGATAAGGATGCATAAAGAGTAAATGGTAATGAATCACCTCTTAGTGGAGGAACTTATCTTTATTGATAGTAGGTACCAGGTACATGTTTTGACTGAGTAGCTTGGCTAAGTATCCTTATTGAAAAGTAAGAACATCTAAGTGTAGAAACAACCCAGCTACATGACGTTTATGGGTTGGAGTATGTGACTCTGTGTCTAAGTCCTTGAGGTGATAGGTGCCACCTGGGATTACTTCCATGATGACGTAGGTTCCCTCCCAAGGGGATTCCATCTTGAGGTGGCCCTTTTGTTTGAGCCACATTCGAAGGTTGTGGTAGTTGTCGAGGTTCTGGTAGACAATTGAACGGGTAGAGATGATGTTGCGTGCCTCGTCGAGTAGATTGACATCATCTTCGAGTGTGGCCATAGAATCAGCCCCGTTGTAGGCGTCGACTTGAGGGGCGTTGTACTGCACCTGGGCTGGTAGTACTGCTTTTGTGTCGTGCACCATGAAGAAGGACATGTATACAGTGGCATTGTTCGAAGTTGTTCGGAGGCTCCATAGCACCAAGGGTAGTTCCTTATGCCATGCTCCAGCTGCCCTCTCTAGTGGTCGTAGGAGCCACTTCTTGATGTTGTTGTAGACGAGGCCATTGGCATTTTCAACTTGGATGTTGGTTTACAGGTGCATGACTGAGGCGTAGCTGACATTGATCCCCATCTTCTCATAGAAGACTTCGAATTCCTTCAAGGTGAAGTTTGAGCCACTATCTGTGATGATGGAGTGTGGAACCCCGAATATGAAGACTATGGACTCGAAGAATTTCACCGTCGAGGTGCCTCTTTGGTTGGTGACAAGCATTGCCTCGATCCACTTAGTGAACTTGTCGACTGCGACACAAAGATAGACATGGCCTCCATTTTAAGTTTTTTCCAGCTTGCCCACCATGTGGAGTTCCCATTGCACATAGGGCCAGGACAGTGGTATCAGTCGTAGCTCTAAGCCTGGTGCATGCCATTTGTCCACGAAACTCTACCAAGAGTTGCACTTCTTGATGATGTCCTTGGCATCTTGAATTGCGGTTGGCCAGTAGAAACCCGCTCAGAGTGCATCCGTGACTAGTGTGCAGCTGCCGACATGGTGCCCGCAGGTTCCCTTGTGTACGTTGAGTAGGATGCTTCTGCCATCTTTGAGTGTGATGCATCTCTAGAGGACACTAGTGATGCTTCATTTGTAGAGCTCTCCGTTGATTATGGTAAAGGTCTTCGAGCGACGGGCGACGTGTCTTGGATCGGTCGGATTTTCCGGGAGCTCCTTGCGCACAAAATATGTGATGTACGGGTACGTCAATGTTGATTCTATTAACATGACCTCCATGAAGGAGATATACCCTAAAGGAAAATAATAATTTGGTTTATTATAATATCTCAATTAGTTCATAACATTTTTGTACCATGCTATAACTATATCAAGTGGAAACATTGATACATGTGTGGTATATAAACAAACCACCGTCCCTAGTAGCCTCTATACAACTAGTTCGATAGGAAACTAAAGATCAAACTTTCCTGATCATGGAGCATTTATGCCAGTTGACAATGAAGTCATATCATTAGAGAATAATGTGATGGACATTACCCACATAAGTATTACGACGTGATCAAGTCACATGGTTTTTTGTTGTAATAGTTAGAAACTAAGTGACCTTCTCCTTGGACCGTGAGATCATATTTAATCACTATCATATGTGGCTGCTTTGACTGTATCAACCTTCACATTGTAATAGGGTGATCATAAAGGTGTATGTTAGGTATTCTAGAGGGACATGTTGAGGCGTATGCATCAAGATCGGGAATTTTTCACCCGTGTGACGGGAAGATACACTGGGCCCACTCGGTGAGATTGTATCCAATTAGTTGCAAATGAATGACTAGGTCATGGGGATACGATATTACAGTAATGAGTTAAGTTGACTTGTTGCTGAAGATATTAGGATGATCAAATCTTGGACAAGTCATGTATCAAAGAAACAAAAGGAATTGGACTCGGAGTTTATGGTTCAAACGACATAGCATCGTGCAATGCATGGGGTCATTATGGCCTTCCCAGTCCGGCTAATGATAATTGATATGAAAGAGTTCTCGATCATGTTTGTGTCATTCCCGAACCATAGAGTAACACAATTGAGGGTCTTACAATGTTCTGAGATCATTATGGAAGCGCGAGGATCACCGTTGGAAATAATAGAGAAAACTAGAAGTGTTTCAGATAAATTCTGAAGTCATTCGAAGTGATCAAAAACGGCATTTTGATCATGAGGAAATGTTTAAATCTGTTTTAATATTAATTATTGGAATTAATAATAAAATAATATTTTAATGGGTAGGCTTCCCTAATGGGCCAAATTCCCAAGAGGGAAAGCTACCCGAAGGGCAGCCACTGTCCCCACCGCCTAGGGCTCCGGGGGGCCTAGCTTTCGACCACAGCGTGGGGAAGGCGAGTGGGGCCCACCCTAGCTAGCCGCTACCGCCTCCTTGGGCTACGTGCACACCAAGGTCAGCAGGCGTTGCCTCCCTTGGCCACCGCGCCCCTCCTCCTTTAGTCACACATTGCTAGGCTGCAAGGGGGTCCCTCCTCTTCCTATAAATACATGGGAATAGGAGAGGAAAATACAACAATTAAAACAGGATTTCCTAAGGCATTTTCCTTGGATTTTACCCCTCTCTCTATTGAATCTCGCGAGTGCGGTTCCAATAAGAACTACCCACGTGGGAGACAACACCACCTCATCATGTCGTCGCACTGCTGGATCCCAGTTCTAGAGGGTCTACTTCTACATATCGGCTGGATCAAGGAGAACGGAGGTCATCGTCGGGCACCGTACATGTGTGAAACCATGAAGGTGCTGCCACTTGTGGTTCCGAACCTATCGTGAAGGACTAAGAAGTGACGTGTGAGGAGAAACGTGACCTCAAGGTCAGCTACGAGTACGACTACATAACCAATGTTCCCATGAACATAATGCTTTCGGTCTACAAAGGTATGTCACCAAAAGCTCCATCCCCATTAGTGCATTAACTCATAGATAGATCTTGGCATTGGTGTTGTGATGGATAATTTTTTTTGTTTTATGCTACGAACACCTTCACTCCATTGGTCCTTTGGGCGCAGGTTCTGCATTCGCTATTGCAGGTGCACTGAAGTTGTCGGGTGGTGTGGACCCCGGTGGTTTTGCTGGCTCCAAAGGGTTGACAAGTGCTTTGGTCTTGATTGACCACTCGCTGATCTACTCCAAAAGACACCAGGTGGTATGTGTGCGTAGGTGGACCTGATGTTCGCTAGTTTTTCGGCCTCTTCGTTTCTTTCTCGAACTATGTGCTTGAGTTTGCACCCATCAAAGTTGGCCTCCAGAGAGTTGTAGAGCTGACTATGTGGTATCTATTCATTGTTTACAACACAACCAAGTTGGAGTCATTGTATATTATTAGTCGCATTGTGCCACATGCCTTGGCCATACACATGCCATGGATCAGGGCCTCGTATTCCGCTTCGTTGTTGCAGACACGAAATTTCATGCGCAGCACATAGCACATCATGTCTCCTTGCGTGGATGTTAATATGACACCAGCACCTTCTGCTTGCTTGGAGCCATCAAAGTTCATTGTCCAAACATCTGATATATCTGGAGCTTCATGTGTTTGCATCTCCGTCCAATGAACTATGAAGTCCGGGAGCACCTACAATTTTATCGTCATGCACCTTTCATAGGTATCGTCCCATGGGGACAGTTCTATTACCCAAAGGGCGACTTGTCCTGTTGCTTTAGGGTTTTTGAGTATGTGGGACAATGGTGCGTCGTTGACCACTATGATCAGGTGATAAATGAAGTAGTGGTGTAACCGACGTACTTTCATAAATACATCGTATGCTAGCTTCTGGTAGTGGAGGTACTGCTACTTGGTTGGCGTAAGAACCTCGCTGAGGTAGTATACGGGTCCCTGCACCCCGTGGATCTTGCCCTCTTCCATGCGCTCAAGGACGAGCAAAGTGATGACCACTTAGTTGGTGGCAACGATGTACATCAGCATTGGTTCTCGCTCATTGGGAGTTACTAGGACCGGTGAGGTTGATAGAAGGCGCTTGAGGTTCTCGAAAGCCACATGTTCCTCGGTAGTCCATTTGAATTCGTCTGATTTTCGGAGAAACTGGTAGAAGGGCAGTGATTTTTCTCCCATCCTGCTAATGAATCGGCTGAGTGCCTATATATGCCCAACTAGCTATTGGACGCCCTTGAGGTTCTTCTATTGCTTCATCATTAGTATCTCCTTTATCTTCTCCATATTTTCCTTGATTCCCCTTCCAAAGATGAGGTACCTGAGGAGTTGTCATGCTGGGACACCGAATGCACACTTCAGAGGGTTCAACTTGATCTTTTTTTTGAAGGAAGACTGCGAGGCAAAAGCCCCATGGTAATTCACTACCCACTAGCACACAACAAGTCTAGAAACAACAATGAAAGATTACCTAATAAAGAGAAGAAAGCCTACCTATACAACTAGCTATATTCACAAATTACTGTAAGCTGCCTATCCAGGCCATGAAAGCAGCGTGGTGCCTCCTCTTGATCCTATGCCCAAGCATGATCATATCATGAACAAAATTTCTTCTCCACCCCAAAAAGGATTGCTTGTCATGATTAAATATTTTTCCATTCCTTTGCTTCCATATATGCCAGCACGCCATGATAACAATCTCCATAAAGAAAGGTTTTCCAAAATCCCTCCTGGCTGCCAGCAAAGAAGTCTCCATATCTTGGCCTAAAGACCGGTCAATCTGCAAGTAATTCCACACGCGTTGACTGAAATTACAATGAAAGAAAAGATGCATTATATCCTCATATGCTCTTGTAGGACATAGCACACAATGCATATCCTCAGTCACCTTCCAATTCCTCCTCTGAAGAAGATCACGGGTATTCAACGATCAGACAATAATAGCCAAGAAAAAAACTTTACCCTCATAACACATGCGGTCTTCCAAAACCAACTATAAGCTCCCATGACAGTAATGTGGGAGTGAATATGTTTGTAATAAAGAGACGAAGTGTAACTATCTCCCCACGCATATGTCCAAGTATACCTGTCCAGGGTGAGTTGATTTGCTTGCATCAGAGAAACCAAAGACTTATATTCATCATGAGCTTGAACAGTTAAGGGTCTATAAAACAGACTAGTGAGATCATCAGTGCCAAAAACGCCGCAGCAGAAAGATTACTGTCCAACACAAAAGAAAATAGCTGAGGAAATCTTCGTGCTATTGGTATTTTGGATCCTGCAAACTCCCATCGATCAGTCCAAAATAGAAAACTGTCACCCCTGCCTGGCTTGACATATGAAATATTTCAATATTGCTCTACCAGCTTCAAGATATCCTGCCACCAAAATGAACCACATAACTTTTCAGCATGGGGCACAACATCATTGTAATGCGTCTCCCAGATTAACTTGACCCATGAAATGTCAGCTCTATTGTAAAACTTGTCCAAATGCTTCAAAAGAAGTGCTTCATTCTGTTGTTAAAGATTCACAATACCAACACCTTCTTTATCCTTAGGTTTAGTGAGCATATCCAAAGCAGCTAGAGATTGTTTATGGGTGTCAATATTATCCATCCATAAACATTGTCTCAGAATTCTATCAATAGGTTTAATGATTCCAGGAGCAATCTGGAACGTCAAGAGGAAGAACAGGGGCATAGAAGAAAGTGTAGATTTGACAAGCTGCAACCTGGCCCCCTATGACAAAAAGCTGGAAATGCAAGTGAGCCTTCTCTCCAATCTACAAACAAGATGCATCATGTCCTTAATTTGTGGTTTTGTAGTGCCAAGAGGGAGTCCCAAATAGGTAAAAGGAAGGCTAGCAACTTGACATCCAAACGCAACAGCCAAATCCTGAAATAGTTCCTCAAACACATTAATAGGCACAATGCTTGACTTATGGTAATTTACTTTAAGTCAAGTAGACAGAGAAAAGTCATGCAACAAATCCTTCAGAGCCATCATTTGTTCCTTCTCAGCAGGCAAAATGAGTAGCGTGTTGTCTGCATACTGAATTATAGGAAAGTCAGGATCACCAGTATTTATTGGGAGAGAAATAAGACCTTGTTGTAGCAGATCGTTCACCACTGTTTGCAACAAATCTAATCCCAACACATAAAGCGTGAGAGAAAGAGGATCACCCTGACAAACCTCCCCTCTTACAATGGAACTACTTGCCTGGAACACCATTCAATAAAATTGAAGAAGAACCTATGGAGAGAATGCTTCTAATCCATTTTAGAAAAGTGGAATCAAAACCCTTATGCTCCAGAACCTTTAGGATGGCCTCATGCTCAATGGTGTCGAAAGCTTTGGAAAAATCAAGTTTCATAATGATGATTGGCTTTTTTGAAACATGACATTGATTAAGATACTCAAAAGCCCAAGCAATACAGTCCTCGATCGTTCTAGACTTCAAAAGCCCATATTGATTCTTGTGAATGCAGCTTAGAATCTTTCCTTGCAATCTATTTGCTACCAGTTTAGTAAGGAACTTGATGCACATGCTGGTCAAAGAAATGGGCCTATAATCATTTACATCCTCAAGGCTCTACACCTTAGGTACCAAAGTAATATATGGCTCATTAATATTCTATAAGTTAATGGACCCATCATGGAAATCGCTAGCAATCTTATAGAACTCCTTTTTAACCAAAGGCCAACACTTTTTTAGAAATAAGCCATTAAAGCCATTAGGACCAGGTGCCTTATCTGAAGGCATTTCCTTAACAACCAAATCCATCTCTTCCTCCAAGAAAGGAAAAGTAAGCTCTGCTAATCCACTGACTTTTTTAATTAATCTGGACAGATTGAACCTCATATCTATGCCCTCAGTTCTACCCATCTGATCCGTGTAGCAAGACTAGAGCAAGCCGGCTATCTCATCATGGTCAGTGACCACCCTTCCATCCTCATCTTTTAACATAGAGATTGTATTTCTTCTGAACCTTTGAGTGGCCATAGCGTGAAAGAACTTGTTATTGTCCTCTGATAACTTAATCCATCTCACTGTATACCTCTTTCTCCAGTAATTACATTCAACTACCAGCAGTTTTTCAAGATGTATTTTCACAATGGATCTGAAGTTAAACTCAGTTTTATACAGAGGCCTTTGTTCCTCAATATTATCCATAATCAAAATCACTTTATTATAGTTTTGAATAAGAAGCCTCAGTTTAGAAAGGCTCAAATGCCAATGCTTCAAAGCATATCTTGAAGACTTTAGTTTTCCAGCTATCATAGCCGAGCTATGTGTTTTATTCGAAATTTGCTCCCAGGATTGTTTAACATAGTCCATGAAACTTGGCTGATCTACCCAAAATCTCTCAAACCTGAAGATATTACTCTTGGGAATAACAGTATCAATATGGGCAACACAAGGAAGGTGGTCAGACTTTGTGTGAGCAAGAGGAAGGACAATAGAATTTGGGTAGTCAGAGATCCAATTAGCACAAGTGAAAACTAGTCAAGCTGCTCTAACAATGGCTGTTCTTGCATGTTAGACCAAGTGTATCTCCTCCCTTTGAGTGGCAGCTCAAGCAGAGCCAGATGACCAATTATTTCATTAAAAAGAAACATGTTATTAATATTACCCCTAGGTATATTTCTGTTTTCATCAGACTTGATAAAGTTGAAGTCACCCAGCAACAGCCAGTTACTACCCATAGGAATCTGAATATTATACAGCCATTGAACAAAGTTATCTCTCAAAACACCGTGACAAGGTCCATAGACTGATACAAGGTTCTAGCTCTCCCCATTATGTACTGAACACATATTGATAGAAATACCAAAACTCTGAACATTAATTAATGTTCCAGTGAAGACAGATGAACACCAAAGAATGATAATGCCTCCAGAAGCACCAATTGATGGTGAATAGACAAAATTATCAAATCTCTTGGGGCAAAATTTTCTGATAAATCTATGATCAAAATATTCACATTTAGTTTCTTGTAGACAAATTATGGAGTAATGACTCTCTTCCACTTTTGATCTTACTTCCCTCTGCCTTGCCTCAAAGTTTAAACCCCTTACATTCCAACATAGAATCTATCACGTTCTATAATTTTTAGTACGCATTATGAAATCACTGAAATAAATGCCAACATAGTCAAGGCATAACTTGACCTTCATCATGACATAGTACCGAATACCAACTAACCATAACATAGTCATTATTACAGACCCAGAAGCAAAATAAAAATCCTCAATATTTATAGGAACCAATAACACAAACATGTCATGCAAAAAGTGTTGCCCTCCCCTCAGATGAGTATCTTGTTTACTTATCATTGTCACTAGTCTTTGGTGTCTTTCCTTTAGGATCAGCCCTAAGCTTGTCCTCCGCCAGCTTGCCTGGCTCAATGCCCAGAGAAGCTCCAACACGCTGCATTAGTAGTATAGTAGTTTCAGGAACAACATGCTGCTCCCTGTGGTCGCCCTGTTCTCCATCCTTTTCTTCTTTTTCTAACTCCACTATTTTCACTATCGACATGGCCCTCTTCCTCGGACTTGCCATAGTTTCATTCATTGAGTTACGCCTATAGCCATTTTGGAAAGCACAACTGCGAGTGCTTCTTCTCAGACCTTCATCTGTGAACGGCGTGACATACTTCTTTCCTTTCCCTCTAGTTTTCTTTTTGAAAGCTAGAACTGGAGAAGCAGAGAAGACTGTTTGAGACACCCCCTGTAATGCTGAGGTATTGTCAAAACAGAGAGCCATATTTACCTTTCTTGGAGTTATCACCAACTGCCTCTTCTGAACGTCAATCACAACCGTGTTATTGGTACTCTCTATCATCCTGCTAAACTGCTCAAAAGCTTGTTGCCAACTCCTCTTAGAGAGGAGAGGAGAGAAGGTAAAATCAAAAACTGGCTTTTCAATAAAATTGTCAAGCAAGTTAATTAAAGATGGCCGAAAATTTCTTTCCCAAAGCATGTGACCAACATGGAAAATGACATGCTGGTCAAACTGATGCTCCTGCTGTAACATGATCAAATGCTGATCTACCTCTTGATTCTCAACATCCATCTCATGATACTCTTGTCCATGAACATAGTCTGATTCTAAAGAAGGATCAAACACAATAGAATCCTCCACATTCTGAACCTATTGCAATACTTCCATCGACTGCTGCTGCATACCAACATCCTGATGTTGCTGTTGTTCCTCATTATGTTGTTGCTGATGAGGGTTTATATTCCATCCAAACTCTGGATCCTAAGGACCAACAAACATGTTATTGTTCAGCTGAAGATGTCCAGGGAGAGGGTCTATTATATGTTGATCCAAATTCTACAAAGTAGAGGCCAACTTTTGACGGAGCGGAGCGAGGCCTATTGCCGGAGGCTTGGGCCGATGCGGATCGTTGATGACCTAGGTTACCACCTCTATATATACTTCTTGTAAGCCGCCGGTTGGGATAAGTTGCATCTGTGAAATCCCCGGCGTTGTGTAAACACTATCCATTATAGTGAAGTTTCGCTGGCTAGCGCCCGTGGTTTTTCCCCTCTCTTTGTTGGAGAGGGTTTTCCACATTAAATCTGTGTCCCCCTTACTGCGATTTTATTTTCGTTCTTTGTTATTTACTTGTCGCAAAGCTAATAAGTGGTATTAGAGCCCCATGTTCTAATCTAGGGTTTGCGACATGTCGTCATTGAAGTTCGATCTACCGCAGCTGGACTACTCCACAAGATTCTGCTTGTGGCAGGTGAAGATGCGGGCGATTCTCGCCCAAACTTCAGATCTGGATGGATTCGGGGAAAAGGATGCTAAGAGCTGGTCTGACAAAGAGAAGCGGAAGGACCGTAAGGCTTTGTCTATGATTCAACTTCATCTATCCTATAATATTTTGCAGGAAGTCTTTACAGAGAAATCTGCTGATGCCCTTTGGGGTGAACTGGAATCGATCTGCATGTCAAAGGATTTAACAAGTAAGAGGCATGTGAAGATGAAGTTGTTCTCGCATAGATTGCAGGAAGGTGGATTGGTAATGAATCAATTATCTCTTTTCAGAGAGATTATTTCTGACTTGCAATCCATGGAAGTAAAATATGATGATGAGGATCTAGCCCTATTACTCTTATGCTTGGTGCCTAGTTCTTATGCTCACTTTCGTGATACAATGTTGTTGAGCCGTGATAAGATAACCCTTGATGAAGTGCAAGATGCCCTCAAACAGAGGGAAACGATGAAATCTATGGTGCAGGCAGATGGGGCGTCTTCCAAGGCTGAAGCTCTGCAGGTTCGTGGCAGGACCGAGCAGAGATTTAACAACCATGGCAACCGAGATAAGAGCAAAGACGGCAGAAGTAGTTCGAAGTCCAAGGGAAAGGACAAGTTCTGCAAGTATTGTAAGAAATCTAATCATGTTATTGATGATTGTTGGAAGCTGCAGAATAAGGAGAAAAGGAACGGTACTTACCAACCGAAAGATAAGGATCAAGGTAATGGTAAGGCTGCTGTTGTTTCTGGTGATAGTTCTGACGGTGAATGTTTAGCCGTTTTTGCTGCTTGTGCTTCTTGTGATGATGAATGGATACTTGATACTGCATGTTCGTTTCATATATGCTGTAACAAAGATTGGTTCATTTCATATGAGTTTGTGCAGACTAGAGATTTTGTACGTGTGGGGAATGACAACCCATGCCATATTGTCGGAGTTGGATCTGTTAAGATCAAGACACATGATGGCGTGACATGTACGTTGACTGAGGTGAAGCACATACCAAGCATGTCCAGAAATCTGATCTCCCTGAGTACCATGGACGTTGATGGATAAAAGTACGCCGGTGGGCGTAGTTTGTTAAAGGTATCGAAAGGCTCTCTTATTCACATGATAGGTGATATGAATTCTGCTAAGTTATATGTTCTTAGAGGTAGCACTTTTCCTGGTATTGCTGCTGCTGTTACTTCTAATGATTCTGATGATTGTGGTAAAAAAAATCTGTGGCATATGCGTCTTAGGCATATGAGCGAACATGGCATGGCAGAGTTGGTTAAGAGAGAGCTGATTGATGGTTGCAACTTGGGTAAGTTTGAGTTTTGTGAGCACTGCGTTTTTGGTAAGCACAAAAGAGTTAAATTCAATGCTTCCGTTCATACCACCAAAGGCATTTTAGATTATGTGCACGCTGATGTATGGGGGCCCTCTCGTAAGACATCTATTGGTGGTGCTAATTACATGCTTACTATTATTGATGACTACTCAAGAAAGGTGTGGCCATATTTTTTGAAACATAAATCTGATGTTTTTGATGCTTTTAAGAAGTGGAAAGTTATGGTAGAAAAGCAAACTGAAAAGAAGGTAAAGGTACTACGTACTGACAATAGTATGGAATTATGTTCTAATGAGTTTGAGGAGTTTTGCAGTAATGATGGTATGATCAGGCACCACACCATCCCTTACACTCCTCAGCAGAATGGCGTGGCTGAGCGTATGAACAGAACCATCATCTCGAGGGCTCACTATATGTTGTCCAATGCAGGTATGCATAGACGTTTCTGGGCTGAAGCAGCCAAGACAGCGTGCTACCTTATCAATAGGTCACATTCTATTCCACTTGAAAAGAAAACTCCTATTAAGGTATGGTCAGGTTCGCCTGCTGATTATTCACAGTTGAGAGTTTTTGGTTGCACTGCTTATGCTCATGTTGATAATAGAAAGTTAGAGCCTAGAACTGCCAAGTGCATATTCCTTGGTTATAGTTCAGGAGTTAAGGCATATAAACTATGGAATCCTGAAACTAAAAAGATTTTGTTGAGTAGGAACGTTGTTTTCAATGAATCCGTTATGTATCATGACAGCTTGCCATCAGATCCCTCTCATGTTGCTATTAGAGAGGAGGGAGTTCATGTGCAGGTGGAGCACCTGCAGAAATCTGTTGATAATGATGTTGGCGTTGATGATACTCATGAGGAAAATATTGATGATGATGTTGTTCAGCACTCACCTACTGTTTTGCAGCAGCCACAGGAATCTATTGCTGCTGATAGACCGAGGCGTAACATAGTTCCACCCCGTCATTTAATTGAAGAGTGTAATCTTGCTCATTATGCTTTGAGTTGTACTCAATAGGTGGAGCATGATACTGAACCTGCTACATACAATGAGGCTGTTGCATCCGTTGACCGCGAGAAGTGGGTTTCTGCTATGCAAGAAGAGATGTAATCGCTTGATAAGAATGGCACATGGGAAGTTGTGCGCTTGCCTAAACAGAAGAAGGCCGTCCGCTGTGAGTGGATATATAAGAGAAAGGAAAGTTTGTCTCCTAATGAGCCTCCAAGGTTTAAGGCAAGGTTAGTAGCAAAAGGTTTCAGCCAGATTCCAGGTATTGATTATAATGATGTTTTCTCTCCGATTGTGAAGCATAGTTCTATTCGTGCTTTCTTTGGTATTGTTGCTGTGCATGATCTTGAGCTTGAATAGCTAGATGTAAAGACTGCTTTTCTGCATGGTGAACTGGAGGAGGAGATTTACATGGACCAACCTGAAGGGTTCATAGTTCCTGGAAAAGAGGATTTTGTGTGCAAATTGAAGAGGTCGCTTTATGGTTTGAAGCAATCTCCAAGACAGTGGTACAAAAGGTTTGATTCATTTATGATCTCACAAGGTTTTAAGAGTTCTCAGTTTGATAGCTGTGTTTATATAAAGTTTGTTAATGGATCACCTATTTACTTGTTGTTATATGTTGATGATATGTTAATTGCTACCAAGAGCATCAAAGAAATGACTACTTTGAAGGCACACCTAAGTAGTGAATTTGAGATGAAAGATCTTGGTGCTGCTAAGAAAATCCTAGGTATGGAAATTAAACGGGACAGAAAATCTAGGTTGTTGTTCCTTAGTCAGCAAAGTTACGTTGAGAAAGTTCTTCAATGTTTTAATATGCATGATGCAAAGTCTGTTAGTACTCCTGTTGCTCCTCACTTTAAATTTTCAGCATTGCAATGTCCTAGTTCTGATGAAGATATTGAGTACATGTCTCGAGTTCCTTATTCTAGTGTTGTTGGTTCCTTGAGGTATGCCATGGTTTGCTCTCGCCCTGATCTATCATATGCTATGAGTTTGGTGAGTCGTTACATGGCTAATCCTGGTAAAGAACATTGGAAAGTTGTTCAGTGGATTTTCAGGTATCTCCGTGGCAGATCCAACGCTTGCTTGAAGTTTGGCAAGACTGATGAGGGATTCGCAGGCTATGTTGATTCAGATTTTGCTGCCGACTTGGATAAGAGGAGGTCCCTCACAAGTTATGTGTTCACGGTAGGTGGATGTGCCGTGAGTTGGAAGGCAACGCTGCAACCAGTTGTTTCTCTATCTACAACCAAAGCAGAATATATGGCTGTTGCTGAAGCTTGCAAAGAGTCTGTTTGGTTGAAAGGTTTGTATGCTGAGCTTTGTCAGGATGATTCTTGCATTAACCTGTTCTATGACAGTCAAAGTGTTATTTACCTTACTAAGGATCAGATGTTCCATGAGAGAACAAAGCACATTAATATCAAGTACCATTATGTTTGTGATGTTGTTACACAAGGTACGCTGAAGGTATGCAAGATAAGCACTCATGATAATCCTGCTGATATGATTACAAAGCCTGTTCCTGTTGCTAAGTTTGAGCTATGCTAAAGCTTAGTTGGCATAACTGCTTAGCCCAAGTGGCTGTTGGCGCCGAAGGTGTTTTGTTTCTTTGTTCAGGGAGATGATTACTGTTGATGCTACAAGAAGGAATTTGTCTCAAGGTGGAGTTTGTTATATGTTGATCCAAATTCTACAAAGTAGAGGCCAACTTCTGACGGAGCGGATCATTGATGACCTAGGTTACCACCTCTATATATACTTCTTGTAAGCTGCCGGTTGGGATAAGTTGCATCTGTGAAATCCCCGAGGTTGTGTAAACACTCTCCGTTATAGTGAAGTTTCGCTGGCTGGCGCCCGTGGTTTTTCCTCTCTCTTTGTTGGAGAGGGTTTTTCACGTTAAATCCGTGTCCCCCTTGCTGCAATTTTATTTTTGTTCTTCGTTATTTACTTGTCACAAAGCTAACAGGGTTGGGATTTCCATAAAAAGGCATCTGATCCTCATCAGGAGGCAACACAACAGCAAAACCTGGCTGCATGATGTAAACTGCTGCAGTCCAGGTTTCCAAATACAACATCTGTAGGAACAAGGGCAAAAGAAGGATAGGAAGCAAAAACCATCGTACGGTCCAATAAAGCAGCCTCCTGATACCAATGGTGGCAAGTTCCAAATGTAGCTACAACATTGTTGATATCAAAGGTATTGTGGTAATCAAGTGGTAGTCGTAAAAACATCAACCAACCAGATCTATGACCTTGAGCGGCACGATGATTCAATGTATCATTGTGAGGAACAAATCTGACAAAAATATCATCATCAAGCTCAAACGGTTCTTGCTGCAGCAATGCCGCAACTACAACCGGACTACACATTTGGTACAAACCTAATCAAAAAAGAGCTGGTTGCATGTTGTCTACCGCACGGTGATGTTGTCTACCATGGGTTGCCGGAGGAGCTTTAGAAGGACTGTAGAAAGTACGAGGCAGACGAGTCGTCCCTCCATCAACTACATGGTGACCCATTGGAATCCATCTAGCAGGGTCAAGTTCAAAGTTGCCCATCAGCTTGTCATCAGGCAGAGACGGCGGCTCAGGTGGCGGTGATGAAGATGAATAGGCAGGTGTAGAGGACAAGATAGAGTCCCCCAACCCTGAAGCATCGCATTGTATACCAGGTTGATCGTGTTCAATAAAAACTCCTCTTCCCTGTTTTGGGACCCAATGCTTGGCCGGTTTGGCAAGAGATCCAAGACAATTACGTTTAATGTGCCCGTAATGAAAGCACATCCGACACCTGACATCATTAGTGCATGATTCTTGCTTATGCCCAAAACCCAGACATTTACCACACTCAAAAACACGATAGACCATATCATCCATCATGGACTCAAAGGCTCCATCATCAGTCTGTGTTGGCCCATCCACATTGGAATTCAGCCCAATACCATCCGCGCTAATCACTTTTTTTGTTACCACGGCAGGCGCTCGAATCTCGACTGAAGTACTTGCGGAACTCAAACTTTCCGGTGAAGCTACCTTCTCTTAAAAAACGAGAAAGGTTTGGCCGCACCAAAAGTGATAGTTGGCGAAGACTGTGTTTTGTGTAGTTCAGGCAAGATAACTCTTGTTTTCTGAGCCTTCGGGTCCTGATAACCCTTGCACGCCGAATAAATTATGTTGTCTACAAAATTAAGCTTTTTCCTGAAAATACTAGCCATCTTAACGACCGACTTAGGTATGAAGTTCTTCATAGCTGCAGGCCAATCTGAGCAGCTCTGTTTGATGGGCTAACAATGGTACATTCCTCTTTGGATTCTCTCTGCCAATCCTTAAACTCTTTGGTCCAATTTGGGCCACCGCGACCCCAGAGATGGAAGTAGCATTTGAATTAAGGGCATTCATATTTCCTGAGATTTAGAACCTGAAAACCCACTTGTTTGCTACTGACACAAAAAGAGAAAACTCTATGAGCCAACACAGATACTTTAAGCTCTCCACAAAATCCTCCAATAGCAGCTTCTAGAGCAATACCAGCTAAATCATCATCCAATCTGAACTTGGCTCTACCAAATGACATAACCATAATGAAATTCCTAGAGTTACCTGAAGGATGAACAGTCTTGGCGAATCTAGACTTAATCATTTTTGCAAAGTTCATACCATGTGTAAAGTGCAGACCCATACTCAAAGAAAAATGCACAGCACTAATGCTAGAAAACTCTTTATTAGATTCAGAAATAACAGGTGCAGATTCCTTACTGTCTGAAGGTGGAACAACGAGATCTCTCAGTGCAAGTGTAAAATCAGCAGATAGAGTAGATCCAACCCTAACCACATGAGAGGGAAAAAATAATTTTGAGCCAATACTGAATTGATCCCTGCGATTGCGAAAACGCCTAGCAATGGGGGATCCCTTGGCATTTTTAGAACCAGCCAATTACTATCATTCCATAAGACCAGGGAGCCATCATAAGCTTTCATACGTCCTCGATCAAGATCCTTAACAGTGGAGTATGTAATACTCCATCCCTTGTTCCACAGAATAGGTACTAAATGGGCTTAAACTGGATCACGTACCTTTGGGGGAGAATTACTCTCCGATCCCAATGCGGATTCAGATCCTGGAGAGCCGGACCACACCAATGAATGATCGCCATATGGTGAAATAATGCACGTACCCACAATTTCCGTGTGGGATGAGAACTTTACCTCATATCCAAGGGAGATCATCTCATTGTCAACAAGATATCTCCCAACAATTCCTGAGCCCTTGGAGTTTGTTAACGTGATCCAGTTGGACCAGATGCAAATATCACCATCGTACTCCTTGGTCTGACCTCCATCTCGGTCGCTGTTGACAAAGAACGTCGCCTCCAAGTTCCAGGTTGGGGGGATCATGATCTTGTAGGGAAAAGTGGTATTGGTGTGTAGAGGAGAAGAAGGTGGAGAGGATGATCAGGCTATGATCAGAGAGGATCCACCAGAGAGGAAGATCACCGGCGAGAAAGTTTGTTGGAGGCTATGGTGGGGGAGGGTGGGAGGACATCATTTGGATCTTCTTTATCCACTCATGTTCAACTTGATCTTGTATCTATCAAGGTTTCGAATGTCTCTCGGAGATCATCAACGAGTGTGATCCTTGCTTGGTTTTGATGACCACATTGTCCACGTATACCTAGACGGTTCTAATGATTTGGTCATTGAGGCAGTCCTGCATGCACCTTTGATAGGTAGCTCTTGCGTTTTTGAACCCGAAGGTCATAATGTTGTAGCAGTACACCCCAAAGGGCATGATGAAGGAAATTTTCTCCTCTTCCTCCACTTTCTTGCAATTATGGTTGTAACATACGTAGGCATCAAGGAACAAGAGGCGCTTGCAACCCGTGGTGGAGTCAAAGATTTGGTCGTCGCAGTAGAGGGAAGTGGTCCTTTGGGCAGTGCTTGTCTAGGGACGTATAGTCCACACACATGTGAATTATATTTGTGTCCTTCTTCGGGACTAGCATAGGGTTAGCTGCCCAGGTGATTTCTTTGATCTCTCGGATGAAGTCCATGTTGAGGAGTCTGTTGACCTCCACGCCAATTGCCTTAGCCTTTGGTTCCGATAAACATCACATCAATTGCTTGACCGGTTTAGCATCCAGATACATGTTGAGTGCATGCTCCGTGAATTCCCTGGGGACTCCAGGCATGTCCGCTGGACACCAAGAAAAGATCTCCTAGTTCTCAAGGAGGAATTAGACAAGCACGAGTTCTATGTGGAACTCATGTTGCTTACTATGAGGTCCATCTTTGTGGGGTCCGTCGGATGGACCTAGACCTCCATTGTGGAGTCGAAGGATTGCTCTGATGCGTTCTGTTAGATTGTGGGAGGAATTTTGTGGTATGTCGACCTCTTGAGTTTCACTAGTTCCTCTTGCATCCCGAATGATTAAGTGATTCTATTGAATTCCATGTCGTAGTTATCAGATCTCGTGAAGCTTCCGCGGACAGTGATGACACCATTGGATCCTAGCATCTTCAACATAAGGTAGGCGTAGTGTGGTACCGCCAAGAACCGGGCGAACTCAACCCGTCCATGTATGACGTGGTATTGCGATGGTTAGTCGACTACTTCAAAGTCAAGTCTCCCGTGCCTGAAGTTGTCAGGCTTGCCGAAGATTACATCTAGGGCAATCTTTCTCAGAGGAGAACTCGTTTCCTCGGGACGATGCCATGGAAGGTGTTTTGGATGACTCGATAATCATCAAGTTGATGTTCATGGCACGTAAGGTGCTAGCGAAGATGAGGTTGATGGCACTTCCCCCATCAATGAATACCTTGCTCATATTGTAGCCACCGATATAAGCTTCAAGCACCCGAGCGGCGTGGCCTGGCCATAGGACCTGATGTGGGTGGTCAGATCTGTCATAGGTGATGCATGATTCGGATCCACTAAGCTACTCACAGATGGATGGTGGTGATGATATGGCCATGTTCACTGCCTGGGAGATCACCTTTTTGTGTCCTATTCGAGGGTGACCCTTCTAGATCATGCTCATGCTCCCGAAAGCGTGTGGGTACAACTCGGTCCCCTTGTTTTGAGCCGCCGCAACCATGGGTGGTTCTGCCCCATTAGCTGGCAATGGGCGTGGTGGTGGTTCTCCATATTCTATGGGACCTGGTATAGTTGTGTAGCCCTGATCCCTTACGTTTCGTTGCAACTAGGTGTAGGCGTATTGGAGATTCTTGAATTGGCGGCAATCCTTGAGGAGGTGGATGGATTTCCTCTTGCCGTCCTTGTTGTCGATGTAGAAGTGGATGTTGCTAGGACCCGACAAGACTTGCATAGGGGATGGTCCATCATTGCGGGGGTGGCATTGCCACTCGCATGTCATCTTGCCGATGTTTTCACTATCACATTGGCCACCACTATGGTAGTTGCTGCTACGGTTGATATCATCATGATTTTCAATGTAACCAGCCATGACCATGTTTACTCCTTCGTTTTTCTCGTGGACATGCATCTTGCGCTTTCCCCAGTGGTCGCGCTTGCGCCTTCCCGGTGGTCGCGCTTGCACCCTTCGTCGGCTGGGTATCTTCCATCCACGTCCTCATCGTCTAATCGTGTGCAGCTAGTATGGATGGGGTCTTCGCCATCCACCCAGCGATTGGCGATGTCCATCAAGTGATTGATGGTTCTTGGCTTCATGAATCCTAGATCCTCCTTGAGCTCTCTCCTGCGTACGCCATTGTTGAATTCATCGATTGCCCACTCCTCGAAAATGTTCTTCGCAAAGTTCTTGATGATGGACCAGCATTGGATGTACGAGCAGAGGGACTCACCAGATCGTTGGGTGCATGCTCGGAGGTCCTATATGGATACAGGTCGCTTATATGTTCCCTTGAAGTTTTGGATAAAACTGTATACCTGTTCCTCCTAATTGCGGATCAAGCTCAAAGATAGGCTATTAAGCTAGGCACACACAGAACCTTTCAGCTATAGCTGTAGGCTCTACATGGCCGTGTTTTTCGACCCAGCATGGCACATGACCGATTGCAGGTGATTATCCAACCATAGTTTTGGCTCTTGGAGCTTATCGCATTTAGGGTTGTCCGAGGGTAGCTTGAAACCCTTCGGTATCTTCGTTTGCCAAATGGTGTGGTTGAAGCATCTGGCACCGCATAGCTTGGTGTCTTCATCGTATGACTCAGTGGAGTAGGCACGTTTCCCACGTGATTTATCAACCTTGTGTTGCATGATCTCATCACGAGCGTCGTAGTCGCGTTTCCTTCACCGTGGGCTGCAGCGTTTCAGCGGCGGATCATTGCCTCCTGGTGGCGAGCAGTTTCTCTTTCACGTTGTGAGTGCTTTCTTGGGTTCCTTGTCTGGTTCCCTCGCGAGTGTGGTTTCTACCAACCGGAGGACGGCGATAGCAGATTTATGCACAACAGATCGTGGACCCCCCATTGGAGGTTGGTTGGACACCAGGTACGTGGTAACCGCGAGTACGTAGCTTGTGGTATCTTGGGTATCATTTTGCCCCGAGAATCCACCAACATGAAGGAGAAATCGAGGCTTCGACTGGCTTCATACCTATCATCCTCGTTCATGAGGCTTGTTTGGGAGCGTCTCTTGTGCGCCCTGTCGTGGCGGTTCTATTTTGAAAAGGACCCACCAATGGCTTGTTGCTTTTGTTCATTGAGCTCAGCTTGTTGTGCTTGTTGGTGATTGTACTCCTTTTGGAGGAGCCAGTGGTAGCCCATCAGCTCCTCGCGCGTTGCGTCGTTTTGTAGGGGTGTGCCTTTTATAGCGTCCTTGATCCTCTCCTACTGTTCGGTTGTCAGATTGATAGTTGGACGGTCGTTGTTGCCGTCATTCTTGTTCTCGGGGCTGGTGCCGGTGCCAGTTCTGGTGTTGATGACGGTGCACTGGTAGCAGTTGGGGTTTAGGTTACTTCCGCATCTTTCAGGATCGGATCTGACGTTGTCATCGCCCATGAGTGAGTTGCCCAGATCGGAGTCGCAACTGTTGTTGCTATTTGAGCCACAGGTTGATGAAGAGTCGTCGTCGGCCAAGGGGTGGTGGCATCCTGAACCGAACATATCTGGTCCATGAGAGAGAGTGCCAATCTTGCCGACTTGGAAGCGCAGATTGCTGATCGTCAGATTGGCTCCATCGTTGACGGAGTCAAAGGCTGGCGAGTGGATGGTGAGGCTGTAAGAGCCGAAACAGATATGCTCTATAGGGACCGACGAATCGTAGATTGCCGGGGCGGGAACTGCCGAAGTCGCGACATCAGCACACGGGCTTCCCACAAATGGCGCCAATTGACGTGGGGTGATGAAATCTATGCCCATACTTGATGGGCTTAGGTTTTAGGGAAGAGAGGTCCGCTAGAGACTTCATCGGCTAAAACATAAAAAGATGGGAACATGAGGTTTACCCAGGTTCAAGCCCAGGAGAAAAATCCTACTCATGCTTGTTTACTCTTGATTGATTGAGGAGTCAAAAGTTACAATGGCTTCGAGGCTATGGTGCGCATATTAGATCTGGAGTGTGTGTTGAGAATCATTTGTGTCCTCCCCCGTGATCCATCCTAGCCTTTATATGAGGAGGCTAGATCTCCGGTACCCTCTGAGTTGGTTACAAGCATGGGTTGTAACCCTAAAGGTTTCCTATCTAGTCTTGTCTTGTCCATCAAGAAGTTGAAGCTTTCATGGGTCCGGCTTCACCAGAATCGTCATACGCTCCGCAGCTCTCAGCAGATCGTCACGTGGGGCCTCCATATGTGCCGGTCTAGATAGGCGAAGGGTGAACACCGTGGGGCATACCTATGTCAGTACCTATTGGTCAGTTTCGACCTAGTTTTCGTGATCAGGGTTGGGAAGCTCCACACGCCCATTGTCGTCCTTGTTGTCGACGGTGATCACTTGAGGCGGCGCCTGGTTCGTCCCGTCCAGGAACCCCATCAGACGAGTGCCACAGACTGCCGGGAGGACCTAGGTCTCCCATAGTAGCCAGTTGCTGCGCGTCAACTTCTCCACCATGCCCTGGCTGGGGAGCAGGCTGGCCGTCGATGCAGATGAAAAATAGGTCATAAGATGCCTTTTTTGTGGAAGAGGTGGCTCTGATACCATGTGATGTTTTGATTTAACGATACCTTTGTCTTGGGATCGATTCCGTGTTATATAGGCCTTAACATCGCAAGATATACATCAAGGTTGTTTACAACTTAGGGAGAAAGACGAGGAGATCGAGCTGATCCTTATAAACCCAATCAGCTTGTGTTACAACAAACTAACAACCTCATCTTTATCCTAACACAGCTACTGTAACTATTCCTAACAAGCGCAACTGCTGTGTATAGTAGCTCTGGAAGCTTTCAGGGCTCACAATAGGTGGGCGTCGTTGAGGAAAAGGATTGGTGATGGCTGAAGAAGTTGAAGCTGGCAAAAGAAGCCCTGGGGTGTTTGAAAAAGAATTGAATAAAAGGCAAATGTTCGTTTGTAATGTGGTGTGTGAGGGTAGAGAGGATAAACTCTGTAGTCGTTGTCTTACTTACTGTCTCTTTTATGTTTAGCTCAGAATGCTGTTGAGAAGGATGTTTTCTAGTAGGCGTGCTTGATGCTGGAAGTTACCGATGGGGAGGGTGTGTGTAGTCAAATTTGTATGAACATAACTAGTATTTTATCAGTTTCATTTTAATGAAATTGAGAGCCTGGGCTCCTTAATTCGAAAGACAAATTATCTAAAAACAACAAAGATATGACTATGAGGAGGAATATCTGAAGATATATCCATGTTATCCACTGTGAATTGCCGAATGGAGCCTTGACCAATAAATTAGCAACCGGTCGCTATAACATTTATTGAACAATTGCAAATTAAAAACTGAACGAGCCACCGGTTGTTTGTGGTCTTTTCAACAAATTACAATGGCAGCTCATGAAATTATTGAACAATCTCAAATGAAATCAAAAGCAAACACAACTTTGGAAGAGTTCACGTGACAGGCGGACGCACACATGCAACTTAATCTGATACGCTGACACCACCACGTTAACATTTTTGAGAACAGGGTTAGTTAGCCGCTGCCGCCGAGCACGGACTTGAGCTTCTTCACCTGCGCGTCGTCCAAGAAGGTGACCTTCTCCACGACGGCGGACGGCAGGTTGTTGGCGAAGAGCGCGTAGTCGGTGAGCTGCAGGCCGGGGTTGGGGCCGCTGAACGCGACGAGCGCAACCGCGGCCGACCCGCCACCGTTGTACTGGTAGTGGAGCAGGCCCTGGGGGAACACCATCACGTCGCCCTTGTAGAGCGTCTTGGTGTAGACAGTGTTGGAGGAGGAGCTGATGAAGCCCGCCAGGATGGTGCCCTGTGTGACGAAGAGGAGCTCGGAGGCGGCCGGGTGGGTGTGCAGCGGCACGACGCCGCCCACAGCGATGTCGAGTCTCGCAGCGGAGATGCCTAGGCCGTTCACCCCGGGGAACTGGCCGACGAAGGCCGGTGTCACGGCGGCCTTGATGAGGTTGCTGGTGTTACCAGCGGTGGCGAGGCCGTGGTAGTAGAAGTCCCCGGCACTCACGTGGGCCTTGCACGGGTATCCTGCCGGCGTGTCGCCGCGGGACAGGTCGGCGACGCAGAAGTCCTGGGTTAGAGCCAGGGCGGAGAAGGGCAGGATGAGGAATGAGAGGAGCACGGGGAGTAACATTGCGTTGGCCATGACTTGCTAATGCTTGGCTTGTGTGCTTCAAGTTTTGGTACCGTTTGTGTGTGCTCTTGTGGTGTTTATATAGGAGAGGAGAGGAGACGGTGCAGCTTCCGGCTGGTATGTGTGCACGTAGAACAATATGACGGGATCGGAGTGATATTTGGCGAGGCGTGCTTGTGTTCACGTGCATGGTACTGTCAAGACTTTTCCGGAGAGGTGCGTCGAGGAGATCTGTGGACAAGCGTTTAGCTGTGCGCGCGTGATCCACAAAATAGGACGGCTTTGACCTCTGAGTAAGGAAAGCTCTTGAAAAACTGATGCATTATTAGGGAAGGAACGCCAGGACAACATGAGCTTTATTTGCGATGATATGAATATATGAAGTCATTGTCTCATGCAGACGCTAGATCTTTACAACGGTAACATGTGGTGTTAGCTAGTGCCATATGATCGAATGCAGGCAAAGCTTCTTGCATGAAACCTACACGTGTATTTTCCTACGATCGACATGGTCCATATATGGCGACGATAATCTTTCGTGAGTCATCTCTCACATGTGAAGCTTGTCGACACAAAAATGCACCGTTCTTTGTTGCTTTGCAAAATCAAATCTGGTGAAGCATCTCCAATAGTAGATGATCCAAAATAAGGCACCTCAAAATAGTTTTAGGGCACCAAAAATTGTTCTGCCCCAGCAGATATATTATGCAAAATAGGGCAACCGAAAATTTTCTGCTGCAGCGGATGATATAAAATAGGGCACCAGAACATGTTTTCATTTTTCACAATTGCATACATATGAAACAAATAATAAAAAAATTAGTATAAATGTAATCTCAAAGAATTGCGGAACAAATAAAACACAAATATTACATGATTATCATGATAGTCCATCAATTGTTAGCACAAAAATCAACACCAAAATCACCGAACATGACACAAAGTTCATCACACACATGAAACATAGAGATGGAACTAGTGGTTTTGTTGGTCATTCCATGTCCACCACTTCTTGATGAGATCTTTTTAAAGATATCCGTCCTTATCTAAATCTCGAATGTCACGGTACACCTCAAGAAAACGTCGGATTCGATCATAGGGGAGGAGGCGGCGGTTGTTGGGTGTGCGGTGGGCTCGTCGACGCCAAAAGGTTGATTGGTTGCCAAATTGGACCTTTCGTCCGGCAGAGGTGGCGGAAGGCTGGTGAATGGCCGGATAAGGCGGTGGTCAGGGTGGTGGTAGATCCCAAATCAGCTCGGCGGCGAGGCCATTGTGGCAGCCCGAATCCTAATCACATGGTTCATTGTCAAATGGAACCGATGATTATATCCCTATTGCTTAAAAATTTCTATTAATACAAACCATCAAGCTAGATATTCACTCTTCACGCTCATAAACATCAAAATAAATGAACCCGCATATTGAGCTTTTACTTCAAGTGCGGGAGTACTCTGGTGCATCTTGAGTTACCCCTGTTAGAACACTACAGGAATGGTGCGCTAGGCCGAGGGTCAAAAGCCGTCGGCATAACCCATATAGTCTTCGGCGTAGCCTACGCTGACGGCTGCCCTCGGCGTAGCCTCCTCGGCCTACTCCTCCCTCGGCACAGCAATGAAGGCCGTCGGCGTATGACCATGCCGAAGGCGTAGCCTACGTCGACGGCTTCCCTCGGTATAGAGGCCGTCGGCATAGCCTAACGGCTGATTGTAAAAATAATTTCAAAAAAATTCAATTTTTTTTCAGATTTTTCTCAACTTTTTAATCTTTGAATTGTTTGACTCGTTAATCTCTCACTTGGAATATTTTTAACATTAATTATATTTAATCTTTGAATAAATTGCAGTCTTGGTCAAACTTCCCGACCGGTTACCATTCCTCACTACTCCAACCCCAGCACGTTTAACTATTTCGTTCCTTCAGAATCAGTTTTCGTGAAGCAATTTATATCTTGTTATCAATACTATGATATTAATCTATTAACTCTTATATCATCATGGCACACGTTTTTATTTTTTGAAATTACAAACAATTACTTAAGTAAACAATAATGAATAAGTAAAAATAGTATTGAATTCAAATAAAAATATAATTTTTTTTGTATTTTTCTATTTAATATGGAATAATTAATATCATTAAATTTGTAAATCGTAATTCGACAAATAATATATCTTAATTGATCAAAAAATGAGAGGAACCAAATGTAATACCATATCAACTTATCACAAACTATTCGGTGATTCTAGCCATAATTTCATTTGCCCGTTTAAAACGGCAGGTATAAAAATTCTTAGCTCGGGGTTGAGACTCGCTAAACTTGAAGTGGATATCTGACGAAATACCATATTGTGAATCTAAATATGATTTTTGTAAAAAATCATGAGCATCATATCACGTACGTGTACATCATATATGTGCCACTTCCTACCGATTCAGCAGGAATTTGTCTTTTTCATCAGTGATGGACAAACAGGTTTGAGATCGCCCTGTTGGGACATTGTCCATATAAGATGGTCTAGTATTTTTGAAAAATGGGGTGGTAGCATTTTAATTAGCTATTTGGTGGTTTCTTCACAAAACCCCCGTTTATTGCACTCGGAAAATAGAAAATAGCTTTTTGGTGCAACAAAAAGGAAAACTTCCTTCTACAACATTGTTCGCCATCCCATAATGCACATACATGCACAATATGGACATATTATCACAAACTATGTCTTGATTCTAGCCATAACATTGGTCATTTGAGCCAAAAGCTAGGAAACCTCGAATGAGATAGGTTATCTTGTGAAGGTTTTTTGAGACATAATCAATATACCAAGTTTGATATTTTTTCTTCCAACTATATCACATAATATGACACCACGTGAAGATTTCGCATTGTTTGGGATTTTTTAATTTCTTATGCCCGTTTTAAACTATCGTCAAACTTTGTCGAATGGTGTGATGAAGATTCTTAGCTCGGGGCCGAGCCTCGCTAAACTTGAAGTGGATCTCTGATAAAATTGCATATTGTGAACTTAAAAATATATTTAAAAAAAAATCATGAGCATCAGATCATGTACTTGTAGTTCATATCTGACTCACTTCCTACCGATTCGGTAGAAATTTGTCTTTTTTTTTATCATGGATGGATGAAAAGGTTTGAGATCCCCCTAGTCCATGTAAGGTGGGCTAGTATTTTAAAAAAATGGGATGGTAGCATTTTGAATTAGCCATTTGTTGGTTGCTTCATAAAACCCCTTTTTTGCATTCGGAAAATGAAAAATGGTTTTTTTGTGCGACGAAAAGGAAAACTTCCTCCTGCAACATTGTTCGTCATCCCATGATGCACATACATGCACAATATGGGCATATTATCACAAACTATGCCTTGATTCTAGCCATAACATTGGTCATTTGACCTGAAAGATAAGAAACCTTGAATGCGATAAGTCATTTTGTGAAGATTTTTTGAGACATAACCAATATACCAAGTTTTATATTTTTTCTTGCAACTATATCACATAATATGACACCACACGAAGGTTTTATATTGTTTGAATCATTTATGAATTTCTTATTCCCATTTCAAACTATATGTAATGTTGTATGTTTCACTTAATTTTTATTTAGAAGTGTGTAATATTTGAGAGAGATAGATAGATCTTATTTTTCTGCAAATTTTGATATATTATTTGTATTTTTCTAAATTAGAATGATTTAGTTATGAGTTTTTAAAGATTAGTGAGGTAAAAGGTAAAATAGCTATACCGAGGGCAGCCATCGGCGTAGGCTATCCTACGCCGATGGCCAGCTTCGTGGGGCGTCTATCTCGTGGCCTATGCAGACGGACCTGAACTTTGGCCATCGGCGTAGCGACCGGCCGTCGGCGCTTCACGCCATTCCTATAGTAGAACTGATATGCATGTATGGGTTTTTATTTCAAATTTTGCCGAAATTTGTGGTTGAGACTATCATTTTCCCATCTCTTTCTTCATAATCAGCCAGCCGGTGACCCTTTGTGTTCTTTGCGTAAAGTCATCGATCTTCTTACGGTAGGGCATCCTCGATCTAGCCACCAACCAGTTCCGAACCTCTCATTCAGAGGAAATATGAGGACTTGCGCATATGGCGCTCCTTGGACCTCTCGATAGGATGGGGTGCCAGCCATGTGCGCCCGCAATATCAATCAAAGCGGCTTCAAGAGGATGCAGCACGAAGCTCTATTTGTTATCGAAATTGGGACATGTGAGCACCAAGATTTTCAAGGTATTGACACATGTCTAGTCATGGCGGATGTGGTTTGGAGGACCGTACAGAAATGGCAGAGACATGGTCTTAGATGTGATGAATACTTTGCTTCACATGCTATTGTTCACACATGGTTTGCAGGACTATGTTACTGTCCACAACGGACAAGAGTTCCGTGAGCCTTGTGGTGGTAGTAGCAGTCTCACAAGTGGGGACGGAAGCACTGAAGGACTTCTTTGTTGGTGTTGCTCTCGAGTACCGGGTTGTGATTTTCAAGGTAAAAACCTAAGGTCTAGCCTTTATTAGATGTACCTGGCAATGTCCTTTTGGAAAGTTTTGTTTTGAAAATGCGGTCTTTTTTTAGGGTGAAAACCTAAGATTTTTTATCAGACGACAATGCTAGTGCATTGTTCCCTTCCTCGAGTCGTTGCTTTTGGAGAACCTATTTTGTAGTCTGGATGTTGTCTTTTGCAGTGGTTAGAGGGTTGCGGGTGTTTCATCACCATGGCAGGTTTTATTTTATTTTTGATTGTATGCATATAAAGGGTGGAGCCAGGAATTAAGTATGAGGGGCTGAAGTTTTTATTTTGGACAGGAGGCATCATCAATATACCAACATCAAAGTATGTGAATATAAACGTTTGGTAGCACAGAAGTAAAAACAAATTTCCATTACATTAAATTTAGGACGCAAGCGGCTTGTAAATTGTTATGTGTTCTGTTCTTTATTCTCCCTATAAGATAATAGGTGGGTAATAGATTAGAGAAACACGTCCACTAACAAATCGATCCATTATCTTGTATGCAAGTACATCAACTAAGACTAATACGTAAGTTCTAATCAATATAAGACCCGACTAATACTATCTATGTACACTTACCTTCAGGTTTCGGTGTGCTGCTCAACAAATCTTCATGGCGCCACACCAAAGTAGGATAAAGAACACGTAGCACGGCGGGATGTCAGCACCGCGGCGGCGCCGTAACCTCCGTCTGTCCCATGGCACCTGGCAGACACCGATGGAGACATGAAATTTTTAGATCAACTAAGGCGGCAGACCTGTTGTTATTCTAGTGGAGATTAGTGATTGATCAGACAAATAAGGCAATGAAACATGAGTTTTTTCAAGTTCAAAACGCTCCACGATGGCTTAATGGACTGTTTTATTGGGCTCCTACAAGTACCAAGCTAGCTATATGGTTGCAAGACCTGTAAGACTAATTAGTTCATTAACTGAAATATTTAGCTATATGGGGTCTAGTCGCTGCTCACCTCTTGTCTCCGCCTTAGACGTCTCGTTGTTGCAGTGGCCAGGTATAATTGGTTTTTTTCGAAACGGAGACGACGCCCCAGCCTCTGCATCAAAGCAATGCATACGGCCTGTTATTTTATTGTATTATTAAGAAGGTCTCGAAAAGAGCCTAAAAAGACATATCCATCAGATGATTCAAAAAACTGATACATAGATCAGTCAAAGAAAGAAAACTAGCAAAAACTGTGCCATTATGTGGTGATTCTAAGATCAGATCGCCACCCACACCGGCTGAACAAGCCCTGTGTAACCTTCTCCAAAGTATTGCATCTAGTATGCATAGCTTGTTTGTCCTCCATAGACTGCAGAAGCGACCACGTACGGATCTAGTGAGATGCCATAAGAATAACCTGCAAGAAAGATGTTGAGATTGTTGTTAAAGATAACATCATTCCGGCGTTCCAAATTGCCCAAACAATAGCGCACGTTCCCACCCTAATATTATTTTTATCCTTCTTTGGGATACCCGTGAGCCAATTTCCAAATATGTTATTTATATTAGAAGGTGGAGATAGAATAAAAGTCATATGAATAATGCGCCGAATGATTTTAGAGAACGGGCAATCAATAAAAAGGTGTTGTATAGTCTCGACCTTGTCACAAAAACAACAATCTGAATCCTCCTGCCAATTTCTTTTTATCAAGTTATCTTTAGTGAGAATTACCTTACGATAGACAAACCACATAAAAATTCTGATTTTGAGAGAAACTCTAATTTTCCAAATATACTTTTTAGGAACCTTGTGTTTTCATTTATTAGATCAAGATACATGGATCTAACAGAAAACACTCCATTTTGAGTAAGGCGCCATATAAAGACATCCTTTTTATCTGTTAAGTTGATTTACATTAACCTAGTTACCAGATGTCACCAAGAGTTCCATTTGTTCCCTGTCAAAGCTCTTCTAAAATACATGTTTATTGGATTTGAAGATAGAACATCGATCACAGTTACTTGTTTCCGTAGCGAAATATTGTATAACGAGTTATATTGTTGTGCTAAAGTCGTATCCTCAAGCCAAACATCTTCCCAAAAACGAGTACATGTCCCATCCTTGACCTCAAAACGTCTCCTATCTAAGAACTCATGTTTCACCCTCATTAATCATTTCCAAAAAGGAGAATCACCCCACTGTGCAGTCACTTGTGATAGAGTTTTAGAGTTTAATATTTGTTAATTAATATGTCCTTCCAGACTCCCTCTTCATGCATCAATTTGAAAATCCATTTGCTAAGAAGACATTTATTTTTAGTTGCAAGATCTTCAATCCCTAGTCCTCCTTGATCATTTGGCCGACATATAATATTCCATTTTGTTAGCCGATACTTTTTTTATAATTATCACTTTGCCAAAAGAAACGAGATCTAAAAAATTTAAACATTTTCTAACCCCAATTGGTATTTCCATAAAATAAAGCATGAACATGGGTAGGCTTGTTAAAAACGAATTAATGGGAACCAAACGATCACCATATGATAATAACTTCCCAATCCAGTATTCTAGCTTTGATTAAAAGCGGTCTTCCACAGGTTTCCATTCTCCGTTTTTTAATTTGTGGAAGTGAATAGGTATGCCAACATACTTAAAGGGAAAAGACCTAGATTGACAACCAAACATGTCTTTATACTGACCCTCTACTGATTTGGCTTGTCTAAAGCAGAAAAACTCATTCTTATGAAAATTAATCTTAAGACCTGATAATTGTTCAAAAATGCATAGACTAAGTGTCATGTTTAAAGCTTTCTGCATGTCATGCTTCATAAAAATAATCATATCATCCACGTACTGAAGGATAGATAACCCACCATCGACTAGATGAGGGATAAGACCACTTACTTGGCCATCCTCTCTTGCCTGACTTATAATGACTACTAACATATCGGCAATAATATTAAACAAGATCGACGATAAGGGATCTCCTTGACGTAACCCCTTGTGGGTTTGGAAATAATGCCCAATCGTATTATTTACTATGACACCCACACTACCCCTAGTTATAAAATTAGTTATCCAATTGACCACTTTGGACTAAAACCTTTCATTCACGTTGCAAAAAAAGGCCACCTAACTTTATCGTAAGCCTTTTCAAAATATATTTTAAGAAGGACTCCATCTATTTTTTTGTGTAAGTCATGAATAATTTCATGTAAGACCACTACTCCTTCTAGTATATGTCTCCCTGGCATGAAAGCAGTTTGAGAAGGTCTAATTACCTTGTTTGCTATTCCAGTTAAACGATTGGTACCCACTTTTGTGAAGATCTTGAAACTCACATTAAGCAGACATATAGGCCTATATTGTTGGATTTGTATAGCCTTTTCTTTTTTGGGCAGCAGAACAATTGTACCGAAATTAAGCCTATATAAAGGAAGTTCGCCATTTTGAAACGCAACAAATATCTTCAAAAGATCATGCTTAATAATTTCCTAGAAGACTGTATAGAATTCAGTAGGAAAACCATCCGGCCCGGAGGATTTATTTTTTTCCATTTGCATAATAGACTCATGAATTTCCTTTTCAGAAAAATCAGCGCACAAAATAGCATTCTCCTCCAAAGAGAGTTGAGGGATGTCTTGTACTTCCGACTCACTCAGATGGTGGCCCGAAAAGAGCCTTATAAAACTCCGAGATGTATACCCACAAATTTTCTTCCCCAACAATCGTATCTTCGTCCTGCTCTAGTTGAAATATCACCTTTCTACGGTGCTTCCCATTGGCAATCAGGTGAAAGTATCATGTATTTTCTCCACTTTTCTTGAACGGTTCTTAACCTTTGTCTTTTGTTCCTATTTAGTTTCCTCATCTCTACTAATCCTAGCTAGATCATCATTGGCTTTTCTTAATTCCTCTCTTTCGGCTAGAGATAGAGCGTTAGTTTTCGCTCTTGTGTCCAGTACAACAATTCTGTTTAATAACCGCTCCTTTTCTTGTTTATATTGGCCACTAATATTTATAGCCCATCCATGCAAGAATTGTCTAATATGGCAGAACTTGTTCTGCCAATTTATTAGAGGGTTACAGTGCGTAAAGATCAAGCTCCACTCATTAGCAACCATCTCAAAGAAACCATCTTTACGAAACCATGAAAGGTCGAAAGAAAAGTTAGATTTATTTCCAAGGTGAGCTTGTTCACTAGAATCCAATAATATGGGTGTGTGATCTGAGCCTGTTCGAGCAAGTGCTCTAACAGTGACTAGAGGAAATTTTTACTCCCACTCAACGCTGGCGAGAACACGATCCAATTTTTCATACGTTGGGTTTGCTCTACGACTAGCCCAGGTGAATTGTCGACCGGAAAGAGCTATCTCTCTCAAGTCTAGACTCTCAATTATCGCATTGAAAATAAAAGACCATCATGGGTTAAAATTGTCGTTATTTTTCTCCTCTTGCCTTCTAATAATATTAATTGGTATAATTGATATAGCGATATTAATATATTTCCTTTATCCAAAAATATGTCTTTCTTCCTAACCCAAGATGTGACTCGTGTATGGCGCCACACCATGCCCCTTTTGAGATAAATTCATCTGTAATCACTGATTCCACTGCTAAAATATCCATGTAGAGGTGATGCATTAACCATTTTCAAACTTATACAGACACTGCGTATAGGGCCGGCATAGACTCCTATCGCCACTATGTGCGTGGATAACGCAAAGCCAATGGTTTCCACAGAAACATCATGATGAGACAGGACCAAATGAACATGTCCACGGATCAGAAGCCGAATATCCACCATCTCTAGCCACCAGGGCCTGGCCCCTCTTGCGTGCACGGTGACAAGGGCATCGTCGTCTGGTCCAGCGCATTCTTTTCACACAAGACATGGCCGGGAGGACACGATCGAGAGGGCCGTGCACAACGGGACACCGTGACAGCTAAGACCACCACGGGCATTGCGGCGTTGCCCAGCCGGCTGTTGGTCCCATGACGCGCCCTGCTGCAGGCCGGTGTCCCTGTTCAACCAAGCGCTAGCGCCCAAGGGGGGCGGGTATGAGGCACACTGCATACATGCAAATGCTATTCCCGACCGGCCACGGCAACGTGTGATGTAGCCCGTGCAGACATGCGGGTCGGATTAGAGCATATCCTATGCCCTCGGGTGAGTGCAGTGCAACTACCATATCCATCCTTCATTTTTCGGGTACGAGGGATCCCATGAGCATCTCTAACACATGATGTAAAATGAGGCATAAAAATGGGTGATGTAAAAAATTGCACATCACCAAAAATAATGTTTTACATCACTGTGCAGTTTTGAGTTTTCTAGATGATGTATAATAGGGCACCTGTGCCACGGTAGGTGACGTAAAATAGGTCACCTGTTTCAATCTCCCTTCAATAATTTTAACTAAAAACAATGATCGTTACAAGCATATGAATAACTAAAATTATCACCAAGATTATGACACACATAAAAATACTTTTCAAATCCACATATCATAGTCTAGACTAGTTCACCATCGACATGGTTTAACACAAACACAAACAAAATGCATAGTTCAAAGCATAGAATTAACTAGAATAAAAAAGACCAGTCATTGAAGTACGTGCCTCAGGTGGGAGTACCCCCCAGAGGGGACACAGGTTGTGCGGACCCTGTGCCGAAAGCAAAGACAAATAAAAAAGTTGTTCGGTGTTGGAAGTGTGCGGTGAACACCCATGCTTCTAAAGATTGCTATATTTGTCATGTTGCGGCTCACCTGACTCTGAGGTGCCCTGTCCTTAAGCAGCCTCGACCCACGGCATATATGGCTGATGTTGGTCATGATCGGACCTTGTTTGCTTAGATCCCGGACAATATGGTTTGTGAGCATCTAGGACCTAGTTGGGCTCCCATTGCATTGGTTCAGGTAACTGGTGAGGTAGTCGCTACGGATATGGTCGAAGAGCAGACTGTGAGGAGGTGTCCGGTCCGGTCCCAATGGAAGTGGGAGGCTTTGATGCACTAGGAGAATGCATTCTTGGTTGGTTTCCCGTCTTTTGAGGACTTGGACAGAGTGGATGGGAGTCAGTTTTCTATGCCACTTGGCAAGACCCAGCTGTCTGTCTCTGCTTGCAGGACCCTAGAGGTGCCACATAAGTGCGAGTTGCATTAGGTCTGACTATATGTGGAAGGGTTCCTCACACCTTGCGCTCCTTCCTTGGTTTGTGGGCTGTGGGGTCGCAGATGGGTACCACCATTGATGTTGACCTTCTCAGTCTGAGGCAGAGAGGTGTGGTCCGTATTGTGGTTGGTATGTTTGATATATATGTGTTTCAGAAGAAAAAGGATGATTTGGGCTTCTACCTTACTTCGGATGTTGTGGTCAAGTTGAAGGGTTATGAGTTTTGGTTTAGGCCGGAGCCTGAGGGGTACGTTTCGGAACCAGATTTCCCACCTTTCTTATGGAGGAAGAATAATGATCATTCTGAGGAAGATGTTTCAGGGAATAATGGGGATGATGCGATGGACACTCCGGAGCGGACGATTACACCATCCGCGGATGGGAAATCTTCCAGTCACCCTACTTTACATGGAGATGCACCATTTTTGTCGAGAAAGGTTCCTATGCATGTGATTGCGGTCACCCTCTTTATTGCTAACCCATCTACGCCGTGTGGAAAGGAACTTTTTGATGCTCTTCCTTTGGAGTCTCCTCTTCGTGGCAGTAGGCCCTCTTCGGTTTTGCCTCGTGTCACTCCTACACAACTACAGGAGGCATTGCATGCGTCCAGTGGTTCTTCTGGGAGAGCTCATGCCTCTCCACTCTCGGCGTCGCCCACGCGTTGTAGGCCCAACATTTTGGGTCGCTCCATTCCACGTAACACTTCAATGCGGGCGGAACCGGTGTTGGAACCGATGCTTCTGGAGGTGGTCGACGGGACTTCGGTACGGGGGCTGGCCAAGGAGGGGCTGGCCGACCACGGTGCTGCCGAGCTAGTCCTCGTGGGTCTGCATAGCTCTGGCCTGGCCCAGGGAGTATCCTCGGCACCGACTTGGACCAGGGCAGAGCGAACCAGTCCGATGGCGAACCTTGCTGGTAGCGACTCGGTGCTGCTAGCGGGGTAGGTAGGCTCGTCGGTGGGCGGTCATCTGGTCCCTGTGCTGGCCCAAGGCGAGGTGGTGCCTATAGAGGTTCCTGGTGGGCTGGCGGCAGCCCGTCGCAACGCTTCGCTCTGAGTGGGCGACAGCTGGCCCATGGTGCTGGTCTGTCGGCCCAAGAGGGGCAGTCGGGCACTGCTGGTGGACCGGCCTAGGTGGGGCTATACTTTGGGGACGGCGTAGCCCAAGTGGGGTCAGGCTCTTCCTCTGCTGCAGTTGCGCCGCCCTTGGTGGTTGGGACTCCATCGCACGAGAGCTCATGTCATAGGGAAGATGCCCTTGGGGCATCAGCTACGGACGAGGACTCTCTGGTCAAGGCCATGCGAAGGAACACGGAGAAGAATCTAGATTCGCACTGTATAATGAACTCTTCAAAATCCTTCGTTTCATTTTTCGACGCCGTCTATTGTTGATAAACTAGCCAAGGTTGGTGCTAATATGGGTAGATCTGTAAAGTAAGTTAATTTTTCTAGTTCTGTTTTGAGACACATGGAGGTTGACCGTTTAACGGTTACTCCTAAAGTTTCTGTTGTTCATGATTCTTCACCGATGGAGGAGGAGGAGTTGCTTGCCATAGTAGATGGTCGACTCCTCTCTCACTTAGTTGGTGAAGTGTCAGAGGTGGGTTTTGATGAGACTAGGCTAGGTTCATGTTATGAGCTCAAATCTTCTTGTAGAAAATCAAAGAGCCAAAAATCTCGCAAGAGGTCCCGTGTATCCAAATCTCCTATTGTTTATCAATGAATGGCATGTTTTCAAATAGTAGAGGTATTCGTGACTTGGCTAAACATTTGTTCTTTGCCTATTGTGTGAGAGATCATAAGTTGGATTTTTGGTTATTTCTGAGACTAGTAGACGTGATTTATCACAAGCTCTACTCAATCACCCTTCTGGTGGAGTGGACTTTATGTAGGTATCACGTCCACCACTTGGTAGATCCGGGGGGTCCTGTTAGGTGTCAAAGATGAGACTATGGAAGTCTTAGCTAGTTCAGCTAGAGATTTTTTATAAAACTCCATATCCGTAACAAGGTTGATGATTTCATATGGTCTTTAGTCGATGCCTATGGGGCTGCCCAGGATATCTATAAATTGAATTTTTACATGAACTGGTAAATTTGGCAAAGGACAATCTATACCCTATACTTATAGGTGGTGATTTCAACTTGCTAAGATTCCCTCATGTGAAAAGTCGGGGATGTTTCGACGAACATTGGCCTTTCATGTTTAACACTGTCATTGATAGCTTAGACTTAAGAGAGGTTACGATGGTAGGAAGACAGTTCACCTGGGCTAATAGTCTTCTGGATCCTACATACGAAAAATTGGATAGAGTTCTTATGGATACTGAGTGGGAAGAGAAGTTCCCTATGGTAACTTTTGCGCTCTAGAGCGTATTGAGGCTTTGTTAGATCATGCTCCATTACTTTTATTTGTTGGAACAACACCTCGAAAATCCAAGTATAGTTTCAAATTTGAACTTGGCTGGATATTTCGTGATGGTTTCTATGACATGGTTAAGGCTATTTGGGATAAACCTGTTACTCGTAAAATGCCTATACCGTGATGGAAACAACAAAATGTGTGCATTACGCAAATTCCTCCGAGGTTGGGCTAGACATACTGCTGGGATTCTTAAGAAAGAGAAATACTCCTTTCATATATTATTAATGATTTGGAAGCTTCTCTAGAAGTCAGGCCTTTAACTGCACAAGAGAATGAGCTTAAAAACCAATCGAATGTGTAAATCGCCAGACTACTTCGTGAGGAGGAACTCAAATGGTACCAATGCTCTAAAGAGAAATTCATCCTTGAAGGAGATGCGAACACAAGATACTTCCATGTTGTTGCCAATGACAAGAATAAGAAGAAACTTATCCACTCTCTGATTCAGGATGAAGGTATCATTGAAGGACATGAGCAACTTAAATCCTACATTACTAGTTATTACAAATCCTTGTTTGGGGCACCACCGAAAAACACTTTTTCTATGGATGAGTCCTAAATAGAGGATATTCCTCAGGTTTCTGTAGCGGAAAACAACTTTCTAACCACTCCATATACAGAACAGGTGGTGAAGAAAGCTGTTTTCCAAGTGGAACATAACAAAGCGCTAGGGCCTGATGGTTTTTCAGCGAAATTTTATCAAAAGTTCTGGGAAGTTATCAAAAATGACTTGATGAATTTGTTTGAGTTTTTACAAGTTGGACAGCTAGACCTTTTTAGACTTAATTTTGGCAACATTGTATACAATAGTATCCTCCAATCTACCTTCTTAATGTTATTTTTAAAATTTTCACAAAAGTTTGTTGGGTTCGCAGCATAGAAAACAAAAAAGTCCTACGATGGGAACTATTATACGCCAAGATCTATCTATTAGATACAAGCAACATGTGGATATCCATCCATAGAAAACAAACCCTCGAAGACAACAAAGCTTTGTTAACGAGATGGAACTCGTGGATGATGTAGTCGTACACTTGCCAATCTCAAGATCGTGATGAAGTCCAGCAGGTCCAGCTCCAGCACACCCATCAGATCCAGCTCCAGCAAGTCCAGCACCACCAAGTCCAGCACCGCAAAGCAGTGGTGCATCCGTGATCGCGCACACGTCCGGTACCCCGACAACCTCTGTCCCTCGCTCTACCAAAGCAGCGGAAGAAGCAACTCCTTTCTAGATAAAGCCACCAGGAACATGTATCTCGCTAATCCGAGACCATGGGAAAAAACTAGAGGGGGAGAGAGATCCTTCATGAGGAGGTGTAAAATGAGAGGAGGGAGTGGGGTGCCTTTTATAGGGAGAAGGGGGGCAGCCCCTCACCATGGCCAGCGGCCAAAGGAGGTGCCCCGACCTCTCCACATTCATGTGGGTGGAGCTCCCACTCACATAATTAGCCTCCCACTCAAAATTCCACTCACCTCCATTAAATTTCCACCAAATTTAATGCAAGCTCTCATTACATAAAACTATTTTATTTATTTTATTTAGAATTTTGTTAATTACTTTAATTAACAAACATTCACATAAAACCCACTACAACATTTCAATATCACATGCAGAACCAGTTTCACTCGAAACAATTCCGCTTTCACCCGAAACAATTCCGGTCTCCATCGAAATGATTCCAGCGCTTTCTTAAATCTTTATCTGAAATATATTTGCTCCAAATGGTGTCGGTATCCCTTAAGTGTGTCACCCTACGGTTCGCGAATAATGCATACATGATCGTGACCCCTCTCCGATCAATAATCAGCAGCGGGACCTGGAGATCCGTACTGACTCCCACATATTCAACGACGACTCTTATGATCATGTGAACTTTTAACGTCATAACTAAATCCCTTTGTCTCGCGATATATTACATGTCTGAGATTCGATCATCAGTATCTCAATACCTAGTTTGATCTTGTTACCGACATGCACTCTTTTCTCCTTCCCGTGATATAACATTCTAGTGATCACATCACTTGCTTGCAAGCTATTTCAATGTGATAGCACTGAGAGGGCCCTAAGTATATCTATCTGTGATCGGGATGGACAAATACCACTCTTGATCCATGAGCCTCTACATAACACCTTCGTAGCACTGAACCACCTTTATAGTCACCCTGTTACGGTGTGACGTTTGATGTTATCAAGATACTCTTCTAGTGTTAGTGATTAACATGATCTCATGGTCTAAGGACTAGGATTACTTCGTATGATGTTATAGCAATATAAACATAATGACTTTGTTCGTAATGCTATACTTTGGATGAATGTTCATCACATCATTCCACCAATGATGTGACCTCGTTATTAACAACATCCAATGTCTATGATCAGGAAACTTGATCATCTTGTTAATCAACGAGCTAGTTTATATGAGAGGCATTACTAGGAACTTTTTATTTTGTTTATTAAACACACATGTATTAATGTTTCCAGTTAATACAATTATAGCATGCAAAATAAACATTTATCATAAACATGGAATAAGATAATAACTATTTTATTATTGCCTCTCGGGCATACTCCCTTCAGTCTCCCACTTGCACTAGAGTCAATAATCTAGTTTGTAAACTTGTATATACAACATCTAGGTGTTGAATATACGTGTTTTCTAGTGGTTAATATAATCTCCGGATCTAGCACTTACAGGTCCGTGTGTATTTGCATGTCTTTGCGTCTTTACGCATCACTCATTCTCTAATGAGATGGCATTGTATAAATTTAGTCCTTTGGTGAGACCTTTAGTTCTTTTTGGGTTAAAACATGTCGATAGTATTGTCGTACAATATATCTTCATAGTATTATCCCACTATGAACCACACCTAGTTTGATAACAAACTACTTGACACAAATGCCCTCCTTTGCTGCTACTATGGCAGTCATATACTTAACCTTTTGTTGTAGTATCCGTCACAATGTCTTAACTTTGGAACTCATCCAAATCTATCATGGAATTTCCTTTCCATAATATTGTGCCACCCATAGTTTAAATTGAGATAAATTCAATTTGTATCTTGTGACAAACTGGTATCAATGTAACACATTACAATGTACTATTATTCACTATTTGTCACTCATACATGATATATTCTTAGTTCTTGCAAAGCTCATAAGAATATATTTACTATCGTCCAATGATCATCTTATGAATCATTCTGGTATATGCTCATAGCATTTAGAGAATTGGACATATCTGGATATGTACATATCATGGTATTATTGATCAAAATCTTCATGTGATTTTACTCACCAAATGTTGAAACAATTGAATCTTGATACAATCCATTCCATGTAGTAAGAACCTTTCTTGTTGTTTCCATATTGAATCCTTTTCAATATCTCATATATGTACGTCTGGCTAACCATATTAGCGCCTCAATCTATCCATATAGACTTTGATGCCGAATATTCAGGTTTTGCCCAAGTCTTTCATTAAAATAAAAATCTTAACCCGTGTCAATAAGAGATACATCATTTCCAATCAACAATATGTACTCTTTATAATATATTGGAAATTTGTCTCGGTGCTCCCACTTAATTTCTTGCAAATGCAAGCATCTTCATCCTCTTTGATGAAATTAAACTCCTTTAACATTTTCATCACGGTGAATATTCCAACTCCGTTATGCTCACTTCAACTATTGAAGTTTGAATGCCCTTTTAGCACCCTTTGAATTAACAAAACCCTTCGAACCGTGTCATGTACACGTCCTAGGTAACCATTCTATTAGAAGAACATTGTTTTGTTTGTTCAACTACCATATACCAAATTATATGTAGTGGTTGCTAGATTAATCCGTCAAGACTAAATATCGCTATGAAAGATCAAATCTTTTCATAGTCAACTCCTTGAACATTGTCGTAAATTCCTTTTCCACATGTCGATTATTTCATAGATGTGAAACATCCATGTCTATTTTTTTATAGATCCAAACACGACCGATAGGCTTCATGCCTTTTCGGAGGGTCTTCCAAGTTCAAAAGCTTGATTTCTCGTGTATGGAAAATATCACGGATTTTATGACTTCTAGTCATTCTATGGAGTCAGGGCCCATCATCGCTTCTTTGCATGCAGTCGGTTCATTATTGTCAAAACAATAACGACTTGTTTATCAAATCTCATTATTTGATTGTTACCTGATGCATATGGTTCAAATAGGAATTCTAATATCCAAGATCATAACCTTTGTAATCACGGGAGCCATGATCATTGTGGCCACCACCGGAACACTTTCCGATGCTACGATACTTAGAACATTTAGCTAAGGTTCAACAACCTTATCAAAGTTCTATTTTCCTCCCCGATGGCTCAATGCACGGCGCCCAGAAAAATGCTTGATGGCGGTGTTGATGTAGAGATCGTTGGGAACCCCAAGAGGAAGGTATGATGAGCACAATAGCAAGTTTCCCTAAGTTATGAAACCAAGGTTTAATCGAACCAGTAGGAGCAAGGAAACACGCCAAAGGTGTTACTAGCTGAGCTTTGGCAGGGAGCACTACCGGTGCTAGTAGCAACATGGAGACCTGCACAACACAACCATAGAACTTTGTCTCCAACTTGCGATGAGGTTGTCAATCTCACCGTGTTTTGCAGAAAACAAAGGATTAAACGCATCGAATGGAAGGAAGTGAAAGTTTGCAGAAAGTAAACACAAAGCAGTAAACAATTTATAGATTGTATGTAAAAGACAAGGACCGGGATCCATAGTTCACTAGAGGTGGCTCTCCTTAAGATAGATAACATGCTGGGTGAACAAATTACAGCGGGGCAATTGACAAACATCGAGAAAGCAATACATGCATATACTAATCATCTTGACTCCTTTGAGACTTGATTGGGCATTACAACATTATACATAGACCGCCATCCAACTGCATCTATGACTAATAATCCACCTTCAGGTTATCATCCGAACCCCCTCCAGTATTAAGTTGCAAGCAACAGATTATTGCTTTACAAACTGCATGTAAAGTAAACAATACGATTGTTCTATGAACAAAGGATTTTTGTTTTCTCCCTAGTAGCAACAACACATCTAGTACCTTAGAGATTTCTGTCACTTCCCCAGATTACCAGAGGCATGAACCCACTATCGAGCATAAATAGTAACTGTTGGAGTTGCTAGCATCTACTTGGCCAAGATAGCTACTAACAACGGAAAGCATGCAAGATCACAAATAACAAAGACATGATAGAATCAATAATCAATCTGAAATAGCATCTCAATATCCATCGGATCCCCGTAAACACAACATGCAGAATTACAAATAGATGATCTTGATCATGAACGGAGCTCACAAGATCTAAACATGAAAGCACAAAGGAGGAGAACCAGCCATCCAGCTACTACATGAATCCGTAGTCCAAGGATGAACTACTCACGCATCACACCGGAGCCTTGAATGGTGATGACGAAGGCCTCCAGGGTGAATTCCCCTCTTCGGCAGGGTGCCGGGAAGAGCTTCAGATCCCTCCCGATCTAGGGATGGAGATGATGGCGGCTATATACTCTTTTGTGGATTTTTGATCGGGCACTTAGGGTTTTCATCCCGAGGGCAATATATAGGCAGAAGGGGAGGCCGAGGGGGTGCCGGGAGTGGCCACACCACCCCCTAGCGTGGGCCAGGCCTGGCCGCGCGGCCAGGTGGTGTGGTGGCCCCCTGGCCCCTCTCTGTCTCGTATTCTGGCACTTTGTGACATCCGCAAAAATAGGCACTTTGGCTTTTGTCCCGTCCAATTCAGAGAATATTCATTTTCTGATTTTCCTGGAACCAAAAGCAGCAAAAACCAGGCAGTTGGCACTATGGCTCTTGTTAATAGGTTAGTCCAAGAAATCATATGAAAAGTACTCGAAAGTTGGAACAAAACACAAGAAAGTAGATAAAACTAAGCATGGAACATCAAAAATTATAGATACATTTGCAATGTATCAACATCCCCAAGCTTAACTCCTGCTCATCCTCGAGTAGGTAAGTGATAAAAAGAAAGAATTTTTGAGGTGACATGCACCATCAAAGACTTGATCAAAGTATTTGCAAAACATTCAAAGCTGGGATCATAGTACTTCAATCATAACATGAAAGACAAAGTTCTAGCAATAAGACAAATAAACTATGATGCAACATGAAAAGGCACAAACAAAAGATTCATGAATAACAATGCTTTGCAAGACGTTTGTTTGTTTCACATAAAGAAAACATAGTTGTCGTCGGATTGAGGACAAGTACGCCATGAGGGGGTCCTCGAGGTGTGCGGATGAGAGGGGTGTGAGACGTACGGTGTTCCGGGACGGTGAGCACACAAGTTTACCCAGGTTCGAATCCGCCGGCTTTGGACGGATCCTACTCCTGCTATCAATCCAGTAATACGGCAGAGCCGGAATATGGGTTACAAGGGTTTTGCCTGTGCGAGTTGAGGATCTAAACTATTCGGTGCCCTAAAGGCTCTCCCTAGGATGGCTTATATAGATATCCGGCCTAGGGTGTACAGGAGAGATCTATCCGGCTACGACTAAGAGTCAGTTATAGAGTACATCTTGAACTACAAGTAACATTATGGGCCTAAGTCGGTAAGTCTTCTGGGACTTCTTGTAGCCGGATTGGACTCCGTCTTTCTCCCTGACTGGGCCGCCCGTGAAGCAAGGCTCTAACCCGAAGTGGGCCACCCTGGTCAGTGAGGAACTGTGAGGATACCCAGAAAGTATATCCCCAACAGCAGCCCCCGGAGGCCACCAAGATCCAAAGTCAAATTCATCATCGTCTAGCCTGATCTTCGGCTTGCAGAATCTTGAAGGGTTCCTGAAACTTCACAACAAAAAATACGATCCGGGTCTTAAAAAATAAGTTGGACCTATCAACAAGTTACTTGGATTTTCCAGATTGATTTCAAACTAAGCCGGAACTTGGTTTCTAACGCCACCTGACACAAGTCATGGTCAAGTCACGTCATCTAACAGGCATTCCGTCAGCACGACCGTTGGTGGGTCCACGGTTCGCGGAACCGAGGCGCCGTTTCAATGCGTGCATGGAGATCGAGGCGACGTAATCATCACGTGGGTCCTTCCCAGTTCCTTCCACGACGTGTGGTGGTCACACTATAGCATTTGGATGAATCTTGGCACAGTTAGTGAAGGAAATATGCCCTAGAGGCAATCATAGAGATGATTGTATTTCATGTGTATCCATGAGTTATTATAATGTTCCTTGAATATCCATATACCAGGCAACTTGTATTGATTGGCAATTATGTGAATTGTTTGTGAAACTCTTTACTTGTATGGTTATCTAATAATTGTCCCTAGTCAGAGTTCATGCGAGGACACACGTGAATATTAGACTAGCACATCGATTGGTTAATGACTATGTTTCGCAAGTCATTGACATGGAGATGTCAAACCAATGATGTGGACACATGTTATGAACATGGGGTTGGACTGACCCAACATGAGACTAGCAATAATACTTGCAGCTCTCTCTACACATCGTGTACGTTTTGTCCTTAGACCTGAGATTGTCGCATGTACTTGAGATGTGGATCGACCTACTTTGGGGCTATCAAACACTACTCCGTAACTGGGTAGTTATAAAGGTAGCTTTCGGGTTTGTCCTGATACATGCTGCAAGGCATCGGTCAATCAAGATGGGATTTGCCCCTCTCTACTTGAGAGAGATATCTCTGGGCCCCTCGAGTGATCGGATCCAGAAATGCATGGCCGTGCTACATATGGTTAAGAGTTAACCTAGTAAAGGGATTCTGAATCACAGTATCGAGAAAGAGAGGTCAGCTTAGAGCTAGACCAAATATCGTGAGGCAAAGGGAAAGACATGTACTCAACCTTGTGATGGTTCGTCCGAATGATCTTTATATGCGTTTAGGAGTTGGCACGTCTTGCTAGAGGCCGCTACCAACTATTGACGGAGTAAGTGTACTCGCGTCATGTCTATACGTGTATGAACCTATAGGGTCACACACTTTAGGGGCTGGAAGCCTAATGAGGATTGGATCCGAATTAGACCAGGCTTAGGCTGCTAATGGGCTGCTAATGTAGAAGCCCACCAGGGATGCCTATATAAGAGGGAGTGAGGCGAGCTGAAAAGGAGAGAGCATTCCACCCAGCCGCCACTCCTCTTCCGCCTGTGTTGCACGCGCAGACCTAGCAGTCTGGCGTGTGACGACTTCCACTCCGGACGTGTGGATACCTCGGAGGTGCTGCATCTGTAGCACTTGGACGAGCCGCGCAAAGGGGAGCTGCTCGTGGGACGAGGACGAGGAGGAGACGTAGAACATCTACACTGCCGCAACGTGCTTCATCGAGTTCCGCACCTGCGCGTCTAGCGGTAATCCCGTGATCTATGACAATAGTATTCCTGGTTGACGCGGTAGAAATTTTTGATTTTGCGCTAGTGTAGCCTACCCGTTACCCTTCAGTTAGGTGGATATAAGGGGTTAGGATTTTCTCCTTCTCCTTCCACCAGTCCTTTGCCTTTTCCTCTCCTCCCAATCTCCCTGCGCGCACAGAGCTCCCCCGTTCGTCCCCCATAGAACTCCCAGTGCTGCCCCTTTTAGGTCAACTGCTCGCCGGAGAAATGGCTTCATCTTCTTCCTCCAGCTTGGCGGCGGCGGCGACGGCGGAAGCGGTGGCAGAGAAAGAGAGCTTCCGCGGAATCTGGATTCCCTGCGCGCTCAACGACGAAGGTCTCAAGAACGTGGAGAAGGAGGGGCTTCTTGCCGCCGGCGACTAGCGGAGCGGCTTCGAGGAAACCATCCCCAATCCGCGCGACGGCGAGTGGGTCCACTTCGGCACCCACCTCGATAGAGGTTTGTCGTTTCCTCCCTCGAAGTTCTTCTCCGAGGTGATTGATCATTATGGAGTTCAACTCCATCATCTTCCTCCCAACTCTCTCTTAGAGATGAGCGCGTATGCTTCGTTGTGTGAGGGCTTTCTCGGCATTAGGCCGAGTTTGACACTTTTCCGATACTATTTTCATGTCCGGAGAAACTCCATTACCGCCGGTGTTCCTTACATCACCGGCTGACATGGGTATACCCTACATGTACTCGAGTTTGGTATATACAGTCTAAATACGTATAGGCCCACGGTGTCGCCAAGGCCCAAACGAGGGACTCGAGTAACCTACGGACTCTCGATTACTTGAAGAACAAGAAGAAGTTAAATATAGAAAGTTTGAAGGGGAAAACCCTAATTTGTAACCGACTCGACCTGCTACCCGGGACCTAGCCTATCTATATAAAGGCTAGGAGGGGGCGGCGAGGAGGACACGCACAACCCTAGTTTCCACCACCCTCGCTAGATTGCATCTGCGCACCATTGTAATCTTCGATTCCTTCGATAATTCCACGAGCAGACAAGCATGAGTAGGGACCTTTACGAGGCCTGAACCTGGGTAAATCTTTGTCCCCTGTGTGCTTGTTTGCTAGCCGATAGATGTCTCCAACGCTCCCTCCTTCTCCAAAACCCAAGTCCATAACAATGGGCATTGACGAGTTAAACCCTCATCAATTGGCGCCGTCTGTGGGAATTGGGAGTGCTGATGTTGTGGATTCTTCGGCCCCATCAACCGCGATCTACAACTCCGCGGTAGCGGAGATTCGCTAGCTCTTCGGCGCGTTCGACTTCACCGTCCACACGCCAGCCACTCGCCTGGCCTTCGATTCCGTGGGCGACGGAATCAGCCTGGCGATCGGGAGCTTCCGCTTCCAAGTTGGCCAGATGGGCACGCTTCGCATGCCTGATCATCCGACAGCGCCGGCGATTGCCCCAGCATCGTGGTTCCCTCCATCGATCGGCACCCTCAGCGAGCTCAACGCCCCGGCAGCAGTCGAAAACATGGTCAGTGACAACAGTCGCGACTCCGATCTGAGCGATCTAGCCACTGAAGATGGAACCTATAGTTCTGGATCTGAGAGTTGTGGAAGCAACAGCTTCCCCAATCACTTCATGTGCGCCGTCATCAGCGCAGGCGATACCTCTGCCAATCGCGACAACGGTGGTAATCCCGGTAATGGTACCGATCCGTGTAACGCCGGCAACGGCGGCAACGGTGGCAATCGCACCCCCCGTCGATAATGGAGGAGCAGTCGAACCTCCATCCATAATAAATGAGCAAACAGGCGAACGCGTCGTAATCAAGCTCAACGAGCAAGAATGGGCTCGCTGCCGCGAGGCCCTACGAGGCGCTCCTCTACCCTTCGGATCCCCGCAAGAACTTCTGATGGGCTACCACTGTCTCCTGAAGGAAGAATTCAAGCGCCAACTACAAACAATCGCGCAACTCAAAGCGCATAAAAAGGCAGCGGACGAATCGAGCCTTCGTCACGCCGGGTTCTCCTCCTACATAGGATCCTCCTCAAGGGGCAACGAGTACCTCGCCAAGAAGAGGCAATCGCGGATGGCCCATCTCGTCGAGCAAGAACGCATAGAAGACGCAAAAGTCCTCGACTTCGGCTCTATGACAGTCGACACGCGGGGCAATGTGGTCCCCAGGACGCCGTAGGCTGCGGTGACAGCGGCCACCATGTACCTCCTCAATAACCAGCCGCCAGCTGGAGATCCCCGAACCGCCATGCACCGATCTACGATCGCGGCTTGGGATTAATCGAGGCTGCCCTCGACAAGGAGCCAACACCAGACCCAAAGAAGGGCAAAGCGCTAGCAAAGCGCTACTCCTCGCCCTCGTCTAGCGATGACAGTCATGACTTGTCTTGACGCCGCCGCTCACGTCGACACGACCGTGACTACGATGCGTGCAACGACCTCGCGCAGCGCAAGATCGACAAATCAAGGGCACGACATGCTCGGTCGACTGACACGGAAGAAGAAGATGGAGAGCTCTGCGGCGCCAGATGCTTCAGCAGATCCATTAGGCAGAAGCGAATGCCTAAAGGGTTTCAACTCCCGTCAGAGAACCCGAAGTTTGACGGCCTATAGGACCCCAAGATCTGGCTGGAGGACCACATCTCCTCTGTTAGACTCCATGGAGGCAGTCGAAGCACTGCCATGCAATGCCTGCAGCTACAGCTGCAGGGCGCCCCCTGAGCATGGCTCAACAACTTCCCACGCGGATCCATTCGCAGTTGGGATGAGCTGGTTTACAGCTTCGTGCGCAACTTCAAGGGCACATACAAGCGGCCTCCATCAATCGAGGAGCTGAGATGCTGCCAGCGAAGATCTGGCGAATCGCTGCGCTCCTACATCCAAAGGTGGTCCATCATCAAGAAATCCGCGGAGAACATCTCGGAAGATCGCGCGATTGACGCATTCAACGGTGGCGTCCGCCGCCTAGAACTTAGGGAGGAGCTGGGTCTCTCAAAGCCCCAGACCATCGACCACCTAATGGACATCATGAATCGGTGGGCCGATGGAGAAGATTCGGTGAAGAATCACGCTCACTCCGACGAGGAGGCGGAACTCGAACGCAGACGCGGCCGCCGAGGCAAGCGCCGCATGCGCATCTACGATGACCGCGACGACGTCAACATGGTCGCGGCTGGCTACGCTGATAGACGCGACGATAACCGTAATAGCGGATACCGTAGCGGCGGATACCACGACTCTGGGAAAACCACGCAAGTATGGCAACACCGCACTCGCGATGAGGCACCAGCGAACTCCATCGAGGACAAACTGTCCGGGCCATGCACGGTACACTTCTACATCGACAAGCATGACGACAAGAGAAAGTCCAGCCACCTCCTCAAGGACTGCCGCGAGTTCCTCAAGCTACACGAGGGATTGGTGCGGATGAACCGCAATGCAGTCGAAAGAGGCTACGGAGCCGCTCCAGGCGCTGTGGCACATGGCGCACCGCCACCGCCACCTGGGCCACCCCCGAACGCAGCTGCACCGGACCAGCACCATGGAGGCGAACCGTACCCACGGGCCATGGGCACCATGATGATCCAAAAGGGACGCCCCTCCAACAGGGTGCAGAAGGCCATCACTCGCCAAGTCAACTTGGCCACGCACTGGCCACCTTCCACCACTGAGTACCTCAGTGGAAGCGAGTCATGCATCACCTTCGACAAGCGTGACATCTGCCTCAGATACCACGTCCAGGCCATTGCCTCCTCTTACTCGAGGCGCAAATTGGAGGTTTCGACATGAGCCGCGTCTTCATGGATGGCGGAAGCGGCATCAACCTCATATTCGCGAGTACCTTGCGAGCAATGAGAATCCCTCTAACCTGCCTGGAGGCATCGGACACAATGTTCCACGGCATCGTCCCAGGGAAAGCATATACGCCCTGGGCAAAATCAACCTCGACGTTATCTTCGGCACGGCGAAGAACTTCCAGCGCGAGCGCATCGACTTTGAGGTCGTCGACTGGCCCTCATAGTACCACTGCATCCTCGGGCGCGTCGCGTTCGCTAGGTTCATTGTAGTGCCCCACTATGCCTACCTACAGATGAAAATGCCAGGTCCCAATGGCGTCATCACGATCAACGGGAGCTTCGAGCGATCTGACAGTTGCGACAGGGAATTCAACAGAATCTCTCAGTCCTTCAGCATGCAGGAGGAACTCGCGAGACTGAAGGAGACGATAGACAAAAGTCTACCTCCCCTGAGCAGGCCAAGCTCACCTGATCTCTCCTTCGACTCATCCGTGCACACAAAGAAAGTGCAGGTCCACCCATCGGATCCCGCCAAGACGGCCCTCATCGCCAACAACTTGAGTCCCGCATAGGAACTCGCGCTCGTCGAATTCCTCTGTGAGCACTGGGAAATTTTTGCCTGGTGTCTTGCGGACATGCCAGGAGTTCCCAGGGAATTCGCCGAGCACGCACTCAACTAAACCCCGACGCAAGGCCAGTCAAGCAAACAATTCGGCGATTGTCTGAGCCACGGGCGCAGGCAATTGGAATAGAGGTCAACAGACTCCTCGAGGCCAAGTTCATACGCGAGATCAAGGAAAGCACTTGGCTCGCCAACACGGTGTAGGGGTTCTGCGCATAAAAACAATAAATTTTACTCTATGCCCCTGAACCCCTGAAGCTGCCAGGACCTATCTATTAGTAATACAGTAATAGGAGGGGCTTTTCACGAACTTACCCTTGAAGACCGAAAATCGTTGTCAATGCTCAGGAGAGCATGGTTGATGTAGACGAGCCGAAGCCGACCTCAAGGTCGTGATGAAGTCCTTGCGCTCCTTCTGGCTCCAACGACTTGAGTGCCTCAAGTGTGACACCTCGTAGGAGTTACACACGTCCGGTGCCTGACGATGACTCCCGCTTCCCCGATCCAGCAGCAGTTGCGGAAGTAGAGCTCCCGGATCCGAATCCCACAGCGCGACGGCGCTCCGTGGTGAAGATGTCTCTCGCTCGTGCAGTCCAGACTTGGGACCACGGTCACGAGAGAGAGAGAGAGAGAGAGAGAGAGAGGGAGAGAGAAAATATCAATTAGAGGTCCTCCCAAAAGTGGGGAGACCTTTATTGATTATTGGGTGTATTTTCTAGGCCAATATACCCCACTATATATAGGGGGAGGGGAGGTAATACCTCCCCTCAAGTCCTGAGGTGGAACTAAAGGAGAGGAGGGGCTGGGGAGGCCGCCGGCCAGCCCCTAGTGGGCCCCCGGGGGGGGGGGAATGCCCAGCCGGCCAGCCCCCTTGGTCCCTCTCCTCTTCTCCTTTCCCTCATGGGCCCTTTCCCTCCGGAAATTGGCCCATTAAGCCTTTTGACCTTTTATTTGATTTTCTCTTTATTAAATAAATGATTAAATCAATATTTAACATTCATTCACATATCATTTAATCTCCGTGGCCATGGAACACCTTCCACCTCCACTCCGGACATCCTCCAGACTTACCAAAACCCTTCCGGTTTTCTCCATTCTTTCCTTCAGTGATTCTACCGATCCTATAAACACTCTCTAAGCATCATCAAGCCCTTAAGCGTGATACCCTACGGTTCGGGAACACTCCAGACATGGTCGGGACACTCCCGCACCAATGATCAACAGAGGGACCTGGATGGCCATGTCACCCCCGTGCGTTCCACGAAGATCTTTCGTCGTTTGAACCGGTGACAGTCATGTCTTGTTCCCTTTCTCATTCGATACTTGCATTGCCCGAGACCTGATGAATGACATCTTCATGTCGAGTTCAATCTCGTTACTGAACAATGCTATTTGACTCGTTCCGACAAGTGATATCCCCGTTATCTAATCACACGCTGTGCAGCTATTGGATATAACTTCTCCGAGTGGGCCCTTGAGTATCTTCCCGTCACATGGACGGACAAATCCCGCTCTTGACATATATTGCCTATACGGTTTCCTCCGAATACCTGAACACACCTTTATAACCACCATTTTACCAGATGGTGTTTGATGCTATCTAAGCACTCTCGGGAGACAGTGATTGATATAGCCTCACGGTCTAAGGAATAGTCTATGAGGATCCTTTTCTAATCATCGTAACTTGAACTTCGTGACAGGATCGAATCATGATGTTTAGGTTGGGTATTGGTTCATCATCTCATTCTCAGAATGAGATGACCTCATTTCCAACTGGCATAAATGCCACATGATCAGGAAACATGATCATCTATTGACCAATGAACTAGTGACTAGAGTTTCACTGGGAACCCTTGGTTTGTTTATATATCACACGTGTATTGATGTTCCACTCAACACAGTTATAGCATGATATAAAACTTAATCATAAACTATATGAAATATGATAATAGTCCTTACTACTATTTGTCTCTAGGGCATATTTCCAACAGTCTCCCACTTGCACTAGAGTACAAATACACTAGCTGCATTTGTTCTTAATTATTGGCACCATATAACCGGTACGTAGAACATGCTTGCTCATGGAAAAGGTTGAGTCTTGGGTCTATAATTTACAGTCCCAGTTCCTTTGCAACTTATTAATATCACTATGATTGACATTAATATTCTATCATCGTATGACAGCATCTGTGTGTATGCATCGGTGCTATGGTAACAGAACGAGGCCTGATTCCAGGAGCCTACAGTGACACTAGATCAACCTCGAGGGCTTTCTCATGGGCACTGTGCCCTGGGACACATCATTCTACGTTAAAAGCGAATTAGCCCCGCCATAACATTATACAACACTTTAGATGGTACCCTTATCTATTTATAAATGCATTCATCGAAACACTAGTGCACTCGGTGCAACTTTCGATGTTTTTCTTCACCTCGCTTCCTATTTGACTTTAATTGGTATCTATAGGAGTTTCCAACATATTCCCTTATAACATAACTCTTTATGCTTTAAGATATTTCATCCCTTATGTATTTGGAAAATATGTCTACAGTTCTCCACTTAGGCACCGCAGACAAAACTTAGCTCAACGTTCCGTGATTCGGACTTGATCACTTTCAAACGTTCCTTATTTGGATTACATATTATACTAAGTTATCATCATGGTTTTCTAAGATAGAACCTATGTCTTAACATAGTGGATGATGATCATCCTTTTCTTTATTTCAACCATTGATGTTAAACTTAATGCTATTCCTACTTTGAGTCATTAAGGACTGGTTCCTTAATCAACTTCTATCCTGAAACCCTTTTCAGAATCCCTTAAAGAATACTACATAATATCATAATACATCTATTATCAACTTCTACATCTTATAAATCATTATTTATAAGTATTTGAGCTTTCATCCTTAACTTTCTTTAAGAATTACTCCTATAAGCTCCCACTCAAACTATGTTGCTAACATATTTGGGTATGAGTAAGTACTCTTACTCAAACTATGTTCCTACATATTTGAATTTGAGTCTTATATTGCTCCCACTTAAAAATATATCAATCACATATTGTTTTAGGAAGACTTTCATAGCTCCCACTCAATTTTATGCAAATTGCATATCTCCTTAATTTTTGGAATAACATCAAAATCCTTTGATCAAATATCAAACTTGGAGATCTATTATGAGATACTAGTACTTTACTAGTTTTAAATACACTAGACATTCAGCACACATGAATCAAATTCATTTGAATTTGTCCAATACTTGACAAATTATGCTTTTGTCATTTTACCCCCTTTTTCCTATTATGACTTTACAGTCATTTGGGAAACTTCCAGTAAACCCTTTTACTTGTGAGATTCAGCAACAAATTGCTTTCTAATCTCAAGGGAAGTTTGCTTCTATGATTTCTCATAATTCTAGTTTACCATTATTTCCTTTGTAGTTCATAGGTATGTCATATTCCAAAAATCATGACAAGTGATTCAAAAATGTTTCCATACAAGATATGGATTTACATTTTGAATCCTACTCCATATAGTGAAAACAATAGTGGAGGGAAAAACACAATGATCAAAATCATTGATTCTTTCCTTCTGTGAAGAGAATCGTTCAGGAATGTTGTCTATTGCACTTCTCAACACTCTGATGCAGGGTTTTGAATCCTCATCGTGTTTTACACTAATTTCCATTTGCTCCATATTTGAGAAACATCACTAGAAGTGAGCTTTCTCAAGAATGTACCAAAATCCAAGCAATACGAATCTTGCTTTCCTTTTTGTTTGAGCTATGGGTTTCGTATTCAAAGTTTCCAATGAATACTTTACAAGGTCTTATTCGCTATTGTTTTGGTTATATCGAATAACCCCAAAACTTTCACGAATTCAAATGGTTCACTAATTCTAATTGAGTGCTAACTATTTCTAAGCTAATGGCCTCTACATATATACTACAACGATTTATTTGGTGCCTTCTATTTAACCCCTTTTTTGATATCTAATATCACATTGTGATGCTTTGTATTGTGACATTTCAAAACACTTTGCATTCCACAATGTCTTTTATGCCATTCGTATAAATTTGAACTTCATTACTATTGATAGAATCATAGTAATTTGATTCTCTTTTATATTTATACCCTTTGTTCATGAAACATTTTGATCAAATCAAATAGTTTCATATTTATTTTTCCTTTGGTAAACTACTTTACACATTTAAACAATCATTTAATGATAATTACCATTTTCCGTTAAAACCCAATACATCGGATATGTATATACTTTTAATAATTCATTAAACACTTTGTATTCAAGTAATACACGGTGTTCAAGTTATTTTGCCGAACTTAGGCATGATATATATGTGAAAAGAAATCGAATGACTTTCACATATTATCACATAACTTTGAATTTAAACAATGGTTTCATTCATTAATGAAATATCATTAAGTTGGGTATTTTAAACAAGGCATTTTTAATGTTTTCCAAATGTTCATACATTATCAATTAGTTTCAAACAACAAGGATAATTCACACATAATCAAACAAGATATGAACACGAATACAAATCATTCATAAAAGTGGAACAACTGTTTGTTACACACTTATATGAATAACCGTGTCACGAAGTGTGAGACACACTAAAGAAGTTCACAATCTCTTGATTACAAAAATCATCCTAAACACAAACTAAATGATAAATGTTGAGGGAGTGTGTCGTCGGCTGGCATCATCATGCTCGCCATCAACACGCAACGTCACCTCCTCTCTAGCAAGCACCTCTATGGAGAAGGATCTGTTTTCAGTAAAACAGAACAAGTATCAGATATACTTAACACTACAATGTGTTTGCAAGATTATAACATTTATAAAACTGTATATCAAATATATACCTTGGTCATGAATGACCTCTCCGGTGATTGGTTCAACCATTACGTTTTGAAAACGTAATATGAAATCATGGAAATCCAATGTTTCCGTATCACCACTCATGATGCTACTCTGGACATGTCCTTTGTAGCTGGGAGGCAATGACCGAAGCAGTACGTCTATAACAAATGGATCAGCCATCCAGTAATCTACGAAGTGAACCAGTCTTGTGTGTGCATCAAGCATGCGCTCCAAGTGACTCTTCAGACACGTATGTTTCTCCATCTCTATGGAAAGGAACTCTCCAAGCAACTCGTGCTTCCACATGCGCACATGGCCTATGAACTCTGCTCTCAGCTGATCCACCATCGAATATGGGTCAAGATCACCCATGAGCGGATGCAGTTCATTCACCATCCCGTAACGCATTATTATCTGAATGTAGGTGGACATCTCTTGGCGATAGTAGCGGTCTGCTAGCTCTTGTGGGGTCTCATAGTATTCTGGCTCAGTCAAATCCATCGTGCGGCGTATGTAGTCTACCACATGATTCCTAGTAAGGAGATCATCTAGGCGCACAAGCCAATTAGGGAAGTTGGATCCATCAAGTCTAAGTTTTTCACCCTTTACCCAATCCTCAATCTCAAAGTAAGCTTCACGGTGAGCCATCTACATTTATAATTGCAAAAGGAATTTAGACTAAGTTTATAATTAAATGAGTTAATAATAACTCCACTCAGAAACACCTATCCCCAAAGAGGGTTCCTAGTGATAACACGACCCCTATCAGCCACATCTCCCCCGATCATCACGGCCATCAATGTGGGTTCAAGGGTGGATGCTAAACGTCGGTCACATCATTCATGCGACTCGTGCTCAATCTTTCGACCATCCGCGTTCCGAGGCCATGCTTCTCTAGCGTGCTAGGCTCACCAACTCAACCTTAGTGTATTCACTGTGCAACATGGCTTACACCCACTGTATGTGAACGTAGATATGTCTGACACCCAGGCCTGTCACCCTGGATCGCCTCATACCGAAGAACTTTCTTGGTGGTGCACACTAAGGGGGAACACAATCGTTGGTTATTTTAACAGGGATCATCTTATTAGGCTACCGTCGAGTATCTAATACTAGCACACAATAAGACATACAAACAATAACATTGAATGTAAATGCTATGTGATATGGTCCTTCACGTCGTGATCTCCATCCGTCGTTACCGGGTTCCGACGCCAGGGTTCCGGCGCCGTAGACACTAGGGTACCAATGTCATTCCGGCATGGTAGTTCGTCACCTTCGTGACTATCTACTACTATGCAACAAAAGGTGATTATTTTACCTTTGCCACAACCATATCACAAAGCAACGCCCCCCTGCAAAACAAAGTTAGACGCTTCTACTTTATCTTTGCATGTTTTACGTGGCTGAGTGGGCTTTCGCACAAGAACCGTTCTTACCTACGAACTTTCAGCACAACGCTGATCAAGTAGTTGTCTCTACTACACCCCTTTCGGGGCCCTCAGTTGCAAATGGCATACCACCTAATGCGAGAGAGACAGACACCCCCCTAAGCCACTTTATACGGTACAAGCCGTATGTCAAGCGTGGACCAGTCTCGCGAATGAACGCATAAAGTCGGTTGGGGGCCGCTTCATCAAGCATTACTGCGGTATACACAAGTACACGTGGGAGGGTAACAACTAAAAGATCAACGCCCACATGCTACATCTCGTGTGTTCTACCCGTACTAGCATTACTACGCATAGATCTAGCTCTGGTACCACTGTAGGGGTTCCCCGCATAAAAACAATAAATTTTACTCTACGCCCCTGAACCCCTGAAGCTGCCAGGACCTATCTATTAGTAATACAGTAACGGGAGGGGCTTTTCGCGAACTTACCCTTGAAGACCGAAAAGCGTTGTCAACGCTCAGGAGAGCGTGGTTGATGTAGACGAGCCGAAGCCGACCTCAAGGTCGTGATGAAGTCCTTGCGCTCCTTCTGGCTCCAATGACTTCAGTGCCTCAAGTGTGACACCTCGTGGGAGTAACACACATCCGGTGCCTGACATGACTCCCACTTCCCCGATCCAGCAGCAGTTGCGCAAGTAGAGCTCCCGGATTTGAATCCCACAGCGCGACGGCGCACCGCGGTGAAGATGTCTCTCGCTCGCGCAGTCCAGACTTGGGACCACGGTCACGAGAGAGAGAGAGAGAGGGGGGGAGAGAGAAAATATCAATTAGAGGTCCTCCCAAAAGTGGGGAGACCTTTATTGATTATTGGGTGTATTTTCTAGGCCAATATACCCCACTATATATAGGGGGAGGGGAGGTAATACCTCCCCTCAAGTCCCGGGGTGGGACTAAAGGAGAGGAGGGGGTGGGGAGGCCGCCGGCCAGCCCCTAGTGGGCCCCGCGGGGGGGGGGGGGGCAAGGCCCAGCCGGCCAGCCCCTTGGTCCCTCTCCCCTTCTCCTTTCCCTCATGGGCCCTTTCCCTCCGAAAATTGGCCCATTAAGCCTGTTGACCTTTTATTTGATTTTCTCTTTATTAAATAAATGATTAAATCAATATTTAACATTCATTCACATATCATTTAATCTCCGTGGCCATGGAACACCTTCCACCTCCACTCCGGACATCCTCCGAACTTACCGAAACCCTTCCGGTTTTCTCCCTTCTTTCCTTCAGTGATTCTACCGATCCTATAAACACTCTCTAAGCATCATCAAGCCCTTAAGAGTGATACCCTACGGTTCGGGAACACTCCAGACATGGTCGGGACACTCCTGCACCAATGATCAACAGAGGGACCTAGATGGCCATGTGACCCCTGTGCATTCCACGAAGATCTTTCGTCGTTTGAACCAGTGACAGTCGTGTCTTATTCCCTTTGTCATTCGATACTTGCATTGCCCGAGACCTGATCAATGACATCTTCATGTCAAGTTCAATCTCGTTACTAAACAATGCTATTTGACTCGTTCCGACAAGTGATATCCCCGTGATCTAATCACACGCTGCGCAACTATTGGATATAACTTCTCCGAGTGGGCCCTTGAGTATCTTCCTGTCACATGGACGGACAAATCCCGCTCTTGACATATATTGCCTCTACGGTTTCCTCCGAATACCTGAACACACCTTTATAACCACCATTTTACCAGATGGCGTTTGATGCTATCTAAGCACTCTCGGGAGACAGTGATTGATATAGCCTCACGGTCTAAGGAATAGTCTATGAGGATCCTTTGCTATTCATCATAACTTGAACTTCGTGACATGATCGAATCATGATGTTTAGGTTGGGTATTGGTTCATCATCTCATTCAAAGAATGAGATGACCTCATTTCCAACTGGCATAAATGCCACATGATCAGGAAACATGATCATCTGTTGACCAATGAACCAGTGACTAGAGTTTCACTGGGAACCCCTGGTTTGTTTATATATCACATGTGTATTGATATTTCCACTCAACACAGTTATAACATGATATAAAACTTAATCATAAACTATATGAAATATGGTAATAGTCCTTACTACTATTTGTCTGTAGGGCATATTTCCAACACATGGTGCTAGTACCAAAAAAGGACACGGACATCCTGCGGATGTGCGTGGACTTCACCTCTCTGAACAAGCACTGCCCGAAGGATCACTTCCCGCTGCCACGGATCGACCAGATCATCGACTCCACCGCGGGATGCGAGCGCCTCTGCTTCCTCGATGCCTACTCAGGCTATAATCAAATTCGAATGAAGGAGGAAGATCAAGAGAAAACAGCGTTTACAACGCCCTTTGGTGTGTTCTGCTACAACACAATGCCCTTCGGGCTAAAGAACGCGGGAGCCACCTACCAGCGGTGCATGCAGGCTTGCCTCAAGGAACAACTAGGTCGCAACATCCAAATCTATGTCGACGACATAGTAATCAAGAACAAGGAGGAAGCCTCTCTAATTGACGATTTGCGCGAAACCTTCGCCAATCTCGACCGCTACCGGATCAAGCTCAATCCGGACAAATACGCCTTCAGCGTACCATCTGGGCAGCTACTCGGGTATCTCATCTCCACGAGGGGAATCGAGGCAAACCCGAAGAAGATAAAAGCCATACTGGCCATGGAGAAGCCAAAAAACATAAGGGGCGTCCAGCAGCTGGCTAGACGAATCGCGTCCCTTAGTTGATTCATCAGTCGAATGGGCGAAAAGGCACTGCCCTTCTACCAGCTCCTCCGCAAAACTGAAAAATTCAAGTGGACCACTAAAGCACAAGAAGCATTCAAAGACCTCAAGCGCCTGCTATCCACTTTGCCAGTGCTGGTGACTCCACGAGAAAGGGAACCACTGTTGTCGTACATCTCCGCCACCAATCAAGTGGTCAGCCCAGTGCTCGTCGTCGAACGAGCTGAGGAAAACAAGGTCCACGGCGTACAACGTCTAGTATACTACCTCAGCTAGGTCCTCACGCCAACAAAACAGCGGTACCCGCACTACCAGAAGTTGGCGTACGGCGTCTTCATTACCGCCCGGCGACTGTGCCACTACTTCTAGGAACACCCAACCGTGGTGGTCAACGACAACCCTTGGGGCATATCCTCAATAACCCCGACGCCACGGGACGAGTCGCGCTTTGGGAGTAGAATTGTCTCCACGAGACATCACGTATGAAAAGCGCGACGCAATCAAGTCGCAAGTTCTCCCAGACTTCCTCGTGCACTGGATGGAGAACCAGCTCCCGGACAAGCCAGATATGTCCTACCTATGGACAATGCACTTCGATGGGTCCAAGCGGAAAGACGGAGCAGGCGCAGGTGTCATACTGGCATCACCTCAAGGGGACAAGCTGAAATATATCCTGCGAATGTAGTTCACAGCCTCAAACAACGAGGCTGAATACGAGGCCCTGTTGCACGGGATGAGAATGGCAAAAGCCTGCGGCGCCAAGAAGGTCATCATATACGGCGACTCCAAGTTGGTCGTCAACCAAACAATGCATGAGTGCGACGCACTGAACGACAACATGATCGCGTACTGCGACCTCTATGATACACTCGAAGGAGACTTCGATGGTTGCAAGCTGCGGCATGTAGGTCGCGAAAGCAACGAAGAGGCGGACGCACTCGTCAACATAGGCTCTACCTGCGCCCCCATACCACCTGGGGTATTTCTCGAGTGCATTTGCGAACGCTCCATCAAGCCAAAGGCCACAGAGAAGAAAACAAGCGCATCAACGGGCTCGGGGGCTACGCCACCCAATGAGCCAATGGCACTCGATGACTTGGAGCTGGACACCGGACTCGAAGGACCAATGAGCTTCATGATGATTGAATAATCATGGACGCAGCCGTAGATCACGTACCTCCTCAGCAAGAGGCTACCAGACGATCCGAAAGATGCACGGCGCATCGCGCGGCGATCCAAGGCATTCGCTGTTATCAACGGTGAACTGTATAAACGTAGCATCACAGGAGTACTCCAACGATGCATCTCCATGGCCGATGGAAAAGAAGTTCTCCTCGACATCCATGAAGGAACCTGCGGGCATCACGCCAGCAGTCACGCCCTCGTTGCCAAAGCTCTACGAGCTGGATTCTACTGGCCTACGGCCATGCACGACGCCAAGGATATCGTCCAAAAATGCAACGCTTGCCAGCGATTCGCGGACAAGCCACACGCACCGGGCGCAGAGCTACGGCCAATCCCATTGGCCTGACCCTTCGCGTAATGGGGGCTCGATATGGTTGGCAAACTTCCATGGTCCTCACGAGGAGGCTACGTCTACCTCTTGGTCACAGTCGACAAGTTCACCAAGTGGATTGAGGCTATGCCGGTAACCAACCAATCAGGGCACAGCGCAGTTAAATTCTTCGAGTCCATCGTCTACCGCTTCGGAGTGCCGCACAGTATCATCACCGACAACGGGACGAACTTCACATCCAAGGAGTTCCAAGAATTCTGTGAGAACATGGGGATCAACATCAGCTACGCCTCAGTAGCGCATCCACAAACCAGCGGTCAAGTGGAAAGCAAACGGGCTCGTCTGCATCGGCATCAAGAAGCGACTCCTCTGGCCACTCGAACAAGCCGCGGGTTGCTGGCCGGACGAACTACAATCCTTACTCTGGAGCCTACGTACAACTCCAAACAGCGCCATGGGCTACACGCCATTCTTTATGGTGCACAGAGCAGAGGTAGTGCTACCCGCCGAGGTACGGTACAAGGTGGCGCGCGTGGTCGCCTATAGCGAACAAGAGTCATCCCTCGCACTCGAAGACTCAGTCGACCTCCTTGATGAAGCAAGGGAAATCGCCGCGGAAAGATCAATGATCTACCAGCAGAACCTGCGCAACTACCACAGTTGGAGGCTTCGCCCCAGATCCTTCGTCGAAGGCGACCTGGTCTTGCGACTGAAGCAGCAGGGGCATATCAAGCTCGAGTCCCCCTGGGAAGGACCGTACGTGATTACAGAAGTAATTCCAGGTGGTGCCTATCGCCTTCAAGATTTAGAGACAGGAGTCGCATACTCCAACCCCTGGAACGTCGCACAGCTGCGACGCTTCTACCCCTAGTTGTCTTTACTTTTACATTGCAAATAAGGCTACTCAGCCAAGGCTACTTAGCCACACATTGTACCTCGCACTGTTCTTCGAATAAATAAAGCTAAGTGCCCCAAAACTCTGTGTTCTCCTTTACTTTTCCAATTTATCTACTCGGGGGCTGTGCCACCCTGTACACATCTGTTCTTCGAACAAAAACGCGATATCCTGAATAGCTGGAGCATCAATTGAAACCCTTAACACAACCTCAACCCAGCTACAACGCACCTGACAGGTTGACAAGGGACTGAGATAAAACACGGCCAGGCTAACGAAAAGGACTCACATAGTGCAACGCACTTCATGCTAACAAAGCTCTTTATACACATTTGACAATAAATTCTACAACATCTATATGAACTTTACAACACAAGTACACTTATGTGCAGGATACAAATTAGTCTACTACTGCAGCAGGAGAATGTTGGTTTGTTCCTCAAAGAAGACGATGATCTCTTCTGCTGGGCGATCCACCGCCTGGTAGTGCGGCACCATATTCCAGGCAGAACCTGCTGGTGGTGCAGGCGGCCCAGACACAATTGCTGCAACATCTACGTCAGGCCTGTGCAATCGCACCATTGACAGAGCAGCCTTGGCACCAGCCACCAACTGTTGCCCACGCATTCGCGAACCGCGGACAGATCTTGAAACTTGGCTAGGAGGGCCAGCAAGCTTGATGGAGTATCATCCAACGGGAACATAGCCCGATAAATGTTTTTCAAGCATGACTATGATTTCTTCAGAAAGAGCAGCACTCGCGATGCACGATCCTGCAGGGTCGCCAGCGCAGTTGCACGATCATGATCTACCCAGAAGTATCCACTCTCTTGAAGTTGCTCCTGGGTAAGATCATGCAGGCGAATGGCAATTCTATCATTCTCCTCCTGCGGATGATGCGCGCTGACAACTACACGAAGCAGCAACAGCAGCATGAGTACAACGTACCACTGCGAGTAACTACAAGGAAAACATGAGAACAAGCAAACTAACATTTGAATTGGTCGCCCAGCTGCGTCACCTCGCCAAGCAGATACTGCTCTCGAGCGGCGGCTTTTTCCGCCTTCGACTTCCATATATCCGCATTACTGCGGAGCATGGGAAACTCGCGCTCCAGCTGCTTCATGCGGTCACGCAGTCGCGAAAGCAAGGACAACTCATCTACCCTGGAGCGCGGCGGTGCCGCAGTATCATCAAGAGTTGGCGAGTCCTGGGTTTCCCTCAAATGATCACTTGACATACCCTACCACAAGTCAACATAGAAGCAAATAAGACGACCAAATCAACACAAAGACAAAAGGGTCAGATGCGTTCAAGACTAGCAAAAGTATCAGCAGATACACTCACCAGCAGGCATGTTCCTAAACAAAAGGACATAAACTAATTAAGTATTACAAAGTTAACTAAGGAGCAGCCAGCTTCTTCAACTTCGACGGCTTCGGGGGCTTCATCAAGTCCGTGGCAGTGTCAGACGCCACTGACTTTCCGCCAGCCCCTGAGGCCGAAGCTTTCGCTGCCTTCTTGGCACGTTGGAGCTCCTCAGAGTAGTTCACAACAATATTTATCAGATGATGCCCATATTTGCCACAGGCAGTCACGAAGGGAGAGAAGACTACCTGCTGGCCGTCCGTGCTAATAGGCATCGCCTTTGACACCACGGCAGGATCGATCTCGACTTCGTGGGCCTGCACCATGGCAAGCAACATGGATGCGCCGGCCGCACAGAGTGAGTTCCTGAAGTTGGAAGGGACACCTCCCACGAGTGACTCCACCAGCTCGTCAATATTCTCGACCAGCTCCGCCTTGGGCATCAGCTCCTCGCGAAGGCGACTAAGCACGCTTTTAGCCTTGGATAGTGTGTCCTGCACGGCGGTGCTGCGGTCTTCTACTACTGACAATGCACCCGCCAGAGCGTCATCACGACGAAGGGTCTGCGGGTCAAAGCTCAAATCGCCAGCATCTGTACATAAATTCACACATGGACCAAAACATTAGCGCCACCAAAAAAAGCATTCGAAGCAGAGAAGGGTAACAATATACACAAGCAAAGTACCTGAGAGGGCCTTGGAAATTGAGAACAGTTGTTCTTCGAACAACTTCTCCCTGGCCGCGAAGGAGGCACGCATATCCTCTTCACGCTTCCGCGCCTCGTCACGCGCTGCGATTGCTTCGTCGCGACCCTTCACAGCCGCGGCAAGTGTCTTCTCCAAGGTGGCAGCGTCACGCAATAGGGCATTATGCTCAGCTACACGACAAACAAAAGTTGACCATCAGTTGACTATATCAAAAGGAGAAGACAACGAAGAATGAGTGTAGAACACTCACTTTCAACCACGCGGTGACGCGTCTCCAGCATTGCATGTTGGCGGCCCATCGCCATCACTTGTTCTGCCAAGTGTGCGGCTTCCTTCACAAGGAGCTATCGTACAACAAGGAACCATCAGAGGCAATAGATAACATCGACTGCAACACTAGAAAGGAGAAAAAACTACACTTACATGGTCCTCCAATGGCTCCGAAGATGTTTGTTGTACCGTCATCCGAGCAACTATTCGATGCTCCCCTGCATGAGGAGAGCTGGAAGAGTTGTGCCCGGAGTGGGCCGCTAATGGAGGGGAAGGAGCGCGCTCGACCTCTTTCTTGGACCTTGAGGTCGCGACTCCTTATTCCTTCAAAAATTGGACGTCGCCAGAAGATGACGACGCCTCTTGACTACAAGACAAAAACCAAGTTAGGAAAGGGCAAACCTAAAGACGAGCCAACAAGGACAAAACAGAGAAGAACAAGTGAACTAGAAAACTTACCAGTCAAACTTGTCAAAATCAAAAGTGGCATCCCCTGACTCCGACGAAGACTCCTTGGGCAATCGCATCTTCTTGCGAGAAGATGGTGCCACAACGCTCACAGGAATAGCAGGTGTCGGCGAGCCCGCACCAACACCTGTACCTTCCGGAGGCGATGGAGAAGACGCGTCGAATCCTCGCTACGCGAACGCTTGCGAGTTTCTGGATTATCGGACTCAGGGGCTTCCTCCTCTACATCAGAAGGGACGGTCGACTCTGACTCGTCCTCTTCCAAGGCCTCGTGAGGAATAATCCCCTCAGGGAGAGGTGACTCCACCGCCCAATCCTGCTTACAGACAACAAATTCAGCAAAAAGCAAGTAAACAACAGAGAAGCAATCGACAAATTTAGCTACTGCGTAGCACAACTATACCTCAGGAGGAGGATTCGCTGCATCAAATGGAGGAACAACTGGCTCACTGGGGAGTACATCCTTGACAGTGTACTTAGTGACCAGTTGAACCCTCTTGTCCACCTCACTCGCGGACATGCCATCGGCAGACACGCGAGTGGTATCATCAGCGCCAGCCCATTGAAACATAGGGTGGACCCTGGCTTGCAGAGGCTAGACGCGACGGCGCAGCCAAGTGCGGATGAGAGCGCAGCCTCCCTCCTCTTTGCCTATGCAACTCTCGAGGTCGCAGACACGCCTGTATAGCGCATCTGTCTCCACAGACTCGCCAGGCATGACTACGTTCTTCCAGGAGCGCATCCTCCTGCATGGCGTTGCGGGATCGAAGGGCGCGAGTCCAAAGAGCTCACTGTTCGCCTTCTCATCGTGGATATAGAACCATTTATCCCTCCATCCTTGGATGGATGCCATGAGCTTGATGTCAAAGTAGGTGGCGGATGGGTCGACATGAATTCCGCAACCACCTACATCGTAGACTAAAGAACCAGTGGCAGATTGGCGCTTCAATTTGAAGAGGCGCTTGAAGAGGCCGAAGTGTGGCTCGATTCTGAGCCAGCACTCGCAGAGAGTAATGAAACAAGAGATATGGAGGATAGAATTTGGGGACAACTGATGGAGCTGGAGCCCGTAAAAACAAAGAAGACCCCTAAAGAAGGGGTGAAGAGGCAAGGAGAGACCGCGAATGATGAATGCAAAAAAATCACTCAGAAACCAACGGGGGGGGGGGGGGGACAGGAACTGTCTCACCACCAGGGAAGCGCGTGTCGGCGACTGTGGCGGACAGTACTCTGTCTTGGCGAAGAAGACGGAGGTCGGACGCCTTGATGATGGAGGGGCGCCACGCACCATTTGTGACGCGGGTCGCCGGGACCTTCTTCTTCCTGCCGGCGGCAGTGCTGGTGCCCGCAGCGGCGGAGCCGCCCTTCTTCTTCGCCGTGGCAACGGTGGCCGCAGAATCAGCAGCAGCGCCTCCTTTCTTCTTCCCCATTGCACGACGGCGGTGAGAACGGAGGAAGTAGCTGGGGAAAATACGGAGCTGGTCCAGCACTGCAATGAGAAAGTGCGCAAGGAAACAGAGAGCAACAGCAATGGCGATGGCAGCAAGGATGAATGAGAACAGATGGGAAAATTACCGTCGCAACGCCGCTACTTTACCCCTGGAAGATGCAATCCAACGGCTCAGAAAAATCCTACTAGACGCGTGGCACACATCGTGTTGGACACGTGGAGGAGTGGAAGCGCGAACCGTCCCTCCACTACTCCCATTACGCGTGGAAATCGAGGAGGCGCAGTTAAAATAAAGATTACGCACGCCCAGTCAAATCAAAGTCAGATAGTGGGACCCACTGCTCGTCACGTCCAGTCAAACTCGCTCACGCGGGCAACTGAGGTCACGAAAGTGTCAGCACTGACGTCATCAAAGCTACGCAGCGGAAAACTTTGACTATTTGAGTCCTTGCTCGAGTCTTTGACTCCACCAAGCACTCGGGGGCTACTCCCATAGGGAGCGCTGGTCGCGCACCCTATGATTTTTCTTTTCTTTTTACAGGAATACGGACAATCACAAGGAAACCCAACCCCTCGATTGAGGACATGGGTTACTCCCATAGGGAGCACCGAAAACAAATTCGACTGAACCAAGCAACCAAAAGATGACAGCAGTCGCAAAAGTTCTTTAGTCCCTGCCGGAGTCTTCGACTCAACCAGGCACTCGAGGGCTACTCCCATAGGGAGCGCTGGTCGCGCACCCTATGATTATTTATACAAGAAACTGTGTGTTGATAACATCCACATTCGAAACTCGTGGCGACACCGCCTCATAATTTTTCCCTACAAAGAGACTGTGTCTCCTGGGTCACCCGAATCGTCTCCGCGATGATAAAATTCGGATGCCGCGCTTACAACGTGAAGGTAAGACCTGAACAAGGCCTGGCAACACATTAGCTGCGCACTACCAGAAATGTATCCGTGCCTACAGGTACGATGAACATGCCTCGACGGACACGTCGAGTGCTCACACCCATATAACTGGAATTCGACTCTTGTAAGACCTCCGCGGCTTGAGTCGAATTACGCCAGCACTTTTTCGGATTCGAGTCCGGGGACTCGAGTTTGAGTAGATTGCGTTGTTTCACCCTAAGGTCGTTAACTGATACCGATACTTCGGTCAGACACATACATCAACAATCCCTGTGACACAAATAAAGCAGTCGAAATACACTCGTTCAGGCACTCGAAAGACTTCAAAAAGTCCCCAGTCAAATCTGCGATTCCACTAGACACTCGGGGGCTACTGACATGGGTATACCCTACAGGTACTCGAGTTTGGTATATACGGTCTAAATACGTATAGGCCCACGGTGTCGCCAAGGCCCAAACGAGGGACTCGAGTAACCTACGGACTCTCGATTGCTTGAAGAACAAGAAGAAGTTAAAGATAGAAAGTTTGAAGGGGAAAACCCTAATTTCTAACCGACTCAACCTTCTACCCGGGACCTAGCCTATCTATATAAAGGCTAGGAGGGGGCGGCGAGGAGGACACACACAACCCTAGTTTCCACCACCCTCGCCAGATTGCATCTGCGCACCATTGTAATCTTCGATTCCTTCGATAATTCCACGAGCAGACAAGCAGGAGTAGGGACCTCTACGAGGCCTGAACCTGGGTAAATCTTTGTCCCATGTGTGCTTGTTTGCTAGCCGGTAGATGTCTCCAGCGCTCCCTCCTTCTCCAAAACCCAAGTCCATAACAATGGGCATTGACTAGTTAAACCCTCGTCACCGGCACTATTAGTTTTTCGCTTAGACGCGAGCGCGCGTATCCCAAAATTCTAGCTATTGACTCGGTCAAACAATGGCCAACCATGTTTTTCTATCATAGGGATATTCGGGCTCCCGGCAAAGCCATTGCTTTGCCGGATTTTGTTGACGGAGCTGCCATGGCCCAACCTTCTTGGGACGGGGCTGCTCCGGCTCTCTCCGACGATCTGATCCTCGCTAAGAGGCGGATCGAATACTTGATCAAACACAAGGAACTGAGGGGATCTAACTTGGTCCAATGCTGGGTCTCACGCCGGATCCAGCCCCTTCAGTACCATGGGGATTGACTGATGCACTCCATCACGTCATCCAAGAAAGACTCCCTCTGCATCAGCCCCAAATCCTACACCACTCAAGGTTACATAAGCCAGATCAAGTGGCTGATCCGGGAGCGGATCGAGAGGAGAATCCCGGAGGTTTCTCTAGATAAGCATATGGCGGAAAATCCCGTAGTGCTGGTAAGCTTCCATCAGTACACTTTTTATGTGTTTCAATCTTCGAGTTATACTGCAATACTGATATGTTTTCTTTTTTTCTAGCTTGCCGACCTCCCCGAATCGGAACTAGCTCCGCTCGAAGGATATCCTCCTGAGTTTTCTCAGGAGACAGAGGTGCTCCCATTGCCGGACCTTGCGCTCAACAAGCGCAAAGCTCCGACAGTGGCTGTTGGCACAAAGGAGGTGCATGTCATGAAGAGGTAACTTTCACTCACAACTTCCGCCTTTGAACTTTACTCGAATTTCTTTCCGAGATGTAATGTTTCTGACTTTACTACATTCTCAGAGCAAAACCGCTTCTCAAGGGCAAGGGGAAGGGGATTTCTTCGAAGCCCCTGCGACAGACGAAGCTTACCATAGCTTCTCCTGCCATGGCTCCTCCGACTCCTGCCCCTCAACCTTCCGCAACGCCGGTGATCATCCCTTCTCCGATCGTCGTAGAAGATCCGGCTCCTTCCATGGAGCCTGCGATCCTTGAATCGCAAACTGACGTCACCATGGGTGAGTCAGATTTAGATAAGGGTGAACCCTCTTTGGGTAATGATCCCTTGGCAGAAACCTTCGCCGAAAACCTTCTCAACAATCCGGGACTTGCCAAGTTTTGCTTGTCTCGGAAATCTGCTGAAGAAATCCAGCGGCTTGCCAGGCAATGCCTGGAGAAAAGTACTTTATCTGCCGAAGAAGAAGCGCAAGAAGCAGAGGACATCAAGTTCTCTGACCTTCTCGCCTAGGTACGCCTTCGCGACGAGAGGATTAGGACTGGTGAGCTTCCAACAGACCAAGTGATTCCTCTGACTCTCGCCGAAAATGTGGCCACTGAAGTGAACGCGGGTTTGGATAAACTCACCCGCGAACAATATGTAAGTCGAAATTCCAACTCCTGTTTTTTCCATTATTTTATATCAAATCCTCTAGCCTCCAAGCATGAAGTAGGATATATAATCCGGGTTTATGCTTTATTAGGATGCCAAAGAACGAACTAGTGTAGCCCCCAAGGCTCGTGCTGATATTAGCAAAAATATTAGCCTGAGTCTTAAGTAGCTTTATGACTTTGGGTATTCTGACTTACAGAATGTATGTTCCTATAACCAGGATTTGTTGAAGAATGTTTGCGATAAGCGGAGAGAGATCAAAGCTCTCCGGCTTAAAAATGTTGAGCTAAATGTTGCCAAGAATGAGGCTGAAGGTAAACATTCCGAGACTCAGAACCACCTTATATAAGACGATCAACGCCATGCATTGTTGCTGAATTGGATCATAAGAATTCAATTCCATTCTATATTGTCTTGCTCTAATGCATTCTGATTGTCAGACCCCTTGTGTCCACTTGCACCTGCCTAGCTAGTGTATTCAGTCCACCCACAGTCTGGTTGTCTGAAGTTCTTCAGGTTTCTGTTATTCCTGTACGCTTCTCTCTCCATGATAGGATTACGAGATCTTTGATGCATCAACCTGCAAAGTAATTAAGACCGGTGTTGAATGTTCACTTTCACTAGATCAAATGTAATTTATCCTCTTTCCGGGAGAGGGCCAGTACTGATAATTTTTAACAACTTGCAGGTTTTTGGTCTCAAGACCCTTAGAATGTTCAACAAGGAGGAGATGGAACACATAATTTGTGGTGAACAGGATGCTTGATCGACTTGTCACAACGTCGGTCGAGCTACTTGTTTGTCTTCTGCATGCCGATTGGGCGGTCCTGAATGTAGTCAGACTGTGTTTTGACCGTTTGGGGTTACATGTCGGTTATCTGAACATATCATTGGTATATCTTACTGTGTTATCTGAAATATTAGTGGAAAATGCATTTATTGTTTTATAATATCTTGTTACGCTATCTAGAATATTCATGGAAAACGAATTTAATTTTTTTATTACCGAAATTCAAACCAGTGACAGGCAGGATAATGTGCATGTCACTACAAAACCCGAGGGGTTGCAGCGGTTGATCGCAACTAGTGACATGTATCTTTTTTGCCAGTCACTAGTACACACATACTGGTGACAGGCATTCGTAAACGTCTATCACTAGTACACATACCAGTGACAGGCACTTGCCTGTCACTAGTAACCTTATACCAGTGACTAGTTATCAGTGACAGACGCTTTGCCTGTCACTAATGAGCCTTTTGAGCCTATCACTGATGGCCTATTATGTAGTAGTGAAACCTTGTCTTTGTATTTTCAATGTCGAATTTTTTCTGAACTGTTGTTCTTTTTTGACTTACAACACTGGTAAAACAATCATGCGCGATGATTGAATAGGCCGAGAACCTCAAGACCTTGGTGGTGGAGAACAAGGAGCTTCGCCAAGAGCTGGATAAGCTCAAGGTGGATCATGAAAAGAGCATTGCTCAAGTCCTTGAATCCTCCTCCATGGCTACTGAAGAGCGTGATCGCAAGATCGCTGCTCAAGATAAAACAATCTCGGACCTCAAGAATGAGCTTAGTAGAGAGAGGGACCTTTCCCAGGTGCTCCGGACTAAACTCCAGAGTCTCTGGGAGGAGAGACCAAAATTGACGACGTCATTTTCGGTACATTCCATCTTTCTGGCTTACCTTTTTCTTCGACTTCTATCAATGTCGGTTTTTCTTAACCTGTTTTATATATAGGTCCTCTAAACTTGACGGACTCCACCTCTGCTGAGCCCCGCACCCATCGGCTTACCCAAGTCGGTGACCTGCTTCATGACTTCCACCAATCCCTTGAAGATATTGGCGAAGCCCTCAAGATTCCGGACATGCACAACATGTCGGATTTTCAGGTGTGGGACAAGGAAAAGGAGATGCCGCAGCTCGTCCAGGATTGGAACATGTCCTACGCGCGATCAGAACCGCAGAACGCTCTCACCATGGTCATGAGCCACCATGGAAAAATGGAGATATGGCAAGTGACCAGAGGGTACTCTACAGTTGATGAAGATGGCCAGGAGCAGGACATCAAGGCCATTATGGACTCCTGTGCCGGATATGGGTGTCATGTAGCTGACTTGGCCAGCTACGATACTCCATTCTTCAACCGCGTGGACACTCCGCCTCCGCCTCCAGAAGAAACAGCAGAAGTTTCCGACGATGAACGCACCACCTCGGATGTGGACATCTCGGAACGATATCAAGGCGACGTATCCAGCGAGCCGGCAGCTCCTGCATGTCTTCCTGCATCATAGATCAGAAATTGTTGCATTATTGCGGAAAAACATGATGCGTCTGTAATATGAAGTATTTTAACTTTGCTAGTGCTAAGCTTTTGATCTATTCAGCACTTTTTGGCTTTGAGTTTTTTTTGTGTGCCTGAAATGTTTACATAAGCACTTGTATTTTTTCATCTATACTTATCGTTTATCTGGCTTTCCGCCTCGTCCCTTTCGTGAGCCGGTTAAACCTTCTGCCAGAAACTTTTCCGAGCAACGGAGATCAATTGCTAAACTAGTTTAAACTCAGAAACAAAGCCGGCTTCTAGTACCAACAATTCACTACTCGGAAAATGCCCGCATCCAGCAATCAGACAAATTACTAAAGTAAAGACTAGAAATTTTAGAGTTATACCCGAAGGTAGCAATTTTAGAATCGGAAATCTAAACCAGAACGAACATGAGCATAAAGTACTTTCAAGCATTCTGGGATTTTCGACTATGACATGATCATTCGGAAATAAGATGGTAAAAACTTCTAAGAAAAATCTTGAGGCAACCAAAACTTTTATTTCTCACAGAACATGTACATATATATGATTACAAAGAAGGATAAACTAAGAATAAAAGGGACGTAGCTGAGCAATATTCCATGGTCTGTCTAACTCATCCGGATTTGTACTGCCTCCAGCTCTCTTTCTCTTCTTAGTAGCAGGTCTTTCTTTGACTGGCATCATGTCAGTTAAGTAGTACGATCCATTGTTAAATACTCGACTAACTAAAAAGGGCCCTTCCCATACTGGGGAAAGTTTGTGCTTTCTTTGTTGCACAAGCCAGAGAACCATATCACCTTTATTGAAAGATCTATTTCGGACTCTCTGGCTATGTTACTTGCATAACTTCTGCTGATAGGCTGTAGATCTCATTTCAGCAATGACGCGAACTTCTTCGACTAAGTCGAGATCATTTTGTGGAGAAATCTCGGCATCCTCTTTGATATACGCGACCACTCTAGGAGAAGTATGAATTAAATCACTAGGAAGAACTGCTTCTGCGCCATAGACCAAGAAGAAAGGTGTGTATCCTGTTGACCTGTTTGGAGTTGTTCGTAAACTCCAAATTACAGAGGGTAATTCCTCTGCCCAAGCCCCCGTAGCACGTCGTAGTGGTGCTTCGAGTCTTGGTTTTTGTAGGATTAAGCCATTTGCTCTTTCGACTTGTCCGTTAGCTTGTGGATGTGCGACTGACGCAATATCAAGCCAGATATTTTGCTCGTTGCAGAATTCAGCCAATTCTCCCATAGAGAAGTTACTCCCATTGTCTGTGATAATGCTATGCGGATAACCATACCGGATTATAACATTCTCGACAAATCTTTTGGTTGTTGCTCCATCACAACTAGTGACAGGTTTAGCCTCAATCCATTTGGTGAATTTATCCACCATCACTAAGAGGTGAGTAAATCCACTTGGAGCTCGTTTAAATGGTCCTACCATATCAAGCCCCTAGACCGCAAAGGGCCATGTTATAGGTATTGTTCGCAGCTGATCAGCCGGAACATGAGCTTGCTTGGCGTACTTTTGGCAGCCTTTGCACGTCTTGACTAATCGTTCGGCATCTGCCTGAGCTGTAAGCCAGAAAAATCCGTGTCTAAAAGCTTTTGCCACTAAAGATTTGGCTGCAGCGTGGTGACCACACTCGCCTTCATGGATTTCTCTTAAGATTTCTACTCCTTCTTCCGGAGATACACAACGCTGAAAGACCGCAGAAACACTCCGTTTATGGATCTCACCTTTAACAATAGTATAGGATTTTGCTCATTGGATAATCTAACAGCTCAGCACCTCGTCTTCGGGTAATTTGCCATCTACCAAATAATCGAGGTAGGGTTGAGTCCAGCTGGGAATTATAGCCAGAACTGCTATCAAAGGTGAGTCGGATTTGGTCGGATATTCCTCATCTACTCCTTTTATTGCGGGAACTTTGAGGTGCTCTAAAAAAGCGCCATCCGGAACCTCTTTCCGCGCAGAACCTATCCGAGATAGTGCGTCTGCTTCCTCGTTTTCTGCTCGAGGGATGTGTTGAACTTCAAACCCTTCGAGCGATTTAGATAAATCATCCACGATAGCTTTATATGCTGCCATGTGTTTATTTGCATTACAAATATCCGACACTTGCTGAGCAACAAGATCCGAATCTCCATAACACATCAAACGTTAGATGCCAATATCCTTAGCAATCTGGATTCCATGCAGCAGTGCTTCATACTCGGCAATATTGTTTGTCGCTTTGAAGTGGATCTGCAACACGTATAAAAGTTTATCTCCTTGGGGTGATTGGAGCACCACGCCAGCCCCCAATCCCCCTCGAGCCTTAGACCCATCGAAAAGGAGGGTCCAAAATTCTGACTCAGGGAGGATCATGTTCTCCTTCGTCTCTGTCCAATCAGCGACAAAGTCAGCAAGGATCTAGGATTTGATTGCTATCCGAGGTTTATACTCAATATCGAAAGCTGAAAGCTCTATGCCCCATTTGGCAACGCGTCCTGTGGCGTCACTATTGTTGATTATATCTCTCATGGGATTTTGTGCTCACCATGGTAATTAGATGCTCCTGAAAGTAGTGTCGTAACTTACGAGATGCTAGAAAAACACCATAAGCCAACTTTTGATAGTGCGGATACTGCTGTTTTGATTCTGTCAGGACCTCGCTGACAAAGGAAGTCGGACGCTGCACCAGGTGTTCCTGATTTTCCTCTGGTCTCTCCACCACCATGACGATACTAACGACCTTATTTGTCACAGCAAGGTAGAGCAACATTGGTTCCTTAGGTTCTGGCGCTAGAAGGATAGGAGTAGATGAGAGTACTCTCTTCGGATCTTGTAGTGCAGCTTCAGCTTCGTCAGTCCAAACAAAATCCTTGGTCTTTTTCAGGAGTTTGTATAATGGTGCGGCTCTTTCACCAAGCCGGCTTACAAATCGACTGATCGTAGCGATGCAACCAGTTAATCTTTGTACGTCCTTCAGGCGAGTTGGCCTGGAAATATTGAGTATAGCCTTGATTTTGTCTCGGTTCACCTCTATGCCTCTTTGAGACACGATAAAACCTAACAATTTTCCGGCTGGTATTCGAAAGAAGCATTTCTTCAGGTTAAGCATGATGTTGTATTTTCGTAGATTGGCAAATGTTTCCTCCAAGTCGGAAATCAACGTTTCCTTCTTTTTGGACATTACCGCGATATCATCCACGTATGCATGTACATTGCGTCCGAGTTGGTCGTGGAGGCAACGCTGCATCGTGCGCTGGTACGTAGCTCCTACGTTCTTTAGCCCAAAAGGCATCGTAACAAAACAGAAGGTTCCGAAAGGGGTTATGAATGAAGTTTTGAATTTGTCAGATTCCTTCATCTGGATCTGGTGATAACCGGAATATGCGTCGAGAAAACAGAGGAGTTCCGAGCCTGCCGTAGAATCGATGACTTGATCAATTCTAGGCAGAGCGAACGGATCTTTTGGACAAGCCTTGTTCAAGGCAGTATAATCCACACACATCCTTAAATTAGTGGTGTCCTTTTTAGGGACCATTACAGGATTGGACGACCACTAAGTGTGGATGACCTCTTCTATGAATCCGGATAACTCGAGCCGTGCTAGTTCCTTAGCTATTGCCTTACGCTTTTCGTCGCCAAACCGTCGTAAGGATTGTTTGACGGGTTTAGTGTTCGGGTTTACATTTAGAGAGTGCTCGGCAAGTTCCCTAGGTACTCCGGTCATGTCAGATGGTTGCCATGCGAAGATATCTTGATTTGCTTGGAGGAACTTGACGAGCGCGCTTTCCTATGCGCTACCTAGGCCTACGCCTATCTGGGTCACCTTGGAGGGGTCATCATCCTTCAACGGCGCTTTCTTCGTCTCTTCCGATGCCTTGAACTCCAGATTTGGCTTTGTCACCTCCTTCTTCACTGCGGGCATCTCGGACGGATCTATGCTCTTCTTGATCTCCTGGTACTCCTGGGCGTGCAGCACGGCTTCGGCAAAGGCGGCATTTCCATCGTCGCACTCTCGTGCTTTCTTTGGGTCTCCCCTGATGGTGATCACGCCGTTGGGACCTGGAATTTTCATCATATTGTAAATGTAACACGGACGAGCCATAAAAGCCCAATAAGCCGGACGTCCGAATATAGCGTGGTATGCGCTCTTGAACGGGACCACTTCGAAGGAAAGTGCATCCGTCCGATAATTCTTTGGAGTTCCAAAGGTAACATCCAAAGTAATCTCTCCCAGGGAATTAGCTTGTCTTCCTGGGACAACTCCGTGAAAGATCACAGAGCTATGGTTCAGCTGGGTTTCCGAGATCTTCATCCGGCGTAGCGTTTCGACATAAAGAATATTGATGCTGCTACCACCGTCCATGAGGGTCTTGGAGAAACCATAACCGTCAATAAGTGGGTTGACGATTAAGGCGTATTTTCCTCGCCTGTGTAACTTAGGCGGATGATCAGCGCGGTCAAATGTGATCGCCACTTTCGACCAGTCCAAATATTGAGGGACAGCAGGAACTGTTGCGTTGAGATCGTGTAGAACTGCCTTCTTGACCTTTGCTGGTTGAGATCCGAGGAAAGTGACATAAATGTCCTTCTTGGTGGGAAAAGTCTTCTTCCCTTCCGGCTTGGGATTTGAAGCATCAGCTTCCTCTATGTCAGAATCTTCCTTGGTCTCCTTGTCCTTTTTGGGATTTTTCTTTCCCTTCTTCCGCTTAGCTTTGTAGCCCGCGGTGTCATCTCTTTTGATGTCGTCATTGAAAGGACATTCAGCGTTGGTGTGGGATGAGCCCCCATTGGCGTCTAGGTGATGCACACATGGGTTATTGGCAATGTCGGCCCAAGAATAGGTTTTGCCTGGTTGCTGTTCTCCTCTACCTTGGACCCTTGAAGTCCCACGGCCATGCCCGCAGCCTCCGCCGCGTCCTCCTCGTCCTCCAGACCCGGAAACAGTAGTAACCACCGCTGTTTCCACGCTGGGTTTTTCTTCCGAGGTATTTTTGCGCTTCTGAGCTTGTTGCTTTGGTTGTCTTGCCGACTAAGGCACAACTAGGACGTTGAGTAATCCCTTTGCATCGTCGTCAGCATGTTCCGAGGTATACTTGCTCGCTGTTTCTATCATCTCTCCCAATTCGGTGACCTTGTCACACTTCAAGCGGTGACGTAGTAGACCAATTGGGAGTCCTGCGATGAAAGCTTCAATCGCGGTTTGTTTGTTTACTCCTTCGCAGGAGTTCTTGGTGTCGATCCATCATCCGTGGTAATCTCGGCAAGTTTCTCCGGCTTTCTGGGTGCAACGCTGTAGGTCTCCAACCGTACAGGGCCTCCAATATGTGCCTTCGAAATTCCGAAAGAACGCACTTTGCATGTCATACCAGTTATGGATGGTGTTCTCCAGAAGTTCATTGAGCCATGATCGCGCCGTCTTCCGCAACATAAGTGGGAGATATCGGGTTGCGACCAGGCTGTTTCCGCCTTTGGCGATGCATCAAGCTTGGAAAAAATCCTGAAGCCAGGTATCTGGCCGAGCAATGCCGTCGTAGGCTTGGATATGCCTTGAGATAGCAAATCCTTTCGGGAATTTTGTAGCTCTGATGCATGGTCTGAAGCACTTTGAGCCCAAGTAGATGTCATCGTTTTCGTAGCGCCGCGCCTCTATGTTGGAATTGATCCCGTGCCTTGCATCGTTCGGAGATAGAGATCGTCCCGAATGCCGGCTATGACTGCGGTGCCTTGGAGCCGGACTTCGGCTTCTGCCACCACCTCCTCCGCCACGTCGTCCTCCTTGCCCTCCTTGGGAGCCGTTGTGATGACTTCTTGGTGGAGAGGGTGGGGCAGCTGAATTGTTTCCGGCTGATAGTCGGCCTCCGTCTGGAGCGTCATTATTCCGATTCCGGGGAGGATCTTGACTACGACGAGCCCCCTGCTGGCTTGTCCTAGCATGGTTTCCTTCGTTCCTTCATCCGTCGTTCCCACCATGGTGAGGCTCAGCCAGACGGCTTGCATTTCTAGGAGGTGGCATTTTTTGACGATCCTCCTCCCGAAATTTCTTTTTATCTTCTTCCCTTCGATCGTTAGACTCTCGTTGGTTATGGTTCCTCGGATTCAGTGCAGCAATGGAATCTTTCTCGGCCGCTGGAGCGACAATGCTCCAGTTACGCGTAGTTCTGTGATGTTGTCCTGATGATCCGGTACTTGAATAATTGTCTTCCCGTCATTCGGGGCGATGATATTGCGCCCGGACGTAATGGGATCTTATGCCAGCCCATGCCGGATCTGTGCGACATTGGTCGGAATCCGAGACCAGTTTTTGACTTCCGGACAGGGCGACCTTCTGCTGTTCCAGTCCCTTGTTGAGTAGTTTGATACCCAAACGGATCTCCTCTGGTCCTGGATTAGCCGATAGAATTTCTCGGGCCGCCACGGTATTCTGCACTGGGGTTGGGTAAACCCAATCTCCTTTGCTATCTTTCCGTGGCTTCCCCATCTCATCTCCAAAAAGGACGGCACGGACATGTGGGAATTGGTCGTCATTGGTGTGACGCTTCCGTGTCTTCTGATGCAACCGAGACATGTAGTCCTTAGTTGCCATGCGTTTCTTCTCCACCTCGACGTTTTTGGCTTCATCGAGGAGTTGTTAACTACGCGCTTCTAGGGCTTGGGCCCTTTCATCCAGCTCTTCAGCACTAAGTTCTGCGGCTATAGGGAGAGGTGTGGTCAATGCAGCATCGATGAGTTTACGCGCACCTTCGGTGATCACATGTCCATCCACCGATTCTTCTTTTTTCGGCTCTTCTGGGATAAGTGCTCCATCCGAGCCTTCTTTGTATTCCTCGGCAATCACCTCCTCTGTCAGAGGGTCTTTTGTCGGGGTCTTGTTCTTCTTGTTCCTCTTGTTTGCCTTCTTGGTAGCACCGGTAGCAAAGACGGCTTTGGGTCTATTTCCCGGAGTCAAGCTCTAATCGGTACTTTCGGACATCTGGACCTCGGGATTATCTCTGACGTCCATGTCATCCTGCGCATTGGGAGAGTATTCCCCGGATCCTTCATCCATGGCTTCTCCTTCTTCTGCAGCTTTGGAGTTATACTCCTCTTCATATTCCGCGGAGAACTTTCGGAAATCTGCTGACGTCATTGATTCATCTGATGATGCGGGAACGTCGGCGTTTGATCCAATTGCCTCTAGCACAGAGTCGGTGTTTTCTCCAGCATCGGCAGAGCTGGATCCGGATCCCACGTATCCGACAAAGTGCGACGCGTTCTTCCTGAGGTACCTGCGGCTTTCGCGATCAGCCATGTCGAAACTTTTGATGGTCTCGAGGATTGCATCTATGCTTTCGCCTTGCAGTATCATACGTCTTAGTGTGTACCTCAGGAAAGGCCTGTCTGTCCCGGCGTCGTCAGAGCCGGAACTAGTGTCGTTTTTATGCTCCTCCTGAATTTCGACTTCCACGTGTGGGTCGATCTGGGCTCTGGCTTCTCCAGGGAGATCCACTCCAGATTCGACTTGGACCGCTAGGTCTTCTTCAGGCTCGGATTTCTCCACTATCTCCGCAACTGGTGCGGGATGGGTGGGATTAGGGATTTCTGAGATTCGGAACTCTGCCGCCTCCGCGGACAGAGGGGACCCAGAAGGTTCTTCTGCCTCTATCATCACCGCTGGGGTGGGTTGGGCAGTTTTAGCGAAACCGATTTAAACATCGATCTCGCCAAAAGACATGATTGTGTAGGCAGTCACGGCCTCCCTAGCCGGAATCCAAGTCTCGTCGAGAACGATGATAGGGACGTCGCTGGCGTAGAGGATGCGACCGACGGCGATAGTCTTGCCGATTCTGATTCTTGCCGATTCTGCTCGGAACGCAGATCTGAAGCTCACTTGCCCCATGGTGGGTGCCAACTATCGTCGGATTGAGGACAAGTACACCATGAGGGGGTCCTCGAGGAGTGTGGAAGAGAAGGGTGTGAGACGTACGGTGTTCCGAGACGGTGAGCACACAAGTTTACCCAGGTTCCAATCCGCCGGCTTTGGACGGATCCTACTCCTGCTATCAATCCAGTAATACGACAGAGCCGGAATATGGGTTACAAGGGTTTCGCCTGTGTGAGTTGAGGGTCTAAAGTATTGGGTGCCCTAAAGGCTCTCCCTAGGACGGCTTATATAGATATCCGGCCTAGGTTTTACAGGAGAGATCTATCAGGCTACGACTAAGAGTCAGTTACAGAGTACATCTTGAACTACAAGTAACATTATGGGCCTAAGTCGGTAAGTCTTCTAGGCCTTCCCGTAGCCGGATTGGACTCCGTCTTTCTCCTTGACTGGGCCGCCCGTGAAGCAAAGCTCTACCCTGAAGTGGGCCACCCTGGTCAGTGAGGAACTATGAGGATACCCGGAAAGTATATCCCCAACAATAGCATAATAGTATTCAGCTTGTCCCTCAATAGAGTAGCAAATATAAATGCATAGGACACCTTCAAAGTTCAAAAGAGTGAATAGATACAATAGTTTAAAACAAGCAATATCAAAGTATGCATCAATCAACTATTCTTGGGACAATGCACATAGAACTAAGAATGGCCACTATGCTCTCAAAGTAGGTGCATAAAGGGAGAAGGTGGAGACTCAATATAATGGTGAAAAAAAGGCCTTTGTATAAAAGGAAGTAGGGATTCAAGTCTCATAAAGAGCTTCGAAAAATTATGGTACTTATAGCTTTCAGCTCTCATTTCCCATATCATAAGCATCTTTAAGGTGATTAAGGTTAAAGTGACACAACTAAGAGGATATGCTTCACAAGTTATAAACCGAAATCTCATGCCCCTTACTTACGAAGTCCGATCCTCATGCTACTCAACTTCAGTCACGAGTAAGCTCTTGTCATTGTAAGTACATGTGTATCATTAAGAACCACCAACGGGGTACCCCTTGCACATGATACGGGAGCTTTCCCATAATAAAAATGACAAGGCAAGCAGACAATGAGCATCTCATTGATCTTTTTATTTGCTATTTGCATAGGTTTTTATTGAGGATGCTTCATAGAGTGCTCATTATGGTGATGCTGGAAGTTTCCACCATGATTAGGCATGGCTTAGGCTAGCGGCCCAGGCGTTTCTCTAACACACATACAAACTCCATGATCTTACAAGTTCCACTTTTATTTCACACCGCCGGGATCTGTAAGCAAAAGAACATGATATCAACGGGGTACAAAGTACAATTGCAATGTTGAAAGTGTTCCCCATGAAACATGGTTCTGCTAATTTCAACTTATAAAGCGCAATCATATACGCAACAAAGAAGGACCCAATGGTTCAAGCTTATTAGATGCAAAAAAGTAAAGTGTGCCATCAAGTTCGTGAGAGCTTTAATCACTAGTTTTCTCATAAGAAGTTTAATTTGGAAGGTAAACAAAAGCATGAATATACTTGGAATAGCATAAGCTAGTAGGTAGGTATGGTGGACTCTTTGGAATAACTTGGTTTAGGGAGTTGGATGCATGAGTGGAACTCATACTTGGTGGTGGAGGCTAGCAAAAGACTGGGAGGGACAAACTAAGAGAGCAATAATGGCCATAATCATGCAGAGATACAAAACCTCATTGATCAAAGCATAAAGTGATAGTACAAGTTGAAAACTAAAGGATCATAAAGGCTATGGTGACTTGAGATAGTCATAACATGGTGTGAGCATGTGCCAAATCAACCCAAATAAAGCATCAAAGGAGAATACCACTATACTATGCTTTAATATGCTAAAACAACGCATGATTCATCCAAGGCACATTAAGCAATCTCAATTGTTTATAACAAGTCATGTTACAGCAAAGAATACTAAGCATAAAGCCAAAACAATATCAAGAATGGCATGACAAAGCATATGCCACAGTCAAAAACAAGCTCTTTTTACCACATAAGCATGAACTTTCCTACTCTTTTCCAAACCAAAACAAAATATTTGCAAACCAATGTATGAAAGAGGGGGTCCAACCAATTTATTCAAAAAACTAAGCAAACCAAAAACCAAAACGAAAACAAAAAAGAAGACGCTCCAAGAACAACACAACTGTGCATGAAACGATAAAAATGAAGCGTTTGGAAGAAACCTGGGATTTTTATTGATGAAGAAGGGGATGCCTTGGGCATCCCCAAGCTTTGACGCTTGTACTTCTTGGATATTTCTTGGGGTGACATGCGTGGCATTACTGTAGGTTTGAGCTTTAGTCCATCCTTCATCTCATTACTCATTCCTTCCATACACCTGACATTTTTCCTTCATACCAAATAAAACTTCCATTAGAACACTAGCTACTGTATCACTTCCCTCAAAAAGCTCAATTCCCCAAAAGAACTCAAAAAGGAACCAACAAGAAGCAAATGCAGAAAATGGCAGAAATCTGTCAAAACAGACCAGTAGGTAAAGATGAATTTTTTCGAAGACCTTATGTTGCTCAAAAAAAGTTAGATAACAACCCGGGTCAGAAGCACAAAAAATTACGCCTCAAAAAGACGTTCAGATATTTTACACGAATTTGTACGGTGAAGCACATAAATCTGTTTCGGGACAACAACTTCCCCAATCATTACTTCTCTCTCATTAGAGGTCACTCTTGGCACAAAAAGCAAATAAAAATGATAAGGAGCGGTTATTATAGAGGTAATAACTTCCAAGACTCATCTAAAACTTTTGGGTTATCTCCCAATAAGTACTTTTCTTTAACGCCTTTAAGTTAGGCATAAGAAGCAAGAAAGAATCAAGTGTTCTCAAATGAAGAAGCATTAAGACCAAATTTCTTGCCCTTGCCTCTCTTTTTAGGGAAGTATTCTATACCTTTCTTGGGTGGGAGTTGGTATTTAATGGTGCCTTCTTTCATATCAATGATGGAACCAACAGTTCTAAGAAAAGGTCTTCCCAAAGTAATAGGACAAGAAGCATTGTATTCAACATCCAAAACATAGAAATCAACGGGGACATAGGAATTGTTAACCATAATAAGAACATCATTAAGACTCCCCATGAGTTTCTTTTTAGCATTATCATCAAGTGGGACATTCAAATAACAATCTTAAAGAGGAGGCAAATCAAGCATATCATAAATCCTTCTAGGCATAATAGAAACACTACTATCAAAATCACATAAAGCTTTGAAATCAAAGTCATTCACTTTCATATTAATGATGGGTTCCCAACCATCTTCTTGTTTAATAGGAATAGAAGCTTTATGTTTCATCTTTTCTTCTTTGATCTTTATGAGAGCATCAGTAATGTGTTTTGTAAAGGCCATGTTCATAGCACTAGCATTAGGACTTTTAGCAAGCTTTTGTAGGAACTTAATAACTTCAGAGATGTTGCAACCATCAAGATCAAAATCAAATTTATCATCTAGAGTAGTAGAACTATTACTAGCCTCAACACTAGTGGTGGTAATAGTAGAAACACTAATGTTTCTAGCAATTTCATCTTCTCTTTCCCACTTAGCATGTAATTCAGCTAATAGTCTAACATTTTCATCAATTCTTACTTGTATAGCATTAGTAACTACAAAGGGATTGTCATTAGTTTCTAGTTTAGCAGCCATTTTATTAATAAATGAAGATTGAGCTTCAGACAAAGATGATATATTTCTTTCAGCATTAGAGAGTTTCAATTGTAAACTAGGAATTTCCCTATTTAGACTTTCAGGTTGATGGCTAATGTTCTTCAAAATGATAGATTGTTCCTCCATAGTTTTAGTGAATAGTTTATTTTGCTCATATTGCATTTGCATGAAGTTTTTAGTGGCTCTTTCAACTTCTAAAATTCTTCCTTCACTAGGTAATCCAGGCTTACCATTATAGCCATAAGTATTATTGGGAGGATAGGGCCTATAATTGTTATTACCATAAGCATTACCATTGTTGCTAAAATTGTTATTCTTTATGAAGTTCACATCAACTTGCTCTTCTTGAGCAACCAAAGAAGCCAAAGGGACATTATTTGGATCAATATGGGCTTTCCCATTAACAAGCATAGACATAATAATATCAATTTTATCACTTAAGGAGGAGGTTTCCTCAACATAATTTACCTTCTTACCTTGTGGAACTCTCTCAGTATGCCATTCATAATAATTAACCATCATATTGTCCAGAAGTGTTGTTGCAGCACCCAAAAGTGGATTATTTCTGCTCAAGATTCTTTTGGCAAGGGGATAGCCAAAAAAATATGGACTGTCCAGATGGAATGTGGTTTGCCGACCGAAAGAATATGTTGGACTTGGCGTACATGATTTGCAAGTTAAGAACACTGCTTTTCTAGGTAAATGGCTCTTCAAGCTACTTACAGAAGATGGTGTTTAGCAAAACATTCTATGGAGGAAATATGTTGGTTCAAAAGCTGTGTCTCAAGTGGTTTGGAAACTTGGAGATTCACACTTTTGGGCGGGACTAATGTCGTCCAAAAAAAATTCTTCCGGCTTGGTGTTTTCAATATAAAGGGTGGGTCACAGATTAGATTCTGGGAAGATAAGTGGATTGGCCAAAATTCTCTTCATGAATAATATCCAGCTTTATATTCAATTATTAGACATAAAGGGAATACACTTTCCACAGTTATGGAATCTACCCCCCAATGTGTCTTTCCAAAGAAGTCTCATAGGCCCTCGATTAGTATCTTGAAATAATCTTGCATTACAATTATCCATGATATAGTTGTTGGATGGGATGGATGAGTTCAAATGGAAATTACTAGAGAGTGGTAAATTTTCTTGGACTCAATGTATAGAGCTTTGATTCAACCTGATATTCCGGTCAATGATAATTGTAAAATTTGGAAGATGAAAATGATGGGGTTTGTTGCATAGAAAAAAGTTCCTATGGTTTGCAACTGGCAAGATTGAATCTAGGCGATACTTTGTAACGGTTACAGATGGACTCACCCTCGTAGACCGTAAGTGGGATAACGTTCTCGCAAACAAACGTGGTTGATATAGATGGTACATGACCGTCCTCAAGGACGTGCAAATGATCAGCACCACAAACGGGCAGCGCCTCTGTAATCGGTCACACGTTCGGTGTGCCGACGACTCTCGGTCCCTTGCTCTAGCCGGGTAGCGGAAGTAGCAGATACCCAGGAACTCCAACAGAGCTACGCCATGGTAGTGGTGGTGGAGGGGAAGATTTAGAGTAGGACTTCACCGAGCACCTTTTCTAGTGCCAATGGACAAGGCAAGCAAGGGGGAAAATGTCAACCTTGGGGCATATGAGAGAGCTTGTGAGAGAGTGTGTGGAGAGGAGGAGGAGGCCACCTCCTTTTATAGGCGCCATGTGGCTACCCCTCCCCTCCTCTCATTCAATCTCCATTAAAGCACTTTAATTCTCTTAAAGGTCTATCCATTAAAGCACCATAATTCCCTTAAAGTTCTTTCCATTAAATCACTTTAATTCCCTTAAAGGTCTTTGCATTAAAGCACTTCAATTCCATTTTAATGAAACTCAATTTAATGAACACTTCATTTAATGAGTACTGCATTTAATGAACACATTAACATTTTTATCCCTTGCTTTGTTTCGATACCCGAGACTATTTGGCAGATTCGGTTGAACAATTTTCTGCAGCAGAACAATTTTCTGTGTTGTCCATTGACTTCCCCTGTGTTCCCTATCCACTCAAATGCATCGGTTAACCTTGAGTGTGTCTCCCTACGGGTTCGAGAACTATGTAGACATGATCTAGACTTTCTCCGATGAATAATCATTAGCGGGAGCTGGAGATCCATAACGACTCGCACTAGTTCCATGAAAATCAGATGATCGTCTGAACCTATTTCTCTGCAATCAAATTCCTTTTGTCTTGCGATATATTACTTTTCCGAGATTTGATCACTCGGTATCATCAATACCTTGTTTAATCTCGTTCCCAACAAGCACTCTTCTTCTCGTTCTTGTGATATGACATTCTAGTGATCAAATCACTTGCTTGTAAGGCTATGTCAATGTGATATCACCGAGAGCGCCCTGAGTATATCTCTCTGTCATCCGGACGGAAAAATTCCAATCTTGATCCACAAGCCTCAACTGACACTTTCCAAATACCTGATGACACCTTTATAATCACCCAGTTATGGTGTGACATTTGATGTAATCAAAGTACACTTCTGGTGAAAGTGATTAACGTGATCTCATGGTCTAAGGACATCGAGTTATTACGAATGCGATTTCAATTTAAACTTGATGATGTGATTGTATTGCTACATCTACTGTGGGTGACTGTTCATCATATCATTCTCTAATGATATGGCCTTGTTATTAGCAACATCCAATGTTCATGATCAGGAAACCTTTGATCATCTGTTAATCAACAAGCTAGTATAAAGAGATGATTTACTAGGAAAATTATATGTTTATAATTCACACATGTATTAATGTTTCCTTATTAATACAATTCTAGCATGAAAAATAAACATATGTTATAAACCTAGAATAGCATCATAACCACTTTATTATTCCCTCTCGGGCATATTCCTTCCAGTCTCCCACTTGCATTAGAGACAATAATCTAGTTTACATAGTCATGAATCTAATACCCATAGAGTTCTGGTGTTGACCATGTCTTTCCCTTGGGAGAGTTTTAGTCAACGGATCTACAACATTCAGATCTGTATCTACTTTGCAAATCTATACATCGCCATCCTGAACATGTTCCCGGATGGAGTGAAAACGACCCTTTATATGCTTGGAATTCTTGTGAGACCTTTGTTCCTTAGCATTGGCTATGGCACCATTGTTGTCACAACAGATCACCGTAGGATCCAAAGCACTTGGAACCACACCTAGTTCGGAAATGAACTCCTTCATCCAAACTGCTTTCACCACTACTTCCGAAGCAGAGATATATTCTGCCTCCATTGTATATCTCGCAATCATTGGTTGCTTGGAGCTCCTCCAACTCACCGCTGCACCATTCATCAAAAATACATATCCGTATTGTGACTTCGAGTCATTTGGATCAGTGTCGAAGCTAGCATCAACGTAACACCTTGTGACGAGCTCTTCTTCACCTCCATATACGAGAAACATGTCTTCAGTTCTTATTAAGTACTTAAAGACATCCTTCACTGCCTTCCAGTGTTCTGAACCTAGATCAGATTGGTACCTGCTAGTCAAACTAATAGCATGTGCCACATCTGGCCTTGTACATAACATATCATACATAAGAGAACCTATGGATGAGGCATAGGGGACATGGTACATTATTTCTCTATCTATTGCTGTCATTGGACTTTGAGTCTTACTCAAAACCTTTCCTTGCAACATCGGTAAGAACCCCTTCTTACTTCCGTCCATTTTGAACTTCTTCAAAATCTTGTCAAGGTACTCTGTGACAATCCTATTAAGCGTCTTGATCTATCTCTATAGATCTTGATGCCTAATATGTATGTAGCTTCACCAAGATCTTTCATCGAGAACTTACTATTTAAGTAATCCTTTACGCTTTTCATAAGTTCTATATCATTTCCAATCAACAATATGTCATCCACATACAAGATTAGAAATACATTAGAGCTCCCACTCACTTTCTTGTAAATACAAGCTTCTCCGATGGTTTAGAAAAATCCAAAACCTTTGATTACTTCATCAAATCGGATGTTCCAACTTTGGGATGCTTACTTCGGTACATAAATGGATCACTGAAGTTTGCATACCTTGTTAGCATCCTTAGGATCGACAAAACCTTTTGGTTGTATCATATACAACTCTTCCTCAATGTTTCCATTAAGGAATGCTGTCTTGACATCCATCTGCCAGATTTCATAATAGAAAAATGCAGCAATTGCTAACATAATCGTAACAGACTTTAGCATCTCTACTAGTGAGAAAGTATCATTGTAGTCAACTTCTTGAATTTGTCGGAACCCTTTTGCGACAAGTCGAGCTTTATAGAAGGTCACATTACTATAAACGTCCGTTTTCTCTTTGAAAATCCATTTATTCTCAACGGCCTTTCGGTCGTGAGGTAAGTCTACCAAAGTCCAAACTTGGTTATCATACATGGATTCCATCTTAGATTGCATGGATTCTAGCCATTTGTTGGAATCCAGGCTCACCATCGCTTCATCATATGTCGCAGGGTCATCACTTCCATCTATCATGAAATTGAGGATTAGATCACCGTACAGTTCCGGAGTTGTACGTATCCTGCCTGACTTGCAAGGTTTGGTAGTAATCTCTCTTGGAGTTTCATGAGGAGGTGTGGGTACCTCATCATCATTTCCTTCTTCCATGGGTGGAGTCAACATTGGAACAGATTCCGGCGATGCGCTACTGGCCATTTCTGGAAGAGAAGGTTCAATAACCTCAACGAGTTCTACCTTCCTACTACTCACACCTTTCAAGAGAAACTCTTTTTATAGAAAGGATCCATTCTTGGAGATAAACACTTTGCCTTCGGATCGGTGATAGAAGGTGTACCCAATTGTTTCTTTTGGGTATCCTATAAAGACACATTTTTTCGCTTTGGGTTCGAGGTTATTAGGTTGAAGTTTCTTCACATAAGCATTGTAGCCCCAAACTTATAGAAATGACAACTTAGGTTTGTTACCAAACCATAATTCACATGGTGTCATTTCAATGGATTTTGATGGTGTCCCATTTAAAGTGAATGCAGCAATCTCTAATGCATGACCCCAAAATGACAATGGCAAAACTATAAGGGACATCATAGATCGTACCATATCCAATAAGGTTCGATTATGACGTTTGGATACACAATTATGCTGTGATGTTCCCGCGGGAGTGAGTTGTGAAACAATTCCATATTGTCTCATGTATGTGACAAACTCATAACTAATATATTCTCCTCCACGATCAGATCATAGAAACTTGATCTTATGGTTACGATGATTTTCTACTTCACTCTAGAATTATTTGAACTTTTCAAATGTTTCAGACTTGTGTTTCATTAAGTAAATATACCCATATATACTTAAATCATTCGTGAAGGTTACAAAATAACGTTATCCGGCACGTGCCGACACACTCATCAGACCGCATATATCGGTATGCATTATTTCCAACAAGTCGGTCGCACATTCCATTGTTCCGGTGAACGGAGTTCTAGCCATCTTGCACATAAGGCATGGTTCACATGTTTCAAATGATTCATAATCAAGTGATTCAAGAAGTCCATCAGAATGGAGCTTCTTCATGCGCTTTACACCAATATGACCCAAACGGCAATGCCACAAATATGCAGCAATATCATCATTCAACTTAATTCTTTTGGCATTCACATTATGAATATGTGTACTACTAATATCAAGATTAAAGACAAATAAACCATTCAACAAAGGTGTGTGACCATAAAATATGTTATTCATATAAAAGGAACAACCATTGTTCTCTGATATAAATAAATAACCGTATTGCATTAAACATGATCCATACATGATGTTCATGCTGAATGCAAGCACATAATAACAATTATTAAGGTTTATTGTGAATCCCGATGGTAGATGAAGTGGAAGCGTCCCGACGGCGATCACATCAACCTTTGATACATTTCCTAAGGCACATCATCACTTCATACTTAGATAGTGGTCAACTATTCCTTAGTCCCTGTTTTGAGTTACATATATTAGCAACTGAACCGGTATCAAATACCTAGGTACTACTTCGACTACTAGTAAGGTACATATCAATAAAAAGTATATCATATATACCTTTGTTCACTTTCCTGGCCTTCTTATCTGCCTAGTACTTTGGGCAGTTCCGTCTCTAGTGTCTAGCCTCCTTGCAGTAAAATCAATCAGTATTGGGCTTCGGGCGTCCCTTGGGTTTCTTCTCAGGGGCGGAAAAAGACTTGCCGTCCTGATTGAATTTACCCTTGGGCTTTCCCCTCCGGCCCTTTTTCTTGAAACTGGTGGTTTTATTGACCATCAACACTTGATGTTCCTTTTTATGTCTACCTCGGTAGTCTTAAGCATAGCTACGAGTTTGGTGAGTGACTTGTTGGCACCATTCATCTTGTAGTTAATTACAAATGTTTTGTAACTCGGTGGCAGCAATTGCAGAACCCTGTCCGATGTGAGATCAGCTGGAATCTCACATCCTAGTGTCTCAAGACGTTGAGAGTATCCCGTCATCTTTATGACGTGCTCGTCACAGAGCTGTGCTCCTCCATTTTAGTGCTAAAGAACTTTTCTGAGATCTCATATCTGTCAGCACGGATTTGGTCCCCAAACATAGTTTTGAGTTCCTCCACCATGACATCACGATCAGTAAGTTTAAAACGCTTTTGGAGCTCGAGCTCCAACGATTGGAGCATTGTGCACAGCACAAGAGTGTGGTCATCAAACTTTGTGTCATACACATTGCACTCTTCCTGAGTCGTTGTTTCTGCTGGAGCGTCACCTAACGGACCGTCAAGTACATAAGACCTTTTTATGCCCGCTAGGATAATCCTCAAATTGCAGTGCCAATTGGTGAAGGTAGACCCATTGTCTAGCAGCTTTTCTTTCTCAAGAAATGCATTGAAATTGAATGTTGGGGGTGCCATGATCTACAAAGTATTTGCAAAGACTATTTAGACTAGGTTTATAACATATAGAGTTCAAACTAATTCAAAATTACTTATGTGAACTCGCACTCAAAGTGACATCCCTCTAGTCATTTTAGTGATTACACAAACCAAATTCACTATGCCACAACCGATCGTCACGAGTGGTGGCGCAACTCCAATGGAGAGCATCGTATGGGTCATAATATCTACATATGGCTCGTGCGTTACCTTCTGGTTCATGTTCCGAGGCCATGTTTGTACATGCTAGGCTCATCAAGTAAGAACCTTAGTATTCGCATGTGTAAAACTGTCTTACACCCGTTGTATGCGAACGTAGAATCGATCACACCCGATCATCACGTGGTTCTTCGAGATGACGAACCTTCTTAACAGTGCATACTAAGGAAGAACATATTATTATCTTGATATTTATTGGAAGGGGTCATCTTATAGTACTACCAAGCCAACCAAATACTACCTAGGCGATCAAATCAATGCAAAATAAGATGCATCAAAGGATAAACATCACATGCATATATAATGTGATATGATATGGTCCTTCTCGCATTCGATCTCCATATCGTGCATCATGGAATGATCTCCATCATTCCACCGGCGTATCACCAAGGTACATGGCGCCACCATCAAGGTTGTTCTCCACTAATCTAATTACATGGTTTTCCATTTTTCGGCACGAGGGCCATAAAATAAAATAAAAACCATATGGCCCCTGCCCGTTGTTTTACAGTAAAACACATTGCATACAAAAACATTTCTATCACACACCATATCACATCACATGCCCTGCAAAAACAAGTTAGACGCCTCTAATTTATTTTTGCATATTTTATGCGGCTGTGGGCTTTCTAGGATAGAACCGTTGTACCCACGAACTTCAGCCACAATGGTGATAACCAAGTTATTAAGCAGACCGTTGTAAATTAGATATCAATTATAGTGGGAGAGACAGACACCCACTAGCCACTTATGCAAAATGAGTTGCATGTCAAGCGTGGAACATGTCTCATGTGCGAGGACGAGTAAAGTTTGTTCGGGCCGTTTCATCCCACTATGCCACCAATATCTGAAATACAAGAGATTTGCAATAACAAGACTTATCAATTTCCACATATCTATGTGTTCGAACAGTACAAAGCATCTACGCATAGACATAAATTTGATACCATTGATGGGGTTCGTTCCATTGAAAACAAAAAATCCTATGGTTTGCAACTACCGATATTGAATCTAGGCGATACTTTGTAATGGTTACAGATGGACACACCCTCGTAAACCGTAAGAGGGATAACGTTCCCACAAACAAACGTAGTTGATGTAGATGGTACATGACCATCCTCAAGGACGTGTATATGACCAGCGCCACAGACGGGCAGCGTCTCTGTAATCGGTCACACATTCGGTGTGCCAATGACTCCCGATCCCTTGCCCCAGCCTGTTAGCGGAAGTAGCGGATCTTTGATAACTCCAACAGTGTTACGCCATGGTAGTGGTGGTGGAGGGGAAGGTTTAGAGCAAGGCTTCGTCGAGCACCTTTTCTCGTGGCAATGGACAAGGCAAGCAAGGGGGAGAATATGCCAACCTTGGGGCATATGAGAGAGCTTGTGAGAGAGTGTGTGGAGAGGAGGAGGAGGCCACCTCCTTTTATAGGCGCCATGGGACTGACCTCTCCCCTGCTCTCATTCAATCTCCATTAAAGCACTTTAATTCCCTTAAAGGTCTTTCCATTAAAGCACTTTAATTCTATTTTAATACAACTCAATTTAATGGGCACTTCATTTAATGAACACATTAACATTTTGATCTCTTTCTTTGTTTCGATACCCCAAAACTATTTCGGCACAACAATTTTCTGTAGTAGAATAATTTTCTGTGATGTCCATTGACCTCCCCTATGTTTCCTATCCGATCAAACGCGTCGGTTAACCTTAAGTGTGTATCAGTACGAGTTTGACAACTATATAGACATGATCAAGACTTTCTGTGAGCAATAATCATTAGCGGGACCTCGAGATCCATAACAACTCCCACTAGTTCCACGAAAATAAAATAATCGTCTGAACCTCTTTCTCTGCAATCAAATTCCTTTTGTCTCGCGATATATTACTTATCCGAGATTCAGTCACTCGGCATCACCTAATACCTTGTTTAATCTCGTTCCTGACAAGTACTTTTTTTCTCGTTCCTGTGATATGACATTCTAGTGATCAAATCTCTTGCTTGCAAGGATATATCAATGTGATATCATCGAGAGGGCCCTGAGTATATCTCTCTATCATCCGGATGGACAAATCCCAATCTTGATCCATGAGCCTCAACTGATACTTTCCAAATACCTGACAACACCATTATAATCACGTTGTTACAGTGTGACATTTGATTTAATCAAAGTACTCTTCTGGTGAAAGTGATTTATGTGATCTCATGGTCTAAGGACATTGAGTTACTACGAATACGATAACAATTTAAACTTGATGACATCATCGTATTGCTACATCTACTACGGGTGACTATTGCTACATCTACTACGGGTGACTGTTCATCATATCATGCTCTAATGATAGGAGCCTATTATTAACAAGAGCCAATGTTCATGATCAGAAAACCTTTGATCATATGTTAATCTACAAGCTAGTATAAAGAGAGGCTTTACTAGGAACCTTATATGTTTACAATTCACACATGTATTAATGTTTCCTTATTAATACAATTCTAGCATGAAAAATAAACATCTGTTATAAACCTAGAATAGCATAATAACCACTTTATTATTGCCTCTCGAGCATATTCTTTTCAAAAAATACCCCTAAAGACGAAGGTATTCACATGGTATTTACGTAAGGGTGCAATTCTTACAAAAGACAGTCTTGTAAAGAGGAATTGGCATGGACGTGCACAATGTGTTTTCTATCATCATGATGAGACGATTCGTCACTTATTTTTGCAATGTAAATTTGCTCGTTATATGTGGTCAATCATCCAAGTAGTCTCTGGTTTATCTCCCCCATGTTCAGTTGCCAATGTATTTTGTAACCAGTTGCATGGGATAGCTGATAAATATGGGACCTTGTTTAGGGTGGGAGATCTTACCATTATTTGGTTGCTATGGCTATGTAGAAATGACAAGATTTTCAATAACATTGTGTCTTCTTCTCTGTAGGTTATCTATCGGGCCATGGCTATCCTCAAATCATGGACTAGTCTCCAATGTATGGAGTTTCGCGACTTGTTTGTGGAGGGGTGTACGAGATTGGAGGACATGGCGCGAGATATTTTCTCTCGACATGGATGGCAGCGTGATTTGTGAATTGATCTTCCATAGATTGAGGATGTTTAATTTGTTTCCTAGTGTTTTTAGTAATTTTGGCATACTTGCTTCTATTCTCTAGTTGTGTGGTTGATCAGCTATGTGGATCCTAGCTATGCAGAGGCCAGGTTTAAATATTACTGTTAAGTAATAAAGCGCCCATTTACAAAACAATTAACTAGGATGACTTGACATAGTTCAATACAAACGAATAGCTCTCACGCATCATTGGCATCTCTTTGTTGCCCCACGCTGTAGTTGGCAACATTTGTGTTTTCGATCACATGGGAGTCACCGCCGCTTGCCATGCCACCACCTCCCGTAGCTCCACCCAAGCCGGCCATGCTACCTTCCATGCTCCACCCAAGCCGTTGGTCATGCCACCTCCCATAGCATTGTTCGTGGCGCCCATGTAGTCACGTCCCATACCTCCTCCCATAGCATTGTCATGGAGCCCATGTATCAACCTCCCATCAACATTCTCTTCATCATAAGTTGCCTCATATTCGGTTGATGGGGTTTCATATTCTTGGGATCCAACTTCAAAAACACCTCGTTGTCAACACTACAAACATGAACAACACCCATCGATCACACATAGTTGCATACAAAACCAAAAAATCAAAAGGGAATTGAAAGACAAATATAGAAAGAAACTACCTTTGTGACATTTCATGGAGCACATGTGAGGCGAACAGTTGCGGCGTTGGGGAGAACCTCCTCTTCCTCCACGGCGGTGGTGGTGGCGGTGCCGGGAGAACCTCCTCCACGGAGGTGCCCTCGGGGACGACTGTCAGCCTTGGACCACGAGAGTCCGAAGCCTTTTGCTTCTTCGATTTGTCACAAGTGGCGGCGGGCTGCTTCCTCTTCGTGCTAGCTTTAGTGGCCAGCTTCTGACCTTTCGCCAGCTTTTTGATAGTCGTTGCGATGGCCTGCGTAGGATTCACGGTCACGGTGACCACCGGGAGCACAAAAACCACAGGACGGCCGAGGGGCGATCCCATATGGTTTGGAGGGGGCATGGCTATGGATGCTAGGGCCGGCAGAGGCATGGAATCGGGTGCTGGATGGGTGCCAGAGGCGTCAGAGGTCAGGTCAGAGCCATCGATGGCGACACGGTGGCTAGTGGTTGCCAAATCGCGATGGCGGGCGAGAAGGTGTGCGAGGGCGGGAGGGGAGGGGGAACGTTCAGAACGAAGGTTGGGGACTCGTGTGCATGGGTTTTCGTTTTACATCACTTGGGAGGTGATGTATATTTTATCACCAGTACCAAAATATGCATGGCGATTTAAAAGTTTTACGTCACCATATAGGTCTAGATCATATGTTGGAGAAGTTAGTTTTTACATGTATAAGTTAGTTTTTACATAACCAATGCTATTATACATCGCATGTTAAATATGCTCTAAGAGAAAGATAAATAGAGCTAAAAACTTTGATGTCCTAAAATATTATCATCTAGATTTGTGAGACCCAAAGTCAGCCTCTAAGCATCTCCCTTTTCTCTCTAATCCCTCTTCTTTGCAACCAGCCTAGCAGAGACACTTTGGAGCAGCGTCGGTGAGACACTAGAGGGGCTGTTGAGAGCTTCCTAAACGTGACATGTTTATACCGCCTGTATACGTATGTAACGTGTAATTGTAACCTGTCATGCAGATATATAAACAGATCAAGGATGTGGGCGATTTCCACACCAAAAACCCCAAACACTTCTTTTATCGTGGTATTATAGCCTCACCCCACACCTCCGCAAGTCCATTCGCATCGCCGTGATTTTCTCCATGCCACCATGTGCCTCTTCCATGCCATCATGATGACATCCTCCGCCCTCCAGGTGTCGCAACTCTCTGGAGCGACGGTTTCCTCCTCGGTTGTGTTCGTCCCCAACCGACATTGTTCTAATCATCCTTGTTCGCCTTGACACCGGCAATTTCTTGTTGTGGAAGGGCCTTGCCCTTCTGAACCTTGCCGACGCTGGCCTTCATGACTACATCGATGGCACTGAGGCGGTGCCCACCAAGACGCTCTCCCAAAGGGAAGACATGGACAAGGTGGATGTACCCAACCCAATGTATGCTCGCTGGTGATCGTGGATTAGCGGGTTCTCAGTTTCATGATTGACTCGATGGAGCCTGATATTTCATGCCAGCTTATTTGTTGCAAAACTTTTTTAGCGGTTTGGATGGCTGTCCACACCATGTTTGGTGCCTGGAGCCACGCCAACATTCGTCACATCCACCGTTGATGAGGGGTAATCTCGGAAATGCCCACTTTTATGGTCATGGGTTTTAGGGAAAAGGGTGCTCTAGTGATTTTGTCGTTTTATCAGACAAATAAGGGAGGCGAGGTTTACCCAGGTTCAGGCCCTCGTAGAGGAAACCCTACTTCCTTCTTGTCTAATGTGGACTCTAGATCAGACAAATAAGGGAGGCGAGGTTTACCCAGGTTCAGACAAATAAGGGACTGCAAAGTCTCCAGGTTGCTAGATGCGATCTAGCTTACGGCGGATTGTTATGACAAGATTGCGGACTCTAGATCTATTGTGTCTATTGTGGTGATCTCCGTTGGATCATCCTAGACTTTATATATGGGGATGCTAGATCTTAGCTACCAATATGAGTTGGTTACAAGTTGGTGTTTGTATAGAATCTAATCTTAGACTTCCCTTGTCTTGTGCGATCGGAGTCGGTGTCCTTATAGGCTTCGTATTTTTTGAACTATCATGAGCTTCATAGATCTTGGTATGGCCTCATGTGTACCTTCCGTTGGACCACACCATATATGCCACTAGTGGGCACCTGAAGGGCCATGCCCATGTCAGTAGACCTCGAGTGTCTAATCGAATCGAATATTTGGGTGGAGACTTTGAAGCATCAAGTGCATAGTCGAAGTTGACAGTATCATAGGGTGAAGGTACTGATGGAAACAAACACAGCCCCTTTTTGTTGGGACTCCAAGTGCAGAGTGTTATAGCAAGCTTCTTTTCCCCATAAGAGTGACTCGATGGTTTATCTCGAACTCTCGAGGAATTGTTTGATATTTGTATTCTCCTCTTCAAGCAACCTATAAAGTAAAATAATTTGTCTTGTGTCCCCACCTCCATCAAGTGGTTGTCAATCATAAGGTTTCGTATTAGTAATATGAAATAAAATATATAATAAAGTAAATAAACTAAATCAATACAAACTAGATGATATTGAAGATAATAGAGTTGTTTTTGGATTTTTATGACTGATTGCAAGTAGAGAAAGTATTTTTGTATTTTCGAAATAATAAATTGCAGAAATTATCAATGATAGTAGATGCAATGAAAAGGTGTTTCTTATGATAAAAATGGACCAGTGTTCATGGGTTCACTTGTCTACTCTCTTTTTAGGTTGTAGTGATCATAAAACAATTCATAAATGATAAAAATTCATGGAAATTCTATAAGTGATTGATGAAAATAATTAATATGGGCATCATATTCTAATATTGAGATGGAATACATCTCTCTCTTATACTCCTTAAGAAAAATAAATCTCCATGCAATCTTGATTTAAGAACAAATCAGAGTATAGCTTTAAGCAATATTATATGATGTTTGAAGTACAAATATGCTACCTTGATCTAACCAGATCATCACACTGTCACGTGATAACTATAGAATGTGATTTCACTTTATCCCTGATGAGGCAGCAAATAGAAAGAATTAAGTCGATCGGATGGCCGAGGAGCAAACGAGCATGGGTGGCATGCCCACCAGGCCTAGGCGCGCCACCTAGGCTCGTTTGTCCCTCCTAACCCTCCTGGTGAGATTCCAGTGCTCAAGATGCTTCTCGTGGATAAGTATTGGTATTCCCAAAATTGCAGGTCCATTTGAATTTATATAGGTCCTAAAACATCAAAAATATTGAAAATAGGGTTTTCTGCCCTGCAGGGTTATAGCCAAAATAAAGGGGGCTTCTAGCTGGCGGTCGACCGCGTGTCCGAGCCTTTGCATTCAGGTTCCCGACCAAGTTTGTTTCTGTATCTGTCCAATCATGAAATTCCCTTTTGGGAAAGAACAACGCCACATAACATTAGCACCCTCTCCCTCTCCAGCTAGCGTGGACGTGAATTCTGTTTTCCCGCGCTTCTTTTATTCCCTTTCCGTACAATTCCCTTTCTCTGACGCTTTCTCCTTTTGTATGGTTTTCTTTTACAATTCTGGGACAATGATATTTTAGGATAAAAAAGAGGTAAGGGAATAACACTTTCAAGAAGATTGAGTTGTCACTTTGAACAGTTAAGATATGCCATATTTTCCCGTGTTTTCTTTAAAATATTTAAGTCCTTTAGAACATATTGTTTGTAAGGCAGCAACAACAGCATGCACCGTGCACGTAAAACACATGAAGCATTGTCCTGCGACACCGACAAAAATGTCGCATACACATGAACTATAAAAAGAGTTCACATAACTTGTTCAAAAACATATAAAAAGGAAAAATGTTTGTAACACAAGTTCTACGCAGAAGTTGATACATTATAGAGCATGTAGAAAAACATCTAAAACACAAGTAGCCCAGCAACACATAAAAGGATCCATTTGATCACCTTGGACGCGAGGATACAAATTGTTTTCGACGAATGATGTAATGTACTCCCTCCGTCCCATAAAGGATGCCAGAGGGGTATATCAACGTTGACTTCACATAAAAGTCCATAACACATCCAAAACCATTCATATTTGTCCCAAATTTGATGTTTCAAAGTTCACATCTTGTCTTCTCCTTCCTCTTAGCCGCCCGCCACACCTCGGAAGTCCGCCGCTGCTCCGCTCACTGCTAGAGGCCCCACGCGGGGTCACCCCACCTGTCCATGCTCGTTGTAGGAGGAACCCCGTGGGGCTCGTCCTGTTCTGCCCGTGAGCCGCGCCATCGCTCTGCTCGCCAATAGAAGAATCGAGCCAAACCACACCAACGGAGGGTTGGTACTGGCGGGGAGGAGCAAGGCCGTGCAGCTCCTGCTCTCACTCCCATTCCCGCTCCGGCCTCCTCGTCATGTTCCCATCCGTGATATCGAGCTCGCCACCGGAGCACCAAAGCTCCTCCACCAGCCAAGCTTAGCGCAAGCGCCTTCTGCCCAGCCCCTCACACAGACGCCCTCTTCGCTGTCGTCCCCAACCTACCTGCTGCCGTTCTAGACGGCCCTCGCGAGCGCCCTCCGCGAGCCACCTGCAGTTTCAGAAATGATGAAAAAGTTCAGAGACAATGACAGTGTTAACATAGAGTAGCTGGGTGTGCACGTGTATAGTTTTAGTTAACAGCACCACCCAATCATGCCCATGTTTTGTTGCAGGATCACGCAATCAACTGTTTCAGATGTACATGATCCAGTGCTTATGCTTGGCTATTTAAAGCCTTGCAATACCAATGCATAACTGTGTTGAATCCTAGCATTGCTTTCAGACAGAAACCAAGTTTCATAGACAATGTCAGAAACCAAGTTTGAGTTCAGTACTGAGATATGACCGACTTCTATGCAATAATTGGTAACACGCATAAGCTACGTTTTTCCGTCTACAAAAATAATTGGTGAACATTGGAGTAATTTGGAACTTGGAAATGTGATCATTGTAAATCTTTGGATGCTTGTTGTGTAATGTAAAAAACCAATGGCACAATGAGACACAACAACATGTAACCAGATAAATAAGCACGGAGATGTGCGAGAGCTCAAATTAGAACCCGTCAAGACTAAAATCAATGTGTTCTCTGAATATTATTTTCTTGACATATGGAGAAAAACATGGAGATTAGCATATGGATCAAAACATGGAGATTATTTCAGTTCCTTCATGGCAACCCAATATTAAATTTAACCAGATAGAAATACCTTGATTAAATTCACGATATAAAACACTCACTATTTGCTTCCAAGTTTTATACATCAGATTAATCAAGAAGAACAGAACATAACACATAGTGGTACTGATTATGTTGTCCACATAATGGTTAAAATTACATTTAAAAATGTAACAATACAATGTCCCTAACAACAGTATGAGTTTCATTTGCAAAAAAAACAGTATGAGTTCGAGTCAAAGAATCAAAATCAAGATGAATTTATGTACATGATGAATATATATCAGGGCTTAACAAAATTATGCTAAAACTCACCTAGCCTTGATGATTTACTTGAAAATTCTCAAACTTCTAATTTATGATATCTATGCCTTTTGGGTATTTACACCCATTTTCTTTATTTTCTTCATGTAGTATCTCTATCACGAATTAAAGAAGTTCTACATTGCAATCTTACACACTACTACTTAGATGATTGATGCCATCTAGACGAAGCAATCTATATGCAATAGTACGCTAATTAATTTTGTCCCAGATGTTCATCAAAGAAAGGAAAATGGTCCTTTTGAAAAATTTCACCATATGTCAAATTATAGCTCAATGACATGAACAGGAAACGCACTAGTTTCACTCTTAAACAAATTTACCTACGTCATATTCACTCATTTTCATAGAGATAAACATGAAGCTTTTGGCTAATTATAAGGTTATATCTTTATATTTGAGAGGACCATAGAGTGAACTTTCAATGTTAATAGAAAAATAGCAAATATGTTCACATTCTCTACGCTGAACAGAACAATGTGCCTCAGGTTTATAGGTATATATATGTCTAGTTCAAAATAAGTGACAGTGTTGATCATACTTGGACATATAGTACATAGAGATAACTATAGACAAATTAACCACAACAAAACAAGTTTGCACCGATACCAGGTCCAACATGTATAACTGGTTTGTGTCTGATAGAGAACTCAACAAGATATTGGCTGACTTGATCTCCTTGGTAAGTTTGAGAGCATCATGTTGGGGATAACATGTTTATCACTTTGATAAGCTTAAAAAACTATACTATCATATATTCAAACCATTTTGGTACCTTAAATCGTCTCCTCTCCGGAGCTGGTAAGTATACAATTCCATCTTGATAACTTCTCTAATGTCGAGTTTGCAAAGTACATCTTTATCACATTGATAAGCTTTAAAAAGCTATACTACGATATATTTAGAAGAAATGTGGTGTGTACATCGCTTCCCTATGGGTTTGGTAAATATGTCATCATCACATTGATAAAGTCAACAAACATTGTGTTGACAACTATGTGTTCATTACATTGATTAGAGCTACAAATCTACAGTACATATATTTAAAGCCAAAAAATGGTAGCTATGAAAAATTCCTACAAATGGGTTGGTAAAAATATAATTGCCATCTTGACAAATTGATTATCGTCTGGTTGTGAACTACATATTCATAATCTTGATTAGGACGAAAGAAGTATACTGCCACATACTGACGCTATTTTTTTATATCTATGTTGCCTCCATCTGAGTTTGTAAGTATGTAATCGTCACCTTGTAAATTCAAAAGGGCGTTAGGTTGTTAGGTATGTGTGCATCACATAATAAGCTAATAAAAAACTATATACTAACATGTAATAATGGCATTATGGTACCGATATTTCTACTAGAGATTTTGTAATTAAGCAGTTATCACCTTGATACTTCATCAAATTAAGATTAGAGACTACATCTTGGTCACCTTGATAAGAAAAAAAAGAAACCATATACTGCCATCTACTCAACCCATTTCGGAACCTAAAAAATGTGTCCCGAAGTTGGTAAGTATGAAAACGCAACCTTGATAAATGCATCCATGTCGGTTTGGTTAGTCTGTATTCATGACCTTGATAGATTTTAAAATAAAACCTAGATACCATGTGTGCAAGTAATTATGGTACCTAGATCACTTGCACTAAGTTGGTAACTATGTAGTTGTCTCCTTGATATATTTGTCCACTCCAAAAGTTGGTAAGTATGTAAACACCACTTTTATACTTTCGTGATTATGGTACTTAGATATCCTCCACGGAGTTGGTAAAGTGTGGAGTTCACCTTGATAAATTTGTGAGCATCATATTTCCGATTACGTGTTAATCGCCTTGATAATCTAAAAATCCCTGTACTGCCATGTACTAAAACATTTTTCGCCCTTGAGAAAAAATGCGATCAGATCCAGATTTGGTATGTATGTAAACGTTACCTTGATAAATTCATCGATTTTAGGTTGGTGACTACGTGTTAATTATCTTGATTATCCAAAAAAAATCATGCACTCATGGCATGTAGTTGCCTTGATAAAATTGGCAGCGTCATGTTGGTGACTAACTGTTCATCACCTTGATAAGAAAAAAAACTATGCTACCATGTAATCCGTCAATTTTTAGACCTTGCACAAAAATGGCACTCCCGAAGTTGGTTATCGTTGAAGACCAACATTCATAAATTCATCCTTGTAAGGTTGGTGAGTACATGATAATTGCTTTGATAAATTATAAAAAAACTACCATGCACTGATCGTGTTATGGTGTCTAGACAACATCCAAGGATTTGGTAAGTACGTAATTTACATATTGATAAAATTTATAGTATTATATTGGTGAGTAACTGATTATATGTCCATCGCCTTGATAAAAGGTTAAAAAGACATATTTTGCCATGTACCGGAACCATTTTGGTACATGCATTTGTTGGTAACTATGTTAAAACCGCATTGACAAATCCATATATGTCAGATTGGTAAGTACGTGTTCATCACCTTCATAATCTGGAAAAAACTAACTACCATCTACTCACATTATTTATGTTACCGATATCGCCCTCTGGGAACTTGGTAACTATGAAGTTTCCACATTGATAATGTTGACGATTATGTGTTTATCTCCTTGATAAGCTCTAAAAAATCAATGTTACCATATACTGAAAGCCATTTTGGTGCCCCTAAGTCGCCTATCCAGAATTGGTAAGATTGTACAACGTACTTGATAAATCCACCCATGCAAAAATGTTACTCCAAAGTTAAAATTGTTGTAAAAACCTTCATAAATTCATAATTGTCAGGTTGGTGAGTACATGTTAATTACCTTGATAAAAATAAAAAACTAACTATCATGCACTCATGGCATTATGGTATCTACATAGCCTACAAGGATCTGGTAAGTATAAACCTATAATGCCATCTACCCGAATAATTTTGGTGCATGCAAGGGTTGGTGACTATATTAAAGCCTCATTGATAAATTCATCCGTGTGAGGTTGATGAGTACATGTTCATCACCTTGGTAAGAACATAAATAAATGTATTGGTGACAAGAAATCTAACAAGTTGGTAAATGCTGAGGTAGTACTAACAAATGGACACCAAGGGTGGTAAACAATTATAAAAACACTTAAATAAAACACATCAGTGACACATTGGTAACTACAAAAAGTAGATAACTTGATAAGAACATCACACTTGTGCTGGTGACAATTAAAATTTTCAAGTTGGTAAAAATGCTGAGGTACTACTAACAAAATGATCACCATGGTCAGTAAACAATTAAGTAAAACACTTACACAAATACGTCAGCATGATAAGAATATCAAAGATAAAGCCAATGCATATAGCTAGTATAGTTGTAAAATTTCCTACTTATTTATGCAAGGAATTAATTGAGCTAGGAAGGATTTCCAACTCAGCTTAGCACAAAATATCTACCTTCCAGATAAGAAGCAGCACATGCATTAGAATTCATCCTAACTAGGCTACAACACTATGCATTTGAATTCATCCTAACACCTCATGTTGTTAGGTACGTGTGCATTACATAATTTACTAACCAATTTTTCAAGACGTCTAGAAGTAATATTCTTAGGATCTAATAGATCTGGGAGGGCATATAGAACATGTAACATACTAATTTTGAGGCACCAAAAATATTCATGCTAACAAACAAACATATGAGTCGAGCTCTTGTTAGTGGGTGCTATTAGTCTGGTTCTGAATGTCATGTTGATGAAGTTTCTACATTAATAAAATAAGCTAAGTGATGTAATTGACAAATCATGCAATTAATCAAACAAGATAGGCTTGCGGGTATTAGGATGTCATCCTCAACTACCTTTGACAGTAGTAAAATATCTAATAGTAGAAAACACCAATCAGATCTAGAGCATAAAACTCAAAAATCTCAAATATCAATTCAACACAACACCATATTTAATGTTGGTTTGGCTACAAATCCATCACAACCTGGTTTATATGTATTTCTAAAAATTTACAGTCATAATATCCTCTACAATACCCTCATAATTAAAGGATCTGTGAATATGGTAGCTAATTTGGAATTCATAACTAGAACACTGTCCAAGCTATCATATGTCCAACAAAGTTAGCATGCAAGTACAGCACATTGGCCTCTGTTGCAATCTACGCAACATTTAGCCTATTTGGCTACAAAGAAACTAATATTGCATTAGCTTACTTATTGATCAGATTGGACATGCATAACTGAGGACAGGCAAAAATGGAGGCTTACCTTGATACACCAAAGGGGAACCAGCTGGAGGTGGTCGTAGATGACCTACTGCAGGTGCAGGAGCTCACCGACGGTGTCGACGACCAACAGCTAGTGCAGGAGCTCAGGTAGTTGTCCACGAGAAGCAGAAGAGGGCCACCTTAGGGAGCGAGAGAAGGGAGAAGCGGAGCTACCTCTCTAGGCAGATTAAGATCGCCTACGCCAGCGGCTAGGCGGGATGAAGAGATGGGGGAGGTTTGGAGGACAGAGGAGAGATGGGCGAGCTCTAGAGGACGGAGCAGAGCTGGGGGAGGGGGTCGTCGGGGGGCTGGGAAGAACGCGGGCTTGGGGACTCGGCGGTCAAAGCTGACGAAAAGGGAAGTGGCCAGTGGGGAGAGATGCAGCATGAAAAGGAATTGACTCGCGTGTGCGTGAGCGCTTCATGCGGAAGTGACCGCAGCGCACGGTCGACTGCCCAAGATAAAATCCGAAAATAAAGGGGATCATGGGTAAATACCCAAAAGTCAATATAAAACATGGATATAACATTATATATAATGCAAATATGTGGGAAAACATGTTAATAAATTACAAAGTTTATGTATGCATTTTACATGCATTAACATCTCCAAGCTTAACCTATGCTCGTCCTTGAGCATGAAGGTGATAAAACTAAACATGGACTTTGGAGTTTGTTACCTTAGCTTCCTTAATTATCATGTAGAGTTCATAGGATCAATTCCTTTCAATGAAACATAATATGCAAGTGTACTATCAAGTTGTATATTTTACACATCTATAAATATGTTGAACAATAAGTGATGGTGATAAAACAAATGATGAACGAAATAAAATTTTAAGCACATTTTGAAGAACATATAGAATTAGAGACTCTTTTCATGATTGGCATTGGTGTTTTCATGCCTTTATTTTTGGGCTACTTCTTAGTTTCATGCCCTTGACTAGAAGACTCACTTCTTAGTTTTATGTCTTACCTTGAGATGTTTTGCATCCCGTACTAAAAGTAAGCATTGAATACATATGTTAATCCTCGATAAACAATGAAAAATAGAGTTTTGAGCTATGTAATTCATGTCAACAATACTAATAAGGATGGGGTTCCAAGTATCTTTTATTTAACCTTGGTTTCTAAGCTTCATATGGTTTATGTGCTAAACATCTTACAAGTTGATTGTTTCATGCACCTAGTCTATGACCTTGCACTCGTCATGCTACTGAACTTAGGCCTATCATTGTATACTCATGTTGGTCTATGAAACCGCATCACTGAAGTACCTCTTGCCCCTGTCTAGCTATATTCCCCCCTTTTTGGCATTTATTTATTTGCTTATTTATTCATTTACCATAAAAGATAATATAATTCCTTGGTTGTGTTCAAGGTGGGAGGGGGAAGTATCTCTACTCCAGAAGAACAAGAAAAATAGACATATGAATCATATCAACAAGGATCATCATGATGTAAGTTTCCACCATGTCATGCATGGCTTTGGCTTGCGGTTCAGGAGTGTTTTCTACCAACATGCCTACTCTAGTGTGCACACTTCATTTCACATCAATGCAATCCATAGGTAGAACTTAAATATGATTAATATTCAACATTTAATATTGAAATCTTTGTGCCATGCTAGTCATGGTTTAGCTAACAACCACTAATAAGATGTAAAGCACAAAATTTTCCATAGTGGTATCATCCCAAAACATACTTTCTTATGAGCTTTAAAATACATGAAAAAGGATGTTTTTAAGAGTGTTTGGAGGATTAACATACATAATATACTTGAAAGTAGATTTTTCCACAAGTAGGTGTTTATGCCTAGTCTAGTTTCAAGAGGCTTAGCACAAGTCTTATCTTGTGTAGAAAAGGCTTAGCAAAAAGAGATCTAAAGAGTGTGCCATCTAGTTTATAATGTCAACATTTATTTTATCACCTTGCTTCTTAATGTTGAATATAAATATGCACAAGCAAAGGATAAAAATTAATATGCATAAAACAGATCATTCTTCATATAAAGTACTTGAGCTTAAGAACTAAACACAACATGAATTTCAACTTTTGTTTTTATCTCCCCTTTTATTTTATTCCATGTCATTCTTTTTCAGTTTTAATATCATTAAGGTAAAGTTTATTTTCAGTAGCTGATCATAAACATTTATAATAATGGTGGTGGTGGTCTTTTTAATGCAAAACAAAAATAAAACAACAAAATAGATGCTCCAAGTTTCTACGATAGTTCTATGTTGCTTAAAAAACAAAGTTTAGAGGTTTGCAAACCGAGAGTTGAGTTGGTCCAGTGGGGTGCCTTTGGCATCCCCAATCTTATGGTTTTCACCATCCTTGGATTTCTCTTGGTGTGATGTTCCTCTATTCCCTGTAAAAAAACTTCAACACAAAACTTTTTCTTCCATGTCTTTTCTGAGAGGTGACATTACTAGCATAAGAATATAATAGTTGTTGCATATATATCAAATAAAAAATTCTTTCTAAATTTTTCAGCAAGCATATAATGTTCCTACATATCCCTAGCATATAATATGACGCATACAAATCATCTTAGGACACTTGGGAATGGTTAAAACAAAACATGGCGGAATTTGTCCAGATTTTTAGCAACAACAAAAGGAATTTCGTTTGCCCACTTATACATGTCAGAAATTTTATCCAATTTGTGTTCACACATACCATGAAAAGTTGTAAATGATGTATGAATTTGAGCTCAATCGGAGTTACAAAAAAATCAGACAATTCACGCACTAAGAACTGTTCTGCAGAAATTTGCTACTCCATATGTTTAGCAACTTTTAAAACATCCAAAATGGGTTCCACTTGGTACTTTATTAAAAATTACAGAAAGAAAATAAAAAAAATCTTTTGCTACAGCAATATTTCAAAACAAAATCCAAAAGAAAAATAACCGGGCTGCCTCCCGCAAATATGTTTGTTTATAGCCATATAGCTAGGCTTTACTTGGTTTAGGTGATGTGGAACTCATGGGATAGCTTGTGCTTCTTAGCTACCTCCTTCTTCCTTGGAAAGTGTTCCATACACTTCTTGTGAGGAAATTGAAAATTCACATTTCCTTCTTTTATATCAATGACTGCCCCTATGGTTCTCAAAAAAGGTCTACCAAGTATTATAGGAATTGAGGTATTCCTCCCCATATCTATGACAATAAAATCAACAGGTACAAATGTCACATGTAATTCAACCATAATATCTTCAACTTTTCCTAGAGAATTTTTAGTTGAATCATTAGCAAGTAAAAGATCTATTGAGCATTTTTCCATAGGTTTCATATCAAGTAAATCATATAGATGTTTAGATAAAACTAAGACACTAGATCCTAAATATAGAATAGCATGATATGTCTCTTTTCCAATAGTGATTAATACCTTGGGGATCCATACATCCCAAAGCTTAGGTGGTATCATAGCTTCCCTATTATATCTTTTAATCTTTTATTTTATAACATAATTTTCTAGGTAAGAACCAAATCCTACTTGATGACCTTTAAAGGATGGATCATTAGATTTTTTTGAAACAAGTTAATGAGTTCATGCAAACTACATTTATCAAGATCAAGTATAGGTTCTTTTGTTTCACTTAACATTTTAACTTCTTCTACTTGTTTAGCATTTGTAGGTTCTTTTTCATTTTCAATCATAGTAGTTTATCTATCCTCTTTTAATGGTTCTTCTACCACTTAGATCTTGAGTTGTGCTAATAGTGGCTCAAGGATATCATTATAATTCATTAATTCATTGTAAATTTCTTCCAAAGATGGTGTACTTGTGGTCATGATAATAGAATTCATACCTATTGTGGGGCCCCCGGATTAATCCTCCGAGAATCCCTGTTATGCATACAACCACGATCCCATGATCAGTTAGTCGTAGCACATAACATACAAGTATCAAAGTAAACATCCAATACATAACGAACACCTGCCATACCTTATTTGCCAGTATGGCTACATCGATCAACATCAGCGGAACTTCATTAAGCGTAGAGCCCAAGCCATGCCTTAACCTACATGCAACTGACTAGGCGAACGTCCTAGCTCGCATAGTCGCCCACATCACCTTCTTCTCGATATCTGACCAAGTTAATAGCCAGGGACAATGCCAGTGAGTACTTTGAATGTACTCGCAAACCACCTTAAGAGAGTAGTAGAAACAAGGAGGTATGCAATATGGCTGTGGTAGCAGGAGGGCTCCAAGCGGGGTTCTTTTCTAAAATAGTTTCTCTTGTAGATATGGCATCTCCATATCTTTGTTAAAAACTTTTGTAAACCATTTTGGAAACCTTTTGAAAAGTTTTGTAAACACTAGGATTGGGGTACCCATTTGTTCCCGTCTTCAGGTCGTCCCACGACCAAACTCCTTTCTCCTCCTTCTGACCATCCCATGGTCAAAACCTTTCTCCTTTACGACCATCCCATGGTTAAAACATTTCCAAAGCCATCTCTTTTCTGAAATCCTTTTTGCAAAAAAAACCCAGCACCGCTCTACATAACCCTTCCCAACCGTCCATGACTGCGGACACGGCTATTCGAATAGATTTACACTCTGCAGAGGTTGCATACTTTACCCACACTATCCGGGTACACTACCCTGATCTACACTGATCGTGGGTCGAGTAACCGATCAAGACTCTCCGGATTCCCACTCCAATATAAGTTCCAACCCTATGAGTGTTGTTCCCCTCAAAACCGGGACGTCGGGTACCAAGGACCAACCAGAGCGCATTTTACACTTCAATAGTGGGCGCTTTCAATGAGGGGCTCATAGTAATGCATGGCTACCCGCAGACAGTTCGTTCCTTCTCCAGGTCGATGTCCCACATGGACCTTTATGGGAGATGGCCTAGCCTTCGGGGATCGCGACCCCTGTAGTAGTTGTGAGGCAGCTTATACCAGAATAGACAAACATCAAATCCAGCCCTGTCCCATTCCAAAGTAATGTGGTTGCACGGGGTTAATTGTTCTAGCAAAACTGCGAAGAACCGGGTGTGTTTTTGTAAACCTTTTTCCTCCATCTTTCCTTCAGCATTTTCTAAAACAAAACCTTTTCTTTCTCAACATCTCTTGGGAGGTCCCACCTCACCAAGGTTTTATCATTAAACTTTTGGTAAAACTTATTCGGGGGTCTTCCAATCCTCTAGCTTTGCTTTGGCTAAAACGGGGTCTCTAGAGGGTTATGGTGATATACACCATCTATTCTACTAGGGGCCAGTAGGTGTCATCAAGGGGTTTGTACTTAATAGTACAAAAATGTAATAGTTCAGAGGAACCAAACCACTACCATATATACATCAACATATAGTAAAACAATGCAGTTTTAATAAACAGTAGAGAAAACATGCATAAGTAAAATAGCATGACAAGGCTTATGAGAAAGGAGGTGGCTTGCCTGATGATCAGCAATATGGCAATATGTCCTGGGGCTTCTTCTTTAGATAACCAAGAATACCAATTATAAAAAGATCTCTTCTTCTCGACGTTAATACATGCACAACTACCGTCGTCATCGAGTATATATGCTAACAAGCAAGACCACAATCAAAACAAGGCATGCAAGTGGACATTCACACAGCAAGAAAGTGGACAATACAAGTAAAATATTCAGTAGGTTTTGAGTGGTTGGGTTTAGAACCATTGCAAAAACCCTATTTGCAGTGGTGAGATTTCCTTTATTCGAGAAATGGTCAAAACCACTAATGAAGGGGTTTGGGACCAAGGACTGGGTAAGTATGGTATCAATGTGCAACCATAAAACCATCAGGTAGGTTTTGACAAAACAAGACCAACAAAAGTGGTTTCATGATTTTATCACTTTTTCTTTAATTTCTTATGAATATTCTAGTGAAATAAACTCTAGTTTTAGGAGATAATTCACCAGAAAAGTTCTGGAGCTCCAAATTTTTTTCCTTGGATGGTTAGGTATTACTTGATGTAATTGTTCACTGAGAGTTGGAATCATGTGAAAATAATTACCAGAATGCCCTCAGTAAATTCCCAAAGGCAGTTCTGGAGCTATTTTGTATTTTTCACCAAATTAAAACTACAAAAGCTTTTGTGACTCACATGGAACATGGTAGATGTTTTGACCATCTTTCTTTAGCAATTGGAATCACCCAATTTGGAGTTACAGAGTTACTGAGGTGATTTTATTAGTGAGTTAACTAAGCCTCATGATAAATCCACAGGGTATTAGAACTTATGGGCTCCTGGGGTTTGATAGATATTGGTATGCAGGTATATAGGGAGTTCGAATTAGGGTAGAATATATCAAGGTATGGCCTAGGGAATTTTCTAAAGGTAGATATGGATGGATTTTGTTATTTTTACTAGGGTAAAAATAGGGTTCACCTTGATAGGAGATAAATGCTAATTGATAGGTATAGTAATAACCTTTCAGGGGAAGTTTGTTTCATCATATTTGAACATGTATAGCTCACTGTGGAATTTATCTAGTGCAAAATACACTTTTTTGTAGATTTATTTTCAGAAAATAAGGAATATTGTTTTGGGCAAGGTTCTTGCTCTACATGTTTAACAAAACATGTGTTTACATGTATATATTTTTATCTGGGCAAAAAAGAGGGTAGTATTCATTTTATCTTGAATTAAACCTTGCAAGTAAATTTGGAAAGAGTATAATTAGATAAAAGAAAAGGGGAGGAGAGGCTCCCGGGCCAGATCCCGGGCGGAACTCGACCGAGGGAGTGGATTCGGCCCACGATGGGGCGAAGCCAGTGCGCGGGAGGCACGACTTGAAACTGCCAGGCGGGGCCCGATCTTCAGCGTCAGCGGGGGCACGAAGGGGTATCGGCGAACGAGGGTCGTTGGATTAAAGGGCGATCGACGGCCATGCGTCCGTCGTCCACCTCACGACGGCGCCGACAGACTGAAACCCTAGCGAAGCTCGGGGAGCGGCGGCGCGGCTCACCTAGGGCTTGGGGGAGGTCGGGGAGGCTACAGGGTGACGCGGTCGACGACGACGACTCCAAGGATGGGCGGCACAGTGGGGTTTGATGAAGAAGGGCGTCACCTGCTTCTGCCACCGCGAGATCTGCTTCGGTGCTCGCCGGAGAGACCGCTGCGGTTGCTGCATGTCGAAGACAAGGACGGGGTTGGCTTTAGGGGAGCAAGGGGGTTCCGAAATAGCAGCTTGCATAGGGAGGGGAACAGGGATGGGAGCACCACGAGCAGATCTTGGCAATGGCCGAGATGCTCCTTTTTCTACTTCTCTTGAGTAGATAAGAGCAAGGTAGGAGGAGAGGGGGCTCTAGGAAGTAAGTGGAGGGTAAGGGAGCAAATGAGAGGCAGAGGAAGGCGCGGGGTGGCTTGGGGGTATTTAACCCGAGGAGGGATGGTGTAGGATGGACAAGGTCCATGGAGGGCTTGAGAGGAGGAGCTTCCCAGGGATTGACTCATAGGGGTGGTGGAGTGGTCGTGTGGGGCCAATTTGCTCGACCAGCAGAGTGGAGGCGAAGGGGTGGCTGTTGTTGTCTTAATTCCACAAGATATTTATGTCCCCTTCTCTCTCTAAGCATTTGGGGTTAGTGCGGAGGGTGTTGTTGTATAATTACCTATTGGGGCACGGTCAGGAGGGAGTGAGTTTGATGTGCAAGATGGGTTGATCAAGTAGGTTGGTGTTTGATGGGGTTTTTCTTGGGGTTTTGCTTGGTTTGTTTGAATTTGATCCAATGGTGCTTATGAAGGAAGTTCAATTTTTTTCATATGACAAGGCAGGAAGATGGTACTGGTAGATATATGAGGTCAATGTAGATATCCAGGAATTATTTGGGATTTTTCAGAGAATTCTAGATGCACTTTATATCAATTATTCAAATAGTGCAGAAATAGTTTTTAGAAATTTAGGTATTTTTGAATTGGACAAGTTCAGTTTTTGATGTGAGATGGTCCCAAATGTGCATACACACTTAGGGGAATTTTCCCAAGATTTATTGGAAGATAAAAGTATTTAAAACAATTAGTATTCCAATTCAGCCATTTAAGAAAATGGGCAAAAAGAAATAATAAAGCTCTTCAAAAATATTTATTTTTGGAGTGAGAAGATGGGGTATGATATGTGGACCTCAATTGAGCCAAAAGTTGGGGAAGTGTTTTGGCAAAAACCAAACTTTCCTTTATGGAAGAAGTTTTGGAGATTTGGTCTATTAAAGAGATTAATTAGATTTGGAGCCATAATAATTATGGATAATATTTGATAAATCTTGATGATCAAGGTAGATGATGTGCACAAGGTGTAACAAGCATTTTAAACCTTGAGATTTGGAGAATCCAAGTTGATTTTGGTGAAAGCTAGAGATTTAAGGATCTTGGGTAAGATTGTTTTCATGCCAACAAAACCTTGTTGGAGCTTGGAGCTCAGATCTCCCCTTGGGGCATGGATTAGATGGATGGATACACCAAGTGATGTAAATCAACGTGGTATAGAGGTTTGAGCTTGATCTTGCTTGAGTTCACCAAGAATTGATTTCAAACTTTGAATAAAATAAGCCTGCCAAAGCAGATTATCAACTAGCCTTCAAAACCTTGTGGGATTAAGAGGCACAAGGATCCACTTGGAACAAGTGGAGTAGATATTTATAGACCTATATGAGTAGCACACAACCATGCAAAGATTTGGTCCATAGAAGTTTGGATGATGGTGTGAGCTTCTGTCAAAGTGGGTATGTTGACTAGATTTGCAGGAATAGTTAATTTCTTGCCTGCAAAACCATCAAGAACAAGTGGGTTGGAGGATGATCTAACCAATGGGAAGAGTGGTCCTTGGCAATACTTAGGATGGTTAACAAGATGGTTCAGATGCAATTTCAAAAAATTAACCAGAAAGGGAGGCATTCAAAAAGGTGATGTTGGAAATAGTTTCCAGACTTAGGGTTTTTGACTAGAGCAGGAGAGGGGATGTTTTTAGTGGGTTGCAAGGTTCCCAAGCATCATAAAGTGGATGATGTTGAAGTGTATATGAGTAGAAAGGATCCATGCTTGATATGGTTCTTCATTGACTTGGAAGCTTGTAGAATTAGATCAGTTCAGAGCTGATCTGGTTAAGGGTTTTAGATGATTACTTAGTAGCTAGGGATCAAATCCAGATTGTATTCTTTCTTATGGTTTGGTGAGTTTAAAGTATATTGATCCCAGGGATGAGCTCCTAGAGTGGCTCATACTACTTCCTAAGCAATCAAGTCAGACAGCAGATCATGGCAATTCATCAGACAGAAGATCAAGGCAATTCATCATATAGCAAATCGAGGCAACTCATCTTATAAACTAAGCAATCCTCCACTGGATTTACCATCAAGCCTAGCTTGAGGTAAGGTTGGGGCATTTTGAAGATGTTGGATTTTGAATAAGATGAGAGTCCTTGGTATCTCTACCAAGAGTAGAATTCAAAAGCTTTAAAAGGAGGTTTTGAGAAACCTAGAGATAAGAATGGTTGAAGCTTTTGTCTATAAAACATAAGGAGATTATAATAGGTTGCTCTCCATAGATTAGGGAAATAGAAGCTATTAAAAGGGTGGGGGTTGTAAAGGTATCTTGGCTCAGGTTTTGAAATGCCGGAACATTTGAGAATATGTAAAATGAGCCAGGACAGTTTTGTTAAATAGGTTTTGTCAACTGATGTTGAGGTAAGGAGTATATCTTCTAATACACATTCATAAGCATAAACATTGTCAAACAACAGGAAAACACTTCATCACTAAACAAGAAAAAGTGTTTGTTCCCCCTGATTTTTGCATTCTGGACAACTAATTAGGGTTGCTGAAATTGGGATGTTACATACCCTTCCCCCTTAAAAGAATCTCGTCCCGAGATTCGGGGGAGTAGGTTTAGGGGATGTTGTGTTGGAGTTAGCGTCCTGGGCTTCCCGCATACTAACTTGTCGAATTTGTCTTTGACCAGGGTCACTGGAATGGTGAGGTTGTACCTCAAACCTCTGGGATGCACGTGTTGAGCAGGCTTTAATCAGGATTTGTGAGGAGTGATCTTCCTTCCGTAAGGATTCATGGCGTCACTCTTAAGGGATTACCGTACCCTAGTTTACGTCTTTGGGTCTATCTGTTGGATTGCTTCCGGCAGAGGGCTATTCTATTTTGTGGGAAAGACACAGTCTTTCCCCCCTTAGGGTTAAACTAGGGTGGCTCGGAGCTAACGTAGTCCTTCCTTCTGGGTGTCATCAGATGATGTTAGGTGGATATCACAATCTTCTTCTCGGAGTTGAAATCTTCTAATGCCATCTGCGAACTAGGTGCTATGAGGCTTATATACTACTTTTCCCTGTACTTAGCTGATCAGAGTAGTTGAATTAACTGATCGTCCAAACTGTTTAGAACTAATGGGGTCAGCGAATCTGTGGTCCCTTAGGGTGATCTTCAGCTAAAGTAGCAAAGAGACTTCGTAGGATCTTCAGTTAGTTTCTCCTCTGATAACTCGCGGGTGGTTGTTTGGTGGAATGATGGTGTATCCGAAGATCTCGGCTGAAGTATCCTCTGGTAGACAATCTTCTGAGGATTGAGTGGAAAGACGTAGTCTTTCCACCTTAGAGCTTCACTAAGGTGCTTTAGGAGTGGTGAGATCTTCTGTCTGGGAGCGTTGACCTGATGTTAGCGGAAGGCTGTATCTTCTAGGAGTCTTGAGCTGGGGTCTTCGAGTGACATCTTATCGCTTAAGCCTTATCGGGGGGTTTCTAAATGAATGTTTAAGGAGTTTGCTCGGCACAAGTTAGCGGTTTACGTCTCTTCTTGCTAGTAGTTAGTCAGGGTGGAAGCAATCAGTGTTAGGTAAGCGATCTTCGTTGGCATTTCTTGCGTTGCTTCTGCTTGATGGCGGAGTGGACTCGTTGTCTTCACACTTCCTAATCATCTGACTTCAGGGGCAGTTCTGACCTTCTAGGGAGGATCATTCCATTAGTTTGGGTAGGGTCAACTAGATTAATTAGTTTGGGTAGGGTCGACTAGATTAATTAGTCTCCCGTCGGTTTAGGTAGGTTCAACTATAATAGGTAGTCTCCTGAAGCGGTCGGAACCTCTAATATACCCAAGGTCAGTGTAGTTAGGTGGTCACTTCTTGTCCTGGTTGACTTATTGGGTGGTTTCTTGAGGATATTTTTGATCCTTCGGTGGTTGACTTCCGGCTTCAACGGGATTCTTGTTGTAGTAGACTGAGGAACACGGGAGTGTGGTGCTATTGACGAGTCTTGCGAGGTGAGTTTGACGAGGTATGCCGTCCTGCTGAGGCGAAATCTTCTAGTTGATTCTGACTTGACAATGTCGAACTTCTAGTTCTGGCGATGCTTTTCCTCTCATATACTCTCGAGGTTAGTCTAGATCTCATTACCGACATCTAACACAGGGGTTTCCTGAGTTACTAGGTGGGTTATCGCTCCTCGAGTCACATTTTTAAGGAGGTCAAAGCAAACCAGAGCATACAAACAAGGTGAATAGAGAGAGGGGATCGCAATGTCCTCGGCAACAACACACATCAAGCGACACAGGATGCACTTAGGCAAGCAAACACGGTCAACGCTAGGGACCAAGGAGTTAACTACTCGCGATGTAGGAGAAATCATATTCTTAGGACTATTGACCCTAGATATTGTCTTTCTTTAGGTCGGATTCACTATCTTGCCGATAAATCCTTTGTCGTATCTTGGACGCTTCTTGATAGTGCAACACATGATGTCTTTTGATTATGAGGATTTCGCTAGTAGAGCGATATTGTAGTCTCCTTGTGTTTGCTAGTAGTTGCTTGTCTTCATCTTGTTCTCATTGTATTCATCGGGTTCTAGATCCTAGTTATTTAAAATCCGTAGGTTTGAAGTTTGGACGAGAGTTAGAGGAAACCATTTTGGAAAGCATTTACTTAGAGTAAGAGAAGAAGTAGAACTTTTTGAAAGTCATTGAGAAACTAGTTTTCGAAAGCCAGGGTTTTCAAAATAAGGTTCCTGTCTAGCGACCATGCTAACTAAGGTTCTCGTACAGTCAGGATGGCTCTGATACCAAGTCTGTGGGCCCCCCGGATTAATCCTTCGAGAATCCCTGTTATGCATACAACCACGATCCCATGATGAGTTAGTCGTGGCACATAACAGACAAGTATCAAAGTAAACATCCAATACATAACGAACACCTGTCATACCTTATTTTCCAGTATGGCTACATTGATCAACATCAACGGAACTTCATTAAGTGTAGAGCCCGAGCCATGCCTTAACCTACAGGCAACTAACTGGGAGAACGTCCTAGCTCGCATAGTCGTCCACTTCACCTTCTTCTCGATATCTGACCAAGTTAATAGCCAGGGACAATGCCAGTGAGTACTTTGAATGTACTCGCAAACCACCTTAAGAGAGTAGTAGAAACAAGGAGGTATGCAATATGGCTGTGGTAGTAGGAGGGCTCCAAGCGGGGTTATTTTCTGAAATAGTTTCTCTTGTAGATATGGCATCTCCATATCTTTGTTAAAAACTTTTCTAAACCATTTTGGAAACCTTTTGAAAAGTTTTATAAACACTAGGATTGGGCTACCCATTTGTTCCCGTCTTCAGGTCATCCCACGACCAAATTCCTTTCTCCTCCTTCCGACCACCCCATGGTCAAAACCTTTCTCTTTTACGACCATCACATGGTCAAAACATTTCCAAAGCCATATCTTTTCCGAAATCCTTTTTGAAAACAAAACCAGCACCGCTCTACAGCAACCTTCCCAACCGTCCATGACCGCGGACATGGCTATTCGAATAGATTTACACTCTGTAGAGGTTGCACACTTTACCCACACCATCCGGGTACACTACCCTGATATACACCGATCGTGGGTCGAGTAACCGATCAAGACTCTCCGGATGCCCACTCCAATATAATTGCCTACCCTATGAGTGTTGTTCCTCTCAAAACTTGGACGTCGGGTACCAAGGACCAACAGGAGAGCATTTTACACTTCAAAAGTGGGCGCTTTCAATGAGGGGCTCATAGTAACGCATGGCTGCCCGCAGACAGTTCGTTCCTTCTCCAGGTCGATGTCCCACATGGACCTTTATGGGAGAAGGCCCAGCCTCTGGGGATCGCGACCCCCTGTACTAGTTGTGAGGCAGCTTATACCAGAATAGACAAACATCAAATCTAGCCCTGTCCCATTCCAGAGTAATGTGGTTGCACCGGGTTAATTGTTCTAGCAAAACTGCAAAGAACCAGGTGCGTTTTCGTAAACCTTTTTCCTCCATCTTTCCTTCAGCTTTTTGTAAAACAAAACCTTTTTCTTTCTCAACATCTCTTGGGAGGTCCCACCTCACCAAGGTTTTATCATAAAACCTTTGGTAAAACTTTTTCGAGGGTCTTCCCATCCTCTAGCATTGCTTCGGCTAAAACAGAGTCTCCAGAGGGTTATGGTGATATACACCATCTATTCTACTAGGGGCCAGTAGGTGTCATCAAGGGGTTTGTACTTAATAGTACAAAAATGTAATAGTTTGGAGGAGCCAAACCACTACCATATATACATCAACATATAGTAAAACAATGCAGTTTTAATAAATAGTAGATAAAAACATGCATAAGTAAAACAGTAGGACAAGGCTTATGAGCAAGGAGGTGGCTTGCGTGATGATCAGCAATATGGCAATATGTCCCTGGGCTTCTTCGTTAGATAGCCAAGAATATAAATAATAAAAAGATCACTTCTTCTCCGCGTCAATACAACCGCAACTATCATCGTCATCGAGTATACATGCTAACAAGCAAGACCACAATCAAAACAAGCCATACAAGTGGACATTCACACAGCAAGAAAGTGTACAATACAAGTATAATATTCAGTAGGTTTTGAGTGGTTGGGTTTAGAACCATTGCAAAAACCCTATTTGAAGTGGTGGGATTTCCTTTATTCGGGAAATGGTCAAAACCACTAATGAAGGGGTTTGGGACCAAGGCCTAGGTAAGTATGGTATCAATGTGCAACTACAAAACCATCAGGTAGGTTTTGACAAAACAAGACCAACAAAAGTGGTTTCATGATTTTATCACTTTTCTTTAATTTCTTATGAATATTCTAGTGAAATAAACTCTAGTTTTAGGAGATAATTCACCAGAAAAGGTCTGGAGCTTAAAAAATTATTTACTCAAATGGTTAGGTAGTACTTGATATATTTGTTCACTGAGAGTTGGAATCATATTAAAATAATTACTAGAATGCCCTCAGGAAATTCCCGAAGACAGTTCTGGAGCTGTTTTGTCTTTTTCACCAAATTAGAACTACAGAAGCTTTTGAGTTGATTCTTAGGGAACATGGTAGGTGTTTTTACCACCTTTCTGTAGAAATTGGAATCACCCAATTTGGAGTTGCAGAGTTACTGAGGTGATTTTATAAGTGAGTTAACTAAGCTCAAAACAGATTAATTCATGATAAATCCACAGGGGATTACAAAATTATGGGCTCCTGGGGTTTGATAGATATTGGTATGCAGGTTTATAGGGAGTTGAAATTAGGGTAGAATATATCATGGTATGGCCTAGGGAATTTTCTAAAGGTAGATATCGATAGATTTTGTTATTTTTACTGTGGTAAAACCAGGGTTCACCTAGATATGAGATAAATGCTAACTGATAGGTACAGTAATAACCTTTTAGGCAAAGTTTGTTTCATCATATTTCAACATGTATAGATCACCATGGAATTTATCTAGTGCAAAATACACCGTTTTGTAGATTTATTTTCAGAAAATAAGGAATACTGTTTTGGGCAAGGTTCTTGCTCTGCATTTTTAACAAAACATTTGTTTACATGTATATATTTTTATCTGGGCAAAAGAGGGCAGTTTTCATTTTATCTTGAAAAAACCCTTGCAGGTAAATTTGGAAAGAGTATAATTAGATAAAAGAAAAGGGGAGTGATACATTGCAAATGTATCTATAATTTTTGATGTTCCATGCTTGGTTTATCCACTTTCTTGTGTTTTATCCACACTTTGGAGTACTTTTCATATAATTTCTAAGACAAACCTATTAATAAGAGCCACAGTGCCAGCTACCTGTTTTCTGCTGTTTTTGGTTCCAGGAAAAGTCAGAAAATGAATATTCTCGGAATTGGACGGGACAAAAGCCAAAGTGCCTATTTTTCAGGAAGTCATCAGATGCCATAATACGAGACGGAGAAGGGATGGGGGTCGGCCACACCACCTAGCCGCGAGGCCAGGCCTAGCCCGCGCCAGGGGGTGGTCTGGCCGACTCCATCACCCCCTCGGCCTCTCCTTCTGCCTATATATTGGCCTCAGGACGAAAACCCTAAGTATCCAATAAAAAATCCACAAAATAGTTTGTAGCTGCCGTCATCTCCATCCCTAGATCGGGAGGGATATGAAACTCTTCCCGACACCCTGCCGGAGAGAGGAATTCACCCTGGAGGCCTTCTTCATCATCATGCAAGCCTACGGTGTGATGCGTGAGTAGTTCATCTCTGGACTACGGGTCCATGTAGTAGCTAGATGGCTGGTTCTCCTCCTTTGTGCTTTCGTGTCTAGATCTTGTGAGCTCCGTTCATGATCAAGATCATCTATTTGTAATTCTGCATGTTGCGTTTGTGGGGATCTGATGGATATTGAGATGCTATTTCAGATTGATTATTGATTCTATCATGTCTTTGTTATTTGTGATCTTGCATGATTTCCACTGTTAGTAGCTATCTTGGCCAAGTAGATGCTAGCAACTCCAAGAGTTAGTATTTATGCTCGGTAGAGGGTTCATGCCTCTGGTAATCTGGGGAAGTGACAGAAATCTCTAAGGTACTAGATGTGATGTTGCTACTAGGGAGAAAACAACAATCCTTTGTTCATAGAACAATCGTATTGTTTACTTTACACGCAATTCATAATGCAATAATTTGTTGCTTGCAACTTAATACTGGAGGGGGTTCGGATGATAACCTGAAGGTGGATTATTAGTCATAGATGCAGTTGGATGGCGGTCTATGTATAATGTTGTAATGCCCAATCGAATCTCAATGTAGTCAAGATGATTAGTATATGCATGTATTGCTTTCTCGATGTTTGTCAATTGCACTGCTCTAATGTGTTCACTCAGCATGTTATCTATCTTAAGGAGAGCCACCTCTAGTGAACTATGGATCCCGATCCTTTTCTTTACATTCAATCTATAAACTGTTTACTACTTTGTGTTTATTTTCTGCAAACTATTACTTTCTTCAATTCGATACGTTTAATCCTTTGTTTTCAGCAAAACTGGTGAGATTGACAACCTCATCGCAAGTTGGGGACAAAGTTCTATGGTTGTGTTGTGCAGGTCTCCACGTTGCTACTAGCACCGGTAGTGCGCCCTGCCAAAGGTCAGCTAGCAGCACCTTTGGGGGTGTTTCCTTGCTCCTACTGCTTCGATTAAACCTTGGTTTCATAATTGGGGGAAACTTATTGTTGTGCTCATCATACCTTCCTCTTGGGGTTCCCCAACGAGCTTGTTAATACACGAGTCAGGAGGCCTCCATTGCCGGCGCGTGGTGGGTTGGAAGCTGTCACGTGCTCGTCGGACACCCCACGGAGGAGCATGCATACGTGGACGCCGTGTCCACCTCAAGCAGCTACGCAACACCACTAGAGTTGGTCTAGATACACGATACAGTGGGCCTTGCCGCCACCCACCAGCTCCTCTTCATCACTAGCAAGCGCATCAAGTGCTCGTACATCGACAAGAAGCAGAGTTGCTTCAGCCTTCATGGTACCGTGCGGTGACACCAATAACCACCTCTTGCCGCTCCTCACGAGCACGCTGGCGACGGGAACATGACAATTGTGCATGCATGGGAAGGAGCATAACGGTCTCATTGTGTCATCGTCGTCAAGGTTGCTGGATGAATTCTAAACTGACATGGTGGGAGGCCGCTTTTGTCCTGGCATGTGGATCCGAGGTGAATAATTAGCCATCAAAGGTGTTAATGATGAGTTCTATGTTGTGTGTAAATGATTACAGCAAAATAGGGTGTTTTCTTCAAAAACAAACACAAGGTGTGGTTCTATGCAAAACATTCCCCAACAAGTGGTGTTACCTGCTATTTCCTCTGATATCGGCCCTGTAACTCGAGGGTCATCGATTCGCTAGCATAGAATCTCATACCTATGAGATCTTTAGATCATGTTACCTGGGCCCCTAAATTAGATAATAAGCATTAGGCGAACATAGATAATCATTCTCACAATTTAATAAGCACTACAACAATCACAAATGGATGGAATTAAAGAAGGCACAACACATCTCACCAATCCCCTACATATCCCACACCTATGGAAATTTACTCAGACATGAGAGGAACATTAATCAAAGGCATAATTGTATTGCAAATGGAAATCATCTAAAAGTTATCGTAGCAACCAACAATACAGTTTAAGATCGAATCAAATACACGCCAAGGTAGATCAAAGTATCAAACCTAATCTTACAAGTGCCAATCTCTCTCTCTAGGTATCAATGGGGATGGTCGTGGAATGAATGGTTCAGAGGTTTGAGATCGTTCCATGCTTGGTTTTATCTACATTGCAAATGTATCTATAATTTTTAATGTTCCATGCTTGGTTTTATCTACTTTCTTGTGTTTTGTTCCAACTTTTGGAGTACTTTTCATATGATTTCTTGGACTAACCTATTAACAAGATGCCACAGTGCCAGTTTCCTGTTTTCTGCTGTTTTTGGTTCCAGGAAGTCAGAAAATGAATATTCTCGAAATTGGACGGGACAAAAGCCAAAGTTATTATTTTCCCGGAAGACTCACAGAGCCAGAAGGAGAGTTGGAGAGGGGCCATAGGGTGGCCACACTACCCCTAGGCGCGGGTCCATCTAGGCCGCGCCAGGGCATGGTGTGGGCCCCCTGGCCGCCCACCAACCTTGCCCTCTGGCCTGTAAGAAACCTCCCGAGGCATAAACCCTAGATCGTCAAGCCTCCAGCCACGAAAAGTTCCGCAGCGCCGCCACCACCGAAGGGGAGATTCGGGGGACAGAAAGTCTCTGTTCCGGCACCCTGTCGGGATGGGGAAGTACCCCCGGAGCCATCTCCATCGATCTCCACCAACATCTCCATCACCATTGCTGATTCCCATGATGAGGAGGGAGTAGTTCTCTCTCGAGGCTAAGGGTTCTACTGGTAGCTATGTGTTCATCTCTCTCTCTATGCGTGATCTTATTGAGATCATGAGATTGTAATCTATAGATCTACCTTGCTACTCAAGTGCTTAATGAATCTCTACTCTCCCCATGTGTGTGAAAGTGACAGCGTGCTCACCATGGTGGCACTTAGGCTAGAGATTACAAATACTTGTTATGAGTTATATTTGGAGTTGGATGTCTTTATGAAATTGTGGTGTTTGTTGGACTCATCTAGTGCTCAAGGTGACAGTGTGGGGTTTTCTAGATGGGAAAGGCTTAGTTTGAGGTGTGCTGTTATAGCCCTACCATGGATTAGAGTGTCCAACCGGAGAGTAGTTAAGAGTAGTATCATAAAGAGAAGCTATTTATATGAGAGTGTTCACTAGTGAAAGTATGATCCCTAGGCCTTGTTTGTAAACATTGAAACACCGTTTGCAATTAGATCTGTTAAATGTTTGCTTGCTTCCATCTTTATTTCAGTTTTACTTTAGTCTTTTCCACGCCATCAAGCTAATTTCTATCACCGTTACCACTTATAATTATCCATACCACTTGTATTTCACTATCTCTTCGCCGAACTAGTGTACCTATACACCTGACAAGTATATTGGGTGTGTTGGGGACACAAGAGACTTGTTGTATCTTGATTGCATGATTGCTTGAGAGGGAATACCTTTGACCACTTCCTCCCTGAGTTCGATAAACCTTGGGTAATCCACTTAAGGGAAAACTTGTTGTTGTTTTACAAACCTCTGCACTTGGAGGCCCAACAACTGTCTACAAGAATACAAGTGCGTAGACATCAAGCTATTTTCTGGCGCTGTTGCCGGGGAGGTAAGGTAAAAGGTATTCACATCGGAGGATTAAAGAAGAAGAACCTCCCACGGCAAACGCCTATTTTCTGGCACCGTTGCCTGGGAGGTAAGGTAAAAGGTACTCACATCCTCCGGTGTGAGTGTTCGAAGTTATTTCCTTTAGATTCTGCAATTTTGTCTTTTTGTTTCTTGTTTTCACTAGTTAGGCTTAATGGAAAACAACAACAAAATTAGAGAGCTTTATAGTATTTATCTTGAGTTAGGACATGAAGTGTTTGAAGAGAAAATTAAAAAACCTATGGAACTTTATTTGCATGTTAATAGCAATGTTGTTAGTATGAATTCTTTGGACACCATTATTGCTAATGCTATGGAAAAGTCTAAGCTTGGGGAAGCTAGTTTTTATGAAAATGATCTTTTTAGTTCCCTAGCTTTGGAAGATAGCATTCTATTGCTTATGATGATACAAAACCTCCAATACATGATGATTAAAATGATGAATATGATATTTTCAGTCCACCTACTATTGAGGAGGCAATTAATTATGACTACAATATGCCTCCTATATTTGATGATTATGGTGATGAAAATAATAATGATAGCTATTTTGTTGAATTTGCACCCACTATAATCAATAAGAATGACTATGTTTATGTGGGGAGTATTAATTCTTTTATGCATGTGGCTCATGATAAGAATGTTTCTTCTGATAGTTATATTGTTACTTTTATTCATGATTCTACTGAAAGTTATTATAAGAGAGGGAAACATGGTTTTTTATATATCTCAACAATATAAAGTTTCCCATCTTTATGTTGAAAATTTTATAGTTGCACTTGTTTTGCTTTCCTATGCTTGTTGCTTTGTGCTTTCATGACTTGTTTCTTTACAAGATTCATATACATAGGAAGTGGGTTAGTCTTAAATATGTTTTGAATTTGCTTCTTGATACTCTCTTTTACTTCAATTCATATTTCCTATGTGAGCATCTTCTCAAACTATCATGCCTAACTTAAAGGCGTTAAAGAAACGTACTTATTGGGAGATAACCCAAAAGTTTTAGATGAGTCTTGGAAGTTATTAGTTCTGTAATAATCGCTCCTTATCCTTTTTATTTGCTTTTTGTGCCAAGATTAACCTCTAATGAGAGAGAAGTAATGATTGGGAAAGTTGCTATCCCGAAACAGATCGTTGTGCTTCACCGTAAAAATTCGTGAGAGAGCTCTGTATATCGGATTGAGCTGTAATTATTTGTGCTTCTGTCCCAGGTTGTTATCTAACTTTCGTTAGTTCAACACTTTTTGATTTGAGCAACAGAAGGTCTTCGAAAAAATTCCTCTTTACCTGCTGGTCTGTTTTGACAGATTTCTGCCATTTTCTGCATTTGCTTCTTATGGGTTCCTTTTTGAGTTCTTTTGGGAAATGGAGCTTTTTGAAGGAATTTCTACAGTAGCTGGTGTTGTAATGGAAGTTTATTTGGTGTTAGAACTGTACCTTGAGACTTATTTATCTTGAGTGCACTAATGTTGCTAACACAGATTGTGTGAAGTTTTGTATGAAGGAAAAATTTCAGGTGTATGGAAGCAATGAGTAATGAGATGAAGGATAGACTAAAGCTCAAGCTTGGGGATGCCACGCGTGTCACCCCAAAAAGATCCAAGAAGTAGAAGCGTCAAAGCTTGGGGATGCCTTGGGCATCCCCTTCTTCATCGATAAAAATCCCAGGTTTCTTCCAAACGCTTCATTTTTATTGTTTCATGCACAGTTGTGTTGTTCTTGGAGCGTCTTCTTTTTTCTTTTCGTTTTGTTTTTTAGTTTGCTTGGTTTGCTTAATTTTCTGAATAAATTGGTTGTACCCCCTCTTTCATACATTGGTTTGCAAATAGTTTGGTTTGGATAGGAAAAGAGTAGGAAAGTTCATGCTTATGTGGTAAACAGAGCTCGTTTTGACTGTGGCCTATGCTTGATATTGATTTGGCTTTATGCTTAGTATTCTTTGCTGTAGCATGACTTGTTATAAATAATTGAGATTGCTTAATGTGCCTTGGATGAATCATGCATTGTTTTAGCATATTAAAGCATAGTATAGTGGTATTCTCCTTTGATGTTTTATTTGGGTTGACTGGGCGCATGCTAACACCATGTTATGACTATCCCAAGTCACCATAAGCCTTTATGATCATTTAGTTTTTAACTTGTAGTATCACTTTATGCTTTGATTAATCATGTTTTGTCGCTCCGCATGATTATGGCCATTATTGCTCTCTTAGTTTGTCGCTCCCAGTCTTTTGCTAGCCTCCACAACAAAGTATGAGTTCCACTCATGCATCCAACTCCCTAAACCAAGTTATTCCAAAGAGTCCACCATACCTACCTATTAGCTTATGCTATTCCAAGTATATTCATGCTTCTGTTTACCTTCCAAATTAAACTTGTTATGAGAAAACTAGTGATTAAAGCTCTCACGAACTTGATGGCACACTTTACTTTTCTTGCCCTTAATAAACTTGAACCATTGTGTCTTCTATGTTGTATATGCTTGCACTTATTTGTCCGGAATTAGCAGAACCATGCTTTCATGGGGAATGCTTTCAACATTGGACTTGGTACTTGTACCTAGTTGTTATCATGCTCTTTTGTATATGGATGTCGTCGGTGTGAAATGAAAGGGGAGCTTGTAAGTCCATGGAGTTATGTATATGTGTTAGAGAAACGCTTGGGCCGCTGGTCTAATCCATGTTGACATGGTGGAAACCTGCAGCGTAACCATAATGAGTTGTCTATGAAGCATTCTTCTTATAAAAAAGAGTCCTACATTGAGAAAAAAAAGAAAAAAAAGAGATACTATGAAAAGAGAAAGAGAGGAAAAAGCACCATATTCCCATGGTAAATAAGAAGAATGTTGAGATGCTCGTTGTCTACTTGCCTTGTCATTTTAATATGAGGATTCTTTCGTATCATCGGGCAAGGGTACCCCGTTGGCGGTTCTCTATGATACACATGTACTTACGATGACCAGAACTTACCGGTGACTAAACTTGAGTAGCATGAGGAGCGGCCCTCGTATACAAGGGACATGAGATTTTTGACTTATACTTCGTCAAGCATGTACACCATAGTTTGTTCACTTTAACCTTAATCACTTCAAGATGCTTATGATAGGGGCAATGAGAGCTGAAAGCTATAAGTACCATAATTTTTGGAAGCTCTTTATGAGACTTGAATCCCTACTTCCTTTTATGAAGGCCTTTCTTCTACTTATATATTGAGTCTCCACCTTCTATCTTTATGCACCTACTTTGAGAGCATAGTGGCCATTCTTAGTTCTATGTGCATTGTCCCAAGACTTGTTGATTGATGCATAACTTGATATTGCTTGTTTAAACTATTTGTATCTAGTCACTCTTATGAACTTTGAAGGTGTCCTATGCATTTATATTTGCTACTCTATGAGGGACAAGCTTAATACTACTATGCTATGTTTTATTTATGTGGAACAAACAAACGTCTTGCAAAGCATTGTTATTCATGAATCTTTTGTTTGTGTCTTTTCTTGTTGCATCATAGTTTCTTTGTCTTATTGCTAGAACTTTGTCTTTCATGCTATGAGTGAAGTACTATGATCCCAGATTTGAATGTTTTGCAAATACTTTGATCAAGTTTTTGATGGTGCATGTCACCTCAAAAATTATTCTTTCTTTTTATCACTTACCTACTCGAGGACCAGAAGGAGTTAAGCTTGGGGATGTTGATACATTGCAAATGTATCTATAATTTTTGATGTTCCACGCTTGGTTTTATCTACTTTCTTGTATTTTGTACCAACTTTGGAGTACTTTTCATATGATTTCTTGGACTAACCTATTAACAAGATGCCACAGTGCCAGTTACCTGTTTTCTGCTGTTTTCGGTTCCAGGAAGTCAGAAAATGAATATTCTCAGAATTGGACGGGACAAAAGCCAAAGTTACTATTTTCTCAGAAGACTCACGGAGCCAGAAGGAGATTCGGAGAGGGGCCATAGGGTGGCCACACCACCCCTAGGCGCGGGTCCACCTAGGCCGCGCCAGGGCATGGTGTGGGCCCCCTGGCCGCCCACCGACCTTGCCCTCTGACCTATAAGAAGCCTCCCGAGGCATAAACCCTAGATCGTCAAGCCTCTAGCCACGAAAAGTTCCGCAGCGCCGCCACCAGCGAAGGGGAGATTCGGGGGACAGAAAGCCTCTGTTCCGGCACCCTGCCGGGATGGGGAAGTGCCCACGGAGCCATCTTAATCGATCTCCACCACCATCTCCATCACCATTGCTGATTCCCATGATGACGAGGGAGTAGTTCTCTCTCAAGGCTAAGGGTTCTACTAGTAGCTATGTGTTCATCTCTCTCTATGCGTGATCTTATTTAGATCATGAGCTTGTAATCTATAGATCTACCTTGCTACTCAAGTGTTCAATGAATCTCTACTCTCCCCATGTGTGTGAAAGTGACAGCGTGCTCACCATGGTGGCACTTAGGCTAGAGATTACAAATACTTGTTATGATTTATATTTGGAGTTGGATGTCTTTTTGAAATTGTGGTGTTTCTTGGACTCATCTAGTGCTCAAGGTGACAGTGTGGGGTTTTCTAGATGGGAAAGGCTTACTTTGAGGTATGTTGTTATAGCCCTACCAAGGATTAGAGTGTCCAACCAGATAGTAGTTAAGAGCAGTATCATAAAGAGAAGATATTTATATGAGAGTGTTCACTAGTGAAAGTATGATCCCTAGACCTTGTTTGTAAACATTGAAACACCGTTTGCAATTAGATCTGTTACATGTTTGCTTGCTTCCATCTTTATTTCAGTTTTACTTTAGTCTTTTCCATGCCATCAAGCTAATTTCTATCACCCTTACCACTTATAATTATCCATACCACTTGTATTTCACTATCTCTTCGCCGAACTAGTGCACCTATAGACCTGACAAGTGTATTGGGTGTGTTGGGGACACAAGATACTTGTTGTATCTTGATTGCATGATTCCTTGAGAGGGAATACCTTGACCACTTCCTACCTGAGTTCGATAAACCTTGGGTAATCCACTTAAGGGAAAACTTGTTGCTGTTCTACAAACCTCTGCACTTGGAGGCCCAACAACTGTCTACAAGAATAGAAGTGCGTAGACATCAACGGGGTTCTTCTCCTCCTCTAGATATGATCTCTCCCCCTCTGGATGAGTTTGTGGCGGCTATGTTCTCTTTGTCGTCATCTCCCCTTCATGAAAGTTTCTTGTATTGATATAACGGAGCTAGCGGTAGGTAGTACGGGCAGATGGTACGGGCGCTTCTCGACCGTACCGGTGGTCGTTATGCACTTTGGACGCCTCTAATGAAAGGGGCTCCAATTGGGGATTTCCTTCTTTAGATGTAATTAGCCCATAAATGATATTATATCTTCAATAAATATTCATTGCCTGAAAACCATCACAAGAAACCAAGGATTCGCTAATTGCGATGTTAACGTTAGTAGAAAGGGGTAATCTTTAGTGAATCTAGCAATAAACAAAAGGAAAAACAATTATAAAAAGTGATGAAATTTGGAGCTATTAACTTCCCCAAGCTTAGTTGTTACTCGCCCTCGAGTGACAAAGATATAATGAGTAATAACAAGGAATTGAATCATACATACAACAACAAAGTTCAATCATCACTTACGAAAACAAAATATTATTCCCATACCACATAGGTTGGTATAACCCATAAAAAATCACAAAATCAATTATTTAAACAAATAACTAATGTGGTAGTCCAACTATAGGGTTCTACTTGATATTAATCTCTTGAGATTATTCCATCCTTCTCCATAGCTAGTGCATTAGGAATGATATCAAGGTGTCCTTATGTCATCTTGTCACAAGGTCCTCCTAAGTTGAGTTTCCTTAGTCTCCAGGTCTTGAGTATATTTCGTCTCTTCCTTGAAGTCCTTCCAAGTGTTGTGCAGTCTATGCCTAAGTAATTCTCTGAGTTCATCAATATCCCTCCATGCAGCACTTCTCATAGAGTGAGGTTCCAAGTTGGTGAATATCCAAAATCCCATTGTCTTGTTGTTGTCCTCCTTGATAGACTTCTTGAAGCTATCCAAATGAATCAAGATAGTTCCACGAGAACAAAAGCTAATATAACCTCTTAAAACCATAATAGATAAGTTTCTAATCCTAAGATCTTTCCTGATTTCTCTCTCATCTTATTTTCTACAAAACTTGAACTTCTCTTCTTTCTTAAAATCCTTGTATGATCCTTGAACTTCTCCTCCATTGTTCTTGACTTTTCTTCTTGATCCTAGAATGCCTTGTCCTTCCCCTTGAGTTAGGCGTGTAGATCATCATTTCCTAAGTAGTTGATTGCTCCTATTATCAATAGGATCCTATATAAAATTTCTAAGTCCTAGAACTGAAGAATAAATCTTCCTTCTAAAACTTCTTCTCCCGGCTTCTTTTGGTGATGGAGATATGTTGATCTAGTATCTTGACGATGTTGAGAAGTCCGAATCCAAAGTAGGTGGTCTTGAAGTCCTCATTGCTCCTGAAGTGGAAGTCCTTTGAGGTGTTGAGACTTTAAGTCCTTAGCCATGCTGAACATGAAGTCCTGGATGATGCTAAAGCCGAAGTACTTGGTGAAACTGAACCTGAAGTCCTTTGTGATGCTGAACCTAAAGTCCTTTGTGATGTTGAAGTCCTTTGTGATGTTAAAGCTGAAGTCTTTGGTCATGTTGAAGATGAACTCCTTAGTGATGATGAAGTTGAAGCCCTTTGCGATGATGAAGTTGAAGGTCCTTTGAGACAAATTTGAAGTCCTTTGCGGTGATGATGTTGAAGTCCTTTGTCATCAAGTTGAAAAAGGGAGAGATGTAGAAACAAGAAGAATACTAAGGATAGAGTTTACAAGATTGTTTGTAAATAACTTAGAACAAATGAAACTCCTATTTCTAGGGGGTTTTGTCCAAATCCTAGGGTTACGAACCTACAGGCAACACAATGCTTTGATACCATCTGTGAAGACCTGATACATTGCAAATGTATCCATATTTTTTGATGTTCCATGCTTGGTTTTATCCACTTTCTTGTGTTTTGTTCCAACTTTGGAGTACTTTTCATATGATTTCTTGGACTAACCTATTAACAAGAGCCACAGTGCCAGCTGCCTGTTTTCTGCTGTTTTTGGTTCCAGGAAAGTAAAATGAATATTCTCGGAATTGGACGGGACAAAAGACAAAGTGCCTATTTTTCCGGAAGGGATCAACTGCCAGAATACGAGACGGAGAAGGGCCAGGGAGCCACCACACCACCTGGCCACGCGGCCAGGCCTGGCCCGCGCCAGGGGGTGGTGTGGCTGCTCCCGGCACCCCCTCGGCCTCTCCTTCCGCCTATAAGTTTCCATCGGGACGAAAACCCTAAGTACCCGATCAAAAATCCACGAAAGAGTCTGTAGCAGCCGTCATCTCCATCGCTAGATCAGGAGGGATCTGAAGCTCTTCCCGGCACCCTGCCGGAGAGGGGAATTCACCCTGGAGTCTTTCTTCATCACCATGCAAGCCTCCAGTGTGATGCGTGAGTAGTTCATCCTTGGACTACGGATCCATGTAGTAGCTAGATGGCTGGTTTCTCCTCCTTTGTGCTTTCATGTTTAGATCTTGTGAGCTCCGTTCATGATCAAGATCATCTATTTGTAATTCATACATGTTGTGTTTGCGGGGATCCGATGGATATTGAGATGTTATTTCAGATTGATTATTGATTCTATCATGTCTTTGATATTTGAGATCTTGCGTGCTTTCCGTTGTTAGTAGCTATCTTGGCCAAGTAATATGCTAGCAACTCCAAGAGTTAGTATTTATGCTCGATAGTGGGTTCATGCCTCTGGTAATCTGGGGAAGTGACAGAAATCGCTAAGGTACTAGATGTGCTTTTGCTACTAGGGAGAAAACAACAATCCTTTGTTCATAGAACAATCGTATTGTTCACTTTACACGCAGTTCGTAAAGCAATAATCTGTTGCTTGCAACTTAATACTAGGGGGGTTCGGATGATAACCTGAAGGTGGATTATTAGTCATAGATGCAGTTGGATGGCGGTCTATGTATTATGTTGTAATGCCCAATCAAGTCTCAGAGGAGTCAAGATGATTAGTATATGCATGTATTGCTTTCTCGGTGTTTGTCAATTGCCCCGCTGTAATTTGTTCACCCAGCATGTTATCTATCTAAGGAGAGCCACCTCTAGTGAACTATGGATCCCGGTCCTTTTACTTTACATACAATCTACAATCTTTTACTGCTTTGTGTTTACTTTCTGCAAACTTTTACTTCTTTCCATTCGATATGTTTAATCCTTTGTTTTCCACAAAACACGGTGAGATTGACAACCTCATCGCAAGTTGGGGACAAAGTTATGTGGTTGTGTTGTGCAGGTCTCCACGTTGCTACTAGCACCGGTAGTGCGCCCTGCCAAAGCTCAGCTAGTAACACCTTTGGGGTATTTCCTTGCTCCTACTGATTCGATCAAACCTTGGTATCATAACTGAGGGAAAACTCGCTGCTGTGCTCATCATACCTTCCTCTTGGGGTTCCCAACAGGCTCTACATCAACCACAAGCTAGCAATGATTTTTCTGGTGCCGTTGCCGGGGAGTCAAGGACATCTTCACAAGGGGAGTCCCTCATAACCAATCTCTTTACTTTGTTGTTTTTGTTTTGCTTAGTTTCTTTTTACTTTGTTTGCTTGTTTTGTTCTTCAGAAAACATAAAAAGGTTAGTTCCTTTCTTAAGTTGCCTTTATGACTAGCTCTGCTCCAATCACTATTTCATTACGGATAGCTCACTCAGTTTCCTATTTGGGAACAGTTTTATGACTGCTAAGGTAATAGATGAACCACCGCCTGCTAGAACCTCCATGGAAGAAGAAATTGCTGAACCTAAAAGCTCATTAGATGAAAAAGAGGAGGAGGGTGATGGAAAAAGGAGGAAGAATGGATCTACCCATGCCTACCTTCTAATGAGAGCAACTCTTTATCCCTTACATGATTTGATTGTCCCCCATGCTTATCAAAGGAGGGTGAATGTTATGTTTCCAAGGACTCTTTTGAAAATATTTATAATAAAGCTTGCGTGTAGATCATGAAAAGCATGACTTATGTGATAGCTATATTGTTGAGTTTATTCATGAGGCTACTGAAAATTATTATGAGAGAGGAAAATATGGTTGTAGAAGTTTTTATGGTAATGAAACACCTCTCTATGAGATGAAAGTTTTGAAGTTACTTTTGTTTTATCTTCCTATGCCTGTCACTTTGTTCTTTGTGCATTTATTTGCATAAAAGATTACTATGCATAGGAAGTGGGTTAGACTTAAATGTGTTTTTAATTTTCTTCTTGATGCTCTCTTTTACTTCAATTCATATTTCCAATGAGAGCATCTTCTCAAATTTTCATGCCTAACTTAAAGGCGTTAAAGAAAAGTACTTGTTGGGAGATAACCCAAGAGTTTTAATTGAGTCTTGGAAGTTATTACCTCTGTAATAACCTATCCTTATCCTTTTTATTTGCTTTTTGTTCCAAGAGTAACCTCTAATGAGAGTGAAGTAATGATTGGGAAAGTTGTTGTCCCGAAATAGATTTTTGTGCTTCACCGTCAAAATTCCTGAGAGATCTCTGTACATAGGATTGAGCTGTAATTGTTTTTGCTTCTTCCCCAGGTTGTTATCTAACTTTCGTTAGTTCAACACTTTTTGATTTGAGTAACAGAAGGTCTTTGAAAAAATTCGTCTTTACCTTCTGGTCTGTTTTGACAGATTTCTGCCATTTTCTGCATTTGCTTCTTGTTAGTTCCTTCTTGATTTCCTTTGGGGAATTGAGCTTTTTGAGGGAAGTGATACAGTAGCTAGTGTTCTAATGGAAGTTTATTTGGTGTTAGAACTGAACCTTGAGACTTATTTATCTTAAGTGCACTAATGTTGCTAATGAGATTGTGTGAAGTTTTGTATGAAGGAAAAATTTCTGGTGTATGGAAGGAATGAGTAATGAGATGAAGGATGGACTAAAGCTCAAGCTTGGGGATGCCACGCATGTCACCCCAATAAATATCCAAGAATTACACGCGTCAAAGCTTGGGGATGCCCAAGGCATCCCCTTCTTCATCAATAAAAATCCCAGGTTCCTTCCAAACGCTTCATTTTTATTGTTTCATGCACAATTGTGTTTTTCTTGGAGCGTCTTCTTTTTCGTTTTTGTTTTGGTTTTTAGTTTGCTTGGTTTGCTTAGTTTTCTGAATAAATTGGTTGGACCCCCTCTTTCACACTTTGGTTTGGTTTGGAAAAGAGTAGAAAAAGTTCATACTTTTGTGGTAAAAAGAGCTTGTTTTTGACTGTGGCCTATGCTTTGTCATGCCATGCTTGATAATTGTTTTGCTTTATGCTTAGTATTCTTTGCTGTAGCATGACTTGTTATAAATAATTGAGATTGCTTAATGTGCCTTGGATGAATCATGTGTTGTTTTAGCATATTAAAGCATAGTATAGTGGTATTCTCCTTTGATGCTTTATTTGGGTTGACTTGGCACATGCTCACACACAGTTATGACTGTCTCAAGTCACCATAGCCTTTATGATCCTTTACTTTTCAACTTGTAGTATCACTTTATGCTTTGATCAATGATGTTTTGTCGCTCTGCATGATTATGGCCATTATTTCTCTCTTAGTTTGTCGCTCCCAGTCTTTTGCTAGCCTCCACAACAAAGTATGAGTTCCACTCATGCATCCAACTCCCCAAACCAAGTTATTCCAAAGAGTCCACCATACCTACCTACTAGCTTATGCTATTCCAAGTATATTCATGCTTTTGTTTACCTTCCACTGGTTTTAAAAAAACTAGTGATTAAAGCTCTCACGAACTTGATGGCACACTTTACTTTACTTGCCCTTCATAAACTTGAACCATTGTGTCTTCTATATTTTATATGCTTGCACTTACTTGTCGGGAATTAGCAGACCCATGATTTCATGGGGAACGCTTTCAACATTGCACTTGGTACTTGTACCTAGTGATATCATGCTCTTTTGTATATGGATGTCGTCGGTGTGAAATGAAAGGGGAGCTTGTAAGTCCATGGAGTTATGTATATGTGTTAGAGAAACGCCTGGGCCGCTGGTCTAATCCATGCTGACATGGTGGAAACCTGCAGCGTAACCATAATGAGCTGTCTATGAAGCATTCTTCTTATAAAAAAAGAGTCATATACTGAGAAAAAAAGAGAAAAAGAAAAAAAGAGATACTATGAAAAGAGGAAAGAGAGAAAAAAGCACCATATTCCCATGGTAAATAAGAAGAATGCTGAGATGCTCGTTGTCTGCTTGCCTTGTCATTTTGATATGGGGATTCTTCCGTATCATCGGGCAAAGGGTACCCCGTTGGTGGTTCTCAATGATACACATATACTTACAATGACAAGAACTTATCGGTGACTAAACTTGAGTAGCATGAGGAGCGGCCCTCGTATACAAGGGACATGAGATTTCTGAATTATACTTCGTCAAGCATGTACAACATAGTTTGTTCACTTTAACCTTAATCACTTCAAGATGCTTATGATAGGGGCAATGAGAGCTGAAAGCTATAAGTACCATAATTTTTGGAAGCTCTTTATGAGACTTGAATCCCTACTTCCTTTTACAAAAGGCCTTTCTTCCACCATTATATTGAGTCTCCACCCTCTATCTTTATGCACCTACTTTGAGAGCATAGTGGCCATTCTTAGTTCTTTGTGCATTGTCACAAGACTAGTTGATTGATGCATAACTTGATATTGCTTGTTTTAAACTATTGTATATAGTCACTCTTATGAACTTTGAAGGTGTCCTATGCATTTATATTTGCTACTCTATTGAGGGACAAGCTGAATACTATTATGCTATGTTTTCTTTATGTGAAACAAACAAACGTCTTGCAAAGCATTGTTATTCATGAATCTTTTGTTTGTGCCTTTTCATGTTGCATCATAGTCTCTTTGCTTATTGCTAGAACTTTATCTTTCATGTTATGATTGAAGTACTATGATCACAACTTTGAGTATTTTGCAAATACTTTGAACAAGTCTTTGATGGTGCATGTCACCTCAAAAATTATTTCTTTTTATCACTTACCTACTTGAGGACGAGCAGGAGTTAAGCTTGGGGATGTTGACACATTGCAAATGTATCTATAATTTTTGATGTTCCATGCTTGGTTTTATCCACTTTCTTGTGTTTTGTTCCAACTTTGGAGTACTTTTCAAATGATTTCTTGGACTAACCTATTAACAAGAGCCACAGTGCCAACTGCCTGTTTTCTGCTGTTTTTGGTTCCAGGAAAGTCAGAAAATGAATATTCTCGGAATTGGACGGGACAAAAGCCAAAGTGCCTATTTTTCCGGAAGGGATCAACAGCCAGAATACGAGACGGAGAAGGGCCAGGGAGCCACCACACCACCTGGCCATGCGGCCAGGCCTGGCCCGCGCCAGGGGGTGGTGTGGCTGCTCCCGGCACCCCGTCGGCCTCTCCTTCCGCCTATAAGTTTCCCTCGGGACGAAAACCCTAAGTACCCGATCAAAAATACACGAAAGAGTCTGTAGCCGCCGTCCTCTCCATCCCTAGATCAGGAGGCATCTGAAGCTCTTCCCGGCACCCTGCCGGAGAGGGGAATTCACCCTGGAGGCTTTCTTCATCACCATGCAAGCCTCCGGTGTGATGCGTGAGTAGTTCATCCTTGGACTACGGATCCATGTAGTAGCTAGATGGCTGGTTTCTCCTCCTTTGTGCTTTCATGTTTAGATCTTGTGAGCTCCATTCATGATCAAGATCATCTATTTGTAATTCATACATGTTGTGTTTGCGGGGATCCGATGGATATTGAGATGTTATTTCAGATTGATTATTGATTCTATCATGTCTTTGTTATTTGAGATCTTGCATGCTTTCCGTTGTTAGTAGCTATCTTGGCCAAGTAATATGCTAGCAACTCCAAGAGTTAGTATTTATGCTCGATAGTGGGTTCATGCCTCTGGTAATTTGGGGAAGTGACAGAAATCGCTAAGGTACTAGATGTGCTATTGCTACTAGGGAGAAAACAACAATCCTTTGTTCATAGAACAATCGTATTGTTCACTTTACACGCAGTTCGTAAAGCAATAATCTGTTGCTTGTAACTTAATACTAGAGGGGGTTCGGATGATAACCTGAAGGTGGATTATTAGTCATAGATGCAGTTGGATGGCGGTCTATGTATTATGTTGTAATGCCCAATCAAGTCTCAGAGGAGTCAAGATGATTAGTATATGCATGTATTGCTTTCTCGGTGTTTGTCAATTGCCCCGCTGTAATTTGTTCACCCAGCATGTTATCTATCTAAGGAGAGCCACCTCTAGTGAACTATGGATCCCGGTCCTTTTACTTTACATACAATCTACAATCTTTTACTGCTTTGTGTTTACTTTCTACAAACTTTTACTTCTTTCCATTCGATATGTTTAATCCTTTGTTTTCCACAAAACACGGTGAGATTGACAACCTCATCGCAAGTTGGGGACAAAGTTCTGTGGTTGTGTTGTGCAGGTCTCCACGTTGCTACTAGCACCGGTAGTGCGCCCTGCCAAAGCTCAGCCAGGAACACCTTTGGGGTGTTTCCTTGCTCCTACTAGTTCGATTAAACCTTGGTCTTATAACTGAGGGAAAACTCGCTGCTGTGCTCATGATACCTTCCTCTTGGGGTTCCTAACGGGCTCTACATCAACCACGAGCTAGCAAGACCCAAACCTGTTAAGGTACAGATCCCTGTGTTTATAGTGCTAGTCCCTGGATCGAATAGCTAGAACCCACAGTTTAATATGTAATATCAAGAAACAAAGGTCATATTACATCGCATATCTAGGAATAAAAATAGTTCATTACAACTTACATAGCTCATATGACTATCTTATTACAAAGCAGCAGATATAACTATAAAGCATGGTGTCCTTCATCTTCATGTGCCACAGGCAAACATGTTGGGTGCAAACTCGTAATCCCTACTCATCAAAATTCACTATCATCAAATAATCCTGCAACATGATAAGTTACAGCCACAAGGGTCAATACATTTTGAAATGTATTGGCAAGTGTCACTAGTATGTGGATATAAAGTGGAACCTATTACTACATGCATATCTGGCCAGGTAGTGCTTTGGCTAGTTTGCAGCAAGAAAGTTTTTCCCTATCTTTTTATAAATAGTTTGCAACACTTATTATCAACTAAGTTACACTGGATACCCTCCAGTTAATATTTCCAATCACAACATAGTGGTACCACTGATAGAAATCAGTGAACCTAGGTTCCATTGATAGAAATCAATGAACCAACAACCCTTGTTCACCCATCAAGTTTTAACTTAGAGAAATAAGAATGATGAGATTCTTGATTATGCTTCATTGTCTTGAGGCTCAGAAGTTGTCCGTAACTGGCGACACGGCTAAGTACTTAGTTTTACCCTCTCGAGAGGTGGTGCACTTTTCCCACAAGACTCGACATGCATCGAGACAAGACTTTTCAGAAGCAATCCCTCAGACCACCACAGATGCGTTCCATCCTATCATCACTACCACCCTCTGTCCGTCTGGCTGACTTCTTGCAACTTAGTCGGTCAAGGCAGAGCCCATATGTCATGTGGCTGCACTGGAAGCTTCGCGAAAAGAACGTCTACAATCTCTTTGTTCCTGGGTGGCCGTCCACAAGTGCGATACACCAGCTGACCATAGATATGGCCCCTGAGTAAGCACTCAACATAATCCAAGCAAGTCCACTTTCCACCCAGGTGTTTCATTAAGTACTTGTTTTATTATAGAAAACATATATTTTCTAGTACTCCATATAATCATAATATGATATTCCACCCCGAAAACTATAGCAGGGCTAAGCATTTCTAATCTTACGATGTTTCACCTACCAAGTAGAAACTACCATTCCCTATTTTACAGAGGAGATATACCATGGCATAATAATATAGTCTATCATACATATACTACAAAAAATCTACTAAGTATAATGAAAATAGTAGGACTTGATGATAGTGCCACATGCCTTGACAGTAGAATATTTAGGTACTCTTCATGATCTTTCAAAGATTATACTCCTCAAAGTCTACAACAATACAATCAAGCAAAAAAGCACACTCTCAAAACTAGCATCACAAAACAACACAAAAAATGATGCAATACATGAAAGGATGCAATATGGTACTTTTATTGCACAAGTTTTCCTAATAAGGTACTGAACACTAAAAATAACCTACTGATCATTTTATATATGTTTGATGCCAAATCCAACAATTTATGCACATAGATTATTTAATAGCATTTTCTATTAGTAGAAAAGGCCTTACTCAATAGAATGTTTTCTACTATAATTAAATTACATGATAAATCATTGTTCCCGACTTATATGGGTAAGGGGTTTAAAATACAACTAAATGCAAAAGGATTCACTCAAAACTAATTTACACAACAATTTTTATATTCAAAATACTCCACAAATGGTTCTGTACAAAACATGATTTTAACTTACTCTAAAAAATCCGAAAAATAGAAATGAGTTGACAAGTGGCGGTTGTTGATTGGTGGATACCTCTTCATCTAAGTGAATTGATTTCAGCCATTGGATTAAGATCATGTGGTTCAGAAGCAAACAACAATATATATATTTTTTGAGTTGCACCATGTACGGGAATAGATAACCTGAAAGAGCTCCTTGGGACTACGAACGATCGGAAAATCGACTAAGTTGTTGTTCGATGGTTCTAGTGCTGCAGCAAGGAGTGCGGCTCAGAACGTCCAGGCAAAGATCTTGTCTGCCGCGAGGGTTAGAAGTAGTACTACCGGACATCATTGTGGGTGTCATTCATCTCCTGGAATGTAGAATTGACGAGTCAAGAAGGTACATCTGGATGTCAGTAAACAAATGGAAGACGACATAGTCAGCTTGTACCAACTATTTTTGTCGACGACATCATGGTGGCCCGCGAGCGGATGGAACGCGGTGGCACAGCCAACGGAAACTATATGACGCACAACTATGTCATGGAGATAGGTGCCGATTAGTTTAGAACTCCAGTAAAAGGATTTGATGAAAAGATCATTGTAGACGATGTACCGGCCTGATGAACTCCGGTTTTGGGCTAGAAAGATCTTCTCTGTGTGACCAGTGGAGAGCTCCTCTTGAAAATATTTTAGAACGAAATCGATGGAGGAGACTTAGGGCCATAAGATGCTCTCTTCAGTTTTTGTTAAGGAGGTTTGTGGAGGGAGATCGGGAGATGAATGCCGCTAAATGGCATTCGGAGTACCGGTCCGACTTGGGCAACTAAGCCAATAAAATAGAGAAGTAATTCCCTGAATGAAACGGTCGTGTAATTATGAGAAGATTTGGTGTTGAAGTTGAAGAGAAAAACGCACTAGAATTAATGGGACGATGGGAGGAAGAGAAGATGTCATGGCTGATGAGCTTCTGTAACATGTACCTGAACGAAACGAGGAAAATGATCGATGGGTGGGTCGATGGGCTAGATGGGCCACTAAGTGCGGCCCGTGGAAAAGAAAAGGAAGGGAAAAAATATAGAGGAGTGGATCAGATTAGCTAGGCCGTGGACTGGTTGTTGGCCTGCAGATCCCCTTTTTTTGAAAGTTTTTATTTTTTTTTGTTTTATTTCCTTTGTCTTCTAAATTCATGCAAATTTGAACCAAACTTTCTCGGAAAATTTATAATAGAGTATTTTTGTGTAGATTATTTTAAATATAGCACACTGAAACTAATTTTATAATAAATAATTTTAATTTGAACAAGGCACATAAGCCTATATGGCTTTATTGTATTTTCTCATTTCTTTTTTTCTTTATCTTATATTATTAATATCCATTGATTTAAAGCTCCAAAAAGAGTGATTCCAAATTGTATAGTTCTATTTAATATTTCTTTATATTTATATAAAATTTAAAATCACTTTCTTTGCAATTAACTTATTGTTTTTTTGCTGTGAGCTTTATTGGCCGAGTACTTTCTTTTATCGTATAAAAATCATAACTTTTTATCTAAGACTCCAAATAGTGTGAAATCAATTCCTATGGTTTTGTAATTTTTTTATTTACCATTATAGATCATTTAGGAATGCTTATGCTCAATTTTTATATGGAACATAGCCGTATATTACATTGAACTTGTGATGATTTTTCCTTATAAGGTTTAGGTTTTGGGTTTAACCTTTTCCAAAGGTTTAAAATTCAAGTATTCAAGATCAAGATACATTCGATGCATCAACAAATTTGATTTGTCTGTCACTTCCTTATTTAAAATTCATTTTGTTTAAATAAATTTTTGGTATTTCCATTTAGAAACAAAAAGTTTCTTTTTCCCCTAAATTTTATCCTTTATTTTTTTGTTTAATTGATTTTTCACATTTCAAAATTCAGAAAATTTTGGGATGTGACAGGCTACCACCTTTAAAAGGAATCTCGTCCCGAGATTCGGGAAGGCTAGAAACAACATGTTGGTTTTAGGATAACTAGGGTACTACCACCCATAAAAGGAATTTGATTAGGTCGTCTCTTGAGAAATTACTTTGACTTTAGTCTTTGGCTATCATTGGGAGATTGAAAATTTCCATCCTTGATTTGATGTTTTATCTTTTGAACTATAAGATATATGTGGCACTGGATAGGGACATGATCAATGACTTCACACTGGAAACACGATAACTTGAGATATGGAGAATTCTCACAATTAGGGAATTGGTCAGTAAGTTCTTTATAAGTGTCCTATGTCTCCGTAGATTTTTTTTGGCTCGTGATCTTTCCACAAATTTATCCTTGGATTTATTGTTGTCATAGTCTCTCTGGAAAGGGTTGTTGATCATGTTGATCATCTGATTGGTCATCCTTTGCAACAATTGGAATTGGGATCCCAAGAACTTTCACATTTCTGGGTCTAACTTAGTGTTGTTGCAATTGTTGGCTGAGAACTGGGTTGTCACTTGAGTTAACTTTGTTTGAGTTGTTAGCGGTTGCATTGTAATGGGCATCTCAAGATTGATGTTGGAGTTTTTGTTGGATAAGTCATTTGCTTGGGCTATATTGGAATTGGGATTAGAATAGAAAAATTATCTCTAGGGAAAGAATTCTACTCATACACAATAGATCATACCAAGCAATATGCAAGCAATTTCAATCATACATACAACAACAAAGTTCAATCATCACTTACGCAAACAAAATATTATTGCCATACCACATAGGTTGGTATGACCCATAAACAATCACAAAATCGATTATTTAAACGAATAACTAATGTGGTAGTCCAACTATAGGGTTCTACTTGATATTAATCTCTTGAGATTATTCCATCCATCTCCATAGCTAGTGCATTAGGAATGAGATCAAGGTGTCCTTATGTCATCTTGTCACAAGGTCCTCCTAAGTTGAGTTTCCTTAGTCTCCAGGTCTTGAGTATATTTATTCTCTTCCTTGAAGTCCTTCCAAGTGTTGTGAAGTCTATGCCTAAGTAATTCTCCAAGTTCTTCAATATCCCTCCATGCAGCACTTCTCGTAGAGTGAGGTTCCAAGTTGGTGAATATCCAAAGTCCCATTGTCTTGTTATTGTCTTCCTTGATAGACTTCTTGAAGATATCAAATGAATCAAGATAGTTCCACGAGAAAAAAGCTAATATAACCTAGTAAAACCATAATAGATAAGTTTTGAATCCTAAGATCTTTCCTGATTTCTCTCTCATCTTATTTTCTACAAAACTTGAACTTCTCTTCTTTCTTAAAATCCTTGTATGATCCTTGAACTTCTCCTCCATTGATCTTGACTTTTATTCTTGATCCTGGAATGCCTTGTCCTTCCCCTTGAGTTAGGCGTGTAGCTCATCATTTCCTAAGTAGTTGATTGCTCCTATTATCAACAGGATCCTATATAAAATTTCTAAGTCCTAGAATTACTGAAGAATAAATCTTCCTTCTAAAACTTCTTCTCCCGGCTTCTTTTGGTGATGGAGATATGTTGATCTAGTATCTTGACGATGTTGAGAAGTCCGAATCCAAAGTAGGTTGTCTTGAAGTCCTCATTGATCCTGAAGCAAAAGTCCTTTGAGGTGTTGAGACTTTAAGTCCTTAGCCATGCTGAACATGAAGTCCTGGATGATGGTAAAGTGGAAGCACTTGGTGAAACTGAACCTGAAGTCCTTTGTGATGCTGAACCTAAAGTCCTTTGTGATGTTGAAGTCCTTTGTGATGTTAAAGCTGAAGTCCTTGGTCATGTTGAAGATGAACTCCTTAATGATGATGAAGTTGAAGCCCTTTGCGATGATGAAGTTGTAGGTCCTTTGAGACGAATTTGAAGTCCTTTTCAGTGATGATGTTGAAGTCCTTTATCATGAAGTTGAAAAAGGGAGAGATGTAGAAACAAGCAGAATACTAAGGATAGAGTTTACAATATTGTTTCTAAATAACTTAGAACAAATGCAACTCCTATTTCTAGGGGGTTTTGTCCAAATCCTAGGTTTATGGACCTACAGGCAACCCAATGCTCTGATACCATCTATCAAGACCCGAACCTATTAAGGTACAGATCCTGTGTTTATAGTGCTAGTCCCTGGATCGAATAGCTAGCACCCACAGTTTAAGATGTAATATCAAGAAACAAAGGTCATATTGCATCGCATATCTAGGAATAAAAATAGTTCATTACAACTTACATAGCTCATATGACTATCTTATGACAAAGCAGCTGATATAAGTATAAAGCATGGAGTCCTTCATCTTCATGTGCCACAGGCAAACATGTTGGGTGCAGACTCGTAATCCCGACTCATCAAACTTCACTATCATCAAATAATCCTGCAACATGATAAGTTACAGCCACAAGGGTCAATACATTTTGAATTGTATTGGCAAGTGTCACTAGTATGTGGATATAAAGTGGAACCTATTACTACATGCATATCTGGCCAGGTAGAGCTTTGGCTAGTTTGCAGCAAGAAAGTTTTTTCCTATCTTTTTATAAATAGTTTGCAACACTTATTATCAACTAAGTTAGACTGCATACCCTCCAGGTAATATTTCCAATCACACCATAGTGGTACCACTGATAGAAATCAGTGAACCTAGGTTCCATTGATAGAAATCAATAAACCAACAACCGTTGTTCACCCATCAATTTTTAACTTAGAGAAATTAGAATGATGAGATTCTTGATTCTGCTTCATTGTCTTGAGGCTCAAAAGTTGTCTGTAACCGGGGACACGGCTAAGTACTTAGTTTTACCCTCTCAAGAGGTGGTGCACTTTCCCCACAAGACTCGACATGCATCGAGACAAGACTTTTCAGAAGCAATCCCTCAGACCACGACGGACGTGTTCCCTCCTATCATCACTACCACCCTCTGTCTGTCTGGCTGAGTTCTTGCAACTTAATCGGTCAAGGCAAAGCTCATATGCCATGTGGCTGCACTGGAAGCTTCGCGAAAAGAACGTATCCAATCTCTTTGTTTCTGGGTGGCCGTCCACAAGTGTGATACACCAGCCGACCATAGATATGGCCCCTGAGTAAGCACTCAACATAATCCAAGCAAGTCCCATTTCCTCCCAGGTGTTTCATTAAGTACTTGTTTTATTATAGAAAACATATATTTTCCAGTACTCCATATAATCATAATATGATATTCCACCCTGAAAACTATACCAGGGCTAAGCATTTCTAATCTTACGATGTTTCACCTACCAAGTAGAAACTACCATTCCCTATTTTACATAGGAGATATAACATGGCATAATAATATAGTCTATCATGCATATACTACAAAAAATCCACTAAGTATAATGAAAATAGTAGGACTTGATGATAGTGCCACTTGCCTTGATAGTAGAATATTTAGGTACTCTTCCTGATCTTTTGAAGATTATACTCCTCAAAGTCTACAACAATACAATCAAGAAAAAAAGCACACTCTCAAAACTAGCATCACAAAACAACACAAAAATGATGCAATACATGAAAGGATGCAATATGGTACTTTTATTACACAAGTTTTCCTAATAAGGTACTGAACACTAAAAATAACCTACTGATCATTTTATATATGTTTGATGCCAAAACCAACAATTTATGCACATAGATTATTTAATAGCATTTCCTATTAGTAGAAAAGGCCTTACTCAATAGAATGTTTTCTACTATAACTAAATTACATGATAAATCATTGTTCCTGACTTATACGGGTAAGGGGTTTAAAATACAACTAAATGTAAAAGGATTCACGCAAAACTAATTTACACAACAATATTTATACTCAAAATATTCCACAAATGGTTCTGTACAAAACATGATTTTAACTTAGTCAAAAATACCAAAATTGTCGCTCCATTGCGTTCTTCTAGTTTTTCTGAATCCATGGACATATTATTTGCTAAATTTGGCTACACAAAACTAAAGATATGAATTTTTGAAGTCTAAAAAATCCGAAAAATAGAAATGAGTTGACAAGTTTGTCATCTAAAAAATAGAAAGTTTTTCATCTTCAGGAACATCAAGTATAATAAAATCTAAAAATCTAAGTAGGTATAATATGTTGGTCTATTCTAAGTAGAACATCTTCGATCATACCGATAGGTTGTTTAGTTCTCTTATTAGCCATTTGCACAATGATTGAAGTGGGAGAATACTCTCCAAGGTTCAAGTTTTTTAAGAAGGAATAAGGCATGACACTAACGCCTGCTCCTAAATCACAAAGAGTGTTAACTATATTTGTCTTTCCAATTGCGCAAGAGATAGTTGGTATACCTGGGTCCCCAAGATTAGAAGACAACTTATCACCAAAGTTTGTCATTACTGCTACAGTCTTAGTTACCTTTGTTTTCTATTAAGAATATCTCGCATAAACTTTTTATAAGTAGGAACTTGAATAGAATCAGTTAAAGGAAGTTCTAAACGAAAGCTTCCGAGTGCCTCGGCCAAATAATCATAAATGGCTTTATCCGGTTCATATTATACTCGATTAGGATAAGGAATTTTATTTTTGGTGGGTATTACCTTCTCTTTAACCTTGCCACTGGTTCATCATATTTTTTAGTTTTATTTGTTGTTGACTTTTGCTTATCGGCGCGCTCATCACGTGGGGTGATAACTTGCTTATCTTGCTCGTTTCTGAGATTGGCCTCTTCCCTTGAGTTGACTGTCTCAGCATCTGAGTCATACAGTTTATATGTATCTCGTGCTACTTCTTCTTCTCTAGCTTTGGAGGCCTCATGTTATCTTTTATGAGATTCATAATCAATGTCATCTATAGAATCAACTAGGTCCTACTCTTCTTGACTCATATCTTGAGTCTCTCTTGCCTTGCGGGCTTGTTCTTCTTGACACCAAGGTGGCCCTTGTGGTTCCTGCATTTCTATGCCACGTCTAGTAACAATGTTAGTAGAAACAATATTGAAATTTCCTTGGTTCAAAATCAAAGTTTGGGTTTCGATTATTTGATCACATTGTGTTTTAACCATACTTAAATATCTATCTAAATGCTTTGTAGCATGCCCGAAGTCATAAAATAGTTCGGTTAGGTCTCTTATATTCTTTTCTTGAGTCATAAGATGTTTATAATTTTTCTCATGGAACTGTTTTTATTGATATCTAAACTTTTGCATGGCAAGATTTATCGGATCTTCCATTACATAAGCTTGAAGAATGTCAATCTTTTTTTCTTTAATAAGTTCTAAGGTTATTCCTTTTTCTTCCATAAACTTTTTGACTTCAGGTATAAGATCTGGGGGTATGTGAATGATACCTTTTCATCGTTCAACATCCTCAACTAGATTGTATTGTTCATCATTAAAGGATATTACTCTAAAAGCTTTACACATTCTCGCAATGTTAAGTTGCAAATAGATCCCCCTATAGATAGATTAATCATTTCTTTTATTTCATGATTAAGCCCATTCTAAAAATACTGGATAGTTAAATTCTCATGGAAACCATGATTCGGGACTATCATAATCATTGCATAATCTATTCCATGCTTTATAAAAGTTTTCTCCAACTGTTTGGAGAAAGTTTGTTATGCTATGTTTAATCTGCATGATTTTAGTGAACGAACAATATTTATTCATAAACTCTCGGATGCAATCTTCCCAGCTTTTTATAGAGTGTTTAGGTAATTATTGTAACCAAGTAAAAGCATTATCTTTCAGAGACCAGCGAAAGAGTTTAAGGAGTACAAACTCTATTGGTAGACTTGCTGGATTAAGAGTAGCGCAAAGGTCATGGACCCTTGTCAAGTGATCACTAGGATCTTCCTCTTCTTTTTCTGCGAAAGCAATCTCTTTGATCATATAAATTAGCTCAGGATATATTTCAAATTCCTAGCCTTCAAGTTCAGGACAAAGAATAGGAATTTTCATAAGTGCCTAGATGGATTCCCATATTCTCCCAATGGTAGCTCGGGTTCTTCAGCCCCCTGGGTGATGCTCAAGTCTGCCATCAAAAGGAGTCAAATTGTTCATGTCTACAGTACATGAGTTAGAAAATCTTTCAATAAATTATAGGAGTCTCTCAGTTGGAATATGATTAGTGTACAAAGGTAAATAAGTTTTTCCTGGTCGAGTGGTACCTCTGTCTTCAACAGACATCATGGATGGTGTCAACAATTACTTTTGTCAAGAAACAACACTTAGCACTTAGTTCCCTGGCAACGGTGCTACAAAATAGCTTGATGTCCTACAAGTGCACAAGTTTGTAAGAGCATGTTTTCGTGGAAGTATTGATTCCAGTTTTTATATAGATCCTAATAAGGAGCCTTGGTAAGTGTTTTTATGCGGCGTTTCTGTCGCACTCAAGGTGTCACTGATCTTGAGTGAATTGACTGCAATTTTGAAGGTGGAGGTGGTGAGTGAATAATAGAGGAAACTTGCGTGAGGAAAAGCGATACTTAACTAATATAAAAGTAAGGATGAGAAATGTGTTCGAGGTTCCTATAGATGAGAAATTAGGCGCGGAGAGAAACGGTTCATGGTGATAGGGAAAGTACTAGATGAATAAAGTGGAATAAGTGATAGTGATATTTCTTATTTATAAGTGAGTAGGCAAGCAACTTGTATACCGACTGGAAGTCCTCATGGCCAATTCCTCCCAGCCCCAATGATCCATCTGCCTATTACCATGGAAATGGTCAGCACCTTAATGAAGGTCTTCCGACCGGATCAAGGCTTTAATCTTGATGGTTCCTTGTTGTCCCCGAGTAGTACTAGCTCCTCATTAATATCGTCTGTGTCACTAGGGGGTCGCTGATTCTCTAGCATACAAGATCATACCTATGAGATCTTTAGATCATGTTACCTGGGCCCTTAAATTAGATAAGAAGCATTAGGTGAACATAGATAATCATTCTCACAATTTAATATGCACTACAACAATCACAAATGGATGGAATTAAAGAAGGCACAACACATCTCACCAATCCCCTACATCTCCCACGCCTATGGGGATTTACTCAGACATGAGAGGAAGATTAATCAAAGGCATAATTGTACTGCAAATGGAAATCATCTCAAAGTTATTGTAGCAAGCCACAATACCAGTTAAAGATCGAATAAAATACAAACTGAGGTAGATCAAAGTATCAAACCCTAATCTTACAAGTGCCAATCTATGACTCTCTCTCTAAGTATCAATGGGTATGATGGTGGAATGAATGGTTCATAGGTTTGAGATCGTCGAAGAATGAGACAGGGTTCTTCTCTTTCTCTAGATCTGATCTCTCTCCCTCTAGATGAGTTTGTGGTGTATGTGTTCTCTTTTTTGTCATCTCCCCTTCACGAAAGTTGCTTGTATTGATGTAATGGAGCTAGTGGCAGGTAGTACGAGTGGATGGTATGGGCACATCCCGACCGTATCAATGGAAGTTATGCATTGTGGACACCTCCAATGAAAGGGGCTCCAATTGGGGATTTTCTTCTTTAGATGTAATTAGCCCATAAATGCTATTAGATCTTCCATAAATGTTCATTGCCAAAAAAACATCACAAGAAACCAAGGATTGGCTAATTGCGACGTTAACATTAGTAGAAAGGGGTAATCTATAGTGAAATATTGCAACAAACAAAAGGATAAACAATTATAAAAAGTTATGAAATTTGGAGCTAACAGCTCCCTATTGGAGTATCCCTCGAGTGTCCGGTTAAGTCGCAGGCTCGTGCAGGGACTAAAAATCATAAGTCATGCATTGTGTAGCTGCTAGTCGACAACCTTGAATGAAAATACATTTACCCAGAAGTTCATTGGGTTACTATTTATTTGTAGTGTCGGATGATAGTCAATGTACGGTGCAGACGTTGTCAATGCATACTGATAGTTGTGAGATTCGACATATTTTTGATGGTTTTTATTGATGATTTTCTTATGGATTTGATCGTTATCTAGATTTATCTAACGTTTTCTAGAACTTGGTTTTTAATGTGTGTTTCAGGTTCTGAACATCAATAGAAGGTTTTAAAAAGAGAAACACAATATTCAGGCGAAAACAAGCAAGTATCTTTTTGGAAGCAATCAAGGGAGGCGTATAGAAGCTTTAACGAGCAACTATACAACAATAATATTTTCCTACCGTATAGTTTCCGCCGCCTCCGACTTGTTAAAAGGGACAACTTTCGTGAAGAGGCCAGACGAGAAATCATAACACAGCAGCCACCATCCCATGCAGAGAGGAGAAAGAAGAGATCCGGAGAAGGAGGGGAAGACGTTCTTCATCTTGCTCCATGATCTTCGACCTCCTAGCCATGACACCCTCATAGCCATTACTTGTACTTGAGAGAGAGAATATTCACTTTGCAAGATTAGGGTTTGAGATTGTTGTTGGAGATATGCCAAAAAGGCAATAATAAAGTGGTTATTATTATATCTTTATGTTTATGATAAATGTTTACATCCCATGCTATAATTGTATTAACTGGAAACATTAATACTTGTGTGTTTTGTAAACATAAAAGAGTCCCTAGTAAGCCTCTTGTTAAACTAGCTTGTTGATTAATGGATGATCATGGACATTGGATGTCGTTAATAATAAGATCATATCATTAGGATAATGATGTGATGGACACACACCCGTAGTAAGCATAGCATAAGATCAAGTCATTAAGTTCGTTTGCTATAAGCTTTAAAATACATAGTAACCTAATACTTCGACCATGAGCTTATGTTAATCACCATCACCGGATGGGTACTTTGATGACATCAAACACCGCTTCGTAACTGGGTGGTCATAAAGGTGTCATTGGGTATTCTGAAAGTATGTGTTGAAGCGCATGGACCAAGATTGGGATTTGTTCATCCATATGACAGATAGATATGCTCTGGGCCCTCTCGGTGGAATGTCATCTAATTAGCTTGCAAGCATGTGACTGGGTCACAAGGGATGACATAACATGGAACGAGTAAAGAGTACTTATCAGTAACGAGGTAGAACTAGGTATGGAGATACCGACGATCAAACCTCGGATAAGTAGAGTATCACGTGACAAAGGGAATTGGTTTCGTATGTTAATGGTTCTATCGATCACGAAGTCATCGTTGAGTATGTGGGAGCCGTTATGGATCTCCAGATCCCGCTGATGGTTATTGATCGGAGAGGTGTCTCCATCATGTCTGCATATTCACGAACCGTAGGGTGACACACTTAAGGTTCGAAGTTGTTTTAAGTAGATATGGAATGTGCGTTGGAGACCGAATGTTGTTTGGAGTCTCGGATTGGATCCGGGACATCACGAGGAGATCCGGAATTGTCCGGGGAATAAGATTCATGTATTGGGGATCATTTTCTAAGTTAGGAAATGTTCTGGAGTATTTGTATGGGGATTCTAGAAGGTTTCGGAACGTTCCGAAAGGATCTAGAAGATTTCTTGGAGTTTACTTGAAAACCAAGAAAGGATCAAGGAATCCTTGTGGGGCAAGACAAGGAGTCGTGGGGGAGGAGGACTCCTCCCCCCTCCCAATTCGCCGGCCAAGGAGGGAGGGGAGTCCTACTAGGACTCCCCCTCCCATGGCGCCTCCCTCCTTTAAATAGAGGGGTGGAGGCGCCACCCCCTTGCCCCCTCCACTCTTGCCCTAGCCGCCTCTCTCCTCCTCCTTTCTTCTGCTCAGGCTTAGGCGAAGCCCTGCAGAATTCTCTACTCCACCACCACCACCACGCCGTCATGCCGCTGGGATTCCGTGGAGAAGATCTACTACTTCCGCTGCTCGCTAGAACGGGGAGAGGAAGGTCTACTTCGACTCCGCACGTGTGACCGACTGCGGAAGCGCTGCCGGAACGCGACCCCGGAAGGATCGTCCACTCGATCTTGAGATCGGCAAGTGATCGACTACATCAACCAGGAGATCCAATCTCGTAACGCTTTCGGATCTACAAGGGTTAGAACAGATCTATCTCGTTGCACATGTCTAATAGATTAGATCTTGGCTTTTATCTAGATTAGATCTGGGTTTTGTTCGTTCTTGCGGTAGAAATTTTTTGTTTTCCATGCTACGAACCCATCAATTGTTTCTTCCTATCTTGAATTGTGTTGGATTAGTTTTCTATTCTTATTGTGGATCTCCACGGTAATATCGAGAAGAACTCACTTTATTTAATTATATCGATGATGCTTTCTTATCTCATGTGTGAGTAAGTTCCTTGGGCGTGGGAGATGTAAGAGATTGGTGAGATGTGATGTGCCTTCATATACTTTCCATTAGTTTGTGATTGATCACTACAAGAAATCTACTCACTAGTGACCTATTTTTAACGACCATGGATTTTTTGGTCATAGATCTATGACCATTCTGAACCAACTGGTCGTACGGCATTTGGAAGGGTCCAAACCTTGAAACATTATAACCAATTATATTAAGAAGGTCATATTTTACAAATACGAAAAGGTCATGGATGGATAACACTAGTTTATAGCCTTATGTTTAGCTCATCACGACCAATTTAAATGGTCATGGCCACTGATTCTTGTTGCTTTAAAATTACTGGGTGGCCACATCAGCAATTTTGTCTACGTGTCATTTCCATGTGTCAACTTCTGCTGACGTGTCCGTATATGTGTCGTGTAATGCTGTCTAGGAGAAATATATGATACGTGGGGCCCACCTGTCATACAATAGTCCATCTAAATAGGACATGTTGACCAAATTTACCTAACATATGGGCTCCACCTGACTGACATGCCACATGGGTCCCACTAACCTGGCATGTAGGACCCACCTGACTGAAGGAGACTGTGTTGGAATAATATGGCAAAAAACAGAGGCTCCGGGCACTCAAACCCGTGACCTCCCCCAATATGTGAAGGCACCAAACCACCACACCAACCTCTGCTTCGTGTTATACTAGCCCCGCGGGTTCTATGTAAGCATTCATTCCAGTCGAGTTGGGCCTGGGTGGTAGAGGCTTTTTTTCTTGCGATTTTTATCCGTGACTGGGCCGCCGGCCCATAGTCCATTAGATTGTCCGTTTTGGATGTGAATTCTGGGCTTCTTATAAGCCTGAGCCCACATAAATAGAGGGACTTCAATTTTTTTAAGAAGTCTACAAATATAAATTCAACATCGATTTTGCATATAACCTCGGATTAAGATGATATAAATATCATTTTGGTTCATCTCAAAGATACATATATCCTTCGTGTTGTCAAGTTTCTCATTTTATGTTATCCTGAGTGTATGGTCTATCTTTTTTATTCTTGTGCTCTTAAAATGCAATCAAAACAGCAACATGAACGTTCTCCATTAAGGGCCGACTCTCGGTAAACTTGCATTATATCTCCAATAAAATAGCATATTGTGAGTCTAAAAATGATTTTTTCAAAAAATCATGAGCATTAGATAATGTACCTATAGTTCAAACCGGACCCACTTCCTACCGATTTAACAGAAATTTGTCTTTTTCGTTAGGGGTTGACAGAAAGGTTTTAGATATCACAATTGGGATAATGTACCTAAAGTTCAAAAGTGATTTTAATTATTATATTATGTGCGCTTGACTATCTATGGGATACCTAATGCTTGTTGTCCAATTAAGGGCCCAGACAACATGATGATTTGTTCTACATAGATAGGATCTTGATCGCTAGGAGACCGGTGACCCCCGAGTGACACAGGGATATCAATGGGAAACTAGTTTGACTCGAGGATCACAATGAACCACTGTGCTTATTGCATTAGTCCGATCCAAGGAGCTTGATTTCTAAGCAACCTGAAGGATCTTAATTATCTAGTGACTGACCAAGGTTTTGGTAACAGGCTAGTAGGATTATTGAAGTTGGGATGAAATCTACCAAGAGGAGTTCTGGCTAATGATGGGTTGCTTGCCTACACATATACTTATAAGATTATAATTGTTACACTTATCATTTGTCCACCTGGCACCCTCACTATCACCATGAACTGCATATCCCCGCGCCTTCTTTGTCATCTGTAGAAAACAACAAACAACGGAATCGTTCTTTACTTTTATGCTTTTTATTACTTAAATACATCCAGTTTAATCCAAATTTTATTCTTATTTCCACACTTGCAGTCAATTCACTCAAAGACCTGTGACAACTTTGAGTGTGGTAGAGACTTCATTCATAAACACTTACCTTTGGGCTCCCTGTGGGATCGTAATCTATACTTCGAAACTAGCTACAAACGATCTGTGCACTTGCAGACATCAAGCTATTTTCTAGCACCGTTGTCGGGGAGCTAAGCGCTAAGTGTTTGTCTCTTGACATTTCAGGTGTTACTATTACAAAATGGTCTCCCTAGGAGATAAAGGGTCTACACGCTCTGGTAGGACCTATTTACCAGATTATTTTGAGCGCGTGCCTATTCAAAGGCGCGAGGAAATTATTGAAAAACTTTTAAGATTAGATAAGGTTGAAGTTGAAAATCTGAGTTATTTTATGGAAATCATGTCCATTTACAGGAGAACTCCCAAGAAACCTGAGAAAACTCTTAGATAATACAGTGCTCCAAACTCTGCTTTCCTTAAACAACCAATATAATTTCCTAATCCTGGAGTTAGAGAATATCAATTTGATGGTGGAATTATTAAAATTTGGCAGGAAAAAGCTTTCAGTATAAGGGAAGATGAAGACCTAGGAGGACATATTAGAGAGTTTGAAAATCTGATGACAACACTTGGACCAAAAGGTTTGCCAAGAGACTTCTTTCGTCTAATTTTTTTTCATTGGTCTCTTAAAGGTAAGGCTCTAGACTGGTTATATTCTCTCCTTCGCCATTACGTTAAATGTTGGGAAACTGTATTGTTAAATTCATAAATAGGTTTAATCCTTTTTAAAAAGGTAATTTAAACTAGAAAGAATATAGGCAACTTTAGTTAGAACGTGGGAAAAAACTATCCACAAGCCTAGGTAGATTCTTTGGAATGATCAATAGTATTCCTAATCATGGATATTGTGAATCAACTATTTGCCAATTATTTTACCATGGTCTTAATACTCAATGCACAGAGTTGCTTGACCTATCAGCAGGAGGATCGATAAATATTGTAACTAATAAAGCATGTTTGGAATTGATGTCTACTAGGGCTAAGAATGATTCTTTATATAATCCTGATTTCGGCACTAAGCTGGAAAAAAGGATACTTCATATAACTCCAGATCTTATGCCTGAAGTACGGAAAACAATGAAATAAAAAGATATACCTTCTGAACTTGTTAAGTAAAACAAAGTAGACTTGTTACAAGTTTTTACTGAAGAAGATGAAACTAGAATTTTTTTCAAGAATTAAAACATTGACAAGAAAAATCTCATAATAACCTGCACAAGCATTTTCAAAGACATAAAAAGATTTTGGTGGAACTCACGGAAAATTATGATGAGATTGGCCAAGAAATAAAATTATTTTCCAAGTATCTTAGTATGATTGAAACCCAATGTGAACAAATAGCATCTGGTTATCAAATTTTTCTTCAAGATGATATAGATATTCATGTTTCTACTAATGTTGTTACAAGGAGAGGTGGAGTTGTTACATGACCACTAGGACCACCAGAATATGAAGATGAAAAAGATCGAAAGGAGAAAGCCTTGCTCAAAGCAAGCCAAGAAAATGATACACTGGTGGATCCTCAACATGAAACTTCTCAAGGAACACAAGATCAAAACATGGAGGAGCAAAATGATGCATAGGATGACCATTATGACTCTGATGCAGAGACAGTTGATCCAAGAGAATAAAATGAGACAAGCAATGAAGATGAAGTTGTTGTAGTAGAAAAGACAAAGAGTGATAAGCAGCAACAAAAGAAAGCAACAAAAGAGCTGATCCCCCACAAAAGGTAAAAGAAAAGAATAAGAAAGCTGAGAAAAAAGGTTCCTTATCTAGAACGAAAAAAGAAAGCACCGAATCAGGTAATCTATAACTCTTTCAAAAAGGCACTTGGTGATCTTTGTCTAGAAATTTCATTTGCCGGTGCAATAAAAGTTCCTACCTATTCTAAATTCCTCTATGATATTCTTACTAGAAAGAAAGAAATAACTGAAACCGTTGCCATGGTTACTAGTTATCCTGCTAATGGGAAGCTATTGTCTAAATCGGGAGATCCTGGAATACCAACAATTTCATGCTCAACTGCCAAAACAGATATTCATAATGGCTTGTGTGATTTGGGTGCAGGAGTTAGTGTAATGTCATATTCCCTCTATAAAAGGTTAGGATTAGGGGAGTATTCCCATACTACTATCACTTCACAGATGACTGACAAGTCCACTCAACAACCCATTGATATGATTCAGGATGTTTTACTTAGAATAGATGAGCATGTTATTCCCACTAATTTTATTATTCTCGAAATGCCAGAGGATGAAAAATTATCTATAATACTCGGAAGACCTTTCCTTAGTACTGCAGGCCAGTTGATTGTGCTAAGGGAAAAATAATTTTCAATGTTTATGATGCTGAAATTATCCGGTATTTTCCGAAGAAGCTGGAAGCAGGAGCAAGATATATTCCACCAGAAAAACGAGTTCATGTGGTAAGTGCCTTCGATAAGGGGAAACCCAAGGTAAGAATTTGAGAACAGAGAAGGGTTTAATTATTCAACTATTCTTAATAAAATTCTTAATGGGAGTCAACCCATCACTTTAATAAAATAAAATAAAGAATAAAATGTTCATCGCATTCCTACAACTTTTTCAAGGACATTCTTGCGGAAGCGCACCCGTGAAGATGCAGGTGTCAAAAACTAGTAGAAATATCTATTGAACAAACGTAGAATAAATATAAAAATAAAAGTTTGAGTTTTATCTACAAAAACTAGCTTAATCATTTTGCCCAAATTAAAAAGTGAACCTCTAGTTGAGGAGAAGAAGCTCGATAGTACTAAAAATCCTGCTCTATACATGCTGATGTTGGTCAACAATTTTTTACTGTCAGTTTTCTGTCAAAATCTAGGTGTTTCGCTAAATTTTAGGATAAGAAAGAATTCTTGAAGAAATAGAAACTTTTTGATGACTACTGAAGGTTTAACGACGAACTATACGGTGGGAATAAAAATTCGGGATGTATAGTTTGGCCGTATAGATATCTTTGCCATCACCAAATTTTCTTTCGACGATACAGAAGATTTAATGACCAACTATACGGCGGGAATAAAAATTCTGGCTGTATAGTTCTGGCCGTATAGATATCGATGCCTTTGTCGAATTTCTTTTCTAGGGTAGTAATGGTTTGACGAACAACTATACGGCGGGAATAAAAATTCTGGCCGTATAATTTGGTCATATAGTTATCAATGCATGTCCATGAAAATTTATCTCGAGGACACATAAGTTTTGACGACCAACTATACGGCGGGACCATTATGATCCGGCCATATAGTTGCGCCCGTATAGTTCTGTCCTGGCATAAAGAAACCCTAATTGTCGATGCCGCCGCAACTATACAGCGGGATCAACATATCCTGCCCGTATAGTTGCGCCCGTATAGTTCGGTGCGACCACTTAATCACGCCGGGGTGGCTAAGGTTCTTCCTCCTCCTCCTCACTTTTTCTCTCATATTCTCTCTCCAATACCCCTCAAAACCCACCTAGAATTCTTGATTCTTCACGGAATTCATTCCATTGAGTTGGGGAATCAACAGATCGGTATGTTTGTCTCCCTATCCATGCTTTATTTTCAAGATTCCATGGTTGAAACTCTCACATTGATCTAGTGGATGAACTCAAGCTTATTTTGTTTTTCCTGTTGATTTCTCACGTTAGGATTAAATTTTTTCACGTAGAATCACTCGTATATCATGTAGAAACTATATGCCTAAGGTTTCATGGTGAAATTTTTCAGTGCATCAAGATGAACAAAATTGGTAGCATTTTTTGCAAGACCAAGCGCCAACATGGCGAGAGCTCGGGGCTCCAGGCCGAGCTAAAAAGCAAGTTGGACATTGTTTCATCAAGTAGGGTGATGCCTACACGTTGGGCCGATGATAGCTTTCTCACCGCGGCAGGGTTGAGGGCGGACTTTGACCTCATGTGTGCAAATTCAAGGCTATCTCTACTCGGCTACGCAAGCCACAATACCTATACCAAGCTCACCCATGAGTTCCTTGCCTCTTTCTACGATGACCACAAGGAGAAAGGTAATGCGTGCACGGTAAGCTTCACCATGAACCAGCAGCATTATGAAATAACTTTCGAACAATTTTGTGATGCTTTTGGCTTCCCTCATGATGGGGAGTCAACTGTAACAAATTTATATAACGTCTCATGTGGAGAAACTTGGGAGGTTATTTCCATTAACGGTGGCAGGGACTTCTACCAGAAGAAGTTGTCCACCATTCAGAACCCAACAATTTACTACTACACCTTCTTCCTCGCCAATACAACAATACCGGTTCCAGGGCCAATGCGGACATGAACATGATCACCAAGGCACTCTTCCCCAATGCACCGCAAAGCCCCAGTCCTGCGGCTCTACTCATCCAGCACTTTCGCCACAAAGCAACAAAAAGAAAGGTGACATTCGCTATGGTGGATTGGTAACCCACCTTTCGCTAGCATTGAACATTACATTACCTATGATGCAACCTATTGACGGCTCCAAACTTATGGATGTCAAATACTTAACTGCTTGTGGTTTCCTCGGTGTTTACCGAGCTCACAAGAAGCTCCGAGCATATCAGTTTGGTTATCTTGGTGATGCACAGGGTGAGCAGGTTCTATTGCTGTGTCCACAAGCCTTCAAGATTGTGGACAAGTACAACTGGATCCTCACCAAGGATCAAGTGGTGGAGATCATGGCTGAATTTCAGCCTAATCAAGAAGAAGATGAAGAAGGAGAGCAGAAGGATGAGGATGAGCATGAGCAGGAGCAGGAGTAGGAATACAATCCTGCTTGGGAGGGATAGCAGTAGCAACAAGGGGGATCCTGGGACCCATGGCCCAATCAGCCGCACCAGGGGTTCAACTATGTCTCCTATCAAGAATTTCAGTAGCTCAACCAATGCATTGGGGAGATTGACCACACTCTACAAGGAGTGGATGAAGATGTGAGTGCCTTAACTCACAACTTCAGTCACTTCATGACCCACTTCCTCGACTACTACCAGCAGTATCTGCACCAGCCGCCGAATGACGACAACAATTGAGCCTAGCAATAGCCTAAGCTTGGGGGAAGTTTGAAAACCTCCAAACCTTGAATTCATATTTTTATTTCTTCTTTTGATTTATTTTACTTCTTCAAAATTTCATGTTTACTTTTAGTTTGCATTCCTAAACCAAAAACACAAAAAACTTAGTTGTAACTTTTATTGCAAATTTGTTTCTTCGTTTCTCTCGGAGATTGCTCAATTTCAGGCGACTTGGGAATAGGGAAATATAGAGGGGGTTCGACTGAAGTACGAGAAAGAAGCAAGCAAGAGGAGGTACCACATTCCTTTCATCACCTTTTCTGCAACTTTAAATTGATCCTACAATTATTTACTCGCTTGCACTTGAGCCACTCCCCACTTAGCTTGTGATCCAATAAATTCTAATCCTTTGCTAGTGTCTCCTTTTTAGCTTTGAAATAATGAGCAATGAACTTGGTTAAAAATATTACTAACAATTTTACAACAAGAAAAAGCATCTAAAAGATGACTTGAGTCCATGTTTATCCCAAAGGTTTTGATTTTAGAATAACTCAATCCCATTTGAGCTTAATATAAATAGACTTGATAGCACCCTTGAATGAAATTGTCTGATAAAATGGATGCTTCGAAGTAGTAGAGATTTTGCCACTTCTTTTTCTAATAATTACCATAAGATATTTCTTTACGCGTGTCGTTACAACACTGTCATGCTCCATGGGGAACTATTAACTCCGCTGGCCAATGAACGATCTAAATGTTGGAAACCACTTGATTTCGGCTATTGAGTTATGTAAGCGTCTATAGCTGCAATGCTATGACAGGTAAATTTTTAGTCTCCTCATGGTTTCACGTTCCAAGTAAAGTTGTAGTGCTCCCCTGACCCACTATTGCTCAACAGTTATCTATTGGCATGGTCACGAGTGCGCAACACTGTCCCAATTAATATGTTTAAAACAGTGGCATGATTTCTCTATGAAAGGGCTGAAGTTTTTGAAAAATAAGAAAAGGAAAAGGTGCTTTGAGAGTCTTGCAATTTTGAGTGGGAATAGATGAGTTGTTTTTAAATTAAATGTTTTTGGTGCCAACTTGAGTACTCTTAATTGATTAAAGAAACAAGAGCAAAAAGTTTTCATCTCTCAACAAAGAGAGACACCAAAAGAAATTGTTTCACTTTCTTAGCTCAACTTTTGACACTTGCTCTGGCATATGATTTATTTGCAAGCAAGATATACATGGTTAGGAAATGGACTCAGTGGAATCTTTTGAATACTTGAATGATCATTTTTAAGATTGCAGAAATTGTGATGAAAAGAATTTGACACCAATTCAAGCTTGTAAGTTCTTTTATTTCAGTCTCAAAACTCCATTATTCTTCCTTATTTTATTGTCACTCAAGGGCAAGCAACATCTAAGATTGGGGGAGCTCATAGCTGTGAGATTTAACATATTTTTGACGGTTTTTATTGATGGTTTTCTTCTGGATTTGATCGTTTTCTAGCTTTACCTAATGCTAATACTTCAGTAGCAAAGAAAACTTGGTTTTTAATGTGTGTTTTAGGTACTAAACATCAACAGAAGTTTTTAAGAAGAGAAACACAATATTCAGGCGAAAACAAGAAAGTATCTTTTTGGAAGATATCAAGGAAGGCGTACAGAAGCTTTAACGAGCAACTATATGGCGGGAATATTTTCTGGCCGTATAGTTGCCGCCACCTCCGTCTTGTCAAAAGGTACAACTTTCATGAAGAGGCTAGACACGAAATCATAACACAGCAGCCACCATCCCATCAAGAGAGGAGAAAGAAGATATCCGGAGAAGGTGGGGAAGATGTTCTTCATCTCGCTCCACGATCTTCGACCTCCTAGCCATCACACCCTCATAGACATTACTTCTACTTTAGAGAGAGATCTTCACTTTGCAAGATTAGGGTTTGAGATTGTTTCTTCCTATCTTGAATTGTGTTGGATTACTTTTCTATTCTTATTGTGGATCTCCATGGTAATATCGAGAAGAACTCCCTTTATTTAATTATATCGATGATGCTTTCTTCTCTCATGTGTGAGTAAGTTCCTTGGGCGTGGGGAATGTAAGGGATTGGTGAGATGTGATGTGCCTCCATATATTTTCCATTAGTTTGTGATTGATTCTAATTATTATATTATGTGTGCTTGACTATCTATGGGATGCCTAATGCTTGTTGTCCAATTAAGGGCCCAAACAACATGATGATTTGTTGTACGCAGATAGGACCTTGTTCGCTAGCAGACCGGCGACCCCTGAGTGACATGTGGATATCAATGGGAAACTAGTTTGAATCGAGGATAACGAGGAACCACTGTGCTTATTGCATTAGTCCAATCCAAGGAGCTTAATTGCTAACCAACTTGTAGGATCTTAATCGTCTAGTGACTGACCATGGTTTTGGTAACAGGCTAGTGGGATTATTGAAGTTGGGATGAAATCTACCAAGAGGAGTTTCGGCTAATTATGGGTTGCTCGCCTACACATATACTTATAAGATTATATTTTTTACACTTATCATTCGTCCACCTGGTGCAGCCACTATCACAATGAACTGTATCTCCCCACGCCTTCTTTGTCATCTGCAGAAAAGAACAAACAACCGAATTGTTCTTTGCTTTTATGCTTTTTATTACTGAAGTTTACATTTTAGTTTTACTTAAATACATCTAGTTTAAACCAAATTTCATTCTTATTTCCACACTTGAAGTCAATTCACTCGAAGACCTGGGACAACTTTAAGTGTGACAGAGACTTCGTTCATATCTATACTTTGAGTGTGATAGAGACCTGTGACAACTTTGGGATTCCTGTGGGATTGATATCCATACTTCGAAACTAGCTACCAGTGATCTGTGCACTTGCAGACATCACATACATTTATGTTAGGTGCGTGATAAGCGCTCCCTATGGGAGTAGCCCCTAAGTGTTTGATCGAGTCGTAGACTCGGATAGTGACATGGATATGACTTATCGGGTGCCCATTATTGGTATACCTGGTACATACCTAAGCTAAGGCCTATAAGGCCCATAGAGAAACGACGAGTCCTGGAAGCATCTGAAGCCTAGGAACCAGACGTAATGATCAAGGCAGAAACCCAAACCGATATAGTCATAGAGTTGTATTTTCGACTTGTAACCAACCCATATAGGACTTTGAGACTCATCCTCTCATATAAAGGCTGGAAGGAGCCGAATGGGAGGTCACTTTAACTTTCGATCCACCACGATCTGATGTAAGCTAGATTGAATCAGGCGACTCGGCGACTTTGTACTCTCCATCAATGAAGGTCGGGAAAGCAAGAGTAGGGTTTCCTATACGAGGGCCTAAACTCGAGTAATTCTCCATATCTTGTTTTTCTGATAAGTCGAAAAAATCACTGGCACCCCTATTTCCCTAAAAGCCAAGCTCATAACAATGAGCATTGCTGAGGTCACCCCTCGTCAATTGGCCCCTTCTATGGGAAACCTGGGTGTTGTAGTCCTGAATTGGGTGGCTCCCTCTTAACCAAGCAGCAACTCCATGATTGGGGTCGGTGAGGTCCACTACGATCCTAGAGTCTTGATCCATGCCCACCCACCCCTCTTCCGACCTTCGACAACTTCGACCGAGAGATAGATCTGATGATCAGATGTTTCCACTTTCGCATAGGGTCGGTGGAAACTTTCTGCCTCTCGGGTCCGATTTACTTGGGTCTGTCGATAGTAATCATAGCACCTATGGAAACATTAGCATCTTCCGTCAGCTCCACTTAATGGAAAACCCTCTCCCAGAAAAATGTCACAAATAATCGTGACCACGTCATAGAGCTAGGGGATTTGGCTAATCTCTGCGATGGCCTCTCCTTTGGATCTGATTGTGAGCCAACACCGGCTCTACCATCCCGTATCGCAGACCCGACGAACATAATTAGTGACAAACCCAACAAAAGCTTTGATTTCGGGATCAAGAAGGCCGACTCATACCCATAGCAAGACCTGTTAAATTTCACTTGTCTTTAGGACAATGTCTCCTATGATTCTGATAGCTGCATTAATAGCCAATACATGACACACCACCATGTGTGTGTAACAATTGGAGATACAGCTCTAGATGGAGAAACTTCTGAACCACATGACTCCATCATGAACCCAATCATCCACACCGATGATTTCACCATGTAGGACCACTCGGAGTCTCAAAGAACCGGGCTAGAGACCCCCGCAGACAATCGCATCGTCCAGGGACACGAAAGAGATGGCAGAAACAACAGGGAATGATTATCTATTCAGATCTTTGCCGAATCATGGGAGAAAGCGAAAAACGCCATTAGGGGCGTTGTCCCTATGATAGCAGATGCCATGTGCAAAGAACTCATGGCCTACCAATGGCTGCTTCATCGCTAGAGGCAGGAGTTGATCAAGATGGATAGGAAACTGGAGGAGGGAAAATGATAGCCAAAGAATCAAGTCTATGATGGGTGAAGTTAAGATCCACCCACAACTCCGCAAGCGTCACAGGTGGAGCACAACCCAGGAGGAGAGGCTCGCGATTAAAGAACATCCCCAAAAACAAAAGGCGTGAGGTAACCCGAGATCTGGATTTATCCTTCATGTCTGTGGATTCTGTAGGAAACATCAACGCCTAGACACCTCAAGCTTCCATTGTCATGGAACAAACATATCTACTCGCCACTCATCCTACAGTCGATGATCTTTGGGTGGACATGCATTGCTCTGCCCTTATGGGCCTTGGCATGGTCGGAGCATCACTCACACAGGGAGACAAGGATCTTTTCCCTCAACCCGAAAGATCACCTCGTCGTCGCAATATCCCTGGACAAGTGGTAGAAACCCGACCAGCTCACTGCACTATGTGCGCTTTAATCATACCTCGGGCAGCTAAGATGCCAGAACGACATCACGTGGCACAGAGTCAATAGATCTCGGGATGAGCAATGTCGAGGATGTCGATGAGTATGAGCCTTGTGGCGCAAGTTTCTTTACTCCTCAGGTTCACAAGACACTAGTACCCAAGGATTTGAAGTTTTCACATGACTGACAAAAGTATGATGGTGGAGCTAGAGGCATGGTTGGGGGATTACCTACAAACCGTAAAACTTCATGGTGGCTCAAAGGCCAGTGTAATGCAAAGCCTGCAACTACACCTAAGCAGCACTGCACATTCCTGGCTCAATATTTACCCAAGGAATCAATCGGCAGCTGGATCGACCTAGAGGGAAAGTTCATCCGAAATTGCAAATCCACCTTCAAGCAACCCGCATACATTGAAGAGCTACGAGCATGCAAGGAGAAATCCGGGAAGCCAATACGCGCATTCATTCAGCGATGGAACATCATCAAAAACTCGGCCGAAAATCTCTCTAATGAAAGGGCGATTGATGCTTTCAATGATGGCTTATGCCAAAGGAGTTCATAGAGGAGTTGGGTCGGGCCCAGCCAAAGACAATTTTGTAGCTAATGGACATTGCCAATCGGTGGGCCAACGGCGAGGAAACAGTAAACAAAAAATAGGGGCACTGACCCGAAGAAGACTACAATAGATGCAATAGTGTCAATAGGACTAGTCAGGTGGAAGCCAGATTTACCAATGATAACAACCGTAGAGGAGAATACCGCAATAACAGGTAGCACAACAATCACGATGAAGTTGAAGCAAAAAGGACAACCCAACAGTGCCAGCCAAGGCCCTCTCGGGACAGTCCGGTATCACCTTTGCAGATGCTAGAAGGACCATGCCACATGCATTACTATGTTGATTTGGAAGGGAGGAAATGTTCAAGTCATCTCCTGAAGGATTTCTGCACTTTCTTGGGGATCCAAGGAGCCTATAACTCTAAGGTCACCGAGGCAACGAACCAAGGGTCTAATGTGGCACCTGAAGCACTAGCATCAACACACCGACAAGGCCACTTCCAGTATCCACGACAATTCATCGTCAACCTGAGGCAAACAGAGCCCAAACTGAAGAATACCCACTGTCCAGGGGAACAATGATTATGATCCAGAAGGGGCACCCATCCAATAAGACCCAGAAGCTAATAACCCGATAAGTAAATTTGGCAGTCAAGGCACCACCCCCAACACCAGAGTACCTCAACTGGTCTAAGCAGAAGATCGCCTTCGTCAAAGCCGACCACCCCTTACATGTCCCAAGACCGGGTCATTCTGTACTGATAGTTAAAGCCCAAATCGGTGGATTCGACATGTGAAAAGTATTCATGGATTCAGGAAGTAGGATTAACCTCATTTATGCCAAGACGCTATGCGCGATGAACTACCCCCTGACCAACTTGGCACCAACAGACACTTTGTTCCACGACATAGTCCTGGGGAAAGCAGAAATCTCCCTCGGAAAAATCACACTCGATGTTGTCTTCGTCTCACGGGAAAAATCCAGGCGTGAAAAGATCGAGTTTGAGGTTTCGGACTAGCCGTCACAGTACCATGAAATCCTCGGGCGACCTGCATTTTAGCGGTTCATGGTAGTACCACACTACGCATATATCATGATGAAGATGTCAACGCCCAACGGGATCATAACCATAAAGGGAAGCTTTGCTCGCTCAGACAACTATGACAGAGAATTCAACAAAATCGAAACAGGATTTGCCCATCTCAATATCTCCACTGATAATGATGTTCCGCCAGAGGCGACAAGGTCCATACCTGATCAATTCTTCGACTCCACAGAGGATACGCGAGAAGTCTAGGTCCATTCCACCAACCCGAAGAAAATAACCTTTGTGGCTTCTAACCTTGGTCTCGCATAGGAAAGCGTGCTCGTCGAGTTCCTCTGTGAGCATTGGGAAATTTTCGCATGGGTCCCAGCTGACATGCCAGGAATTCCTAGACAAATCGCCGAGCATGCAATCAAAATATATCCTGATGCAAAACCAGTCAAGCAGTCACTTCGCCACTTTGCAGAGCCAAAATGCAAGACCATTAGAAAAGAACTCCATCACCTCCTCGATGCCAAGTTCATCCGAGAAGTCAAGCAAGCAACTTGGGTAGCTAGTCCACTGTACGTCCCAAAGAAACATACGGTCGAACTTCGTATGTTCATCGACTTCATCTCATTAAACAAGCATTGTCCAAATGATCACTTTCCGCTACCACAAAAATCGACCAAATTATCAATGCAGCCGTGGGGTGAGCACGTGATTCCTTCTTGGATGCATACTAGGTTACAAGATCCTGATGAAGGTCAAGGATCAAGATAATACAACATTTATCACACCCTATGGTGTATTCTTCTACGAAACAATGCCCTTAGGGCTGAAGAACACGGGTGCTATGTACCAGCGGATGATGCAAAACTACCCTGGAGAGCAAATTGGCAGGAATTTCTAGGTTCAGATCAATGACGTTGTCATCACAACAAGGCAAGATTCGACTTTTATTGATGATCTCCACGAGACATTTGATAATCTCGACAAATGCTGCATCAAGATCAAACCCACGAAGTGCTCCTTTGGAGTCCATGTTGGGAAACTCCTCGAGTAACTAGTATCAACTATAGGTATTGAGGCAAACCCCGAGAAAATCCAGGTGGTCCTGAAGATGTAGAAGCCGATGAACTTACGAGGTGTCTAGTAGCTAGCTGGGTGCGTGGCGGCACTTAGCCAATTCATCGCTCGGTTGGGCAAAAAAGAACTCCCATTCTACGCACTACTGAAGAAATCAGATACTTTTGAGTGGACCAATGAATCCCAGAGAGCCTTTGAAAACCTCATACTATCAACCTCGCATGTCCTGGTGTCTCCCAAAGAAAAGGAACTATTACTGCTATACATGGTCGCCACCAACCAAGTGGTCAGCACAGTACTGGTCATCGAACAACCTAAAGAAGGAAAACCCCACGGAGTCCAGCGGCCGGTATACTACCTCAGCGAGGTGCTATCTCCATCCAGGAAGCAGTACCCGCATTATCAGAACCTCGCATATGGTGTCTCATGATGGCGTGCAAACTGTGCCACTACTTCTCGGAGCACCCGGTAGTGGTGGTCCACGTGCCACCACTTTCCAACATCCTCAATAACCCCGAGTTAATATGGCGTATCTCTCACTAGGGAATCGAATTATCCCCTTGAGACATCATGTACAAGAAGCACAAAACAATAAAATTGTAGTTCCTTCCTGACTTCATTACAGAGTGGATGTAGTTGCAAAGTGCGGGTCCTCTAGATCTATCGAGCGCCAGCACCATGTACATAGATGGATGCAAAAGAGTTGAAGGAGTGGGTTCTGGTGTTATATTGATATCACCCGAAGGAGATAAAATGCGATACATACTTCAGATGAGCTACCTGAATGCTTCCGACGATGAAGTAGAATATGAGGCCCTATTGCACGACATGCATATGGCCAAGCCCTGCAGTGCAACTCACCTCAAAATCTTCGGGGACTCGAATCTCATCGCACATCAAGAAATGAACAAGTGTGATGTCATCAGCAATAATATGGTCGCGTACCATGACATGTACAACAGCATGGAAGGTTACTTCGACAAATGTGATGTCTCCCACATCAGCAGACAAGCAACGAGGAAGCCGATAATCTTACAAACATTGGGCCCCTCTGCCTACCTATGGCACTAGGAGTCTTCTAGGAAGACATCAGCGAGTGCTCCATCAAAATAAGAAAATCCACCAAAACCATAGAGCCAAAAGCATGCAAGGAGGCTAATCCGCAAGCTGACTCGGGGTCTCCACCAGCCACTGTACCCGATGTACCCGTACAAGAAGTCAAAGAAGAACCAGAGGATATCATGATGATCGAAGTGATATGGATGCAACCATACCTGGCATTTCTCCTATAAATGGGCATGCCTTACCCGGCCATTGAGGCCACTCCGAAGTGCACATGTTTTTTGAGTGTTAGATTCTAGCATTGTAGCTCAGTTTCACCACCCGAGTGATTTATGGTCGTTGGATGCAGTTAGTTTCTTCCCCAGTTCTTGTGTCCATGAATAGGTCAAGGATATCTGGGCCCATGTGCGTGTGGTACCATTGTTTCAGCAGCGAACCAGCGAAATCATCCCGTCCTTGTCGTCTGCGTCGGGAGGCTATTGTAAAAACCTAGACATGAAGAATATCCCAGTCTCCTCCAGTTTTTAGCTTGATGCCTCCGCTCCTCCTATCCTAGCTCGCCCACCCCCATGCCGGCACCGCCAGCACCATCTCTCCTCGGCCCTGCCTCCATCACCCGGCTCGTACTCCTGAGTTCATGGTCACCCCAACCTGCTGCCACCTCTCCTACCCAATCCCCTCCTCCTCTACTCCTCCATGATTTGTTGCCTCCTTTCCTCATCCTGGTCCGCTGCCGCCTCCCCGCCTCCTCCTCGTTGCAGCTCCACACGAGGTGGTGTAGAGGTAGAAGCCCTCCTTCATCTCCCGGCAGCAGTTGGCGGTGCAGAGTAGGGTGACGAGTAGCCAGAGCTCACCGAGGCAAAAGCCCTCCTTCATCTACCAATGGCGGTTGGCGGTGTAGAGTAGGTGGACGAGCATCCGAAGCTCACCGCACACTATGCAGATCGACCACCAGGGGCCACGTGCATGTTTCCCACACCCCTCCTCCTCGGGGCATCTCCTCTAATTCCGGTCTCTACAGCTTGCGCCTTGCAGGGCGACGCCGCCACCTCAGGTCCCCTCCGTCGGTGAGGTGGCAATGGACCAACGGTTGCACGATGTTGGAGATGTCGAGGATGGTGGCCGCTGAGCCACCTCAGGCATGAACGCCGCCGGACACACATGGATAGAGTGGCGGTGTGTGTAGGGTCAGTGGTTCAGAGGCAGCGCCCCCTCTCCCCTACCTCGCGTCACGCAGGGGGTGCTGATGCATGTAAAATGCATACATGAACTTTGTAGTTTCTTAACATGTTTTCCCACATATTTGCATCATATATAATGTTATATCCCTATTTTATATTGATTTTTGGGGATTTACCAATGATCCCCATTATTTCGGTTATAACCCTATAGGGCAGAAAAAACCAGTTTTCAAAGTTTTTGATGTTTCAGGACCTATATGAAGTCAAATGGACCTGCACTTTTGGGAATGTCAATATTTATAGACGAGAAGCATCTGGAGCACTAGAATCTCACCAGGAGGGGCACGAGGGCCAAAAGAGCCTTGGTGGGCACGCCCAGTCCTGGTGGGCGCGCCACTCATGCTCTTTCCCTCCTGGACCATCCGATCGCCTTGATTCTTTTTCCCATAGAGCTCTCTTGACGTAAAAATCCCTATATAAAGAACCTCGAGACGTCATCAAAACAGAAGCGACAGGAAGCAACGAGAGCCACTAGAGACAAAAACACCACCAGCTCCAGTGAAGATTAGAGGGGGAAACTCCGCCAAAGCCACCTCCGGGGAGATCTCCACCCTCTCCAACATCTCCAGCTTCATAACCATGATGAAGAGGGATTAGTCCACCTCTAGGATATGCATTTGTGGTAGTAGCTTGATCTATTTCTCTCTTGTTCTTCATAGATCTAGTACCATATGAGCTTCCCAACATGATTATGGTCATATTTGTAATTCCTATGTGGTGTATCTTTGTTCTATGATTTGATATTTGAGATTGGAATCTATTTTGTGTAGATGTTTTAATAGATGCATATCATGCACCCCGTTTTTCATTGCTTGTTTTGATACAACTTGTGTGCAAGAACTTGTATGGGGAGAAGTGTGTGTTAGATGGAGTAGCATAGGGGTGGAGATTGAATTGTGACACATAATATTCAAGATCTACTTTGGTTTTTACCTTTCTTTTGCTGCCTCACAGGAAGCCTAATCATATGCTATAGTTATCACATGACAGTGTGATGACCTTGTTAAATCAAGGTATCATATTTGTATTTCAGACATCATATAATATTGCTCAAAGCTATACTCTGATTTGTTCTTAAATCAAGATTGCATGGAGATTTCCCTTTCTTGAGGAGTATAAGAGAGAAATGTATTCCATCTCAATATTAGAATGTGATGCCCATATTAATTCCTTTTATCAAGCACTTATAGAATTTCCATGAATCTTTAACATTGATGAATTGTTTTGTGATCATTACAACCTAAAAACAGAGTAGACAAGTGAACCCATGAACCCCTGTCTGATTTTTATCATAAGAAACATATTTCCATTGCATCTACTATCCTTTATAAGTTCTGTGATTTATTATTTGAAAATACAAAAATACTTTCTCTTCTTGCAATCACCTATAAAAACCACGAAACAACTCTATTATCTTCCATATAATCTAGTTTGCATTACTTCACTTTATTTACTGCTTTTATTTTAGTTTTCATTTTATTTTATTTCATATTACTACTACGAAACCTTGTGCTTGAGAACCACTTGGTGGAGTTGGGGACACAAGACAAATTATTTTACTTACAGGTTGCTAGAAGAGGAGAAGGCAAACATCCTTCTATAACCAATTTCCCGAGAGTTCGATATAAACCCTCGAGTCACCCTTGTGGGGAAAAGAAGCTTGCTACAACACTCTGCACTTAGAGTCCCAACAAAAAGTGGCCACTTGCCATCAAGACTATTTTCTGGCGCCGTTGCCGGGAATTGGTGAAGGTACATCACAACTGCATCCTCTTCAAGTTTGAAGAGCAAGTTTGAAGAATAAGGTAACTCCCACGACAACTGTTTATTTTTTGGTGTCGTCATCTTCATCAACTTGTGCAACAAGCCAAGCTTGGGTAGGTTGCACCACTGTTAACTTTTTCTTCTACCTTTAGATATTTAAAGTATTTTATTCTGTCTTATTTTTAGTCTTTTTAAGTTTTTCTTTAAAAACACAAAAACACATAAAAATGGAAAACAGAGTTTATTGGCCCTTTAGTGTAAATAACTTCCCAAAATAAAGTGAGATACCATTTGAATCATTTGAAATAGACCCTTCATCTACTAAAGCTATTTATGAAAACCATTTTTATGGGAAGCCCAATGAGAACCCTATGTAGCATTTGAGAACTTTTAATGAAAGATGCAAAGATCTAAACATGAGTAATAAAATAATAGTATGATTAAAGTTAAATTGTTTCCCTATTTACTTGCTGGTAAGGCTTTAGATTGGATATTAAAATGGCCACCTACAAATTTTAGCTCTTGGTTTAATGTTAAAGCTGCTTTTGTTAAAGATTTGGAACCCCTGAAATAATAGGTTATCTTAGGGAAATGCTTATCATGTTTAAACAAAAAAATTATGAACCTCTTATAAGAGCTTGGGAAAGATTTAGAGAAATAGCTTTTAGGACAGAACATGGTTTTAGAGATTGGATGTTAATGGACATCTTCTATAAAGGGCTAACTACAAGTTCAATGGCTTATTTAGATAAATAAAATGGAGGTTCCTTCATAAATATAACTACCAACAACGCTTATATATTGTTAGATGGCCTACTCCTAGAAGTAAAAGTCAAAGAAATCCTTGAAAAAGCTAAAGTGCCAGAAGATGTATTTGATGATAGACATGAAATCTTCAATTTATATAATAGGGATAAAGAAGTAGAAGAAGTGAAAATGCTAAGTGAAACAAAATAACCTCTACTTGATCTTGATAAATGTAGCTTGCATCAACTCATTAACTTGTTGCAAAAAACTTCTAATGATCCATCCTTTAATGGTCATCAAGCAGGATTTGGTTCCTATCTAGCAAATTATGTTATAAAAGAAAAGACTGAAAGATACAATAGATAAGCTATGATACCACCTAAGCTTGGGGATGTATGGATTCCCAGGGTATTAATCACTATTGGAAAAGAGACACATCATGCTATTCTAGATTTAGGATCTAGTGTCTTAGTTTTATCTAAAGATATATATGACTTACTTGAATTGAAACCTATGGAAAAATGCTCAACAGATATTTTGCTTGTTGCTGATTCAACAAAACATGCTCTAGGAAAATTTCAATATATTATGGTTGAATGATTACCTATGGTTGAATTAGGTTTGTTCTTGCTGAAAATGTGGACAGATTATGTCATGTTTTGTTTTAATCATTCCCAAGTGTCTTAAAATGATTTGTACGAGTTATATTATATGCTAGGGATATGTAGGAACATTATATTCTTGCTGGAACATTTAAAAACAATTTTGTCTTTTATATATAGGAAGCAACTATTATCTTTGTGTGCCACTAATGTCACCTCTCAGAGAAGAGATGGGAGAAAAACTTTTGTGTTGAAGTTTTTTTGACAGGGAATAGAGGAACACCACACCAAGAGAAATCCAAGGATGATGCAAACCATAAGCTTGGGGATTTCCAAGGCACCCCACTGGACCAACTCAACTCTCGGTTTGCAAACCTCTAAACTTTGTTTTTTGAGCAACATAGAACTATCGTAGAAACTTGAAGCGTCTGTTTTGTCATTTTACTTTTTATTTTGCATTAGAAAGACCACCACCACCATTATTATAAACACTTATGATTATTTACTGAAAAGAAACTCTACCTTGATGAGATTAAAACTGAAAAAGAATGCCATGGAATAAAAGAAAAGGGGAGATGAAAACAAAAGTTGAAATTCATGTTGTATCTAGTTCTTAAGCTCAACTATTTTATATGAAGCATGATCTGTTTTATGGCTATTAATTTGTATCCTTTTCTGGTGCATATTTACGTTCAACATTAAGAAGCAAGGTGAGAAAATAAATGTTTACATTATGAACCAGATGACACACTCTTTAGATCTCTTTTTGCTAAGCCTTTTGCTACACAAGCTAAGACTTGTTCCAAGCCCCTTAAACTAGATTAGGAATATCTACATATTTGTGGAAAAATCTACTTTCAAGTATAGTATGTATGCATGTTAATCCTCCAAACACTCTTAAAACATCCTTTTTCATGTATTTTAAAGCTCATAAGAAAGTAAGGTTTGGGGTGATACCACTATGGAAATTTTTGTGCTTTACATCTTCTTACTTGTTTTTGGCTAAACCATGATGGCATGGAACAAGCTTTCAATGTTGAATGTTGATAATTAATCATGTTTTAGTTCTACCTATGGATTGCATCGAAGTGAAATGAAGTGTACACACTAGAGTAGGCATGTTGGTAGAAAACGCTCCTGGACCGCTAGCCAAAGCCATTCATGATATGGTGGAAACTTACAACATGATGATCCTTGTTGATATGATTCATATGTCTCTTTTTCTTGTCTTCTAAAGTAGAGATACTTCCCCCTCCCACCTTGAACACAATCAAGGAACTATATTAGCTTTTATGCTAAAATAAGCAAATAAATAAATGCCAAAAAAGGGGCATATAGCTACAGAAGGGGCAAGAGGTAATTCAGTGATGCGGTTTCACAAAACCAACACGAGTTTACAATGACAGGCCTAAGTTGAGTAGCATGAGGATTACAAGTTCGTAGAGTACGTTCATGAAACAATCAACTTGTATGATGTTTAGCACATAAACCATACAATGCTTTAAAACAAAGTGAAAATAAAAAGTTGTTGGGAACCCCATCCTTATTAGTATTTTTGACATGAATTACATAGCCCAAAATTCTATTTTTTCATTCTTTATGCAGGATTAACATATGTATTAAATGCTTACTTTCGGTATGTGACGTGGGAATAACTTACAGGTACTCAAGCTTGGTATATACGACCTGATCTGGCAGAAGCCCACGGTGTTACCAGGGCCCAATCCAGGATTCAGGTGGCCTATGGAGACTCCAACTGCTTGCAGGACAAGACAAAGCCTAAGATAGAAAGTTTAAACGGGCAAATCCTAAATTGTAACCGACTCGACTTGCTACCTGAGACCTAGCCTATCTATATAAAGGCTAGGAGGGGGCAGCGAGGAGGACAATCGCAATCCTAGTTTCCACAACCTCACCAGATTGCATCTGTGCACCCCCTGTAACTTTTGACTCCCTCAATAATTCCAAGAGAAGACAAGCAGGAGTAGGGACCTCTACGAGGCCTGAACCTGGGTAAACCTTGCGTCCCTGTGTGCTTGTTTGCTAGCCGATTGATGCCTCCAGCGCTCCCTCCTTCTCCAAAACCCAAGTCCATAACAATGGGCATTAATGAGTTCAACCCTCGTCAATTGGCGCCGTCTGTGGGAACTAGGAGTGCTGATGTCGCAACTTCTTTGACCCCGTCAACCGCGATCTACAACTCTACAACAGTACATACTCACCTCCTCTTCGGTGTTGTCGACTTTACCGTCCACACGCCGGCCACTCGCCTGGCTTTCGAGTCCGTGGACAAGGGAGTCGGCCAGGTGATCGGGAGCCTACGCTTCCAAGTTGGTCAGCTGGGCACGCTCCGCCTCCCTGACCAACCAGCATCGTGGTTTCTGCCACCAATCAGCACCCTGAGTGAACTCAATGCCCTGACAACAGTCAGGAACGCGATCAGCGACAGTAGTTCCGGATCCGATCTGGGTGATCTAGCCACTGAAGACGGAGCTTACGGCTCTGGATCTGAAAGCTGCGGAAGCAACAGCTTCCCCAATCACTACATGTGCACCGTCATCAATGCGGGTGACACCGGCGTTAATCGCAAAAACGCCAGCACTGGTCCGTCCAACGGCGGCATCCTAGTCACGAACGGTGGTCCCGCCAACGGCGCACCCACCAACAATGGGATGAACGGATACCCGCATCTCACGGAGAATGAGCGCACCGAAGAGCGCGTGCTGATCAAGCTCAACGAGAACGAGTGGGCCCGCTGTTGAGAAGCTCTGCGGGGTAATCCCTTGCCCCCAAACTCATCGCAAGAAATGATGATGGGTTACCATTGGCTTCTCAAGGAAGAATACAAGCGCCAATAGCAAGTAATTGCGCAACTCGATGCACGAAGAAAGGCGGCGAATGAGTCGAGCCTTTGGCGGGCTCAGCTCTCTTCCATGGGAGGATCCTCCTCCAAGGGCAATGACTACGTGGCATCCAAGAGGCGCTCTCGACTGCCCCACCTCACCGATAAGGAGCGAGAAGAGGCCGCACGAGTCCTCGACTACTCGTCCATGACGGTGGATACGCGGGGCAACGTGCTCCCGAAGACGCCATAGCTAGCGGTGACTGCAGCCACCATGTACCTCCTCAACAACCAGCCTTCTGTAACACCCTCGAATCGGCCCTATGCAAGTTTTAGTGCTTCCCGCCAAACCCGCATAGAAACGATTCAAGGACGCCTACCAGGCACTTGCGTGCGGGTGGAGAACAAAGTAATACCATTACACATTAGTCCATGATGGAACCCACATAACATATATATATATAACAACGACTCCATTAGTCAAGAATACAGATATACTATGCAAAGATCCAAATCACCTTGAAAACGATAGAGCGTCCGACTATAGACAAGATGCAAATGGGGCTAAGAGCCCTAATGAATAACCAATGGCGTCCATAACCCTACCCAGGACAAGCCGGAAGGGTAACCCTGCTAACGACGTCGATCTCAAACCTGCTAAAACAAAAGGGGTGCCGACAAAGGGAAAAGGGACAAGAGGAGCATCAGTACTGAGGCCAGTACACGACGAGTCTAGAATTCGACGGCTCTCGCCTACATAGGTATGGTGGACTGAAGCGGCAGCGCAACATGCACTAAACAACCTATAGACACTCGATGCAACTGTCCGCTATTAGAGAGGGATAAGAGAGACCTATTCGGGACCAACCTGATACTAACACCAATCATTCCCATCCTCGTATTTCCCCCTCGAGACCAAACGAGGAAGTCAAACCAAGGAACTCACACAGTTGGCAGTTTTATTCATTCCATTATAGTTGAAGCACTTACTAGTCAGATATAGATAGCATGAGTCATCCTGATAGCATAAGTAGTGGGCAGTTTTAGTTAACCATTCCGTTGTAGTTGCAATACTTACTAGTCAGAGACAATTTGCATGAGACATCCCAAACCCAGTAGTTGTTGGCGCTTTTATTACTTTCCATTGGAGTTGCAATACTTACTAGGCCGGTATAACATGACACGATACATCCTAGTTCCACCAGTTGTTGGCACTTTTATTATCCATTGCATTGTAGTGAAGTTGATTACTAGTCACATATTAAGTCAAATTTATAGCACTACTTTAGTTATAGTTGTCTATGATCGAGATACTGTGCTCTAAGTCATCCATAACCGCAGACACGGCTTTCAGAAAGCTTTACCCTGCAGGGGTGCACAAATAGCAACACACACACGATCAACCTCGGAAAAATCAAATCAAACCCCAACGAGGCTTTCCCGACAAAGCAATCACAGGATCATAAAATATTTAAGGGGGCCACCCCATTAAGCTACCCGCGACGAAGTTGGCCGGCTCTGAGATGGACCCAGAGTTTGTGACAATTGTTGTAAACGACTGGGAACCCGAAAGTGTGACTGGGCTTGTCGATACCGCGAAAACATTCCACATTCCAAAACAGTACAGGTGCTCCACGCACAATCGTAAATAAAGCAGTAAAGCATGACATAAGTACAGGATAATAATAAAGCCCCAAACTACTTTGTGGCCCCAAGAAATAAGAAATGAATTAAGCTCTGGCTAAGGGGGATCCATAGGGTCTCCCGTATGTGGATAGTGCGAATAGTCAAGGAACAGGTACTAAGTACCCGGGGCCTACGGGACACAAGTGGACATTAAAAACTAAATAACATATATTGCCCACCAGTTCCTCTTTAATTAGTTATCCCAGCAATTTAATATCAAGTTGTGTTTAAGGTCATGATCAACTCCACCATAAAGCATATGGCAACATTCCACAACTGTGGTACTTGACAACATGGGATCGCACCCGAGCCAGCAACTACGACTCGCAAGGCCATATATCTACCAAACAATAGGTAATAGGAGGTGTCCAAGGCAATATAGAGGCTGCACAGAATATATATCTGGTACGGAACACTAAAGTATCGCGACACGTATAGCAATAGATCAACATGAGAAAATAAAGATTAATAATGCAAAATAGGTAGAAAGGGGGAGATTGCTCGCCTGGAAAACACTGCCGAAGATACATTATCCGAAGAACTTGTCGATACTCGCATCAACTCAACGGCCTAATCCACGAATAACCAAAGCACTAAAAGAAACACCGGATGCACTATTTAATACTATGGCAGAAGATCGGGCATGATACATGTATGATGCATGACATGTCAAAAATGTGATGCAACTAGGCAATATTAAGCGGTACCGGAGTCCCGACATTTAATTATATGGTTCAAGTTATTCAGGTACCCCGCAATTTAAATGGTGTTTACCAAGGCAAAACATGACATTGGTTCGCTACACAAATTTAAATAGAGCCAATATAAGACTAGAATAGCCCGCATATGGTCTCCATATTTAATTATGAGGTGAATCGACAAAGTATCTCCGAACGAATAAACATGTATGCAAGCATGACAATTTATATGCAACAAGTATATGTCATATATTATAAAAATAGGGGTCTCGGAAAAGGGAATCACATTGGTCCGAAGATCTTGGGGTTCGGGGTTTGATCTTGGCGGGATCGGTCTTCGGACTCCGGGAAGGAGCACTCAGTGTTCCGTGAAGAAGAGCTTCAGATCATCGGCTCCCGTAGAAGTCCTTGTCGTTCCATGTCGGAGGCCTAGGGTTCTGGCTTCGGTGGTCGTTGAAGGACTTGGTTTGGCGTCGCTGGTTCATTAGATTCTTCCAAATCAGTGTCGATCATCACCGAATAGTCAAAGCCCAATGGTATTAAACCATCTGCACACCCCTATACACCACCATCATACATGCCATCTTCTGTAAACCTCACAACACCCACATCAAAACACCATCGCGGCCCTTGCAAATCGCTAGGAGCACGGGCACGTTTGAGCAGAGGTAGGCCACCGGGACAGGAACACGCGATGAGGCTAAGCCCGAGCCAAGGCAAGGTCGAACTCCAGATACACGACCACCACTGTGGTGTGGCTCTGCTGCTGCTTAGACTTTGGGGTCCCGGTCGAGACGGCCAGGCACGCCCGTGGTCGGCGAGGTCGACGGGCTTTCAGCCATGGAAGAAGCCAGGCGACGTCGAGGAAGCGGCCAAGGGTGGAGGCAAACAGGGTCGCTGGCCAGCGCATAGAGGAGCGATGCTGGTGTCGAGGAAGGAGGCCGGAGGTGAGACGGGGGAGGACGGGCTCGGGAGCGAGGAGGCCATTCGTGGCGGCGCGGGACGAGGTGGACCCAGGGCGGCAAGACTGGGGCTCTGCTCAGAGGCAGCGGAGCTGGGGCTCCGGCGAGAGGGACATAGGGAGGACGCGGGGAAGGTGGATCCCGCAGCGGTGGAGCTCCTAGCGGCGGCCTATGCCGGGGATGGGCAGCGTCGGAGTTTGCAGGGAGGCGGCGCAGCGAGGTGGAGCGAGGGAGGCAGCGGCACCGGTTGTTGGGCGAGGTTAGCGACATGGTAGGTGGGGTGATGGGGAGACGAGAAAGGGGATCCCGAGGAAGACCACGTCAGGGTTGGTGGTCGCATACGACGCGCGTGGTGGGGCCAGCTCACGGGAATGGGTGGCGTTCGGCTCGCATGCGCAGACGCGTCGGTAAGAGAGACGTGCGGTGGTGGTTTTCTCGCGGGGTGTGGGGTGATAGCGTGCGGTGCACCTGGGTGTGGTGTGCTACGCGCGGGTGTGTGTAGGTGCACACTGCTGCGTGTGTTAGCAGCACGGAGTGGTGGTGGCTAGGGTAGGGAGTGTGTGCTGTTGTCTGCTAGCTAGGTTTAGTCTAGAGTTTGACTGCTGGGGTAGTATGTGGACTTCGGTTGGGCCTTTGGGCCTAGCCGGTTGTCTGCACCCCCTTGCTTTTATATAAAAAAGGTTTTATTTATTAGTTTTGTTTTGGAAACTTTTTGTAAAATATTTTTAGACAAAACAAAATATCCAGAAGAGAACGGGGTTTCAATTTGAAATAAAGAGGGAGGCAAACAGAAAACAAGGATAGACTTTTAGAAAATAGTTTTAGGCAAACAGATGCATGATGATGACGATGCAAAAAAGCAATGTGGCATGATGACATGAGCATGTGATCATGATGATGCACAAAACAGAAACACCAAGCGATTTTCTAGTAGCGATTTTACCAGGGTGCTACACCTTCAGCTGGGGATCCGCGAGCTGCCATGCACCGATCTACGATCGCGGGCTTGGGGCTAATCGAAGTTGCCCTCATCAAGGATCCGACACCAGAGCCGAAAAAGAGCAAAGCTCTGGCCAAACACTACTCCTCATCCTCGTTAAGCGATGATAGCCACGATTTGTCTCGACGTCGCCATTCATGGTGACACAACCACGACTACGACGCGCGTGATGACATGACGCAGCACAAGGTCGACAGGATGCACGCGAGGCGTGCTCGTTCGACTGACTTAGAGGATGATGACATAGAGCTCTACGGTGCCAGATGCTTCAGCAGAGCCATCAGGCACAAGCGAATTCCTAAGAGGTTCAAACTCCCATCGGAGAACCAGAAATTCGACGGCCTGCAGGACCAAAAAATCTAGCTATAAGATCACATCTCTTCCGTCAGACTACATGGTGTAAGCTCGAGTATGGCGATGCAATGCCTCCAGCTACAGCTGCAAGGCGCCGCTCAAGCGTGGCTTAATAACCTCCCGCGTGGATCCATTCGCAGTTAGGAAGAGCTGGTCTACATCTTCGTGTGAAACTTCAAGGGAACCTACAAAAGGCATGTATCAATCGAAGAGCTAAGAGGCTGCCACCAAAGATCTGGCGACTCACTGCGCTGATACATCCAGAGATGGTCCATCATCAAGAATTCTGAAGAAGACATCTCCGAGGATCACGCAATCGACGTGTTCAACAGCGGCGTGAGCCGTAGAGAGATCAGGGAGGAGATGGGTCGCTCGAAGCCCAAGACAATCGACGACCTGATGGAGATCCCGAATAGGTGGCCGATGGAGAGGACTCGGTGAAAAATCGTGCCTACTCCAACGATGATGACAACCTCGAGCGTAGATGCGGCCACCGAGGGAAACGTCGAATGTGCGGTTACGAGGACTGCGAAGAGGTCGACATGGTTGTGGCTGGCTATGCCGACAAATGTGATGACAACCGCAACATCGGATACCGCAGCGGTGGATACCACGATAGTGGAAAAAGCACGCAAATGTGGTAGCACCGCACTCGCGACGAGGCACCCGCAACATCCATCCAGGACAAACTTTCCAGACCATGCAACGTGCACTTTTACATCGACAAACATGATGGCAAGAAAAAGTCAAGCCACCTTCTAAAAGACTGTCGCGAATTCATCAAGCTCCACGAGGGCCTAGCCTAGATGAATCGTGATGCGATTAACCAATGCTACGGAGCCGCCCCGGACACTGTGGCACATGGAGCTCCTCCACCACCACTAGGTCCGATACCACCTGCGGCTGCACCAGTCCAGAATCATGGAGGCGAACCATACCCCCGAACACTAGGAATATGGGAATGATCCAAAAGGGTCGTCTCTCAAATCGAGTACAGAAATCAATCACTCACCAAGTCAATCTGGCGATGAATTATCCGCCCTCCACCACTGAGTACCTTAGTGGCAGCGAGTCCTGCATCACCTTCGACAAGAGCGACCACCCGCGTCAAGTACCTCGCCCGGGCCACTGTCCCCTGGTGCTCGGGGCACAGATCGGAGGCTTCAAGATGAGTCGCATCTTCATGGACGGCGGAGCGGCATCAACCTGATGTTCGCAAGTACCTTGCAAGCAATGAGGATCCCTCTGACATGTATGGAAGTTTCAGACACGACGTTCCACGGCATCGTTCCAGGGAAGGGTGTGTACCCCTGGGCAAGATCAACCTCAATGTTATCTTCAGCGCGTCGCAAAACTTTCGGTGAGAGCGCATCAACTTTGAAGTTGTCGACTGGCCTTCACAGTACCACTGCATCCTCGGGTGTGTCGCTTTCGCGAGGTTCATGGCGGTACCACACTACGCCTACCTGCAAATGAAGATGTCAGGCCCCAACGGCGTCATCACAATCAACGGAAGCTTTGAGAGGTCTGATAGCTGAGATAGGGAATTCAACAGAATCTCCCAGTCCTTCGGCATGCAAGAGGAACTCGCGAGGTTAAAGGAGTCGATAGACCACAGTCTGCCTCCCCTGAGAAATCCAAGCTCACCCTACCAATCCTTCGACACGATGGTGCACACCAAAAAAGTCCAGGTCCACCCAACGGACCCGACCAAGACGGCCCTCATCGCCAACAGCTTGAGTCCCACATAGGAACTCGGGCTCGTCGAATTCCTCCATGAGCACTGGGAAATCTTCGCCTTGTGTCCTGCAGACATGTCAGGAGTTCCCAGGGAATTCACCGAGAACTCACTCAACGTGAATCTAGATGCAAGGCCAGTCAAACAAATGATACGGCGACTATCTGAACCAAGAGAAAAAGCTATTGGTATGGAGATCAATAGACTCCCCGACACTAAATTCATACATGAGATCAAGGAAAGCACATGGCTCTCCTGCGGATGTGCATGGACTTCACCTCCTTGAACAAGCACTGCCCAAAGGATCACTTCCCGTTGCCACGGATCAATCAAATAATCGACTCCACTATGAGATGCGAGCGCCTCTACTTCCTTGACGCCTACTCAGGCTACAATTAGATTCAAATGAAGGAGGAGGACCAGGGGAAAACGGCGTTTACGACACCCTTTGGTGTGTTCTTCTACAACATGATGCCCTTTGGGCTAAAAAACGCAGGAGCCATCTATCAGCGGTGTATGCAGGCCTGCCTGATACATTGCAAATGTATCTATAATTTTTGATGTCCCATGCTTGGTTTTATCTACTTGCTTATGTTTTGTCCACACTTTGGAGTACTTTTCATATGATTTCTTGGACTAAGCTATTAACAAGAGCCATAGTGCCAGTTGCCTGTTTTCTGCTATTTTTGGTTCCAGGAAGTCAGAAAATGAGTATTCTCGGAATTGGACGGGACAAAAGCCAAAGTCATTATTTTACCGAGGGACACCTGGAGCAAGAATACGAGACGGAGAGGGGTTGGGCCCGGCTACACCACCTGGCCGCACGGCAAGGCCTCGCCCGCTCCATGGGGTGGTCTAGCCGCCCCAGGCACCCCCTCGGCCTCTCCTTCCGCCTATATACTGCCTCAGATACGGAAACCCTAAGTACCCAATCAAAATTCCACGAAAGAGTCTGTAGCTGTCGTCATCTCCATCCCTAGATCGGGAGGGATCTGAAGCTCTTCCCGGCAACCTGCTGGAGAGGGGAATTCACCCTGGAGGCCTTCTTCATCATCATGCAAGCCTCCGGTGTGATGCGTGAGTAGTTCATCTCTGTACTACGGGTCCATGTAGTAGCTAGATGGCTGGTTCTCCTCCTTTGTGCTATCATGTCTAGATCTTGTGAGCTCCGTTCATGATCAAGATCATCTATTTATAATTCTGCATATTGTGTTTGTAGGGATCCGATGGATATTGAGATGCTATTCCAGATTGATTATTGATTCTATCATGTCTTTGTTATTTGTGATCTTGCATGCTTTCTGTTGTTAGTAGCTATCTCGGCCAAGTAGATGCTAGCAACTCTAAGAGTTAGTATTTATGCTCGATAGTGGGTTCATGACTCTGGTAATCTGGGGAAGTGATAAAAATCTCTAAGGTACTAGATGTGTTATTGCTACTAGGGAGAAAACAACAATCCTTTGTTCATAGAAGAATCGTATTGTTTACTTTACACGCAATTCGTAATGCAATAATCTGTTGCTTGTAACTTAATACTGGAGGGGGTTCGGATGATAACGTGAAGGTGGATTATTAGTCATAGATGCAGTTGGATGGCTGTCTATGTATAATGTTGTAATGCCCAATCAAGTCTCAAAGGAGTCAAGATGATTAGTATATGCTTGTATGCTTTCTCGATGTTTGTCAATTGCCCCGCTATAATTTGTTGACCCAGCAGGTTATCTATCTTAAGGAGACCCACCTCTAGTGAACTATGGACCCCGGTCCTTTCTTTTACATTCAATCTACAATCAAACTATTTACTGCTTTGTGTTTACTTTCTGCAAACTATTACTTCCTTCCATTCGATACGTTTAATCCTTTGTTTTCAGCAAAACCGGTGAGATTGACAACCTCATCGCAAGTTGGGGGCAAAGTTCTGTGGTTGTGTTGTGTAGGTCTCCACGTTGCTGCTGGCACCGGTAGTGCGCCCTACCAACGTTCAGCTAGCTACACTTTTGGGGTGTTTCCTTTCTCCTACTGGATTGATAACCTTGGTTTCTTACTAAGATAAAACTTGTTGCTGTGCTCATCATACCTTCCTCTTGGGGTTCCCCAACGAGCTCGATATATTTTGGGCCATGAAGCTCCTTTTCTAGCGCCGTTGCCGGGGAGTCAAGGACATCTTCACAAGGGGAGTCCCTCATAACCAATCTCTTTACTTTGTTATTTTTGTTTTGCTTAGTTTACTTTTGTTTTGGTTGCTTGTTTCTTTATCAAAAACACAAAAAAATTAGTTTTACAAGTTTACTTTCTTTATCAAAAACACAAAAAAATTAGTTTTACTAGTTTGCTTTCTTATTTAAAGACACAAAAAATGACAACTCTGGAAAATACTAAGTTGTGTGACTTCACTAGCACCAACAACAATGATTTTATGAGCACACCTATTTCTCCACATGTTCCTAAAGCTACTTTCTTTGATATTAAACCTGATTTACTCAATCTTGTTATGAGAGAACAATTTTCTGGTATTGGTAATGTAGATGTTGCTGCCCATCTAAATAACTTTGTTGAACTTTGTGACATGCAAAAGCCTAAGGATATATAGATGGAGATATTATTAAGCTTAAATTGTTTCCTTTCTCTTTGAGAGGAAAGGCTAAAGAATAGTTGAATTCCTTAACTAGGAATAGTATTGATTCTTGGACTAAATGCAAAGATGCTTTCATTGGAAAATACTATCCTCCTGCTAAGATTATATCTATGAGAAGTGAAATAATGAAGTTTAAACAATCTAATAATGAACATGTTGCTCAAGCTTGGGAAAGAATGAAATCTTTGGTAAAGAATTGTCCCACTCATGGACTGACTGCTTGGATGATTATCCAAACTTTTTATGCAGGATTGAACTATTCTTCAAGAAATCTATTGGATTCTGCTACTGGAGGTACCTTTATGACCATTACTTTGGGTGCTGCAACAAAGCTTCTGGATAATATGATGGTTAACTACTCCGAATGGCATACTGAGAGAGCTCCACAAGGTAAGAAGGTAAATTCTTTTGAAGAAACCTCTTCCTTGAGTGATAAGATTGATATTATTATTATGTCTATGCTTGTTAATGGGGAAGCCCATATTGATCCAAATAATGTTCCCTTAGCCTCTTTGGTTGCTCAAAAAGAGCAAGTTGATGTGAACTTTATAAGAAATAACAATTTTAGCAACAATGCCTATAGGAATAATTTTGGTAACAACAATTATAAGCCATATCCTCCCAACAATGGTAATGCTTATGGAAACTCCTACAACAATAATGGGAGTGCTCCCTCTGAACTTGAAGTTAGGCTTAAAGACTTTATTAGTAAACAAACCGCTTTCAATAAAACTATTGAGGAAAAACTCCCTAATGCTGAAAGAAATATAGCATCACTTGTTGAAGCTCAAACTTCTTTGAATAAAATGGCTGCTAAACCTGAAACTAATGATAATCTCTTTGCATCTACTAATGCCATACAAGTAAGAATTGATGAAAATGTTAGACTATTAGCTGAATTACATGCTAAGTGGGAAAGAGAAGATGAAATTGCTAGAAATATTAGTGTTTCTACTATCACCACCACTAGTGTTGAGGCTAGTAATAGTTCTACTACTTTAGATGATAATTTTGATTTTGATCTTGATGATTGCAATATCTCTGAAGTTATCAAGTTCCTACAAAAGCTTACTAAAAGTCCTAATGCTAGTGCTATGAACATGGCCTTTACAAAACACATTACTGAAGCTCTCATAAAGATCAAAGAAGAAAAGATGAAACATAAAGCTTCTATTCCTATAAAACAAGAAGATGGTTGGGAACCCATCATTAGTATGAAAGTGAATTATTTTGATTTCAAAGCTTTATGTGATCTTGATAGTAGTGTTTCTATTATGCCTAGAAGGATTTATGATATGCTTGATTTGCCACCACTTGAAGATTGTTATTTAAATGTCCCACTTGATGACAATGCTAAAAAGAAACTCATGGGGAGTCTTAATGATGTTCTTATTATGGTTAACAATGCCTATGTCCCCGTTGATTTCTATGTTTTGGATGTTGAATGCAATGCTTCTTGTCCTATTACTTTGGGAAGACCTTTTCTTAGAACTGTTGGTGCCATTATTGATATGAAAGAAGGCACCATTAAATATCAACTCCCACTCAAGAAAGGTATAGAACACTTCCCTAAGAAGAGAGAGAAGATTTCTTTTACCTCTCCTATGAAAACAAAATTTGCTCTTAATGCTTCTTCATTTGAGAACAATTGATTCTTTTTCTTGCTTCTTATGCCTAACATAAAGGCGTTAAAGAAAAGTACTTATTGGAAGATAACCCAAAAGATTTAAATGAGTCTTGGAAGTTATTACCTCCGTAATAACCGTTCCTTATACTTTTTATTTGCTTTTTGTGCCAAGAGTAACCTCTAATGACAGAGAAGTAATGATTGGGAAAGTTGCTGTGCCGAAACAGATTTATGTGATTCACCGTAAAAATTCGTGTAAATTCTCTGTACGTCCTTTTGAGGCGTGAATGTTTGTGCTTCTGCCCCACGTTATTATCTAACTTTAGTTAGTTCAAGGCTTTCTGATTTGAGCAACAGAAGGTCTTCTAAAAAATTCGTCTTTACCTGCTGGTCTGTTTTGACAGATTTCTGCCATTTTCTGCATTTGCTTCTTGTTGGTTCCTTTTTGAGTTTTTTTCGGGAATTGAGTTTTTTGAGGGAAGTGCTACAGTAGCTTGTGTTTTAATGGAAGTTTTATTGGTGTTAGAACTGGACCTAAAGACTTATTATCTTTAGTGCACTAATTAGCTAATAAAGATTGTGTGAAGTTTTGTATGAAGGAAAAATTCCAGGTGTATGGAAGGAATGAGTAATGAGATGAAGGATGGACTAAAGCTCAAGCTTGGGGATGCCACGCGTGTCACCCCAAGAAATATCCAATAAGTACAAGCATCAAATCTTGGGGATGCCCAAGGCATCCCCCTCTTCATCAATAAAAATCACAGGTTTCTTCCAAACGCTTCATTTTTATTGTTTCATGCACAGTTGTGTTGTTCTTGGAGCGTCTTCTTTTTCGTTTTCGTTTTGGTTTTTCGTTTGCTTTGTTTTATTAGTTTGCTGAATTAATTGGTTGGACACCCTCTTTCATACATTGGTTTTCAAATAGTTTGGTTTGGTTTGGAAAAGAGTAGGAAAGTTCATGCTTAAGTGTTAAAGAGAGCTTCTTTTTGACCGTGGCCTATGCTTTGTCATGCCATGCTTGATATTGTTTTGGCTTTATGCTTAGTATTCTTTACTGTAGCATGACTTGTTATAAACAATTGAGATTGCTTACTGTGCCTTGGATGAATCATGCGTTGTTTTAGCATATTAAAGCATAGTATTGTGGTATTCTCCTTTGATGTTTTATTTGGGTTGACTTGGCGCATGCTCACACCATGTTATGAATATCCCAAGTCACCATAAGCCTTTATGATCCTTTAGTTTTCAACTTGTAGTATCACTTTATGCTTTGATCAATGATGTTTTGTTGCTCTGCATGATTATGGCCATTATTGCTCTCGTAGTTTGTCCCTCCCAGTCTTTTGATAGCCTCCATAGCCAAGTATGAGTTCCACTCATGCATCCAACTCCTTAAACCAAGTTATTCCAAAGAGTCCACCATACCTACCTATTAGATTATGCTATTCCAAGTATATTCATGCTTTTGTTTACCATCCAAATTAAACTTGTTATGATAAAACTAGTGATTAAAGCTCTCACGAACTTGATGGCACACTTTACTTTTCTGGCATTTAATAAACTTGAACCATTGTGTCATCTTTGTTGTATATGCTTGCACTTATTTGTTGGGGATTAGCAGAACCATGCTGTCATGGGGAACGCTTTTAACATTGCACTGGTACTTTGTACCTAGTTGATATCATGCTCTTTTGTCTATGGATGTCGTCGGTGTGAAATGAAAGGGGAGCTTGTAAGTCCATGGAGTTATGTATATGTATTAGAGAAATGCCTGCGCCGCTGGTCTAATCCATGCTGACATGGTGGAAACCTGCAGCGTAACCATAATGAGCTGTCTATGAAGCATTCTTCTTATAAAAAAAAGAGTCCTATATTGAGAAAAAAGAGAAAAAGAAAAAAAGAAAAAAAGATTATGAAAAGAGGAAAGAGAGAAAAAAGCACCATATTCCCATGGTAAATAAGAAGATTGCTAAGATGCTCGTTGTCTGCTTTCCTTGTCATTTTGATATGGGGATTCTTCCGTATCATCGGGCAAGGGGTACCCCGTTGGCGGTTCTCTTATATACACATGTACTTACGATGACAAGAACTTACCGGTGACTAAACTTGAGAAGCATGAGGAGCGGCCCTCGTATTCAAGGAACATGAGATTTCTAACTAATACTTCATCAAGCATGTAAACCATAGTTTGTTCACTTTAACCTTAATCACTTCAAGATGCTTATGATAGGGGCAATGAGAGCTGAAATCTATAAGTACCATAATTTTTGGAAGCTCTTTATGAGACTTGAATCCCTACTTCCTTCTATGAAGGCCTTTCTTCCACTTATATATTGACTCTCCACCTTCTACCTTTATGCACCTACTTTGAGAGCATAGTGGCCATTCTTAGTTCTATGTGCATTGTCCCAAGACTTGTTGATTAATGCATACCTTGATATTGCTTTTTTTAAACTATTTGTATCTAGTCACTCTTATAAACTTTGAAGGTGTCCTATGCATTTATGTTTGCTACTATATGAGGGACAAGCTGAATACTACTATGCTATGTTTTCTTTATGTGAAACAAACAAACGTCTTGAAAAGCATTGTTATTCATGAATCTTTTGTTTGTGCCTTTTCATGTTGCAACATAGTTTCTTTGTCTTATTATTAGATCTTTTTCTTTCATGTTATGATTGAAGTACTATGATCCCAGCTTTTAATGTTTTACAAATACTTTGATCAAGTTTATGATGGTGCATGTCACCTCTAAAATTATTCTTTCTTTTTATCACTTACCTACTCGAGGACCAGCAGGATTTAAGCTTGGGGATGTTGATACAATGCAAATGTATCTATAATTTTTGATGTTCCATGCTTGGTTTTATCAACTTTCTTATGTTTTGTCCACACTTTGGAGTACTTTTCATATGATTTCTTGGACTAAGTTATTAACAAGAGCCACAGTGCCAGCTGCCTGTTTTCTACTGTTTTTGGTTCTAGGAAGTCAAAAAATGAATATTCTCGGAATTGGACGGCACCAAAGCCAAAGTCATTATAATTACCGAGGGACACCTGGAGCCAGAATAAGAGACTGAGAGGGGCTGGGGCCCGGCCACACCACCTGGCCGTGCGGCCAGGCCTGGCCCGCGCCAGGGGTGGTCTGGCCACCCCAGGAACCTCCTCGGCCTCTCCTTCCACCTATATATTGCCTCTGATACGGAAACCCTAAGTACCCGATCAAAATTCCACGAAAGAGTCTATAGCCGCCGTCATCTCCATCCCTAGATCGGGAGGGATCTGAAGCTCTTCCCAGCACCCTACGGAGAGGGGAATTCACCCTGGAGGCCTTCTTCATCATCATGTAAGCCTCCGGTGTGATGCGTGAGTAGTTCATCTCTAGACTACGGGTCCATGTAGTAGCTAGATGGCTGGTTCTCCTCCTTTGTGCTATCATGTCTAGATCTTGTGAGCTCCGTTCATGATTAAGATCATCTATTTGTAATTCTGCATGTTGTGTTTGCGGGGATCCGATGGATATTGAGATGCTATTTCAGATTGATTATTGATTCTATCATGTCTTTGTTATTTGTGATCTTGCATGATTTCTGTTGTTAGTAGCTATCTTGGCCAAGTAGATGCTAGCAACTCCAAGAGTTAGTATTTATGCTCGATAGTGGGTTCATGCCTTTGGTAATCTGGGGATGTGACAGAAATCTCTAAGGTACTAGATGTGCTGTTGCTACTAGGGAGAAAACAACAATCCTTTGTTCATAGAACAATCGTATTGTTTACTTTACACGCAGTTCGTAAAGCAATAATCTGTTGCTTGCAACATAGTACTGGAGGGGGTTCGGATGATAACGTTGTAATGCCCAATCAAGTCTCAAAGGAGTCAAGATGTTTAGTATATGATTGTATGCTTTCTCGATGTTTGTCAATTGCCCTGCTGTAATTTGTTCACCCAACATGTTATCTATCTTAAGGAGAGCCACCTCTAGTGAACTATGGACCCCGGTCCTTTCTTTTACATTCAATCTACAATCAAATTGTTTACTGCTTTGTGTTTACTTTCTGCAAACTATTACTTCCTTCCAATCGTTACGTTTAATCCTTTGTTTTCGGCAAAACCGGTGAGATTAACAACCTCATCACAAGTGGGGGCAAAGTTCTGTGGTTGTGTTGTGCAGGTCTCCACGTTGCTTCTAGCACTGGTAGTGCGCCTTGCCAACATTCAGCTAGCTACACCTTTGGGGTGTTTCCTTGCTCCTACTGGATTGATAACCATGGTTTCGTACTGAGGGAAAACTTGCTGATGTGCTCATCATACCTTCCTCTTGGGGTTCCCCAACAAGCTCGATAAATTTTGGGCCACCACTGCCTCAAGAACCAACTTGGTCACAATATCCAAGTCTATGTCGACGACATCATCATTAAAACCAAAGAGGAAGGAGCTTTACTCAATGATATCCGCGAGACCTTCGATAACCTCGATCGCTACCGGATCAAGCTCAATCCGGACAAATGCACTTTCGGCGTACCATCTGGGAAACTGCTCGGGTATCTCATCTCCACGAGAGGGATCGAGGCAAACCCAAAGAAAATAAAGGCCATACTGGCCATGGAGAAGCCGAAGAACGTAAAGGGCGTCTAGCAGCTGGCCGGGCAAATCGCGGCGCTCAGTCGATTCATCAGTCGAATGGGAGAAAAGGCATTACCCTTCTACCAACTTATCCGTAAAGCTGACAAGTTCGAGTGGACAGACGAGGCATAAGAAGCATTCGAAGACCTCAAGCGTCTACTGTCCACCTCGCTAGTATTGGTGACACCTCATGAAAAGGAGCCGTTGTTGCTATACATCTCCGCCACTAACCAGGTTGTCAACACTGTGCTCGTGGTGGAGCGAGCCGTAGAAAATAAAGTCCATGGTGTACAACGCCCAGTCTACTACCTCGGCGAGGTGCTCACAATAACAAAACAGCGGTACCCGCACTACCAGAAGTTGGCTTACGGCATCTTCCTGACCGCCTGGCGACAGTGCCACTACTTCCAGGAACACCCAATCGTGGTGGTGAATGATGCCCCGCTCGGGCACATACTCAATAATCCCGACGCCATCGGACGAGTCGCGCTCTGGGGCATAGAACTGTCTCCACGAGACATCACGTACGAAAAGCGCGACGTGGTCAAATCACAAGTTCTCCCGGACTTCCTCGTGCACTAGATGGAGAACCAGCTCCCCGACAAGCCAGACATGTCCTACCTATGGACAATGCACTTCGATGGATCCAAGCGCAAGGAAGGAGCTGGCGCAGGTGTCATACTGACATTGCCCCAAGGTGACAAGATGAGGTACGTTCTGCGAATGAAGTTCACAGCCTCCATCAATGGAGCCGAATATGAAGCGTTGATCGACGGGATGTGAATGGCAAAAGCCTGCGGTGCCAAGTGACTCGTCATCTATGGTGACTCCAAGTTAGTGGTCAACCAAACAATGAATAAGTGTGACGCTCTGAGCGATAGCATGATCGCCTACCGTGACCTCTACGACACACTCGAAGGGGACTTTGATGGCTGTGAGCTATGCCACGTTGGCCGCGAGAGCAATGAGGACGTGGACATACGCGCAAACATTGGTTCCACATGCGCCCAAGTGCCAACTGGCGTATTTCTAGAGCACATCTGTGAGCGCTCCATCAAGCCAAAGGCCACTGAGCCTAAAGCTACCACGACAAAGGACTCGGGGGCTACGCCACCGAGCGATCCCACGACACTCGACAACATGGAGCCAGACATAGGACTCAAGGGCCCCATGGAGGTCATGATGATCGAGCCATCCTAGACACAGCCATACATCACATACATGCTCAGCAAAAGGCTACCAGATGACCCGACTGATGCGCGCCACATAGCATGGTGGTCCAAGGGATTTTCCCTCATCAACGGCGAACTGTACAAGTGCAGCATCACAGGAGTCCTTCACCGATGTGTCTCCAACGGGGATAGAAGAGCCATCCTCCTGGACATACACGAAGGCACTTGCAGGAACCACGTCGGCAGTCGCATCCTCATCGCCAAAGCTCTATGAGCTGGATTCTGTTGGCCAACGGCCATGCGCGATGCCAAAGAAATCGTCCAGTGCTGCAATGCTTGCCAGCGATTCGTGGACAAACTGCACGCACCTGGCGTGGAGCTTAGGCCAATAGCTATGGTTTGGCCTTTCGCACAATGGGCACTCGACATGGTTGGCAAGCTCAAGAAATCCTCACGAGGATACATTTACCTCCTAGTCGCGGTCGACAAATTCACCAAGTGGATTGAGGCCATACCAGTGACAAACCAATCGGGAGCCAGCGCCGTCAAATTCTTCGAGTCCATTGCCTTCCGCTTCGGGGTGCCACATAGCATCATCACGGACAATGGGACAAACTTCACCTCCAAGGAGTTCTAGGAATTCTGTGAAAACCTGGGAATAAAAATTAGCTACGCCTCGGTGGTGCACCCTCAGACCAACGGTCAAGTTGAAAAGGCCAACGGCCTTGTCTGCGGAGGAATCAAGAAAAGGCTCCTCCGTCCACTCGAACAAGCCGCCGGGTGCTGGCCAGACGAGCTGCAATCAGTACTTTGGAGCCTATGCACAGCTCCAAACAGCGCCACGGGCTACACTCAGTTCTTCATGGTACACCGTGTTGAAGTAGTACTACCCGCAGAAGTGCGCTACAAAGCCCCGCGGGTGGTTGCATACAGCGAGAAAGAATCAACTCTCGCACTCGAAGACTCCGTCGACCTCCTCGATGAGGCACATGAGATCGCAGCAGAGAGATCCACGGTCTACCAACAGAACCTCCGCAACTACCACAGCAGAAGGCTACACCCCAGATCCTTCGTCGAAGGAGACCTGGTCCTGCGATTAAAGCAGCAAGGGCACCTCAAATTTGAGTCCCCTTGGGAAGGTCTTTACGTGATTACCGAAGTAATCCTAGGTGGCGCATATCGCCTTAAAGACCTAGAAAGCGGAGTCGCATACTCCAATCCCTGGAACATCGTATACCTGCGCCGTTTCTACACTTAGACGTTTTTTACTTTACAAATAAGGCTATTCAGCCAGGCTATTTAGCCACACATTGTACCTTGTGATGTTCTACGAATAAATAAAGCTAAGTGCCCCAAACCTTATGTTTTTTCTTTTTTACATGCAATTATATCACTCGGGGGCTGTGCCACCCTTTACGCTTTCGTTCTACGAACAAATCATAGTATCCTGAGTAGCTGACACGCTACTAATCGAACCCTTGATAAACACCAACTCAGTTGCAACGCACCTGACAGGTTGGCAAGGTGCTGAGATAAGTACACGTCAGGCTAACAAAAAGGAACAGGGGAGTACCACATACTCGAAAAAATATATATAAGCTAGCAAGCTCTCTAAGTTTACGGGTACCAAACACACCTGGCACGGTTGTATGAATTTTACAACACTTATACATCTATGTGCCGGCCTATCTTACACTACTGCCGCAAAATGAGAACATTTGTTTGCTCTGCAAAGAAGTCGACAATATCCTCCGCTGGCCGGTCAATCGCCTGATAGTGCGACACCATATTCCAAGAAATCCCTTCCAGTGGCGGCGGTGGTCCAGCAGAAAGAGACGCTACATCCACATCGGGTCGATGTAGTCGAACCAGCGATAGTGCAGCCTTGGCACCTGCGACTAGCTGTTGGCGCACGCACTCGCAGACCGCGCTAATATCCTGAAACTTCGCCAGAAGAGCCAACAGGCTTTAGGGCACAACGTCCAACGTAAACATCATATGATAAATATACTTTAGGCACGACTTCGCATTCTTCAAACACTAAAGCACCCGTGACGCATGATCCTGCAATGTCGCCAATGTGACTGCACGGTCGTGGTCCACCTAGAAGTACCCACTAGCCTGTAGCTGCTCCTGGGTTAGGTCATTCATTCGAATGGCAACCCGGTCCTTCTAATCCTGTGGATGACGAGCGCTAACAACTACGAAAAGCAAGACCAAAGTATAAGACAAGGCATCACCGCGAATGGCTAAAGAAAGGATAAGAAGATAGAGAGCTAACATTTAAAGTGCTCATTCAACTGCGCAATTTCATCTAGGAGATACTTCTCGCGAGCAGTGGCCTTCTCAGCCTTTGACTTCCACACATCCTCGTTACCACGGATAATGGGAAACTCCTGCTCCAACTGTTTTATATGGTCGTGCAGTCGCGAGAGAAGCGACAACTCCTCCACCTTTGAACGCAGTTGCACTGCAGTTTCATCGGTGGGAGGAGAGTCATGAGGATCACTTGAAGGACCACTCGAAGGACCCTATTACAACCAAGCAAGAGGAAAATGAGACAAATTATAAATCGATAAAAAGGGAAAAGTGCATTCAAATTCAGAAAAAGTATCAACAGGGGCACCCCCACAAAACATGGTCCAACAAAAGGAAGCTAAATTATTACAAATGGCAGCTAAGGAACTATCTGCTTCTTCGACTTGGACTTTGACTTCGAGGGCTTCCTCGAATCCACGGTAGTCTCTGACGTCACAGACTTTCCGGCGGTAGTCCTAGACGCGCAGTCTTCACCCCTTCGCTCGCCGCAGCTTCGCAGAGTATTTTGTGACTGTATCAATGAGCTGGTGCCTATACTTACTACAACTACTGGCGAAAGGAGCAAATACTACCTGCTAACCATCCGCGTCGACATGCATTGCCTCTGAGACCACGTTGGGGTCCAGCTCCATGCCATGATCTTGCGCCATTGCAAGTGCCATGGTGGCACTGATAGACCACTTTGAATTCTTGAAGTCCATGGGAATACCTTCAGCGAAGGATTCCACCAAGCCGTCAAGGTTGTCGATTAGGCTGGCCTTTGGGATCATGTCTTCTCAGAGACGGCTCATCACACCCTTGGCGTTCCCAAGCGTATCTTGGAAGGAGACACTGTGGCCCTCAACTACGGCCATGGCGCTAGCCAAGGCGTCTGCGTTGCACAATTCCTGGGAGTCAAAGTTTACACCGGCGGCATCTGAAGAACACAAAGTCTTAGCATAGTGACATAAAAACAAAAATAGGGAAAAATGCAAATGAAGCAAGTGCAATACCTAAGAGTGCTTTCGCAATCAACAAAAGCTGTTCTACGAACAACTTCTCCCTCTCAGAAGTAGAGGCACGCAGGTCTTCCTCACGCTTCTACGACTCCTCTAGAGACGCGACTACCTCACCGCGCTTCTTCTCCACTGTAGTAAGTCCCTTCTCGAGGGAAGTAATGCGGCAGAGAAGCTCATTATGCTCACCTACAAAGGGCAGAGCACGACAACACCTGAGTTTACAAATCTCTACACAAAGCAGAGCGAAGAGACAAGTTTAGCACAAACCTTCGACTACACGGTGGTGGTTGTCCAGCATGGCATGTTTTCGACCCAAGCAAGGATCTTCTCCGCAAGGCAAGCGCAGTCCTTCATGATAGGCTACACCAAAAGAAACGAAGCTTCCTCGTTGACAAAAATGCACAAGCTCAAAATTCGACTACCAGCGGGAAAAGATACTTACGTGTTCCTCTAGGGACTCCGAAGGTTCATGTCGAGTGGGTGTCCGGGCAACCATCTGGTGCCCCCCAGTGTGGGGGAACTCGAAGAATTGGTGCCGGAGTAGGCCACCACTAGAGGAGAAGGACACCGTGCTTCCACCTCCTTGTTCCTAGAGTCTGCGACTCCTGATTCTTTCACAAGCTAGCAGTCATCGGAGGACGACGACGCCGTTTGACTGCAAATGTGACCAGTACCACTTCAGAAGGGAAACTTCAAGGAAAACAAGACGAACTCGTCAAATTTGTCAAGGTCGAAGGAATCATTTGACGCCTCCTTTGGCAACCGCGGTGTCTTCCATGCGAGAGGAGCCATGGCGCGCATAGGCACGGACGGGATTGGCTCCTCTGCAGCAGCAAGAGGACCCTCCGGCGTAGTCGGCGAGGAAGCATCCGAATCCTCGATATGGGAGTGCTTGTGAGTCCCGTGGTCACTGGACTCGGGGGCTTCCTCTTCTTCCTCCACGGGGACGGTGGAGCCCGACTTGTCCTCTTCATCTACCCCACGAGGAATAATTCCCTTGGGTCGAGGAGGCATGTTAGCGGCCACAGCCTAGTCCTAACAACAAGAAAAGCATCAGTATGCAAAAGCACCTACAAGCAATCTAAAAAACAATAAACTACGAAGAAAAATCCACCTCAGGCGGAGGATTGCTGGTGCAGAATGGAGGCACGGCTGAGTCACCCGGGAGATCCTCCTTCGCGGTGTACTTAGTCAGCAGTCGCAACCTCCTGTCCACTTCACTCGAAGAAATGTCCTCCGTAGAAATGCAAGTGGCATCACCGGCACCGGTCCAGCGAAACATTGGGTGCGCCCTGGCCTACAGAGGCTAAACCCGGCCACGCATCCAAGTGCGAATAAGCTCTGCGCCACCTTCTTATTTGCCTATGCGCTTCTCGAGGTCACAGACACGCTGATAGAGGGCCTCTGTCAATTCGACTTCAGTAGGCATCACAACATTCTTCCATGACCTCATCCGCTTCCAGGGCGTCACCGGGTCGAAGGGTGCGAGTCTATAGTGTTCTCCATCCCCTTTTTGGTCGCAGATGTAGAACCACCTTGCTCTCCATCCTTGGAGAGATCTAGTGAGCTTGATTTTGAAGTAGGTGACGTTGGAGTCGACATGGATACCACAGCCTCCTATGTCATAGACTACAAAACCCGACGCCGATTGACGTTTGAGATTGAAGAGCTTCTTGAAGAGGCCGAAGTGCGGCTCGATTCCGAGCCAGCACTCGCAAAGAGTGATGAAGCAAGCAATGTAGAGGATAGAATTGGCGGTGAGCTGATGGAGCTGGAGCCCGTAGAAGCGAAGGAGACCCCTAACAAATGAATGCAGGGGGAGAGAAAGACCGTGAATGATGAACGCAAGGAACATCACTCAAAAACACGCAGGAGGATTGGGGATTACCTCGTCACCGGGAACGCGTGAGTCATCCTCCCAGCGGAAAGTGCCCCGTCCTGGCGCTACGTGAACAACTCCGATAGCTTGATGATGGATGATACATTGCAAATGTATCTATAATTTTTGATGTTCCATGCTTGGTTTTATGTACTTTCTTATGTTTTATCCACACTTTGGAGTACTTTTCATATGATTTCTTGGAATAACCTATTAACAAGATGCCACAATGCCAGTTGCCTGTTTTCTGCTGTTTTTGGTTCCATGAAAGTCAGAAAATCAATATTCTCGGAACTGGACCGGACAAAAGCCAAAGTCGATATTTTACCGGAAGACTCACGGAGCCAGAAGACAAGACGGAGAGGGCCAGGGGTTGGCCACACCACCTGGTGGCGCGGGCCAGGCCAGGCCCCACCAGGGGGTGGTGTGGGCCCCTCCAGCACCCCTTCAGTCTCCCCTCTCGCCTATAAGAGCCTCCCGATGCATAAACCCTAAATCATCAAGCCTCCATCCACGAAAAGTTCCGCAGCGCTGCCGCCACCGAAGGGGAGATTTGGGGGACAGAAAGTCTCTGTTTTGGCACCCTGCCGAGATGGGGAAGTGCCCCCAAAGCCATCTCCATCGATCTCCACCACCATCTCCATCGCCGTTGCTGATTCCCATGATGAGGAGGGAGTAGTTCTTCCTCGAGGCTAAGGGTTCTACTGGTAGCTATGTGTTCATCTCTCTCTATGCATGATCATATTGTGATCATGAGCTTTGTAATCAAGTAGATCTACCTTGCTACTCAAGTGCTTTAATAGATCTCTGCTCTCTCCATGTGTGTGAAAGTGACAGCGTGCACACCATGGTGGCACTTAGGCTAGAGATTACAAATACTTGTTATGAGTTACATCTGGAGTTGGATGTCTTTATGAAATTGTGGTGTTTGTTGGAACCATATAGTGCTCAAGGTGATAGTGTGGGGTTATCTAGATGCGGAAAGCGAACTTTGAGGTGTGTTATTATAGCCCTACCAACGATTAGAGTCTCCAACCAGAGAGTAGTTCAGCGTAGTATCATAAAGAAGAATATATTAATATGAGAGTGTCCACTATTGAAAGTATGATCCCTAGGCCTTGTTTCTAAGCAATGAAACACCATTTTCTATTAGATCTATTACATGTTTGCTTGCTTCCATATTTATTTCAGTTTTACTTTAGTCTTTTCCACGCCATCAAGCTATTTTCTATCACCGTTTCCACTTATAATTATCTATACCACTTGTATTTCACTATCTCTTGGCCGAACTAGTAAACCTATACACCTCACAAGTGTATTGGGTGTGTTGGGGACACAAGAGACTTCTTGTATCTTGATTGCAGGGTTTCTTGAGAGGGGATACCTTTGACCACTTCCCCCCCTGAGTTCGATAAACCTTGGGCGATCCACTTAAGGGAAAACTTGTTGTTGTTCTACAAACCTCTGCACTTGGAGGCCCAAAAATTGTCTACAAGAATGGAAGTGCATAGACATCAATGGACTGGTGCCACGACCCATTGGTAACGCGAGTCCCCGGGCCCTTCTTCTTCCTAGCGCTGGTGCCCGTGGTGGCGGTGCCTCCCTTCTTCTTGGCAGCGACGATGGTAGCTGCAGATCTAGCGGCGGCGCCTCCCTTCTTCTTGCCCATCTTGCGCTGGCGATGTGAGCACAGGTAGTAGTTGGGGAAGACACGGAGTTGGTGCAGTGCCACGGAAGAGATGTGTGCAAAGGAGCAGCAAGAACAACAATGGCGGAGGAAGCGCAAGCAAGAAGAGAGATGTGGGGAAATTACCACACGATGTGCCCCTAGTTAACCTCTTAGCAGATGTCATCCAATGGCCAGAAGAAAATTTACCAGACGCGTGGCGTGCATCGACATTGACGCGTGGCAAGGGTAAACCACAAACCGTCGCCCACTACTCCCATTAAACAGCAGAAATTGAGGAAACACAGTTAAAACAGAAGATTGCGCACGCCCGGTCAAGTCCAAGTCAGATTGTGGGACCCACTACTTGTCACGTCCCGTCAAAGCCGCACACGCGGGCAACTGAGGTCATCTCATCGTCAGCACGGACGTCATAAACTCCAGCAGGAGAACATTTTGACTACTTTAGTCCTTACTCGAGTCTTCGACTCAACCAAGCACTCGGGGCTACTCCTAGCAGGAGCGTTGGCCGCGCACCCGAAGAATTTTATGGAGATATCCAAGCATCATGAAAACCCTTCACTTGAATCAACAATTCGATTGTGGACTCCGGATTACTCACATAGGGAGCATTGGAAGCACATTCGACTAAAACAAGAAAAAATACGACAATAGTTGCAAAATATTTATAGTCCCCACTCGACTTTATGACTCGAATAGGCACTCGGGGGCTACTCCCATAGGGAGCGCTGGTCGTGCACCCTATGATTATTTTTTCTTATACGTTACACCATGTGTTGATAACATCCACACTTGAATGCTATGGCAACTCCGCCTCATATCTTTCCCTGCAAAGATACTACGTCTCCTGGGTCACCTGAATCATCTCCGCGATGGCAAAAAATCGGATGACGCGCTTACAGCGAGAAGATAAGACATGAATAAGGTCTAGAAACGCATCTATTGCGCTCTACCAGAAATAAATCTGTACCTGCAGGTATGATGAATAAAGCCTTGACGGGCGCATCGAGTGCTCACACTTACACACTGGGATTCGACTCCTGTAAGACCTTCGCGGCCTGACTCGAATTACACTAGCACTTTTCCGAATTAGAGCCCGGGGACTCGAGTTTGAGTAGATTGCGTTGTTTTGCCCTAAGGTAGTTAACTGATCCTGGTACATCGGATAAATCAGGTGCGTATATCAATGATCCCTACGACACAAAACAGAGCACTCGAAAATATGCTCAGATGCGCCCTCGAAAGAATTCATAAAGTCTCCACTCGAACCTGCGATTCAACTAGACACTCGGGGGATACTGACGTGGGCATACCTTATAGGTACTCGAGCTTGGTATATACAGCTTGATCTGGCAGAAGCCCGCGGTGTTGCTAGGGCCCAATCCAGGATTCGGGTGGCCTACAGAGACTCTGACTGCTTGCGGCAGAAGACAAAGCCTAAGATAGAAAGTTTAAACGGGCGAACCCTAACTTGTAACCGACTCGACTTGCTACCTGAGACCTAGCCTATCTATATAAAGGCTAGGAGGGGACGGCGAGGAGGACAATCACAACCCTAGTTTCCACAACCTCGCCAGATTGCATCTGCGCACCCCCTATAACTTTCGACTCCCTCAATAATTCCAAGAGCAGACAAGCAGGAGTAGGGACCTCTACGAGGCCTAAACCTGGGTAAACCTTGCGTCCCTATGTGCTTGTTTGCTAGCCGATTGATGCATCCAGCACTCCCTCCTTCTCCAAAACCCAAGTCCATAACAATGGGCATTGATGAGTTCAACCCTCGTCAGTATGGGATCCAAAACATCTTAAGGGAAGACATAAAACTAAGAAGTGAGTCTTCTAGTCAAGGGCATGAAACTAAGAAGTAGCCCAAAAATAAAGGCATGAACACCAATGCCAATCATGAAAATAGTCTTATTCTATAGGTTCGTCAGAGTGTGCTTGAAGGTTTATTCTGTTCATCATTTGTTTTATCACACCATCACTTATTGTTTAGCATATTTATGGATGTGTAAAATATACAACTTGATAGTACACTTGCATATTATGTTTCATTGAAAGGAATTGAGCCTATGAACTCTACATGATAATGAAGGAAGCAAAGGTAATAAACTCCAAAGTCCATGTGTAGTTTTATCACCTGCATGCTCAATGACGAGCATAGGTTAAGCTTGGGGATGTTCATGCATGTAAAATGCAAACATGAACTTTGTACTTTTTTAACATGTTTTCCCACATATTTGCATCTGTATAATGTTATATCCCTGTTTTATATTGATTTTTAGAGATTTACCAACGATCCCCTTTATTTTGGTTATAACCCTAAAGGGCAGAAAAACCTTGTTTTCAATGTTTTTGATGTTTTAGGACCTATCCAAAGTCAATGGATCTGCACTTTTGGGAATGTCAATATATATCCACGAGAAGCATCTAGAGCACTGGAATCTCACCATGAGGGCCAAAAGAGCCCAGAGGCACGTCCAGGCCTGGTGGGAGCGCCACCCATGCTCTTTCCCTCCTCGACCGTCCGATCGCCTTGATTCTTCCGCCCACAGAGCTCTCTTGACCTAAAAATCCCTATATAAGGACCCCGGGGCCTCATCGAAATAGAAGCGACGGGAAGCAACGAGAGCGACCAGAGACAAAACACCACCAGATCCAGCGAATATTGGAGGGGGAAACTCCGCCGGAGCCACCTCCGAGGAGATCTCCGCCCTCTCCAACATCTCCAGCTTCATCACCATGATGAAGAGGGAGTAGTCCACCTCTAGGCTATGCGTTTGTGGTAGTATCTTGATCTATTTCTCTCTTGTCCTTCATAGATCTAGTACCATATGAGCTGCCCAACATGATTATGGTCATATCTGTAATTCCTATGTGGTGGATCTTTGTTCTATGATTTGATATTTTAAATTAGAATCTATTTTGTGTGAGATGTTTTAATAGATGCATATCATGCACGTCGTTCTTTATTGCTTGTTTGATCCAACTTGTATGCAAGAACTTGTATGGGAAGAAGTGTGTGTTAGAAGGAGTAGCATGGGGTGGCGATTGAATTGTGACACATAATATTCAAGATCTACTTTGGTTTGTACCTTTCTTTTGCTGCCTCACGAGTGGTAAAGTGAAATCATGTGCTATAATTATCACATGGCAGTGTGATGACCTTGTTAAATCAAGGCAGCATATTTGTATTTCAAACATCATATAATATTGCTTAAAGCTATACTCTGATTTGTTCTTAAATCAAGATTGCATGGGGATTTCCCTTTCTTGAGGAGTATAAGAGAGAGATGTATTCCATCTCAATATTAGAATGTGATGCCCATATTAATTCATTTTATCAAGCAGTTATAGAATTTCCATGAATCTTTATCATTGATGAATTGTTTTGTGATCACTACAATCTAAAAAGAGAGTAGACAAGTGAACCCATGAACACCGGTCCAATTTTTCTCATAAGAAAAACCTTTCCATTGCATCTACTATCTATATCTATATATCTATATCTATATAATAATAAAGAGGCTAACGCTTCTCTCTTTGTCCGTATAGTTTACACCTTCAACCAACCTGTGGGCGCTTTCTCACATTGGTTCGTGGGAAACACGGTTAGACAGAGTTGGAGTAGGAAACGATTGTTCAGCTGAGGCCGGCCACAGGCGGTGGAAGCAGGCCGCGCCCTCGTGTGCGAGGTTGCCGCAGCGGCGCCCGGATTATGGAAGGTGCACATCTCGTGGAAGAAGAGGTGCTTGGAGCTGAGCAGCTTGCACGTCTCTTCCTTGGCCCTAGGTGTCAGCTCGTCCATGCCGTCGAGCAGGGCGGGGTTCTCGACGACCCTGCAAGCCTTGCCATGGCTGAGCAGGTCGACGACGCACTTGCACGTCTCTTCCATCTCAATATTGAACTTGTCCTCGCACTGCTGCGGCGACACCATGAAACCGTTCTCCATCATCGCCTAGGACACAGACTTCCACTTGCACTTCTTCTGTTGCGCCGCCGGCTACCCATGCACCCCCACCGATTCTCCCGCCTTCCTATGCGACTCCGCCGTCCTACCTCCTGCAGACACACCCTCCCCATCGTTGCTGGCGTCCGACGTTGTACACCACTATGATCAGCAGCCGCACCATCCCATCATTCCACTTCATCCGTAACCACGGGTACCCCACCAACCCCGGTTGCTGCAGCACGCCACCACCATTCCCGGCATCGTTGCCCATCTCCTCCTCTTCGTGCCCTCCCGCCCTGACTTCCCTCGATGGAGCCGCCGCGTAGGGTGAGGGCTTGCGTGCTGCTTGACCGGCATGGGTTGGTGGTGCTGGAAGTCGCTGGCGCCGCCGTGGTGGTGCTCTGGCTGCTGGAACGCGGAGTTGGCATGCATTTGCGGCTGCAGCGGGTGGGAGAGGTGCATCTCCATCCCCAGCATTGTCGCCACCACAGACAACGGCACCACCCCTCGTGGCCCCATCCCCGATCCTCCGTCACCTCTGTCCATATGCAAATTCAGCCACTGGTCCTCTTGCGCTTAACTCTAGTTTTGGGCACTGCGGTGTAGAAACAGGCAGCAAAGAAAAGGGGCGCGGGGCCGACTGGAGACCAAACAATGGGTGGCGTGGACTCGGTCGCCGGCTTCAGTGCGGAACAGCATTCGAGCCGCGAGGCCGCCTCGGCGCGCGATAGCGGCACGAGTAGTCGGTTTTGTGGGGAGCCCATAGACACACGAAAACCACCCGTGGATTGTTTGCACAGCGTGCTTGTCTCTGCGGTCCAGTTATTAAGTAGGTGTGCACAGAAGTTGCAGCCCTGGTTTGAGCCATTCAGTGTCGCTAGCATAAGAGCACATCTAGCAGATCCCGAAAAATGCGTCTTCATGCGGCCCAAAACGTGATTCTCGTTGACTAGATACCAAAAACTCGGCCCGTGAAACGGAATATTCTCTTTTTCGGGTCCAATTTGCGGTATTTGTTTCACACGAGTGCGCATTTGAACCGTAGCAGCAACATTTCCATCGCATAAATCATCAACTTATATCAAATAAACCAAACTGTTATCATCAAACTAAGCACCAATCCAATTAGCACGATGACGACGAGTGAAAAACCGAGAATTGGCCTCGCACGTCTCTACAGTATTCGCATACAATTCTCTATGCATACGGTAGCGCCTGCGAAAAGATGTGCTGGATATGTTGGTACCCTCCGTGAAGTAGTCGCGCATGAGCAACTCGTGGCCGAGTTTGCGGTTGCGCGAAATGCATAGCCTCCCCACAGTGGAGCCTCGCCGCCGTGGCTGCTTCCTATTCTCCAGATTCTTCACGACGACAAGGATGATGGCGTGCTCGATATCGTCGTCGAAGATCAAGTCCTCGATGTCCGAATCATCGGATGACGACGAGTCCTCAAAGAAGAATTGTTCGCTAGGTGTCATCTAATCGAGGTGCCTAGATTAACCTAGATTTCGGTAGAAACCGAACCTCGTACATGGCGGGGAGGTTACTGCAGCACCTGTGCGGCGGAATCGAGTCACCTAGGTCGTCGGCGCGGCCAACACGGTCGGCATCGACTAATCCATGGGACGTAGACTTTCCTCCCCAGTGCAACGCACGGGTATTTGTGCTAGTCTTTTATAATTTCTGAAATTTATTATTTCGAAAATAAAAAATACTTTCTCTATTTTCAATCACTTATAAAAATCCAAAAACAACTCTACTAACTTCCATATCATCTAGTTTGTATTACTTTATTTTATTTACTGCTTTTATTTCAGTTTACATTTTATTTTATTTCATATTACTAATACGAAACCTTGTGCTTGACAACCACTTGGTGGAGTTGGGGACACAAGACAAATTATTTTACTTTACAGGTTGCTTGAAGAGGAGAAGACAAACATCATTCCATAACCAATTCCCCGAGAGTTCAATATAAACCCTCGAGTCACCCTTGTGGGGAAAAGAAGATTGCTACAACACTCTGCACTTGGAGTCTCAACGAAAAGTGGCCACGTTTGTTGTCATCAGGTGTCGATGGTGGTAGGATGTCATGTTCTCCACCAGATCCAGCGAGGGATGATTCCTCCAATGAAGCTACGGTGGACAGCGGTGAGGTGCATGACACTCCTGTACATGATGAGGACATGCTATAATCTCTCTATCTCTTTAGATTGATCCATTGCTAAAAAAATTGGGCTACAACTATTCTAGAGTATTTGTGTGATGCATCATTCGGTGAAACAAATCTTTGCAATAATTGCTTTGTTAATATGGGTTGTTAACCTTTTTATCGTCTTCAAGATTACCATTGTGAAATTTTGTGGTGTGTATATAGTGGTTAGGGAATTTATGTAGTTCTTTTGTATGTGGATGCAAATGTACCATATTGTTCAGAGCTTGGGTGTTGAACCTGTATTCCTCAAGATGTGCCCCCAAATGGTGGAATGGATATAAATTGTGTACTGAAAAATGGTTTCTCCCTAATCAAGCCTCCTTGGATTTTATGGATCTTAATCTTGTTTTATTGAAACGGGACCCTCTGTGTGAGAATTACAGAATGGAATGAGGCGTTGATGGCGTGATGACGGCAAACAAGCTAGTTGATGGCCAACAACACTCCTTTCCTCGAAGTTTATCATTAGGATTAGTAGATTTGAATAAAAGCTTTCTAATCAAGTTTGTGAAACGTATTGGTGTGTCTCGCTTATTGCGAGACGGTTATTCATATTAATAAGAAATAATTCGATTGTTCTGTTTTTATGAATACTGTCTTTTATGATTCACATTGGGATTATAAACAAGTTATTCTAGTCTTTATCTGTATGATAAAAGGATGTTTATGAAAATTTCCAAAATATATTCAAGTTATATATTGAATAACACTATTGTTTAAGTCATTGTGGTTATTGCATGTTTTTCATGTTTATGAAAACCAGGGTCTTAGATATTTGATCTAGAGACTTTGCAAAACCATGCCTCGTTGGGTAGAATGACTAAAACTCCGCATCCTGGTAAAATGATGATATGCGAAGGATTTTTGAATTGTATACTTATGATGTATTGTACTTTCAACATATAGTGGAAATCATTATTGTTGGTGAGTTTAACTAAATATGTGTAGTTACTTAGTGAAACACAAGTTGGAAACTATTTAATTTTTCAAATAATTTCAGAATGTGAAATGGATATAAGATTAACAAGAATTCCAAAGTCTTCGCGATTTGATCCAAGTGATTTCGAATTCAAGTTAATAGAAAATTGGCATATAAGGGACTTGTGAAAAACTGTTTCACAAATTATGATAATTAGAAAATTCAAAGTGTATTGAATTGTCTGAATATCATAGTCATAGTGTATGAAATACATATGGTCGAAAAATGATCTTCTAAAGGATTAACATTAGGAATTAGAGTTTAGAGATTGAATTAGTAAACGCTCAAAAGTATTAGGAACAACTAAGGATTTGTGGAAATAGCACCATATGAGATATGGCAAGCTCGAGTTTCTAGAGATTTCAATAGTTCGATATCGTTGCAAATAGTAAGTCTTTGTGGTACATGCTTAGTAAGACTATGAATAAAAAATCCAAACTATTACTCGAAGAAGACAAAGTTTGTATTATATCAACAAGGTACTTCTTTGAGAAATTGTTTTCTCATCAAAGTGTTCGTGGAAGCGTATAAGTGCAAACTGAAGTTTTAGCTTATACTTTATAAATGTAGGATTCGGGAATTTGTTCTGCCATTTGCAGAATTTCATTCTTGATTCACTTGTCCTATTATTGAAATAAGACATACCCACAAACTACAAAGAAAGATCGATGGACCTAAGTACAAGAAATGACTTAGAGTCATGAAATTAGAAAAGGACTAATGAAAACCACAAAATCTTCAAGAGTTTGAAGACAAAGGTTGTAACTAGTACAATAGATAATTTTGACCAATTTGGAATTGCTAAATCTTGTAGCAGAAAATTCTCAATTTGATGTTAGATCAAAGAATTTTGGATTTGCCAAGATTATAAATAAAAGTCTGCAAGTTGATTGTGAACTAAAAAGTTTTCTAAATAGAATATGTAGACGACATATTTGAGTGGGAGATGAGTGACATCCTAGAATTTCAAATATTCATGAAATATTTGAGTGGGAACGTGACAATGTTCTTGAATCTGTAATTGACATATAAGTGACCAATGTGTTTGGTATTAGGAATGATTAGATCATTAGATGTATGAAATTTAACATATATTAAATATAGTGGATCTGTGTGATTAGATCGGGATGTTTAATAAACACTAAATGTCAAAATACTTAGTTTTGGAAGTAGTTCAGAAGGACCTAGTTGAGACTCTGAAAATAGTTCAGAATGGATTCAAGTGAAGAATTGGCTCTTACTTGACAGTTCACTTGTCTTACTCAGTATTCATGACAATGGTTAAAGGAAAGAAACATGCATCGCATCACCTATGCCTTGGCCATAGGTTTTTCTAGAAAACCTATGTTATTTATACTCGACACAATGTGACCCAAGTTCTTAATGTAAGGATAGGTTTCTGAGTGATTAAAGTTAATCACTAAACTAGAGTTAAGTTTAGCGCAAAGGAAACATGGTCAAGGATCAAAGTTACAAATATTGCAATTTGATCAAAGTCTATATAGATATAGAAGTATTAGGATACTTCATTATTAGCAAGTATGATTTTGGTTTAAAGAAAGTTTGTATTTCGACTAAGTGTGTTTTATAGTTATACATGACATCTTGAAAGTTCAACTAACAGATAGATTGGCATTGTATATACTAGAAAACAAAAGTCTCACTTTGTCACCAAAACGAAATGCCGTGAATGTCGAATAGGTGACATTAATGATTTGCAAAATAGGACCTTATGAATCTAGTAAAATAGATTTAGGAAAGGAAGTCCTCCATGACCAAGCATGATCAATAAACACATATGAGATATGGTTTATGATTAGTAGCAATGCAGCTAGATTATTTATACTCTAGTGCAAGTGGGAGACTGAAGGAGATATGCCCTAGAGGAAAATAATAAAGGGGTTTATTGCGATACCTCATTAGTTCAAAATAGTATTACATAATGCTATAAATGCATCAAGTAGAAACATTGGTACATGTGTGATATATAAAAAAACCTAGGTCCCTAGTAGCCTCTATTCAACTAGTTCATTGGGCAGTTGATGATCAAGGTTTCTGGAAGTCATATCATTTGGAATAATGTGATGGACATTTCCCACCAATGATTGTTGCAACACAATAATGTCACTCATCTCTAGTTGCAATTGTTAGAAATGGAGTATAATAATCCTTAGACCCTGAGATCATATTAATTACTGTGACTAGAGGATTGCTTTGACTGCATCAATCGTCATTTCCGTTACTGGGTGACCATAAAGGTGCATGTTGGGTATCCAAAGGGGCATGTTGAGGCCTATGCATCAAGATCGGGATTTGTTCTCCTGTGTGACGGGAAGATACACTGGGCCCACTCAGTGAATTACATCCATAAGTTGTGCAAAGTATGAGTAGGTCATGGGGATGGAATTTCATGAGAAACGAGTAAAACAGTACTTGTTGGAAATGAGATTGTGTTGGGGATATACTTTCCGGGTATCCTCACTGTGCCTCACTGACCAGGGTAGCCCACTTAGGGTGAGAGCATTGCCTCACGGGCGGCCCAGTCAGGGAGAAGAGACAGAGTCTAGTCCGGCTACGGGAAGGCCAGAAGACTTACCGACATAGGCCTGTTATGTTACTTGTAGTTCAAGATGTACTTTGTAACTAACTCTTAGTCATAGCCGGATAGGTCTCTCCTGTAAACCCTAGGCCGGATATCTATATAAGCGTCCTAGGGAAAGCCTCTAGGGCACCCACACAGTAGTCTACAATATCAACTTGCACAGCCGAAACTCTTGTAACCCATATTCCGGCTCTCCCGTATTACTAGATTGCTAGCAGGAGTAGGATCCGCTCAAAGCCGGAGGACCCCCTCATGGCGTACATCTACAATCTCATCGTCCCGGAACATCGTACGTCTCACACGCCTCTCTTCTACATGCCTCGAGGACCCCCTCATGGCGTACTTGTCATCAATCTGACGATAGTTGGCGCCCACCATGGGGCAAGTGAGCTTTGGGTCTATCTTCCGGGCGGAATCTGCAAGAATTGGAATCGGCGAGACCGTCGCCGTCGGTCGCATCCTCTACTCTAACGACGTCCCTCTCATCATTCTCGACGAGACTTGTATTCCGGCTAGCGAGGCTGTAACCGCCTACATCATTATGTCTTTCGGTGAGATCGATGTTTACATCAGCTTTGTTGAACCTGTCCCACCCACCCCAGCGGTGATGATAGAGGCAGAATAAGTTTCTGGCTCCCCTCTGTCCGTGGAGGCGGCGGAGTTCTAGATCCCAGAAAACCCTAACCCCCCCCCCCCCCAGCCCGCACCCGTGGTGGAGATAGTGGAGAAAGCTAAGCATGAAGCAGATCTTGCGGCACAGGTTAAATCTGGAGTGGATCTCCCTAGAGAGGCTGAATCCCAGATCGACCAAGCCGCCGAGATTGAAATCCAGGAGGAACAAGTCAACAACACTGGTTCCGGATCTTCTAACGCTGGAATAGATCAACCCCTTCCTGAGGCATATGTTGAGGCGCATGATAATGAAAGACGCAAGCGTGGATGAGGTTCTCGAAACCATTAGAATTTTCGAGGAAGCCCACGAGGAAAGCCGAAACTACCTCAGGATGCACACATCGCACTTTGTCGGATATGTTGGATCCGGATCCAGCTCTACCGACACTGGAGACAACGAGGACTTGGTGCTGGAGGCGATCAAACAAACACTGACTTACCGGCATCTTCGGATGACTCCATGACGTTGGCAGATTTCCGAAAATTCTCCGTGGAATATGAAGAGGAGTTCAACTCCAAAGCTGCAGAAGAAGGAGAAGCCATGGACGAAGGATCCGGATAAAACTATTCCAAAGCGCAGGATGACATGGAACTCGGAGTTAACCCCGATGTCCAGATGTCCGAAAGTACCGATCAGAGCTTGACTCCAGGAAACGGACCCAAAGTCGTCTTTGCTACCGACACTGCCAAGAAGGCAAAGAAGAACAAGAAAAACAAGACGTTGCCTTTGTCGCTGCTGCCGCCGCTTCAGAAGATGAGGCTTTAGCGATCTTTTGGGCTCCGGTGACCTGGGAGGGGCGGCGATGTCGGAGTTGGGAGGCATAAGAAACTTTGTTTTCGTGGGAACCATCGGGAGGAAGGAAGAAGCACAAGTGCTAGTGAAGAAGATGGAAAGTAATCCTAACCACTTATATCCTCCAGCTGTGCCAAGATTCGTGTAAACGCAACAGTGAAACATGCCACGCGTCGTGGAAGGAGCTGGGTAACCTCCTCGTGAGGATTACGCTGCCTCAATCTCCACGCATGCATTAAAACAAAGCCTCGGTTCCACGCGAAGCGGACCCACCAACGGTCGTGGTGTCAGTAATGTCTGGCAGTGACGTGACTTGACCTTGACTGGTGTCAGGTTACATCAGAGACCAAGTTTTGGCTTAGTTTAAATTTCAAGCTGGAAACCCGAATAATGTATTAATGGGTCCGACTCGTTTTGAGAATCGTATCCTATCCTTTCTTTTGGAGTTTCAGGAACCCTTCAAGACTCTGCAAGCCGAAGATCAAGCTAGGCGATGATGAAATCCGACTCTGGATCTTGGAGGCTTCTGGGGGCTGCTGTTGGGGATATACTTTCCGGGAATCCTCACTGTGCCTCACTGACCAGGGTGGCCCACTTCGGGTTAGAGCATTGCTTCACAGGCGGCCTAGTTAGGGAGAAGAGACGGAGTCCAGTCCGGCTACGGGAAGGCCCAGAAGACTTACCGACATAGGCATGTTATGTTACTTGTAGTTCAAGATGTACTCTGTAACCGACTCTTAGTCGTAGCCGGATAGGTCTCTCCTGAAAACCCTAGGCCGGATATCTATATAATCCTTCCTAGGGAAAGCCTTTAGGGCACCCACACAATAGTCTACAATCTCAACTCGCACAGGCGAAACCCTTGTAACCCATATTCCGGCTATGCCGTATTACTGGATTGCTAGCAGGACTAGGATTCGTCCAAAGCCAGCAGATTCGAACCTGGGTAAACTTGTGTGCTCACCGTCTCTTCGGCACCCAGAATACGGTACGTCTCACAACCCTCTCTTCGGCACGCCTCGAGGACCCCCTCATGGCGTACTTGTCATCAATCCGACGACAGATTGAACAAGGTATCATGATACCAATGATCAGATCTCAGACAAGTCTTGTATCACATCACAAAGGGAATTGGATATTTCGTTTAAGGTTCGACACGATGGTGATTCGTGGAGTGCATAGGGGTCAACATGGGCATCCTGGTGCCGCTGTTGATCATTGATCGAGATCATGTCTATTACATTTCCGAACCGTAGGGAAAAATGCTTAAGGGAACTAAGGCGCTTGGATATCCTCATATGAGATGGAATCATAGAAGAGGGAGAAATTGGAATCGTTCTAGAGAGATTCAAAGTTGTTGGAGAAAGAAGGAAAGGAGAAGGCTGAAAGGAGTTTTAGATAAATGGAAATTTACAATATGCATTTATTATATGTTAACTGTGAATTAATATATACTAAATAAATATTTAAGTCAAAATTTATAAAGCAACTTTCTCATTAGGCCAAAACTATAACACCCTCAAATCGGCCCTATGAATATTTTAGCGATTCCCGCCAAACCCGCATAGAAACGATTTTGAAGGTGCCCACCAGGCACTTGCGTGTGGGTGGAAAACGAAGTAATACCATTACACAATAGTTCATGATGGAACCCATAGAAACATATATATATATACAAAAACGACTCCTCGAGTCAAGAATACAAATATACAGTACAAAGATCCAAATCACCTTGAAAGCGATACAACATCCAAGTACAGATAAGAAGCAAATTGAGCCAAGAGCCCTGAAGAATAACCGATGGCGTCCATAACCCTGCCCAGGCTAAGCCGGAATGGTAACCCTACTAACGATGTCGAACTTATACGTTTCAAACAAAAGGGGTGCCAACAGAGGGCAAAGGAAAAAAAAGGGAGTGGTCAGTACTGAGGCCAGTACACTACGAGTCTAGAATTTGGTGGCTCTCGCCTACATAGGTATGGTGGACTGAAGAGGCATCGAAGCATGCACTATACAACCTATAGATACTCGATATAACTGTCGGCTACTAGAGAGGGATAATAATGACCTATTCGAAACCAACCTGATACTAACACCAAACATACCCATCCTGGTATTTCACCCTCGAGACCAAACGAGGAAGTCAATCCGAGGAACACTCACACAGTTGGCAGTTTTATTAATCATTCCATTATAGTTGCAGCACTTACTAGTCAGATATAGAAGATATAAGACATTCCAATATTACAAGAAGTTGGCACTTTTAATTAACCATTCCATTGTAGTTAAACTGATTACTAGACATGTCAAAATCAAATTTACAGCACTACTTTAGTTATGGTTGTCTATGATCGAGATACTGTGCTCCAAGTCATCCATAACCGCGGACACGGCTTTCAGAAAGATTTTCCCTGTAGGGGTGCACAAATAGCAACACACGCACGATCAACATCGGGAAGAACCAAATAAAAAGCAACAAGGCCTCACGACAAAGCATTCACAAGATTCATAAACAATTTCAGCGGGCCACCCCACTAAGCTACCCGCAACAAAGTTGGTCGGCTCCGAGATGGACCCAGGCTTTATGTAGATGGCTGTAAATGACTGGGAACCCGAAAGTGTGACTGGGCTTGTCGATATCGCGGAAACGTGTCACAAGTCCTAAACGGTATAGGCGCTCCACGCGCAATAGTAAATAAAGCAGTAAGACATGGCATAAATACAGGATAGTAATAATGCCCCAAACTAGTTTGTGACCCAAAGAGAGAAGTGTGAATCAAGCTCAGGCTAAGGGGGTTCATGGTCCCACATGCGGATAGTGCGATAGTCAAGGAACATGTATCAAGTACTCGAGGCCTACGAGACAGAAGTGAGCGGTTAAAAACCAAATATTAGCTATTGCCCACCGGTGCCTCTGCATTAGTTATATCTATTCTCAGCATTTTAATTGACAGGTTATATTGAAAGTCATGATCATCTTCACCATTAAGCATGTGCCAACCTTCCAAAATGGTGGAACATCGATGACACAAATCAACACCTGAGCAAGCAACTATGACTCACAAGGCTAACTATCTATCAAACAACAAGCAATAGAATGTGTCCAAGGCAATATAGAGGCTGCAACGAATATAAATGGTGCACAGAAACTAAAGCATCGCAACACGGATAGCAATAGATCAATAGGAGGAAGTAAAGACTATAAACGCAAAATAGGTAGAAGGGTGAGAATGCTCACCTGGGAAACACTGTCAAAGGTTCATCCGAAGATCAAGTCGACACTCACATCAACTCATCGGCCTAATCCCTGAAGAAGAAAATCACTAAAAGAAACACCGGATGCCCTATTTAATACTACGGCAGAATATCAGCATGATGCATGCATGATGTATAACATTGGAAAGGTGCGATGCAATTAGGCAATATTAAGCGGAATCAGGGTCTCGACAATTAATAGGTTCATGTTGTTTAGATACCCCCACAATTTAATGTTGAATCAACAAGGTGAAACATGTCATCGGTTCACTACACAAATTTAAATGGAGCTAATACCAGGCTAGAAAAGCCCGCATATGATATCCATATTTAATTATTAGGTGAATCGACAAAATAACCTGGACCCACGAAATATGTATGCAAGCATGAACAATTTAATTATGAAACAAGATAGATGTCATTTATAAAATAGGGGTCTCAGAAAAGGGGTCACACATAGGGTTTCGGCGATCTTGGGGCTTGGAGGGGTTCGGGCCCTGGGGTCGGCGGTATCGGTCTTTGGGCTCTGGGAGCGGGGTCTTCAGATCTGGGTTTTGGGGTTTTATCCTATGGGAAGGCGATCTTGTCGATCCGACATCATCGCCTACGGTTCCATGTTTGAGTCCTTGTCGTCCGCCTTTTGGTGCCAAACTAGGTTTGGGTGGTGGGAGTAGTGCTCATGGTCGCTCGTCCTTGCATCACCAAGATACTCGTTCTTGTACACCAGAAGGTTAGAAGATCTTGGTGAGGTATCTTTTTCAAGTGCGTCGCCCACCCAACAATATCTCCACATGCACTTTTCTCCACAGGTTTACCACAGTAGCAACACACCACATCTTCACACAAGAGGAACCGAGATGCATCTGGAGCCCAACACAACGAAACCATCAACATGTTGTGTTGTTGCTAGATGCCAACCAACAAGAGAGGTGAGGCCACATGACCAGAACCTTGGAGGGGCAAACAGAGGCAGCCTGCATCAAAAGAGACAGAGCACGAGAGGTGCAGATGCGAGGTTGTGGGGCCAACGGGGACAGATGGCGAGGCGACGATGAAGAGGAGCTCGAGCGGAGGAGGGATCCTGTGGCCGGGGAGAGGCAGCGTTAGCTGCTGAGACACGGGAGAAGCGAGTCAACGCTTGCGGCGGAGGAAGGCGGCACAGGGGCTCGTGGCACAGGGCGACGGGGTCGGCGAGGTCGTGGATGGCCAGGGCGAGGTCGATGGATGATGGGGTAGAGGCCGAGGAAGCTTGACGCCACGGGGTCCAAGGAGGACGATCGAGTGTCACGGCGAGGGAGGGGCAAGGGGTTCCGGCGAGGCGTGGGGTGAGCTTGGGCGCAGCCAGCGACGGGGTCCATGGCTACAGAGGGCAGCATAGCGTCCAACACAAAGCGCGAAGAAGACCATGGGCAATGGTGGAGCTACGGCCAGAGGGAGGTGGTGTTGCGGCGGTTCGCGGCAAGGTGCGAGCGAAGGAGAGGATCGAGGGTTGGTGGTGCTGGGCGAGGAGGAGGTTGGGCTCGGAAGCTGTGTGACGCATCAGGAGGAAGCGTGCGGAGATCACGGGGGCTGGGGTGCATGACCCGCTCGCCGCTCGGATCGCGTGGTGGGGCCAGGGTCAGATTGGAAGCATGTCAGGGTGCAGGAACGGGTAGAGGGAGGCGTTATTGCATTGTGGATGGCTGTTGTGTGCGTCGCAGGATGTGGTGTGCGCTAGTGTGTGAGTGAGTTTGTGGCCAACGTGCGGGGGTGAGTGCGGTGGCGGCCAGGGGTTAGGGTTAGCTAGGGGATTAGGGTTAGGGTTTGGAGGTGGTCGGCTTGGCTTTGGGCCTGGCTAGCTTCCTCCCCAAAAAATAAACTTTATATTTATTATTTTTCTGTTTTATTTTAGAGACCTTTTGTAAATAATTTTTAGACAAATCAAAACATCCGGAAGAACACGGTTTTATAATTTGAAATAAAGAAGGATGTATTTAGAAAAGAAAGAAAGGATTTTGGTGGAAAATAGTTTTAGACAACCATATGCATGATGGCATGATGATGCTCAAATGCAATGTGGCATGATGACATGAGCATGCTATCATGATGATGCACAAAGTAGTAAACAATCAAGCGATTTTCTCGTAGTGGTTTTACCTGGGGTGCTACAAAAACCCCGGAGGGAATTGACCTAAGAGGATACCGTAGGCAAAAAGAACAAAAAGGGACCAGAAATCGAGCTGGGCTGACCAACCCACTTAATTGAGTGCTAGATAGTATATGCCGCGCAGGGAAGGATGCAGCCACTAGCCACCGCCGCGGGCCCGCTCGACCGCGGCCTACATGGGCATGCGAGGGAGCTAGCGGGCAGGCGAGCCGGCATGGCCAGAAAGGTTGTTGGGTCGTGATGGCCCAAATTATATCGAGCTCGTTGGGGAACCCCAAGAGGAAGGTATGATGAGCACAGCAACAAGTTTTTCCTCAGTATGAAACCAAGGTTATCAATCCAGTAGGAGCAAGGAAACACCCCAAAGGTGTAGCTAGCTGAACGTTGGCAGGGCGCACTACCGGTGCTAGCAGCAATGTGGAGACCTGCACAACACAACCATAGAACTTGTCCCCAACTTGCGATGAGGTTGTCAATCTCACAGGTTTTGCTGAAAACAAAGGATTAAACGTATCGAATGGAAGGAAGTAATAGTTTGCAGAAAGTAAACACAAAGCAGTAAACAATTTGTAGATTGTATGTAAAGAAAAGGACCGGGATCCATAGTTCACTAGAGGTTGCTCTCCTTAAGATAGATAACATGCTGGGTGAACAAATTACAGCGGGGCAATTGACAAACATCGAGAAAGCAATACACGCATATACTAATCATCTTGACTCCTTTGGAACTTGATTGGGCATTACAACATTATACATAGACCGCCATCCAACTTCATCTATGACTAATAATCCACCTTCAGGTTATCATCCGAACCCCCTCTAGTATTAACTTGCAAGCAACAGATTATTGCTCTACGAATTACGTGTAATGTAAACAATACGATCGTTCTATGAACAAAGGATTGTTGTTTTCTCTCTAGTAGCAACAGCACATCTAGTACCTTAGAGATTTCTATCACTTCCCTAGATTACCACAGGCATGAACCCACTATCGAGCATAAATACTAACTCTTTGAGTTGCTAGCATCTACTTGGCCAAGATAGATACTAACAACGGAAAGCATGCAAGATCACAAATAACAAAGACATGATAGAATCAATAATCAATCTGAAATAGCATCTCAATATCCATCCGATCCCCGCAAACACAACATGCAGAATTACAAATAGATGATCTTGATCATGAATGGAGCTCACAAGATCTAGACATGAAAGCACAAAGGAGGAGAACCAGCCATCTAGCTACTACATGGACCCGTAGTCTAGAGATGAACTACTCACGCATCACACTAGAGGCTTGCATGATGATGAAGAAGGCCTCCAGGGTGAATCCCCCTCTTCGGCAGGGTGCCGGGAAGATCTTCAGATCCCTCCTGATCTAGGGATGGAGATGACGGCGGCTACAGAATATTTCGTGGAATTTTGATCGGGTACTTAGGGTTTTCATCCCGAGGGTAATATATAGGCAGAAGGAGGGGCCGAGGGGGTGTTGGGGTCAGCCAGACCACCCCCTGGCGCAGGCCAGGTGGTGTGGCCGGCCCCCAGCCCTTCTCCGTCTCGTATTCTGGCATCTGATGACTTCCGAAAAAATAGGCACTTTGGCTTTTGTCCCGTCCAATTCCGAAATATTCATTTTCTGACTTTCCTGGAACCAAAAACAGCAAAAAACAGGCAGCTGGCACTATGGCTCTTGTTAATAGGTTAGTCCAAGAAATCATATGAAAAGTACTCCAAAGTGTGGACAAAACACAAGAAAGTGGATAAAACCAAGCATGGAACACCAAAAATACATTTGCAATGTATCAACATCCCCAAGCTTAACTCCTGCTCGTCCTCGAGTAGGTAAGTGATAAAAGGAAATAATAATTTTTGAGGTGACATGCACCATCAAAGACTTAATAAAAGTATTTTCAAAACATTCAAAGCTGGGATCATAGTACTTCAATCATAACATGAAAGACAAAGTTCTAGCAATAAGACAAAGAAACTATGATGCAACATGAAAAGGCACAAACAAAAGATTCATGAATAACAATACTTTGCAAGACGTTTGTTTGTTTCACATAAAGAAAACATAGCATAATAGTATCCAGCTTGTCCCTCATAGAGTAGCAAATATAAATGCATAGGACACCTTCAAAGTTCATAAGAGTGACTAGATACAAATAGTTTAAAACAAGCAATATCAAGTTATGCATCAATCAACTAGTCTTGGGACAATGCACATAGAACTAAGAATGGCCACTATGCTCTCAAATTAGGTGCATAAAGGTAGAAGGTGGAGACTCAATATATAACTAGAAGAAAGGCCTTCATACAAGGAAGCAGGGATTCAAGTCTCATAAAGAGATTCCAAAAATTATGGTACTTATAGCTTTCAGCTCTCATTGCCCCTATCATAAGCATCTTGAAGTGATTAAGGTTAAAGTGAACAAACTATGGTGTACATGCTTGACGAAGTATAAGTTAGAAATCTCATGTCCCTTGGATACGAGGGCCACTCCTCATGCTTCTCAACTTTAGTCACCGGTAAGTTCTTGTCATCGTAAGTACATGTGTATATAAGAGAACCGCCAACGGGGTACCCCTTGCCCGATGATACGGAAGAATCCCCATATCAAAATGACAAGGAAAGCAGACAACGAGCATCTTAGCAATCTTCTTATTTACCATGGGAATATGGTGTTTTTTTCTCTCTTTCCTCTTTTCATAATCTTTTTTTCTTTTCTCTTTTTTCTCAATATAGGACTCTTTTTTATAAGAAGAATGCTTCATAGACAGCTCATTATGGTTATGCTGCATGTTTCCACCATATCAGCATGGATTAGACTAGCGGCCCAGGAGTTTCTCTAACACATATACATAACTCCATGGACTTACAAGCTCCCCTTTCATTTCACACCGATGACATCCATATACAAAAGAGCATGATATCAACTAGGTACAAAGTACCAAGTGCAATGTTGAAAGCGTTCCCCATGACAGCATGGTTCTGCTAATTCCCAACAAATAAGTGCAACCATATACAACATAGACGACACAATGGTTCAAGTTTATTAAGGGCAAGAAAAGTAAAGTGTGCCATCAAGTTCGTGAGAGCTTTAATCACTAGTTTTCTCATAACAAGTTTAATTTGGAAGGTAAAAAAAAGCATGAATATACTTGGAATAGCATAAGATAGTAGGTAGGTATGGTGGACTCTTTGGAATAACTTGGTTTATGGATTTGGATGCATGAGTGGAACTCATACTTGGTGGCGGAGGCTAGCAAAAGACTGGGAGCGACAAACTAAGAGAGCGATAAGGGCCATAATTATGCAGAGCGACAAAACATCATTGATCAAAGCATAAAGTGATACTACAAGTTGAATAGTAAAGGATCATAAAGGCTATGGTTACTTGAGATAGTCATAACATGGTGTGAGCATGTGCCAAGTCAACCCAAATAAAGCATCAAAGGAGAATACCACTATACTATGCTTTAATATGCTAAAACAACGCATGATTCATCCAAGGCACATTAAGCAATCTCAATTTTTTATAACAAGTCATGCTACAGCAAAGAATACTAAGCGTAAAGCCAAAACAATATCAAGCATGGCATGACAAAGCATAGGCCACAGTCAAAAACGAGCTCTTTTTACCACATAAGTATGAACTTGCCTATTCTTTTCCAAACAAAACCAAACTATTTGCAAACCAATGTATGAAAGAGGGGGTCCAACCAATTTATTCAGCAAACTAAGAAAACCAAAGAAAATTAAAAACCAAAACGAAAACGAAAAAGAAGACGCTCCAAGAACAACACAATTGTGCATGAAACAATAAAAATGAATCGTTTGGAAGAAACCTGGGATTTTTATTGATGAAGAGGGGGATGCCTTGGGCATCCCCAAGCTTTGATGCTTGTACTTCTTGGATATTTCTTGGGGTGACACGTGTGGAATCCCCAAGCTTGAGCTTTAGTCCATCCTTCATCTCATTATTCATTACTTCCATACACCTGAAATTTTTCCTTCATACAAAACTCACACAATCTTTATTAGCAACATTAGTGCACTCAAGATAAATAAGTCTTTAGATTCAGTTTTAACACCAAATAAACTTCCATTAGAACACTAGATACTGAAACACTTCCCTCAAAAAGCTCAATTCCCCAAAAGAACTCAAAAAGGAACCAACAAGAAGCAAATCCAGAAAATGGCAGAAATCTGTCAAAACAGACCAGCAGGTGAAGACGAATTTTTTCGAAGACCTTCTGTTGATCAAATCAAAAAGTGTTGAACTAACGAAAGTTAGATAACAACCTGGGTCAGAAGCACAAAAATTCACTCCTCACAAAGACGTTCATAGATTTTACATAAATTTTTACGGTGAAGCACAGAAATCTGTTTCGGGAGAGCAACTTTCCCAATCATTACTTCTCTCTCATTAGAGGTTACTCTTGGCACAAAAAGCAAATAAAAAGGATAAGGAGCGGTTATTAAGGTGGTAATAACTTCCAAGACTCATCTAAAACTTTTGGGTTATCTCCCAATAACTACTTTTCTTTAACGCCTTTAAGTTAGGCATAAGAAGCAAGAAAGAATCAAGTGTTCTCAAATGAAAAAGCATTAAAACCAAATTTCTTTCCCTTACCTCTCTTACCTTTATTCTTGACCTTGGGGAAAATATGATTGTTTGGTGGAGAAGAGAGTTGCATGGTCCCCTTTCCCACATCTATTATTGCTCCAAGGAGTTCTAATAGGGACCTTCCAGCTGTAATTTGTCCTTTTCCTGCACATTCAATAACAAGATAATCAGTAGAAATCATTTTCCCAAGGATCTTTGTAAACACTCCTTTAGCTATTCCAATAGGTAATATGGTAGCATTATTAGCAAGAGATATTTCTTTTCCTCCTTCAGTAAGCCCCCAAATATTCAAAGATTCATAAATATCTTTGGGCATAAGACAAAATTCAGACATGATACCACAGCGGACTTGAAAAGTTTCAGTGTTTGTCTCAATCTTTACTGTATGGAGCCACTTTGATGGTTCAGAATTTATTGGAACATAATTGTGATGCTCCCTAAGCGTATTATAGCAATCTTTTAAGCTAGTAGTGCTAGTCTCAAGAGTGTTCAATCTAGCAAATATTCTTGCGAAAGAAATATCAGTTTGGCTTGGCAAGTTGTAAGTGAGGATCAATTTATTTATAGCATTAATAGCATCATCCTCATTACATTGGAGGAAATCTCCTCCCACAACAGCATCTAAAGCATATCTATAGGAAAGAGCAATTCCAAGGTAAAAACTGCTAAGGAACAAGCTTTGAGTCATTTTAGGCTCAGTTTTCTCATGTAGATCAGAGATTCTAGACCAAGCTTCCTTGAAGTTCTCCTCAATTCCTTGTTTAAAAGTGAAAATCATTTCCTCGGGTGATAAAGTGATTGGAGCAATGCTAGACATAATAGCAACTCAAGATAGGAACTAATTTTTTTGTGTTTTCAATAAAGAAAGCAAACTTGTAAAACTAATTTTTTGTGTTTTTGATAAAAAACAAGCAAACAAAGCAAAAAAAAATAAAGTAAATAGATTGGTTATGGGGGACTCCCCTTGTGAAGATGTCCTTGACTCCCCGGCAACGGCACCAGAAAATATGCTTGATGGCCCAAATTATATTGAGCTCATTGGGGAACCCCAAGAGGAAGGTATGATGAGCACAGCAGCAAGTTTTCTCTCGGTATGAAACCAAGGTTATCAATCCAGTAGGAGCAAGGAAACACCCCAAAGGTGTAGCTAGCTGAACATTGGCAGGGCGCACTACCGGTGCCAGCAGCAACGTGGAGACCTACACAACACAACCACAGAACTTTGTCCCCAACTTGCGATGAGGTTGTCAATCTCACCGGTTTTGTTGAAAATAAAAGATTAAACGTATCGAATGGAAGGAAGTAATAGTTTGCAGAAAGTAAACACAAAGCAGTAAACAGTTTGTAGATTGTATGTAAAGAAAAGGACTGGGATCCATAGTTCACTAGAGGTGGCTCTCCTTAAGATAGATAACATGCTGGGTGAACAAATTACAGCGGGGTAATTGACAAACATCGAGAAAGCAATACATGCATATACTAATCATATTGACTCCTTTGGAACTTGATTGGGCATTACAACATTATACATAGACCGTCATCCAACTGCATCTATGACTAATAATCCACCTTCAGGTTATCATCCGAACCCCCTCTAGTATTAAGTTGCAAGCAACAGATTATTGCTTGCGTGTAGAGTAAACAATACAATTGTTCTATGAACAAAGTATTGTTGTTTTCTCCCTAGTAGCAACAGCACATCTAGTACCTTAGAGATTTATGTCACTTCCCTAGATTACCAGAGGCATGAACGCACTATCAAGCATAAATACTAACTCTTGGAATTGCTAGCATCTACTTGGCCAAGATAGCTACTAACAGCGGAAAGCATGAAAGATCACAAATAACAAAGACATGATAGAATCAATAATCAATCTGAAATAGCATCTCAATATCCATCGGATCACCGCAAACACAACATGCAGAATTACAAATAGATGATCTTGATCATGAACGGAGCTCACAAGATCTAGACATGAAAGCACAAATGAGGAGAACCAGCCATCTAGCTACTACATGGACCCGTAGTCCATAGATGAACTACTCACGCATCACACCGGAGGCTTGCATGATGATGAAGAAGGCCTCCAGGGTGAATTCCCCTCTCCGGCAGGGTGCCGGGAAGAGCTTCAGATCCATCCCAATCTAGGGATGGAGATGACGGTGGCTACAGACTCTTTCGTGGAATTTTGATCGGGTACTTAGGGTTTTCGTCCCGAGGGTAATATATAGGCGAAAGGAGAGGCCGTGGGGGTGTTGGGGTCGGCCAGACCACCCCCTGCCGCGGGCCAGGCCTAGCCGTGCGGCCAGGTGGTGTGAACGGCCCCTAGCCCTTCTCCGTCTCGTATTATCGCATCTGATGACTTCCGGAAAAATAGCACTTTGGCTTTTGTCCCGTCCAATTCTGAGAATATTCATTTTCTAACTTTCCTGAAACCAAAAACAGCAGAAAACAGGCAGCTGGCACTGTGGCTCTTGTTAATAGGTTAGTCCAAAAAATCATATGAAAAGTACTCCAAAGTGTGGACAAGACACAAGAAACTGGATAAACCAAGCATGGAACGTCAAAAAATATAGATACATTTGCAATGTATCAGGCCGCACGACGGGAACCAACCCACCTAGGCCACACAGCCGTAGCCGCTGTTGGCGCGAGTGCTAGGCTGCGAGCGTTCGGCTAGCCCACCTGGGAAGCCAGCAAGGCCACAGCGCGGGACGTGAGCTGGGCCGCAAGACTAGCCCGCTTATGGCCGCTGGACACTGCTGCTTTCGGCTGTTGTAGCTGCTGCGGTGGGCCGAGGCTAGGGTGGCCCACACGGCTGCCCCAATGGCCCAGCCAGCTGCAGCTCTAATTTTGCCTAATTTTCATTATGTTTTAGTACCACATGGGACACCCAAAGGGGAGGGTACATTTCCCTCCACCTATATGAAGGGGTGCCTATGGGAGGTATTAAACACACCAACAAGATATTCTCTAAGGCATTTTTTCATAGAGAAATATTCCCTCTCTCTCTTAGTTGCCTTTGCGGTGGCACTATCCAGGACGCAAAGTCAACATCGTTGTGGCACGCCATTGTGCTACAAGGATTCCAACTAGGAGGTCCACTTCCGCAACATCGCCAACGATCAAGAGCCCGGGAGTCGTCGTATTGCACCATATGTGTGTGATAACTCAGGGGAGCTTCTATTAGTACCGACCAAGCCGTCTTGCAAAGATTTGGACAAGGGGTGACGTGCGACGAGTTTCGCGACCTTGAGGTCGGACGGGTACGACTACATCATCCACGCTCCTGCGTGAGTGTAACACTGTCTCGATCTTCAAGGGTATGTTACCGTTGTCTTCCTCCATTACTACAATACTTCTACATAGATCTTGGGCGTTAGGGTGTTCCAACGTAGGAAATGTTTTGTTATCTGCTGCGGAAACTCTTCATTAGATGATATTTTCGAGGTTTTCTCATGTTACAAGCATCTAGGTGAGAACCTAGGGAATCTTTTTATGCATTCATCAGGTCGTTTATGAATCTCCTTTACTAGCATGGGCTATTTTCCTATTTGTACTACTATTTATTTTATTCAAGACATCTTCACTAATTCATTCTTCATATATCACTACCAATCATTATATTAAGGAATTTTTCAATGCAATGTGTTTCGACATAACCTACAAGTTTTTATTTCTCCATTTGAATTATTCTAATTAAAGTTTCAAGTTCTTCCACTATTCTAGAACTTTAATTGTATATTTATTTTTCTCAGTGTCATTTCTGTCTACTTCTGATAATGGCTCCTCGAATTTTCAATGCCATATTCTAAGCTATCCCTACATGTCTCTTTTATGTTCCTTTTTTTGTTTACGCTACTCTTTTCTAGCTGTGGATAGTTCATCTTCTAAATATGGATGTCTTGTTTGGTTCTGAGGGGGCCATGACACAATGACCCATGCCCATTGCTAGACTTAGTTACTAAGCTTGCCGTAAAAATAACAACTTGGTGAGGTTCTGAACTACAAAAGATAAGGTGCTTCACCTTTTATATAGCTGACAAATTCTGTTGTCTGATCAGTTAACAGTTAATTAAAATTGCACATGTAATGTTTGTATTTGATCTGACCATTCTCCTATGTATAGGGCATTCCGGCAAGTTAGGAGAACAAAGAGGAAGAGTTCATAAAATGCTTTCTAACAACTATATTTACCTCTAACAAGAAATTTCAACTGAACACTTATTGCACATACTGCAATTTATAATAGATATGATTTGGCAAATGATTTACCTTATGACTTTACATAGTAGTATTTGTAAAAATTAACTTAAGATGTGTTGCATTGTTCTTCTAAGAGGATATAACTGTAGTTGTTCGTGATCACATCCATCACTTTTATTGTGCATTACGATATTGTGTTCCTGCAACACCTCGGTTAATCTGGACCATGTATGCAATAAGCTAATATGCCATCAAGCTAATAATATTTCCATTTTGTTTGCGGCGCAGTTAAAAGACTCTTCAAGGTGGAATATTTTCCTCTCTCGAAATATCATGCCTTGACATCACTGCATCTATGTGTTCTGTGCTATATCGTCGAGCTAATGTAATGCCCTTGCCATCTGACTCCATGCCGCCACTTAGTGAAGACACACTGTTTTGCAAGAAGGTTCTCATGTCATAGGGGAAGAAACCTGACAGGTTATCCCTTGATCCTATCCTATGCCAAAGCAATTGGCTAAAACTTTGTCTACCTATATGTCTGGCATGAACTTTTTTCCTAGACCTAAACTTATGTGCTTCTATGAATGTCAGAGACTATTGGTCATGGTTATTTCGTTATGCCAATGTATTCTACATGTGTTTGATTCAGTGTTGTAGTTGATTATTTGGTTACCTTTATTGATAAACTACTCTAATGTGTGCTTGTAGGTGATATAGTTTTTTCCTTGGGGAAAATGATGGACAAATGTATTTTCTAGATACATAACACATGTTTTCTAAAGAACATCTGGATGACTTAGTTTCCATCTTTTACCTGCAATAGGTGTCCCACCAATATGGTTCCTTAGTGTTCACGGACTCTAAATTTACTTCTTTGCAGCCCTTTCTCCTATTGTTCTATTGCTTCGTAGATGCTGAAAAGTTTTTTTAATATTTATTTTTTACCTTCTTGTTGTGTGTCTATCCGACGCGCATCCCATTTATTCGGATTTATAAATCACCCTACATCATCCATATATTTTTTTTTGCTACTTTATCTAGATTTTAGCATTCTTCAGTTTCATGCATGATCAAGTTTACATCTCAGATTATTAAAAAAACATAAAGAGTTTGATAAATAGCATCTCTATGTTATAGATAGAGATAGGCACGGTTTTGTAAACCGTATTATATTCATTTAAACAATCCTTGTATGTTTCCATGTCTGGTACGAGACGGACTCTCATGTAACCTCACGTACGAGTCGGGAGCTGTTTGCTCCCGGTCTCTAATATATACGTAACAATGCCCTCGATCGATGTATCGAAGGGAAACGAAACTAAACTTTGTCATGGTATCAGAGCCACTTCTTCCATAGACAAAAACCCTATCGATCCAACTACTCCATCGATCTACACCTCTCCAAGGTCAGCGGGTATGACGTCGTTGTCTTTCAAGCCCTATTGATATCAACCTTCGTTCTCCGCCGACTGAATGGCTGACGCGGAGCAACTTCCCTCTATGGCGCGTGGAGGTTCTGCCAGAGATACATGGTGCTTAGCTCATGGGCCTCCTTGATGGCACCGATGTTGCACCATCGAAAACTACGGCCGTGGAAAATCCAGACAAAGAAAAGGAGCCGATCATGGTTTCTAACCCCGAGTACAAGTCCTGGGTAGCCCGGGATCAGAAGGTGCTCGGCTATCTCCTGAAGTCACTCTCCAAGGAGATTCTCGTGCATGTCCTTCGAATGGAACATGTTGTCGATGTCTGGAAGGCGCTGGAGGACATGTTCGCCGCACAGAGTTTGGCCAAAATCACAAATCTCCGTATTGCGATGGCCAACACCAAGAAGAATAATATGTTAACCTCAGCGTTCTTTGCCAAGATGCAAGGTTTTGCTGATGAGATGGTTGTTGCAGGAAAGCCGCTTGATGATGCGGAACTCGTATCTTTCCTCCTGGACGGACTCGATGGTCGATGTGAGTCTTTGATCGCCGCTCTAGGAGTCGTCAAGACTCCCCCTTCTGTTTCGGAGCTCTTCAATCAAGTCCAGTCTTTTGAGAATCGCCGGGAGTTGAACGCTTCAAGCAACGATGGTGGTTTTGAGAGTTCCACCAATGCAGCAGTAAGGACAAACAACCGCAGTAGTGACTACCGGCCATGCAACAATGGTGGTCCAGATGATCGTCGCTATGATGATCGCCGTGGTGATAGATGCCAAGATGATCGCCCTCGCTTCTTCAACAACAATCAAGGGGGCGGTCGTGGAGGACGCACGCCAGCTGGTGGAGGCCGTGGATGTGGCCGCCGCCGCACCACTCCTTGGGTTGATATCACATGTCAAATTTGTGGGCGAGAGGGCCATGCTGCAAAACATTGTTGGTACCATTTCCAAGATGATGATGATTTTAAGGAGGCACATGCTTATGGTATTGATACAAACTAGTACTTGGATACTAGAGCCACACATCATGTTACAAGCGAGCTGAACAATTTGGCAGTTCATGATACGTACCAGGACCGCGACAAAGTCAACACCGCTAGTGGGCAAGGTATGGATATTTGTCATATTGGTAATTCAATAATTCATAACCTTGTTCAACCTTTCAAACTTTGCACAATCTTTCATGTTCCTCATGCTTCTACAAATCTTCTATCTGTTCATCAATTTTCCCTTGATAATCATGTTTTTTGGAGTTTCACCCATATTTCTTTTTTGTCAAGGTCAGGTCACGAGAAGATTCTATATAGAGGGCGGTGTGTTGGTGGCCTATATCCTATTATTTCATCGTTGGTTGCGTCACCTCATGAGAAGCATGCTTTCCTTTCCTCCAAGCCATCACAAGCAAAATGGCATCCTTCGTTTCGAGTAGTTATGCAAATTCTTAGCAAGAATAAACTCCATTTTGTTAGAGATTCGAGTCTAGAGTCTATTTGTGATCCTTGTCAACAAGCAAAAGGTTATCAACTTTCCTATCTAGTGTCTACCACAATTATTATGTAAGCTTCATTGATGATTATAGTAAATTTACTTGGATCTATCTTCTCAATCAAAAGTCTGATGTCTTTTCTGCCTTTGTTAATTTTCAAAAGCTTGTTGAACGCAAACTTGATAGAAAAATTCTTACCGTGCAATCTGATTAGGGTGGATAGTATGTTAAATTAAATTCTTTCTTCCAAAAATAAGGAATTTCTCATCATGTTTCTTGTCCACATGCACATCAACAAAACGGCGATACTGAACGTAAACATCGTCATATTGTTGAGGTTGGTACCTCTCTCCTTGCATATGCATCTATGCCCCTAAAGTTTTGGGATGAAGCCTTTCTTACCGCCACATATCTCATAAATATGCTTCCAAGAAAAGTCATTAACAATGATACGCCCCTCCATCGTCTTTTTGGAACCTCTCCTAACTACTCTTCTCTTCGTGTTTTTGGGTGTGCTTGTTGGACCAATCTTCGTCCGTACAATAAATGAAACCTTGCTTTTCGTTCCATGTGATGCGTCTTCTTAGGTTATAGTCCTAAGCACAAGGGGGTAAAATGTCTTGAGATTTCCACAGGGTGTGTCTATGTGTCTCGTGATGCTATTTTTTGATGAGGCTGTTTTTCCTTTCAAACAACTTCATCCTAATGCCGGTGCACTACTTCGTAAAGAGATTATTTTGCTTGACCAAACTCTCCACAATGTTGAACATGGGGTGAATTTATTGATCTCCAACATTGACTAATCCTACTAATTGTAACATCCCAAAACTTCAATCCAATCTTATCAAGATCTAAATTAGCAAAATTGGGGTTAACAAAAACTTTTCCAAATTTAAAATGAAAGCATTCATATATGTGTGCATTTAAAATAGGAGTTGTTTTGAATTGCCATGATTGTGTGATTCTTTGCTTGTAAAATGTTTCTTAGGTGAATTAAACATCATCTACAACATCCCCAAACTTTTCCTAAGGACAATCCAATCAAAAAGAATTAAAAAGGAGGAATGGTCATTTTGGCCATTTTAATCCACTACACTACTTTGAGTGTTCCTAGCACTCATTTCTTAACAGAAACAATTCTTGATCTTTGCACCCCTTGCTAGTACACATAATGAGGTACCAAGGCCCACCTTTGGATCTGCTAAAAATATTCAGTTAACTATTTAATTGGCATTTGAAAATTGAATCCAATGCATATGCATAGATCACCCCTTTTTCAAAACCCGTCTTTTTGAGCTCCACTTTCAAAACCCTTGAAACCAGAGACTACCTAGCACTAGTGGAGAACACCCAAAAATTTTGAAACCAAAATTCAAAAGTTTGTTTCATGCGGCCATTTCATCAAACACTTGGCAGGCAAATTTCAAACAAAACAAATTTCACTATTTTAAATAGTGTTCTGGCCAAAATTGTCTCCCATTTGGCCCCTTTTTACTCCCTTTGTCTCTACATGATCTAGCAAAGCCATTTAACTCCACTCCCCTAGCCCCTAGTGGCATTGCCATGCCATGCCGAGCCACCCCTCGCCGGCCAACCTTTCCCTCACCGTAGCAGACCATCTCCCTCCCTCTCACCATGTCTAGTAGCTAGCTCACACCTCACCGCCACCCTTTATCCCCTGCCCGAGCCAAGCCCTGCAGTCGTCCACCGAGGAAACCACACGCCCAGTGCCACCGCACCATGCCGAGGCCGCCCGCAGAACACGCTCTGTCCCCGCGTGCACCAGCTGCCGCTCGACCGCAGCCCGCGCCCACCGCTCTGCCACGACCCAGGGAACACCCCAGACACCCCTGTTCGCCACCCAACACACCACAGCCACCGCTCGCCGTGGTCACCGCCGCCTCTGCCCAGACCGCATACCACCGCCCCTACGGCCGCATTCACTTCCTATAGCATCGCCAGGAGACCACTTGTCGATCTCCATCCTCCGCCATGCCGCTAGCCGCCCATAGCCGTGTCGCCGGAGTCACCCGCCCATACCCTTCGGTCTCACCGTCGGGCCTATAAAAGGAGGTCTCCCCAGCCTCTTCTCTCCACACCACTCCACTCCCCTCACCTCACTGACCGTCCCACACCATTAGCCGGAGCAAGGGGAGCAGCAGCTCGCCGGAATTGGAGCCGGAGCCGCTGCCTCTGGAGGAGAAGGGCGCCGCTGATTGCGACCACCCCCGGAGCTACTTCGACCGTCCCTGAGCTCGCCGTCGTCTCCCAGTTCGTTTGTCCGCCTCGCCATCGTCGCTGGAGCCCTGGTACGTCTCCAGTAGACCCCCACCGAGCCGCTAGGGTTCGAGCTCGCCGGCGACCTGTTCGTCGTCAACGACGACCCTCAGCCGTAGATTCCCCTTCTAATCCTACGGCCCACAGCGCACGTACCGTTTCGTGTGTTAAGAACCACTAAGAAGCGGGACCCCCCTGTCAGCTGAGCCCCGCGCCGCGGAGCGCCACTGGGCCGGCCCAAGTTCTTTCCCGCGCTAGCCCAACCATTCAAATCTGGATTTTTCTTTTTAGTTAAATCAAATTTCTGTCCACTAGTTTCAAATTCAATTCTGGGAGTTTGACAAATCCAAATTGCATGAAACCAATTTTTCCTGAAAGGTATTGAGATGATCTATCCAAGACCGTTGGATTTAATTCAATTAGAGTTATAGATCTCTCCTAGTGAAAATAATAAAATAGAAGTATGTGCAACTTGGAACATTTTTATAAAATCAACCAAGTTAGCTTTTGAGTTGATTCCAACTCTCAAAAATCACATTTCATCATATCTATCTAAATATGTAATAATATTAAGGTTTACATGCAGTGACTTTGGACTAGTACCAAAATAATGCTATATAGGCATTTCTAGTCACTTTAAATCATTAAATAATGAACTTAAATCAAAGTAATATTGATCCAACCTTTAAATATCATTCCCACATGTTAGGATATGTGGTGATGACATGTGTACACATGATCCCATATTTTAAGTGGTGAATAGTAAATCGTAGTTAATTTTTCAATGAGTAGAAATTACTTTTCTAAAATAAAAAGGATGAAACCATTGAATTAAACTTGTGATGCTTGAGATGATAATAGATCATCAAATGTGTGACTTAGAATGCTACCTAGCCTAGTTAAGTATTGTTTGGTGATTGTGTACTCCTTATGTATTTATAGACGATAGTACCGACCAAGCTTTCGAGGAGGAGGAGTGCTACCAAGAAGAAGAAGAAGAAGAAAACTTCAACCACTGCACCAACCAAGGCAAGCTACTATTAGCAATGTAGCACTATCCAAGTGCAAGCCACCATTAACAATGCAAGCTAACACTTGCAAGTCTTGTGCTTAGCAAGCTAGGATCAAACTACATGGTTTAGCAAAGATGCCTTCGGCATGCTTTGATCACACTCCCTTTGACTAGTAATACCCCAAGTCTTATTTACAAGCTTTACTCTCTTAGTTTACACAAAGTTCTTTACTTTTTTTGAAGGTAGCATAAAAAGTATAAAACTTGACCTATTTAGAAACATTTAGATGTCATTCTATGGCATGAGATTGAACCCATCTTTTACACCTTAGTGAAAACTCTTAACTTAGTATTTTAGAGTGGACCAAAACTTGAGTCACTTTAGATGGGCACACTTGGTGAAAATGAATTATGAAAACCTTGGAATGATGAGTCATTCTATTGAGATGTTTTGACATGTGTTGAGAAACACAAATGGTTGATGATGATGAAAATGTTGAGGCAGGAGCCTTAACCCTTTTATAAAAATGATGGTTGGATTCGGATGCGATACCATTCCAAGTTTACCGTACAACCACACTACCTTAATTGGGTAAGGCTTACCTGGAAATTTATATGCATTAGTATTAGTTCCCTCATAGGAGAGGTCTGAGCTAAGGCTACCTCTCATGATGTCCACCTATGCAGTGCCCAAGATGACTGCTGGTCATGGTTGGGAGGCCATGCTCATAGGAGAGGTGCTTATACTAATGTGTGTAAAGGGAAGGTTATGTTTGATTATCTGCATACTAAGTATGATGATTCAGGGTTATCCCTGACAGATGTATCGAATCTTGTGGTGAATGTGTACCACCTCTGCAGAGTGTCAAACTATTCGAATAGCCGCGTCCACGGTTATGGACAGTTGGAATGGCCATACTGTTTCGTTGTCAGATGTTTTCCAAATAACTTGAAATGAATGATGAATCTTGACTTGACCACAACAGGGTTGTGTTTAAGACATTAGCTTCCCACTTAAGTGATTCTAAAGCTTTATTTTATCTTTCTTTGCTTCTGAACTCAGCTTAGGTTTCAAACTTAACTTTATAGTTAAACTTGGATTTAGCACTTTAACTTAGAATTATAGTACTTGTTAGTGGTAGTTTGCGAGTACTTAAAGAGTACTGATGGCTTTTGTCCCTGGCTATTATCATGGCCAGACTATGAAGGAGATTATCAAGATGATGGTCAGCAGGACGGCTATGATAACTAGGACTATCTGCCTTCGTCAGCATTGCCTGTGCCCCTGAAGATGGACCCCACCGCTACGCTTATCTTTTATTTCCGCTGCTTGTTGTATTAAGACTGGATCATGAGATCCTTATTTGTGTAAGACCATAGGGTATGGTTTTTAATGGATGATGTACTATGATATCCAATCCGTTATGTCTCGCAAAAATGGTAATCCTAGGATTGCGAGGTATGGCATAACGGGAATCTGGGATTAAAAATCCATGTGTTGACAAGTTGGTATCAGAGCCATCAGGACCATAGGAGAACCTAGTTAGAATGGACGTCAAACAAAAACTTAGTTTCAAAACCAAAGTGAGTATTTATGAAAAACTATCTCCTCTCTTACCCTTGTGGGTTCTTTCTCCAAAAAATCATGTTACTCAAAATTCTTACACTACTACTTAAAATTTGACACACTTGATCACTTCACTAACCTCCTCATCCTTAATTCTTGTAGATGGAGAATCAGTTCAGCAAGTTTTACCAGTTGGGAAACGGAGGTCAGCTAATCTTCGAGAGGGATCTAGATTCACTGTCGGAGTTACTAGGACGCCCGCATCCGGAGTTTCTTGGAGCTCAACTTCCAGGACCCCCAGGAGGAGACTTAGAGTGGCTAGTCACCGCGGATCTTAGAGGAAGCATCGAAGCACCAACTACTGGGAGAATTCAGTTCTATGTAAGAGAGAACAACTAGCTAGATGGATTAGCTAGGGCAATGCATGAAGCTCCCGCACGTCTATGTGCCCTCAACGTCAACAAGACCCAAGAACCCGTTTTGCCCACTATGCAAGACGTGACTTCATGGAATGCCAATGGAGATGCCGGAGCACCCCGAGTTGAGGCGTCAAGTGGAGAACCTTGACTTCTGGCTTCATGACAGACAGCAGGAACTGGACAATGCTAGAGAGTTAGATAACCAGAACCATGCCATTGCTGACCAGAAGGCCCAAACTTTCGCACTGCTTGTCCAAGACCGTCAGTCTCTTCGCCGTCAGCGTGCTAAGAAGGATCGCACCATCGCCCGTCTTCGCAAGAAGGTGGCCGACCTCGAGAAGACCATCAAGGAGCAGGAAGCTCAGCTTGCAGCAAAGGAAGAAGAAGATGAGGGTGAAGACATGCAGGGAGACATGGATTCTTACCTCCGCAACGATTATGACTTTCTGGAGGAGGATGTCGTGGACTTCTACACTGATGATGAGGACTCCGACTTCATCGATGATGAGTAGATGCACTAGATCACTATCATAGCATGAGATGTATCGGTCTCACTGTATCGTAGCTTACAGAATGGTTCTTCAAACCATCTGTTTTCCCTTTGATTGTTGTGGTGTGTGTTGTATCGTGTGCTTGTATGCATGAATGAAAATGAAGTTAGTTGAAAAACCTGAGTCTGACTCAAATTTTAGCTTTGAAAACCCAAAACCATGAACCTTAGAATTTCCCTCTTACCCCTATATCTCAATCCTCACATGACTCATGGAAACCAAGGAGGGAGCAGCTCGTCGCAAGACCCAATGCTGTAGATCTTGCAGAATCTCATAGCAGACCGTGAAGCAAGTAGGGCAGAACGCCAAGCCAACTTAGCAACACTTCAACAGATTGCCCAGATGGCCCTCAACAACCAAGGGCACGGAAATCAAGATCACCAGGGATCCAAACTCAAAAACTTTCAGAACACCAATCCCCCAATATTCAACCAATCTGAAACCCATTAGATGCTGATGACTGGTTACAGACCATGGAAAACAACTTAGAAGTTGCCAGAGTTGATGAAAATGAGAAAGTTCTCTTCGCCACCCACTATCTGGCAGGAGATGCAAGAGCTTGGTGGAATAGCATCCGCAATATGAACCATGGTCAAGTGATTACATGGGAAGCATTCAAAGTCAAGTTCAGTTGCACCCACGTGCCGCAAGGTCTAGTCAACAGAATGAGAGATGAGTTCTGCGAATTGAAGCAAGGGAGAATGACTGTGGTGGAGTACCGTGACAGATTCCTGTCACTTGCCAGATATGCACCTGATGAGATCAACACGGAGGCCAAGAAGAAAGAGAGATTCTTGAACGGACTACATGATGAGATGCAGACGGTCCTCGACAACATCCGTTTCCAGGATCTCGAAGAGCTAGTCGACTCTGCCATTCAGATGGAAGGGAAGATTAACCAGGCAAACGACAACCACAAGCGCCGTATGATGCAGCGGTCTGGATCCAACAGTCACCAGAAGTACCGTCCAAACCCTTCACCAGGATATGCACCAAGGAACAACCGACCCCCAACGTCTCGCCCAAGCTACCCCAACTGTAGCGGGGGCAATGTGAAGTCCGGAGGAAACAATCACAACTCCGGTAACGCCATCAATTTCAACCGTGCCCCTCCCAAGAACCATAACAACAACAACAACAACAACAACACTGCACCCAGAACTGGCAGCAATGTTGTGCCTGTCGCAGTCAAGGACAAGTCCCAGATCACTTGTTTCGAGTGTGGAGTGAAGGGTCACTACTCTAATGAGTGTCCCAAGAAGACTACAACCAATACCAATGTGAATGCCCCAGCTCAGTAGCAGCGTCGTGTTCAACCAGGAAGGAGATTTGCCCCAGGGAACCCTCACAACCGCAATGGCCGTCTCTTCCACATGAATGCAGAAGAAACCCAGGAAGCGCCAGATGTAGTGCTGGGTATGTTTTCTGTCAACTCAGTTTTAGCAAGAGTATTGTTTGATTCGGGAGCATCGCATTCATTTGTCACCGAAGAATTTGCATGCACTAGTAAGATTCGTCCAACCAACCTGAAGCATGTCATGATAGTTGAAATCCCTGGTTCAACAACCAAAGCTAGAAAAATTTGCAAAGTTGTACCTATCAGAATACATGGGATAGATTTTTATGCCAACCTAATTGTACTTGGAACCAAAGGATTGGAAGTAGTACTAGGTATGGACTGGATGTCAAAGCATAAAGGATTGATAGAGTATGCTAAGAAAGCCATCACCATGACCAGTAGTTCTGGAGTAACAGTAAAGCATATCTCTGAAACCTTACCCCGTCAATTCAAGTGCAACCAGAGTGTAGCCTTGCCTACAATAGACCAAGTCAGAGTAGTCTGTGAATACCCCGACATATTCCTAGATGAATTACCAGGTATGCCCCCGGACAGGGATATTGAGTTCATTATCGAACAAATCCCCGGAACCGGACCAATAGCCCAGAGACCCTATAGCATGAACCCCTCAGAGTTAGTGGAACTGAAGAAGTAGTTGGATGCTATGCTAGCCAAAGGCTTGATTCAACCAAGTGCATCGCCATGGAGATCACCAGTGTTATTCGTCGACAAGAAAGATGGAGGCAACCGTCTGTGCGCAGATTACAGAAAGCTGAATGATGTCACCATCAAGAACAAGTACCCATTGCCAAAGATAGAGGATTTGTTTGATCAATTGACTGGAGCCCAGGTATTCTCAAAGATTGATCTTAGGACTGGTTATCACCAACTTAAGATTCGTGCAACAAATATTCCGAAGAACGCCTTTACTACTCGCTATGGTTTATACGAGTATACGGTTATGTCTTTCGGATTAACCAATGCCCCTGCTTATTTCATGAATCTCATGAATAAGATCTTTATGAATTTCCTAGATAAGTTTGTAGTTGTGTTTATCGACGACATACTTATCTACTCCAAGTCAGAAGAAGAGCATGAGCAACATCTGAGAGTTACCCTAGAAACCCTGAGAGAGCATCAGTTATATGCTAAGTTCAGCAAGTGTGAGTTTTGGCTGAAGGAAGTAGGATTCCTAGGACATAGTGTGTCTGCCGGAGGAGTCTCTGTTCATCCCGCCAAGATCAAAGATGTCGAAGAATGGGAAGCCCCAACCACTCAAACCCAAGTCCGTGCATTTCTCAGATTAGCGGGATTACCGCAAATTCATAGAAGGATTCTCGAGCATAGCCCGACCAATGACCCAATTGTTGAAGAAGGACAAGAAGTTTGAATGGATAGACAAATGTGAAGCCAGTTTCCAGGAGCTGAAGAAGAGATTGATATCAGCTCCAATATTGGTCATGCCAGACATCAAGAAGCCCTTTGATGTATTTTGTGACGCATCCAAGATTGGTCTAGGATGTGTATTGATGCAAGAAGGCAAAGTCATTGCGTATTAGTCTCGACAACTGAAGCAGCATGAGCAGAACTATCCGACCCATGATCTTGAGCTAGCAGCTGTGGTTCTAGCATTGAAGATGTGGCGTCATTATTTGATGGGTAATCGCTGTGAGATTTACTCAGATCATAAGAGCTTGAAATATATCTTCACTCAGAAGGAGCTGAATATGAGGCAAAGAAGATGGATAGAGTTAATCAAGGATTATGACCTTGAAATTCACTATCACCCCGGCAAAGCCAATGTGGTAGCGGATGCTCTTAGTAGATTGCCTTGTAGGCTTAACACCTTGATCAAGGAGAAGCAACCAAGTTTGTATGAAGAGTTGGAGCAGTTCAGGACTGAATTAGTTAGCAAAGGATTCCTAGCTAGCATTGAACTTCAACCCACTTTGATTAGCCAAATCAAGGAAGCCCAGAAGGGAAATGAAAGTATCAACGGAATCAAACGTCGTTTCGGTACAGGAAAGGTACCTGGATTCACTGAAGATGAAGAAGGAGTACTGTGGTACAAAGGACGTATCTGTGTGCCAGCAGATTCGCAACTGAAGGAATTTATCATGAAGGAAGCTCATGATACTCTTTATTCTATCCATCCTGGAGGAACGAAGATGTATCAGGATTTGAAAGAGCAATTTTGGTGGCACAAGATGAAGAGAGAGATCGGAAGCTACATCGCCAAATGTGACATCTGTCAAAGAGTCAAGGCAGAGCATCAGAGACCTGTAGGACTGTTGCAACCATTACAGATTCCAGAATGGAAATGGGATTCTGTCAGAATGGACTTTATCACTGGTTTACCTAATTCTAGTAGGGGAAATGACTCAATTTGGGTTATAGTTGATAGACTATCCAAGGTATCCCACTTTATACCTGTCAAGACCACTTACCAGAGTGCAAAGTTAGCAGAGTTGTACATTTCTAGGATTGTTAGTTTGCATGGAACCCCCAAGACCATCGTATCAGATCGAGGAACCCAGTTTACCTCAAGATTTTGGCAGAAGGTCCAAGAAGGATTAGGAACCAAGTTGAACTTCAGCACAGCATATCACCCACAAACAGATGGACAGACTGAGAGAGTCAACCAGATCCTAGAGGATATGCTTAGAGCTTGTGTTTTGGAATACGGATCAAAATGGGAAGATTGCCTGCCTTGCACAGAATTCTCATATAACAACAGTTATCAAGCTAGTTTGCAGATGGCACCATTTGAATTCCTATACGGAAGAAAGTGTCGTACCCCTTTGAATTGGTCGCAAGTAGGAGAGAGTCAGATCTTTGGACCCGACATTCTCCGAGAAGCAGAAGAGAAAGTTCACAAAGTCCGTGAGCACCTCAAGACCGCCCAATCCAGACAGAAGAATTATGCGGACAAAAGAAGGAGAGACCTGACTTTCAATGTCGGAGATTTTGTATATCTCAAGGTTTCACCATTGAAAGGAACTCAACGCTTTAGTCTGAAGGGAAAGTTAGCCCCCAGATATATCGGACCTTTCAAAATTCTGAACCATCGAGGAAAGGAACGTATCAACTGGAACTGCCTGAAGAGATGTCAGCCATCCACAATGTGTTCCATATCTCGTTACTTCGCAAATGTCTAGAAGTGCCCGAGAAGACTGAAGTTTTCAAGAACATCGATCACAGAGCTGTGGAAATCAACAATGACTTGACCTACAGATAACTACCCATCTGTATCTTAGAAGAAGCCTACAGAACCACCAGGACCAGGAGTATCAAGTTTCTCAAGATTCAGTGGAGCAACCATACCGAGGAGGAAGCTACTTGGGAGCGCGAAGATTACATTAGGACAGAGTTGCCAGATCTCTTTAGTTCCTAGTTTTCTTTGTAAATCTCGGGACGAGATTTTGTTTAAGGGAGGAAGGTTTGTAACATCCCAAAACTTCAATCCAAGCTTATCAAGATCTAAATCATCAAAATTGGGGTTAAAAAAAACTTTTCCAAATTTAAAATGAAAGCATTCATATATGTGTGCATTTAAAATAGGTGTTGTTTTGAATTGCCATGATTGTGTGATTCTTTGCTTGAAAATTTTTTCTTAGGTGAATTAAACATCATCTCCAACATCCCCAAACTTTTCCTAAAGACAATCCAATCAAAAAGAATTAAAAAGGAGGAATGGTCATTTTGGCCATTTTAATTCACTACACTACTTTGAGTGTTCCTAGCACTCATTTCTTAACAGAAACAATTCTTGATCTTTGCACCCCTTGCTAGTACCCATAATGAGGTACCAAGACCCACCTTTGGATCTGCTAAAAACATTATGTTAACTATTTTAATTGGCATTTGAAAATTGAATCCAATGCATATGCATAGATCACCCCTTTTTCAAAACCCATCTCTTTGAGCTCCACTTTCAAAACCCTTGAAACCAGAGACTACCTAGCACTAGTAGAGAACACCCAAAAAATTTGAAACCAAAATTCAAAAGTTTGTTTCATGTGGCCATTTCATCAAACACTTGGCAGGCAAATTTCAAACAAAACAAATTTCACTATTTTAAATAGTGTTCTGGCCAAAATTGTCTCCCATTTGGCCCCTTTTTACTCCCTTTGTCTCTAAATGATCTAGCAAAGCCATTTAAACCCACTCCCCTAGCCCCTAGTGGCATTGCCATGCCATGCTGAGCCACGTCCCCAGCAGACCCCCACCGAGCCGCTAGGGTTCGAGCTCGCTGGCGACCTGTTCGTCGTCGACGACAACCCTCAGCCGTAGATTCCCCTTCTAATCCTACGGCCCACAGCGCGCGTACCGTTTTGCGTGTTAAGACCCACTGACAAGCGGGACCCCCCTCTCAGCTGAGCCCCGCGCCGTGGAGCGCCACTGGGCCAGCCCAAGTTCTTTCCCGCGCTAGCCCAACCATTCAAATCTGGATTTTTCTTTTTAGTTAAATCTAGTTTCTGCCCACTAGTTTAAAATTCAATTCTGGGAGTTTGACAAACCCAAATTGCATGAAACCAATTTTTCCTGAAAGGTATTGAGATGATCTATCCAAGACCATTGGATTTAATTCAATTAGAGTTATAGATCTCTCCTAGTGAAAATAATAAAATAGAAGTATGTGCAACTTGGAACATTTTTATAAAATCAACCAAGTTAGCTTTTGAGTTGATTCCAACTCTCAAAAATCACATTTCATCATATCTATCTAGATATGTAATAATATTAAGGTTTACATGCAGTGACTTTGGACTAGTACCAAAATAATGCTATATAGGCATTTCTAGTCACTTTAAATCATTAAATAATGAACTTAAATCAAAGTAATATTGATCCAACCTTTAAATATCATTACCACATGTTAGGATATGTGGTGATGACATGTGTACACATGATCCCATATTTTAAGTGGTGAATAGTAAATCTTAGTTAATTTTTCAATGAGTAGAAATTACTTTTCTAAAATAAAAAGGATGAAACCATTGAATTAAACTTGTGATGCTTGAGATGATAATAGATCATCAAATGTGTGACTTAGAATGCTACCTAGCCTAGTTAAGTATTGTTTGGTGATTGTGTACTCCTTATGTATTTATAGACGATAGTACCGACCAAGCTTTCGAGGAGGAGGAGTGCTACCAAGAAGAAGAAGAAGAAAACTTCAACCACTGCACCAACCAAGGCAAGCTACTATTAGCAATGTAGCACTATCCAAGTGCAAGCCACCATTAACAATGCAAGCTAACACTTGCAAGTCTTGTGCTTAGCAAGCTAGGATCAAACTACATGGTTTCGCAAAGATGCCTTCGACATGCTTTGATCACACTCCCTTTGACTAGTAATACCCCAAGTCTTATTTACAAGCTTTACTCTCTTAGTTTACACAAAGTTCTTTACTTGTTTTGAAGGTAGCATAAAAAGTATAAAACTTGACCTATTTAGAAACATTTAGATGTCATTCTATGGCATGAGATTGAACCCATCTTTTACACCTTAGTGAAAACTCTTAACTTAGTATTTTAGAGTGGACCAAAACTTGAGTCACTTTAGATGGGCACACTTGGTGAAAATGAATTATGAAAACCTTGGAATGATGAGTCATTCTATTGAGATGTTTTGACATGTGTTGAGAAACACAAATGGTTGATGATGATGAAAATGTTGAGGCAGGAGCCTTAACCCTTTTATAAAAATGATGGTTGGATTCGGATGCGATACCATTCCAAGTTTACCGTACAACCACACTACCTTAATTGGGTAAGGCTTACCTGGAAATTTATATGCATTAGTATTAGTTCCCTCATAGGAGAGGTCTGAGCTAAGGCTACCTCTCATGATGTCCACCTATGCAGTGCCCAAGATGACTGCTGGTCATGGTTGGGAGGCCATGCTCATAGGAGAGGTGCTTATACTAATGTGTGTAAAGGGAAGGTTATGTTTGATTATCTGCATACTAAGTATGATGATTCAGGGTTATCCCTGACAGATGTATCGAATCTTGTGGTGAATGTGTACCACCTCTGCAGAGTGTCAAACTATTCGAATAGCCGCGTCCACGGTTATGGACAGTTGGAATGGCCATACTGTTTCGTTGTCAGATGTTTTCCAAATAACTTGAAATGAATGATGAATCTTGACTTGACCACAACAGGGTTGTGTTTAAGACATTAGCTTCCCACTTAAGTGATTCTAAAGCTTTATTTTATCTTTCTTTGCTTCTGAACTCAGCTTAGGTTTCAAACTTAACTTTATAGTTAAACTTGGATTTAGCACTTTAACTTAGAATTATAGTACTTGTTAGTGGTAGTTTGCGAGTACTTAAAGAGTACTGATGGCTTTTGTCCCTGGCTATTATCATGGCCAGACTATGAAGGAGATTATCAAGATGATGGTCAGCAGGACGGCTATGATAACTAGGACTATCTGCCTTCGTCAGCATTGCTTGTGCCCCTGAAGATGGACCCCACCGCTACGCTTATCTTTTATTTCCGCTGCTTGTTGTATTAAGACTGGATCATGAGATCCTTATTTGTGTAAGACCATAGGGTATGGTTTTTAATGGATGATGTACTATGATATCCAATCCGTTATGTCTCGCAAAAATGGTAATCCTAGGATTGCGAGGTATGGCATAACGGGCATTTGGGATTAAAAATCCGTGTGTTGACAAGTTGGTATCAGAGCCATCATGACCATAGGAGAACCTAGTTAGAATGGACGTCAAACAAAAACTTAGTTTCAAAACCAAAGTGAGTATTTATGAAAAACTATCTCCTCTCTTACCCTTGTGGGTTCTTTCTCCAAAAAATCATGTTACTCAAAATTCTTACACTACTACTTAAAATTTGACACACTTGATCACTTCACTAACCTCCTCATCCTTAATTCTTGTAGATTCACTGTCGGAGTTACTAGGACGCCCGCATCCGGAGTTTCTTGGAGCTCAACTTCCAGGACCCCCAGGAGGAGACTTACAGTGGCTAGTCACCGCGGATCTTAGAGGAAGCATCGAAGCACCAACTACTGGGAGAATTCAGTTCTACGTAAGAGAGAACAACTAGCTAGATGGATTAAGTTCAACCGTGCCCCTCCCAAGAACCATAACAACAACAACAACACTGCACCCAGAACTGGCAGCAATGTTGTGCCTGTCGCAGTCAAGGACAAGTCCCAAATCACTTGTTTCGAGTGTGGAGTGAAGGGTCACTACTCTAATGAGTGTCCCAAGAAGACTGCAACCAATACCAATGTGAATGCCCCAGCTCAGCAGCAGCGTCGTGTTCAACCAGGAAGGAGATTTGCCCCAGGGAACCCTCACAACCGCAATGGCCGTCTCTTCCACATGAATGCAGAAGAAACCCAGGAAGCGCCAGATGTAGTGCTGGGTATGTTTTCTGTCAACTCAGTTTTAGCAAGAGTATTGTTCGATTCGGGAGCATCGCATTCATTTATCACCGAAGAATTTTCATGCACTAGTAAGATTCGTCCAACCAACCTGAAGCATGTCATGATAGTTCAAATACCCGGTTCAACAACCAAAGCTAGAAAAATTTGCAAAGTTGTACCTATCAGAATACATGGGATAGATTTTTATGCCAACCTAATTGTACTTGGAACCAAAGGATTGGAAGTAGTACTAGGTATGGACTGGATGTCAAAGCATAAAGGACTGATAGACTGTGCTAAGAAAGCCATCACCATGACCAGTAGTTTTGGAGTAACGGTAGAGCATATCTCTAAAACCTTACCCCGTCAATTCAAGTGCAACCAGAGTGTAGCCTTGCCTACCATAGACCAAGTCAGAGTAGTCTGTGACAACCCCGATGAATTCTCAGATGAATTGCTAGGTATGCCCCCGGATAGGGATATTGAGTTCATTATCAAACTAATCCCCGGAACCGGACCAATAGCCCAGAGACCCTATAGCATGAACCCCTCAGAGTTAGTGGAACTGAAGAAGCAGTTGGATGCTATGCTAGCCAAAGGCTTGATTCAACCATGTGCATCGCCATGGAGATCACCAGTGTTATTCGTCGACAAGAAAGATGGAGGCAACTGTTTGTGCACAGATTACAGAAAGCTGAATGATGTCACCATCAAGAACAAGTACCCATTGCCAAAGATAGAGGATTTGTTTGATCAATTGACTAGAGCCCAGGTATTCTCAAAGATTGATCTTAGGACTGGTTATCACCAACTTAAGATTCATGCAACGGATATTCCGAAGACCGCCTTTACTACTCGCTATGGTTTATACGAGTATACGGTTATGTCTTTTGGATTAACCAATGCCCCTGCTTATTTCATGAATCTCATGAATAAGATCTTTATGAATTTCCTAGATAAGTTTGTAGTTGTGTTTATCGACGACATACTTATCTACTCCAAGTCAGAAGAAGAGCATGAGCAACATCTGAGAGTTACCCTAGAAACCCTGAGAGAGCATCAGTTATATGCTAAGTTCAGCAAGTGTGAGTTTTGGCTGAAGGAAGTAGGATTCCTAGGACATATTGTGTCTACCAGAGGAGTCTCTGTTCATCCCGCCAAGATCAAAGATGTCAAAGAATGGGAAGCCCCAACCACTCAAACCCAAGTCCATGCATTTCTCGGATTAGCGGGATATTACCGGAAATTCGTAGAAGGATTCTCGAGCATAGACCGACCAATGACCCAATTGTTGAAGAAGGACAAGAAGTTTGAATGGACAGACAAATGTGAAGCTAGTTTCCAGGAGCTGAAGAAGAGATTGATATCAGCTCCAATATTGGTCATGCCAGACATCAAGAAGCCCTTTGATCTATTTTGTGACGCATCCAAGATTGGTCTAGGATGTGTATTGATGCAAGAAGGCAAAGTCATTGCGTATCTGTCTCGACAACTGAAGCAGCATGAGCAGAACTACCCGACCCATGATCTTGAGCTAGCAGCTGTGGTTCTAGTATTGAAGACGTGGCGTCATTATTTGATGGGTAATCGCTGTGATATTTACTCAGATCATAAGAGCTTGAAATATATCTTCACTCAGAAGGAGCTGAATATGATGCAAAGAAGATGGATAGAGTTTGAAAGGGTAATTGCCCCTATGTGTGGTTTTGGTGATTAATGACAATCCCTATGGACTAATGTTTTCATTGAGTTTTATATGAAGGAATATTCCATAGGTCATGCTTGTAGTCCATATGTTGGATTCAAGTATGGATGCCATGAAGATAAAGATATACCTTGAGTTTTGGCATCAAGATCATCGAATTGAAGATAAGAATATGATTTGTTCAAGATCTTGAGAGTGTGATCTCTATAGAAGAATTCAAGATATGGCTCTAAGTCGGTGTCATGATAGCCTCATTAGTTGGGCTATGGTTGATTAAGATTTAGAGCATGTAATCAAATGAAGAGTTCCTTATGTACCTCAAGATATTGAGATGGAGCATGATAAGACACTTGGTTGACCAATGCAAAGAGTGAAGAGTGATTTCAAGTTGGTCAACACATGAAGCATAAAGAATGTACCACATGGATCTTGCGGTGTGCTAAGCCTTGTCATTTATGCATCATGAACTAACCCATTATATGTTTTATATATGGGATAGGTATCTTTCCATGGGCATTCTTCAAATTTAAAGATCTCAATAGCCCATGAGAGGATGGCATCAAGTGGTGATCGCTATCAAGGTTGAGAAGGGCAAGTTCAAGATAAGCATCTCGAGAAGATCATTTGCTTGAAGCTTGACGTCCATTTTGGTGATAATGGACATGTGAAGACGTGTCTTAATGAAGCTATCCCATAGTTGTGTATGGGGGAGCAAATTATGAGTCTTCACGAAGGAACAATGATCAAGTGGTGCATTCCGGCTTGGATGGAACTTGAAGCATTGTCATTAAGATCAAGCGGGATGCGCAAGGCAAAGGTATGGCCTTGCTAGGTTTTCCTTTTACCGGTCTCAAGGTGCTTGTTGGGAGACCAGGTTATAGGATAGATAGCCGCACTATCAAGAGGGGCTTTCAGTTGGGTAACATGATCACATTGTCATAGGGAGCTCAATCCTTGGCATACTTTGAATCTTCCTATTTTGTTTCTTCTTGGTATTTTCTCTATGTGAGGTTCTTGAGCTTGTTGCTAGTTCTTCAACAAGCCCAAGTTCATCGAAAACAGAATTCATATGCATCTTATATGGCGTTTTCGAGTTTGAAGGTTTTATCGGTTCGTCTTATAGGGAGGCTCCATGCATTTCCTCTTTTGGTTCTATATTCCTTTGTTGTCCTATGATGTTTTCATGCACCATATTGTAGAGCTTATTGTCCTCGTCAAAACAAGCCCAAGATCATTGAAATCGGAGTCCGGATGCAAAACTTTTTGCGTTTTTCGTGAAGTAAGTTTCATCCTAGTTGTGGATCCGGTTCAACCGAGCCCCACACCGGACGGTCTGGTTCCAGCTCCGGTTGACCGAATCTCAGACCGGGTTTTCCGGTTTTCGCGACCGAGTCTATTCCGGGTTGGCATACAGAAGTATTTCGGTTTGTGTTCCGGTCCACCGGCCTAGGGACCGAGTTGTCCGGTTCTGGGGCCGGTCCAACCGGACTTCAAACCGGGTTCGCGTTGTTTCCTCCCAACGGCCATATTTGCTTTCCCCTATAAAAGGGGGTTCTTCCCCCAACGTTTGGTTTTGTTCTTGAGCCCTAAATTGACCTCCATTGTTGACCCTCTTGAGCTTGCTTCCTCTCCCTTCCCTCCTATGATTCTTGCATCTTTTTGAGGGCTTTGGAAGAGGAGATCTAGATCTACAATCCCCACCAATCATTCCTCCTCTAAGTGAGGGGACCCATTGGATCTGGATCTTGAAGTCATTAGTTGACTTCCACCATTGTTCTTCCTCTCTAATTTCTCCCTAGCACTTGTTGCTTTGGTGGGATTTGAGAGTGAGGGATTTGAACACCTGTAGCATCCCATCTGTCTATCATCTGTAATGCTACATGGTCTAATAATAAAATGCTACTTCCTACTTATAATTGTTGCATCATCATTATATCATGCTCATGTCATCATGCCACCTTGCATTTGAGCATCATATAAAACCCTTTTTCTTTTCTCTTGGATCTTGTCTCATATGCATTTATCAATTGTATTTGGTTCTTAATAAATTGTATTTGGGTCTTGATATATGTTAAATGCCCAAGTTGAGTTGAGGGCATATCTTTTACTTCCCCTTCCATCTATTAACATGCCATACACCTCTCCTTTGATATCCTCTATTTTTCCACCATATACATGTATGTGGACTTTTGTTGTTAGTATTTAAAACCAGGCCACATATATTTGTATGGATCCAATCTACCTATCTCGTACACTCATAGACATGTGATATTTTTCACCATCTTAAAACATCATGCATGCATGGAGGTAATCTTGCATGTCTCATGAAAATAAAACCCTCCACCTTCCCCTTTTACCTCAATCTTTTATTTTTGGGTGTGTTGTCCATTCTACCTTGCTTTTCCATCTCCTTCTATTCAATCCTAGAGCTTGCCTCTCTCAAATATTCGTATGTGCATGTGGCATACCTTTTATTCAAATCTAGTTCTACATGCAATATTAGCCCTAATCACATGTGATATCATTGCCACTAGTGACCTCCCTTTTATTCAAATTCTTTTGCACTTGTTTGTTGGTTCAACTTTTTGATCAAATCCTATATCTACACTCCATCTACAAGTTTTCCTAGCTAATCTAGCTATCTAAATTAAAGACTCCATCTCTTTACTTATTTTGTCTCTTGATCCCTGCCGAAATCTTTGACACTAAATCCGTCTAAAGTTTGGTCTAAAACTAGTCCCATCTAGTCTAGTTGGGACTATATAAAAACTCCAATCTTCTTCTTTTCCAAAATTCTGGCCATGTGTACATACACACACCTACACACTCTCCACCTAGATAGCTAGCTATAGACCCAGTGCCACTTTGTTTGTTCAAAACGTGTGGTGCAAAATACACACTCATGCATCATCCATCAACCTAGCTAGATGTTTCACTGGCCACCGATCGGAGTCATCTTGCTCCAACCCTGCACCCTTCCAGCGTATCCCAACCAGCCTTGTCTCGCTCATGCCGTTGCAGCCCAACCAGATGGACACTGAGTCCAACTGGTTCCTGTTTTTCTTCCCCACGCAGAGCATGTGATCGCCTGCCTCGTCGCTGCCGTGCCTCTCCCTCCCTTTTGTGCATAAATCAGGACAACCTCATCCCCATCCGTCTCCAACCACTCCCGGAACCAGATCGGGATCTGAGGGATTATCTTCTCCTCGCCACGAAAACGTTCTTGTCCAAGCCCTAGATGCCGCCGTCCTGCTGCCGTTGCTGCCGGGCCAACCTGTCCAGGAGGTGAGGCTAATGTTGTTGAGGCTACTCGAGCCCAGGACGCCAAGAAGAAGCCCAGGAGCTCGACGTCGATGCGGCGCACCGCACTCATAGAGCACCGCGCCGACCACGTCGTCATCCTGCCTTCGCTCCCCCTCCTCACCTAGCTGGGCTAGCGTAGAGAGGCTAGGTAAGCATACAACTCCGCCCCGTTCCCGCCTTGCCCTGTACCTCTCCTGCGACGCCGTGCACCCCTACTTCGCTAGCTCGCTCACCGCGCGCCGTGCCGCTCGCCAGCCCTAGACGCCAATCAGCGTACGCTGATCCCGCTCGCCGCATTCTCAATAGTTCAGCAGCAGCATCGCAGAGCCATGTCGTAGCCTCTGTTCCGCACCTGTTTCCCTCCTTCTCGGTCCACCACCAGCAGTTACCTTCAGCCTGCATCAATCTATGAAATCCCAGCTAGCCGTAGCACAAGACTACACCCAAATCCGTCGAGAAACGAACTCGGAATCCTCTAACGAAGTCAGGCCCATCTCGCTGTGAAATGACTTGGTCAGTCCGTCAGAACGACTTCTCCAAGAACCTCTGATCCTCTTGGTTTTCCGGGAGATACAGCCCCTCACCGGCGTCGCCCCTTTGACTACTTGTGATGCCCTTTGTCCCCTCTTCACACCAGTATAAACCGTGCCTAAAACGGATCAGCAATGAGCCCGCCACCATCTTCTAAAGATCGAGCCAAAAACCTGCTGCCTCTGTTGATTTTAGACAGTTAAAACCACCCTATTCATCGCAAGCTCCCAACCATTCTAGCCCACCTCCCGGGAATTTTTAAGACTAAAAATCTTCTCCTTTGTGCCATCTATCTGTAGCCGCAAACGGCGCTCAAATCGGAGGAGCAAATCGCTCAGAATCCTCTTCCGAAGTTGGTCCCAGCTAGCTCGTTTCGCGACGCAAATTTTCAGTTTTGGCAACGTCGAAAGTAACCAGCAGTGCGGCCCAAAACGTTTTGCAAAAACGACCCTCCTTTTCTCTGTCCAGCAACCCCAACCCCGGAAGCCCCACCTGTCACCCTCTCAAGCTGTTTTACAAAAGGGAACCCGGAGTGTCGGGTATTCACTAGCGCACTCCCTGGGATCGCCCACGTGCCACCCAGCCGTTGGCCTGCGCGCGACGTAGTCCCGTCGTCCACGGGTCCCACACATATGTGGCTGAGGGTAAACCTTCCCCTTTAACAAAAGTATTCCAACGCATTTGCAAATAAAACAAAAATTCAGAAAAGGGTTTTATAAAGAATAATGCATATCTTTATATTGGTAAGTCCAAATCACAAGTATGATATATGTTTCTAGATCATAAAAATACAAGGAATAATAATATGACAGTAAAAACAATTTCTGAACAATAAAATTTCGAAATTGTTATAATACAATAAAATGTCATTTTCTTAATCAATTGATAACTTTATTTCCGTAAATCCAAATTGGACAAATAATATGTCTAAATCGATCAGCGCGACGAGCCCGTTCTAACTATGCATTCCATGTTCTGAGTTGCAGCATGCATCATATGAATATAAAGTGGACAGCAAGTGTTATGAGAGCAAAACATGACTAAAACTCAATGAAATGCTTTATTCTTGTACCCCACACCTCACCCATGCCATGCTACCTTATTGCCATGTAAATTGTGCATCATTCATCATGGCATGCTAGTTTGCTTGTCGCATTTTAATTCATATGCTTGTGCACTTTATTTATGTTGGCCCTTGTTTGTTTGGTTCTTCTTCGAATAGACGCCGAGCAGGGGAAATATCAGGAATCCCAGGAGTACTACCCAGATCCGTCTCTCGCTTCAACTGAGCTGCCAGGCAAGCACTACCACATGCTTGCATACATATAGTACCTATTGCCTCTATCTTATTCTTGCATCATTGAGTTGCGATTGCACTAAATTGAATCCCAAGTACTGCATAGCCTTTACTTTTAAACCCCACCGAAGCTTGTTCCTCCATCCCATGAGCCATTACTACAGGAGTTGTTTGAGCAATGCGAGTCGTAGAAGGGCATGTGTAGGGTATGTGAGTGTCTGATGGATAACGAGGTACCTAAACAACTTAACCTGAGTTGTAATGGGATAACTAATGAAAGAGGCACCGGTGAGCAATATCTGTTATTTGGTTTTTCATGCTCACTTGTGTCCCGTAGGACCCCGAGTACTTGATTCATTTTCCTTGACTATTCGCACTATCCACATCCAGGAGGCCTTATGGACCCCCCTGAGCCAGAGCTTGATTCATTTCAATTTCTTGGGGCCACAAACTAGTTTGGGGTTTTATTTACTATCTTATACTTATGCCATGTTTTACTGCTTTATTTAAGATTGTGTGTGGAGCACATATACTGTTTTGGATGCGGAGTGTTTTTGCGGTATCGACAAGCCTAGACACATTTTCGGGTTCCCAGTCGTTTACAGCCATTGAAGCAAACCTTGGGTCTGTCTCGGAGTCGGCCAACTTCGTTGCGGGTAGCTTAATGGGGTGGCCCCCTGAAATATTTTATGAACCCTGTGATCGCTTTATCGTGAATGCCTCGTTGGGTTTTGAGTTGGTTTTTCCGAGGTTGATCGAGTGTGTGTTGCTATTTGTGCACCCCTGCAGGGTAAATCTTTTTGAAAGCCGTGTCCGCGGTTATGGACGACTTGGAGCACAGTTTCTCGATCATAGAAAAGCATAACTAAAGTACCGCTTTTAACTTGACTAAATACCTGACTAGTAAATAGTGCAATACTCATGGAATGGTTAATAAAACTGCCAACGGTTGGGTTGTTCGTCTGCTTTCTCGTTGGTAAGAGATAAGGAGGATGGATCTGTTACTTTATACTGTTATAACTATTGTTTCTACATAACGGACATCCGTCTATCATTGGTTAGGCGGATGGTTACCAAGTATCTATAGGCTTGTTAGTTATTATCTTTTGCTGCAATTATGTCACCCCAGGTATATGCCCCCGTTAGAGGCATAAAGACTTGCTGAGTACCCCTAGGGTCTCACACGATAAATTGTTTGAATCAGATGAATAGGTGTATTCGCAAGATGGATACTGGGTGGAGGAGACAGATGATATGGGCAACGATCACTCGGTGTAGAGATTCCGGGGATGGGGATCCGCGAGATCTGTGGGCGGGATGTGTTTATCTTTGTGGCATCTTATGCCGATTTGCTTCTTATCTGTAATCGGATCTTGTTTTCCGCTTCCGTCTGATACTCTGATGTTTGATGTATGAGGAGCTATCCTACACTATTATCTCTATCTAGGATATTTGGATCTTGCCGTATGGCGTTGCAATATTTCTATTTCTTTTAGATGGAATAGCTCTGAGAACTGTTGTAAGGTAGCTTGCATACATACTCACTTGTGTATGTATTTGATCTCTTCGCCTGTTGCCTACGCCGCTCGCTCTTGTCCCGATGTCTTGGAAGTGGTTAGGACGACCGAAGGGTCTACACGTGGGTGGCCCCTGGGCCCCCGCTGTACTATTTTAACCACTTCCGGTTCATCCAGGCTTGAACTTAGAGCGTAGGGTCCAAGGTTGTTACAATTGGTATCAGAGCCATCCGTCCTTCAGGGTCTCAGCCAAATGGTCGTTTTCAGTCTAACAAATATTTTTGGTACCTATGTATACTAGGGAAAAACAAAACGTGAGAGTAGGACTGCTTCCATTTTTCTTCTTACCCACCCACCCACCCTTTTCTGGTAAGGAAGTGTAATGTTTTCAATCCTCTTCTAAACTTTAAACTAGGATTCACGTGTTCTGGGTTCCGTAGTACCATAGGTTGTGTGTGTGTGCGTCTGAATTCCTTGTCTATCTGTTGCATCCAAATGTTATCTCTATCTGCCTTTTGGTTATCAACTGTTGGTACATTCCATACCGACAGGCCTTTGCAAACCGACGCGATCTATCTGATTCGTTGTATACCGGCGCAATCTGTCTTACTCTTTGTTATCCGACGCTATCTTGTTTGGGGTGTTATTTTCCGTAGTTACTAATCTTTAGGTTCATCTTAAGAAGAAGGTGTTGGGATATGTGCTTTACTTATTCATGTGCAGAGTAATGATTTGAGTGCGGGATGGAGTCGTGACCATACCACTACTTTTATCATTCGCTCTTGTATATTGAATTGGTAGAGTTACTAACCTTGATTCGTTAAGTGGTTTTGCGCATATAGTGGTATTTTAATGCCGAAATTTGCGGAAAATTTTTCTTTGATAGCTTTGTGTACCACACTCCTTGTTCAGTCGTATGCGATATGCTTAATATCTCTAGGTGCTTTGAACTTTGTTGATATTTTAATATCATCTTAGTGATTTGTATCCTTTAAATCTTGGTTAATTCCATTTTGGTACTATTTTGGATTATTATTATTCTCCATTATGGTACTGACTTGAGTTTTATATCAATCCCAGGATGGCACCACCACGCCGCAATGAGGAGGACATACCACCTGAACTGGGGGCTGCGTTGGCAAGTATTGCTAATGCCTTGGGAACAATGCAGCAGAACTAGCAACGCTTTGAAGAGAGTGTCAGGAGGAATGAGTTTGTTCCGCTACCTCCACCTCCCAAGCGAGGAGACATCAAAAGCTTTCTGAAGTTCAACCCGTGCCACTTTGAGGTGTCTGATCAGCCACTTGATGTTGATGATTGGCTGCGTGAGATGTCAAGGTTGCTGATGACTGTTGATGTTCCTAAGCAAGAATGGGTAAAATGTGCCACTCACCTTCTAAAGGGAGACGCGGCTTTGTGGTGGGAGAATTACCTGAAAGCAAACCACTCTGGTTTTCAGCCTACTTGGGAGCAGTTCACTGGGGCTTTCAAAGAGAAGTACCAGTCAGAAATTGTCATGGAAAGGATGAAGGAAGTGTTTCTCAACCTCAAGCAGGGCAATGAAAATGTCAATACTTATATCAGAAACTTCATGAATCTTTCTCGGTATGGTGGCGATGAGATCTCTGATGACAAGAAGAAGCAAAAGAGGTTCAGGCAAGGGCTCAATGCATCTATCAAATATGCAATCACTCATGCAAGGCCGGGGTCTTTTCTGGAACTTCAACATGCAGCTCTTCAGGAAGAAGCAAGTAGGCAAGTGTTTGAGGAGTCCAAGAAACACAGCCGCGATGCAGCAAGCTCTTCAGCTATGATAGCTCCTTCTAAGCGCCCCGTGTGGGTTCCTAACACCTCACCGTCGCTCCCGGCCACCAAGACCGTCAAGCTACGCAGCAAGGCCACCAAACTCCTTCACCGCGGCTCCTAGGGGCTACAACCACAACTACCCTGGAGCGTCTAGCGGAGTCCCTGGCTACGCTGCTCCACGTCCACCTGGTGCTTGCTACACTTGTGGGAACACTGGGCATCAACACTGGAGTTGTCCCATGAACAACAAAGCTCTTCCTCCACCACCTCCAAGACCTGCGGCAAGTTCTTCTATGATTCGTGCACCTCCACCTCGGGCTCTCAACATCAACACTAAGCCCGGGTCTACTGTTGCTCGTGCCAACTTTGTCAATGTCGCTCAAGTGGAGCATGCACCTAGAGTTGTGCTGGGTACGCTTTCTGTTAACTCAGTTTCTGCACGAGTGTTATTCGATACTGGTGCATCGCATTCTTTTGTGTCTCAAAGGTTCTCTCAGCAACAAGGTCTTCCGCTTCAATCATTGTCCAAGGTTCTTAGGGTGCAATCACCAGGGACAACTATGAAGGCTTCTCAAATAAGCCATGGGAACAAAATTGAAATTGGAAACAAAAAAATTCCGGCATCCCTCATTGAATTGGGCAATTCTGACATTGATGTTATCTTGGGCATGGATTGGTTAACAGCAAATGCAGTTGTGATTGATTGTGCTGAACGCTCGGTTTTTCTGAAAATTCCTAAAGGCCATATAGTCTATTCTCCGAGTCTGGCTCCTGCAATTCAGCTTTTCTCTTTGGCGGCTCTGAATGATGATGCTATGGAGGCTATCCAGAGTGTTCCAGTGGTATGTGAGTAACCAGATGTTTTTCCTGAAGAGTTGCTAGGTATGCCTCCCGATCGAGAGGTCGAGTTTGTGATTGAGCTTGAACCTGGTACCGCTCCTATCTCCAAGCGGCCATATAAAATGGGTCCTGCTGAATTGGCTGAACTCAAACGTCAGCTTGATGAACAAGAGAAGTTGGGTTTCATTCAACACAGCACTTCTTCTTGGGGTAGCCCAACCATCTTTGTGAAGAAGCGAGACAAGACTGATAGACTTTGTGTTGACTACCGGGCTCTCAATGCTAAAACCATCAAGAATAAATATCCCCTTCCGCGGATTAATGATCTCTTCGACCAGCTAGCTGGAGCTGTGGTATTCTCTAAGCTGGATTTGAGAAGTGGATATCATCAAATCAAGATTCGCAAGGAAGATGTTCCCAAAACAGCTTTCACCACCCGTTATGGCCTATATGAGTACACGGTCATGTCCTTCGGTCTCACCAACGCACCTGCCACCTTCTTGAGGCTTATGAACTCGGTTTTCATGGAGTATCTTGATAAGTTCGTTGTGGTCTATCTGGATGACATTCTAGTCTATTCTAAGTCAAAGTAAGAACATGAAGAACACCTTCGGTGTGTCCTAAACAAGCTTCATGAGAACCGCATGTATGCAAAGTTCTCCAACTGTGAGTTCTGGCTGCCTGAAGTCACCTACCTTGGTCACGTCATCTCTGCCAAGGGCATTGCCGTCAACCCAGAAACTGTTCGGACAATTGTTGACTGGCTTCCACCCAAAAATGTCAAAGAAGTCCGGAGTTTCCTTGGTTTGGCTAGTTACTGTCTTCGTTTCGTTCAGAACTTCTCGAAGATTGCGAAGCCTCTTACCGATCTCCTCAAGAAAGGCAAGAAATACCTTTGGTCTCCTGCATGTCAAGCAAGCTTTGAAACCCTCAAAGAGAAGCTAACTTCCACACCAGTCTTGATTCCTCCGGATACATCAAAGCCTTTCCAGATATTTTGTGACGCCTCCTTGCAAGGATTGGGTGCGGCCCTTATGCAAGAAAAACAAGTTGTTGCTTATGCCTCTCGACAGTTGAAGACGCATGAGATCAACTATCCTACACATGACCTCGAACTCGCAGCAGTTGTCTTTGCTTTGAAAGTATGGAGGCACTACTTGCTTGGCAACCGTTGTGAGATCTTTTCTGATCACAAGAGTCTGAAGTATATCTTCACACAACCTGATCTCAACCTTTGTCAGAGGAGGTGGATTGAAGCAATTAATGATTTCGATTTGACCATCAACTACACCCCGGGCAAAGCTAATGTGATGGTCGATGCTCTCAGCCGAAAAGCTTATGTCAACAACCTCATGGTGGAAGAACAACAGCCTCTCTTGTGCGAGGAATTCCGCCAGCTCAACCTTGAAATTGTGGATCAAGGGTATCTTCTGAATCTTCTGGCAACCCCTCTCTTGGAAGAAAAAGTTCGCTCCATTCAACTTGGTGACCCTTACACTAAAAAGATCATCTCCAACATTCAGCTTCCAAAGTATGAGTCCTTCCACGTCGACGACCAAGGCGCTCTTTTCTTTGAACACCGAATGTTTGTTCCGAACTACCCAGGTTTAAGAGAGCAAGTTCTTAAGGAGGCGCATGATTCTGTTCTTTCTATCCACCCTGGCAGTACTAAGATGTACATGGACTTGAAAACACAGTATTGGTGGCCTGGGTTGAAACGATATTGTGCCAAGTATGTCTCGGAGTGTGATGTCTACCGCAGAGTTAAAGCTGTCCATCAGAAACCTTCCGGTCTTCTACAGCCATTGAAGCCTCCGGAATGGAAATGGGAGAAAGTAGAGATGGACTTCATAACTGGTTTTGCAAGGTCGCAGAAGGGCAACAATGCAATCTTTGTTGTCATCGACAGGCTTTCTAAAGTAGCTCACTTCTTTTCCGTCAAGGAAACAATTTCTGCAATTCAGTTGGCGGAGCTCTATATCAATAGAATTGTCTCTTTGTATGGGGTTCCTCTTGAGATCAGCTCAGACCGTGGAAGCATCTTCACTTCCAAGTTCTGGGGAAGTTTCCAAAATGCTTTGGGAACAAAATTGAACTTCAGCACAGCTTACCACCCTCAGTCGCAAGGACAAGTTGAAAGGATCAATCGGATTCTGGAAGATATGCTTCGTTCTTGCGTCATCTCTTTCAGCATGAAGTGGGAAGAATACCTTCCTTATGCTGAATTCTCTTACAACAATAGCTTCCAGAAGAGTCTAAAGATGGCACCATTTGAGGTTCTCTATGGATGCAAGTGCAGAACTCCGATTGGTTGGTCGGGCGCAGGTGAAAGAACATTGTTTGGCCCCGACATTGTAACTCAAGTGGAGGAGAAGGTTCACATCATTCTTGAAAACCTGAAGGTTGCTCAAAGTCGCTGGAAGAGCAACTATGACAAAAAGCACACGGACATGGAGTATGTCCCTGGTGATCTCGTTTACCTTCGTGTCACTCCCATGAGAGGCACGCACCGGTTTGGTATCAAAGGAAAGTTGGCTCCTAGATACGTCGGTCCTTTCAAAGTTCGTGGAAGAAGAGGAGAAGTCGCTTATGCTCTTGAGCTCCCTGAAAAACTCAAGGTCCATGATGTTTTCCATATCTCTCAACTCAAGAAGTGCTTCAAGGATCCCGGCAGGACCGTGGTCCATGAACTCATCAATCTCCAAGAAGATCTGTCTTATCAAGAACACCCCATAAAAATCTTAGAAGTCGCAGAAAGAAGGACTCGCAATAAGTCCATCAAATTCTGCAAGGTGTAGTGGTCGCACCATTCCGTTGATGAAGCCACTTGGGAACGCGAGGATGAGCTCCGTGCCAAGTATCCTACCCTCTTCGTGTCTTCTTCTTCTCCCTAGAATCTCGGGGCGAGATTCCTGTTTAGTGGGGGAGAGTTGTAGCATCCCATCTGTCTATCATCTGTAATGCTACATGGTCTAATAATAAAATGCTACTTCCTACTTATAATTTTTTCATCATCATTATATCATGCTCATGTCATCATGCCACCTTGCATTTGAGCATCATATAAAACCCTTTTTCTTTTCTCTTGGATCTTGTCTCATATGCATTTATCAATTGTATTTGGTTCTTAATAAATTGTATTTGGGTCTTGATATATGTTAAATGCCCAAGTTGAGTTGAGGGCATATCTTCTACTTCCCCTTCCATCTATTAACATGCCATACACCTCTCCTTTGATATCCTCTATTTTTCCACCATATACATGTATGTGGCCTTTTGTTGTTAGTATTTAAAATCAGGCCACATATATTTGTATGGATCCAATCTACCTATCTCGTACACTCATACACATGTGATATTTTTCACCATCTTAAAACATCATGCATGCATGGAGGTAATCTTGCATGTCTCATGCAAATAAAACCCTCCACCTTCCCCTTTTACCTCAATCTTTTATTTTTGGGTGTGTTGTCCATTCTACCTTGCTTTTCCATCTCCTTCTATTCAATCCTAGTGCTTGCCTCTCTCAAATATTCATATGTGCATGTGGCATACCTTTTATTCAAATTTAGTTCTACATGCAATATTAGCCCTAATCACATGTGATATCATTGCCACTAGTGACCTCCCTTTTATTCAAATTCTTTTGCACTTGTTTGTTGGTTCAACTTTTTGATCAAATCCTATATCTACACTCCATCTACAAGTTTTCCTTGCTAATCTAGCTATCTAAATTAAAGACTCCATCTCTTTATTTATTTTGTCTTTTGATCCCTGCCGAAATCTTTGACACTAAATCTGTCTAAAGTTTGGTCTAAAACTAGTCCCATCTAGTCTAGTTTGGACTATATAAAAACTCCAATCTTCTTCTTTTCCAAAATTCTAGCCATGTGTACATACACACACCTACACACTCTCCACCTAGATAACTAGCTATAGACCCGGTGCCACTTTGTTTGTTCAAAACGTGTGGTGCAAAACACACATTCATGCATCATCCATCAACCTAGCTAGCTGTTTCACTAGCCACCGATCGGAGTCATCTTGCTCCAACCGTGCACCCTTCCAGCGTATCCCAACCAGCCTTGTCTCGCTCATGACGTTGCAGCCCAACCAGATGCACACTGAGTCCAACCGGTTCCTGTTTTTCTTCCCCACGCAGAGCATGTGATCGCCTGCCTCGTCGCTGCCGTGCCTCTCCCTCCCTTTTGTGCATAAAGCAAGACAACCTCATCCCCATCCGTCTCCAACCACTCCCGGAACCAGATCGAGATCTGAGGGATTATCTTCTCCTCGCCACGAAAACGTTCTTGTCCAAGGCCTAGTTGTCGTCGTTGCCGGGCCAACCTGTCCAGGAGGCGAGGCTAACGTTGTTGAGGCTACTCGAGCCCAGGACGCCAAGAAGAAGCCCAGGAGCTCGACGTCAACGCGGCGCACCGCACTCGTAGAGCACCGCGCCGACCACGTCGTCATCCTGCCTTCGCTCCCCCTCCTCACCTAGCTGGGCTAGCATAGAGAGGCTAGGTAAGCATACAGCTCCGCCCCGTTCCCGCCTTGCCCTGTACCTCGCCTGCGACGCCGTGCACCCCTGCTTCACTAGCTCGCTCACCGCGCGTCGTGCCGCTCGCCAGACCTAGACGCCGATCAGCGTGCGCTGATCCCGCTCGCCGCATTCTCTGTAGTTCAGCAGCAGCATCGCAAAGCCATGTCGTAGCCTCTGTTCTGCACCTGTTTCCCTCCTTCTCGGTCCACCACCAGCAGTTACCTTCAGCCTGCATCAATCTCTGATATCCTAGCTAGCCGTAGCACAAAACTACACCCAAATCCGTCGAGAAACGAACTCGGAATCCTCTAACGAAGTCAGCCCCATCTCGCTGTGAAATGACTTTGTCAGTCCGTCAGAACGACTTCTCCAAGAACCTCTGATCCCCTTTGTCCCCGCTTCACACCAGTATAAACCGTGCCTAAAACGGATCAGCAATGAGCCCGCCACCATCTTCTAAAGATCGAGCCAAAAAACTGCTGCCTCAATCGATTTTAGACAGTTAAAACCACCCTGTTCATCACAAGCTCCCAACCATTCTAGCCCACCTCCCGGGAAGTTTTAAGCCTGAAAATCTTCTCCTTTGTGCCATCTATCTGTAGCCGCAAACGGCGCTCAAATCGGAACAGCAAATTGCTCGGAATCCTCTTCCGAAGTTGGTCCCAGCTAGCTCGTTTCGTGACGCAAATTTTCAGTTTCGGCAAAGTCGACAGTAACCAGCAGTGCGGCCCAAAACATTTTGCAAAAATGACCCTCCTTTTCTCTGTCCAGCAACCCCAACCCCTGAAGCCCCACCTGTCACCCTCTCAAGCTGTTTTACAAAAGGGGACCCGGAGTGTCGGGTATTCACCAGCGCCCTCCCTGGGATCGCCCACGTGTCACCCAGTCGCTGGCCTGCGCGCGACGTGGTCCCGTCGTCCGCGGGTCCCACACATCTGTGGCTGAGGGTAAACCTTCCCCTTTAACAAAAGTATTCCAACGCATTTGCAAATAAAACAAAAATTCAGAAAAGGGTTTTATAAAGAATAATGCATATCTTTATATTGGTAAGTCCAAATCACAAGTATGATATATGTTTCTAGATCATAAAAATATAAGGAATAATAATATGACAGTAAAAACAATTTCTGAACAATAAAATTTCGAAATTGTTATAATACAATAAAATGTCATTTTCTTAATCAATTGATAACTTTATTTCCGTAAATCCAAATTTGACAAATAATATGTCTAAATCGATCAGCGCGACGAGCCCGTTCTAACTATGCATTCCATGTTCTGAGTTGCAGCATGCATCATATAAATATAAAGTGGACAGCAAGTGTTATGATAGTGAAACATGACTAAAACTCAATGAAATGCTTTATTCTCACACCTCACCCATGCCATGCAACCTTATTGCCATGTAAATTGTGCATCATTCATCATGGCATGCTTGTTTGCTTGTTGCATTTTAATTCATATGCTTGTGCACTTTATTTATGTTGGCCCTTGTTTGTTTGGTTCTTCTTCGAATAGACGCCGAGCAGGGGAAATATCAGGAATCCCAGGAGTACTACCCAGATCCGTCTCTCGCTTCAACTGAGCTGCCAGGCAAGCACTACCACATGCTTGCATACATATAGTACCTATTGCCTCTATCTTATTCTTGCATCATTGAGTTGCGATTGCATTAAATTGAATCCCAAGTACTGCATAGCCTTTACTTTTAAACCCCACTGAAGCTTGTTCCTCCATCCCATGAGCCATTACTACAGGAGTTGTTTGAGCAATGCGAGTCGTAGAACGGCATGTGTAAGGTATGTGAGTGTCTGATGGATAACGAGGTACCTAAACAACTTAACCTGAGTAGTAATGGGATAAAAATAGGCACTGGTGAGCAATATCTGTTATTTGGTTTTTCATGCTCACTTGTGTCCCGTAGGACCCCGAGTACTTGATTCCTGTTCCTTGACTATTCGCACTATCCACATCCGGGAGGCCTTATGGACCCCCCCTGAGCCAGATCTTGATTCATTTTTATTTCTTGGGGCCACAAACTAGTTTGTGGTTTTATTTACTATCTTGTATGTATGCCATGTTTTACTGCTTTATTTAAGATTGTGCGTGGAGCACATGTACTGTTTTGGATGCGGAGTGTTTTCGCGGTATCGACAAGCCTAGACACATTTTCGGGTTCCCATTCGTTTACAGCCATTGAAGCAAACCTTGGGTCCGTCTCGGAGTCGGCCAACTTCGTTGCGGGTAGCTTAATGGGGTGGCCCCCTGAAATATTTTATGAATCCTGTGATCGCTTTGTCGTGAATGCCTCGTTGGGTTTTGAGTTGGTTTTTCCGAGGTTGATCGAGTGTGTGTTGCTATTTGTGCACCCCTGCAGGGTAAATCTTTCTGAAAGCCGTGTCCACGGTTATGGACGACTTGGAGCATAGTTTCTTGATCATAGACAAGCATAACTAAAGTACCGCTTTTAACTTGACTAAATACCTGACTAGTAAATAGTGCAATACTCATGGAATGGTTAATAAAACTGCCAACAGTTGGCTTGTTCGTCCGCTTTCTCGTTGGTAAGCGAGAAGGAGGATGGATCTGTTACTTTATACTGTTATAACTATTGTTTCTACATAACGGACATCCGTCTATCATTGGTTAGGCGGATGGTTAGCGAGTATCTATAGGCTTGTTAGTTATTATCTTTTGCTGCAATTGCGTCACCCCAGGTATGTCCCCTTTAGAGGCATAAATACTTGTTGAGTACCCCTAGGGTCTCACACGATAAATTGTTTGATTCAGATGAACAGGTGTATTCACAAGATCGATACTGGGTGGAGGAGACAGATGATGTGGGCAACGATCACTCGGTGTAGAGATTCCGAGGATGGGGATCCGCGAGATCTGTGGGCGGGATGTGTTTATTTTTGTGGCATCTTATGCCGATTTGCTTCTTATCCGTACTCGGATCTTGTTTTCCGCTTCCGTCTGATACTCTGATGTTTGATGAATGAGGAGCTATCCTACACTATTATCTCTATCTAGGATATTTGGATCTTGCCGTATGGCGTTGCAATATTTCTATTTCTTTTAGATGGAATGGCTCTGAGAACAGTTGTAAGGTAGCTTGCATACATACTCACGTGTGTATGTATTTGATCTCTTTGCATGTTGCCTACGCCGCTCGCTCTTGTCCCGATGTCTTGGAAGTGGTTAGGACGGCCGACGGGTCTACACGTGGGTGGCCCCTGGGCCCCCGCTGTACTATTTTAACCACTTCCGGTTCATCCAGGCTTGAACTTAGAGCGTAGGGTCCGAGGTTGTTACAACACCCTTGGTGTTCTTACTTTGCATTCTTGCATAAGTGTTGAGCTCTCCACTACGATTTGTTCTAGTGAGAGACCGTGAGCTTGTTGCTCTTGGAGGGTGACCTCCTAGTTGGCTTGGCGGTTGGTGCCACGGTGACCTCTTCATGGAAGATTGTGAAGAGACCCAGGCTTCTCCTTCGTGGATCTTGTGAATTGGTTGTGGAGCTTGCCATCTCCGAAGTGGAGGAAAAGCTAGCCATAAGGAAAGGGCCTATTCCTTCGTGGGATAGACTCGGAGAAGAAGGTGAGCCTTCGTGGCGTTGGGAAATCCTTCGTGGAATCCCACACCTCTCCAATGTGACGTACCTTACTTGTAAGGGAACACGGAAATACATCTTCGTCTCCGCGTGCCTCGGTTATCTCTATACCCGAGCTTACTTTCCTTGTGATAGCCATCGAGCTTGAAGTACTTATCTTGCCTATCACTTGTGGTATATTTATCTTGTGCTATCTTGCTTAGCTTATCTTGTTGTTGGTGCACTTAGTTGAGCCTAGTGTATTTAGGTTTTGTGCTTGTAAAATAAACGTTAGTTTAATTCCGCATTCTATCAAGCCAAAACCGTAATAGTTTTAAAATTGCCTATTCACCCCCCCCCCCCTCTAGGTGACATCTCTATCCTTTCAGAGTTAATCAAGGATTATGACCTTGACATTCACTATCACCCCGACAAAGCCAATGTGGTAGCGGATGCTCTTAGCAGATTGCCGTGTAGGCTTAACACCATGATCAAGGAGAAGCAACCAAGTTTGTATGAAGAGTTGGAGCAGTTCAGGACTGAATTAGTTAGCAAAGGATTCCTAGCTAGCATTGAACTTCAACCCACTTTGATTAGCCAAATCAAGGAAGCCCAGAAGGGAAATGAAAGTATCGACGGAATCAAACGTCGTATCGGTACAGGAAAGGTACCTGGATTCACTGAAGATGAAGAAGGAGTATTGTGGTACAAAGGACATATCTGTGTGCCAGCAGATTCGGAACTGAAGGAAGTTATCATGATGGAAGCTCATGATACGCTTTATTCTATCCATCCCGGAGGAACGAAGATGTATTAGGATTTGAAAGAGCAATTTTGGTGGCACAAGATGAAGAGAGAGATCGAAAGCTACATCGCCAAATGTGACATCTGTCAAAGAGTCAAGGCAGAGCATCAGAGACCTGCAGGACTGTTGCAACCATTACAGATTCCAGAATGGAAATGGGATTTCGTCGGAATGGACTTTATCACTGGTTTACCTACTTCTAGTAGGGGAAATGACTCAATCTGGGTTATAGTTGATAGACTATCCAAGGTAGCCCACTTTATACTTGTCAAGACCACTTACCAGAGTGCGAAGTTAGCAGAGCTGTACATTTCTAGGATTGTTAGTTTGCATGGAACCCCCAAGACCATCGTATCAGATCGAGGAACCCAGTTTACCTCAAGATTTTGGCAGAAGGTCCAAGAAGGATTAGGAACCAAGTTGAACTTCAGCACAGCATATCACCCGCAAACAGATGGACAGACTGAGAGAGTCAACCAGATCCTAGAGGATATGCTTAGAGCTTGTGTTTTGGAATACGGATCAAAATGGGAAGATTGCCTGCCTTTCACAGAATTCTCATATAACAACAGTTATCAAGCTAGTTTGCAGATGGTACCATTTGAATTCCTATACGGAAGAAAGTGTCGTACCCCTTTGAATTGGTCGCAAGTAGGAGAGAGTCAGATCTTTGGACCCGACATTCTCCGAGAAGCAGAAGAGAAAGTTCACAAAGTCCGTGAGCACCTCAAGACCGCCCAATCCAGACAGAAGAGTTATGCGGACAAAAGAAGGAGAGACCTGACTTTCAATGTCAGAGATTTTGTATATCTCAAGGTTTCACCATTGAAAGGAACTCAACGCTTTAGTCTGAAGGGAAAGTTAGCCCCCAGATATATCGGACCTTTCAAAATTCTGAACCGTCGAGGAGAAGTATCGTATCAACTGGAACTGCCTGAAGAGATGTCAGCCATCCACAATGTGTTCCATATCTCGTTACTTCGCAAATGTCTGGAAGTGCCCGAGAAGACTGAAGTTTTCAAGAACATCGATCACAGAGCTGTGGAAATCAACACTGACTTGACCTACAGATAACTACCCATCTGTATCTTAGAAGAAGCCTACAAAACCACCAGGACCAGGAGTATCAAGTTTCTCAAGATTCAGTGGAGTAACCATACCGAGGAGGAAGCTACTTGGGAGCGCGAAGATTACATTAGGACAGAGTTCCCAGATCTCTTTAGTTCCTAGTTTTCTTTGTAAATCTCGGGACGAGATTTTGTTTAAGGGAGGAAGGTTTGTAACATCCCAAAACTTCAATCCAAGCTTATCAAGATCTAAATCATCAAAATTGGGGTTAACAAAAACTTTTCCAAATTTAAAATGAAAGCATTCATATATGTGTGCATTTAAAATAGGTGTTGTTTTGAATTGCCATGATTGTGTGATTCTTTGCTTGTAAAATTTTTCTTAGGTGAATTAAACATCATCTCCAACATCCCAAACTTTTCCTAAAGGCAATCCAATCAAAAAGAATTAAAAAGGAGGAATGGTCATTTTGGCCATTTTAATTCACTACACTACTTTGAGTGTTCCTAGCACTCATTTCTTAACAGAAACAATTCTTGATCTTTGCACCCCTTGCTAGTACCCATAATGAGGTACCAAGGCCCACCTTTGGATCTGCTAAAAACATTATGTTAACTATTTTAATTGGCATTTGAAAATTGAATCCAATGCATATGCATAGATCACCCCTTTTTCAAAACCCATCTTTTTGAGCTCCACTTTCAAAACCCTTGAAACCAGAGACTACCTAGCACTAGTAGAGAACACCCAAAAAATTTGAAACCAAAATTCAAAAGTTTGTTTCATGTGGCCATTTCATCAAACACTTGGCAGGCAAATTTCAAACAAAACAAATTTCACTATTTTAAATAGTGTTCTGGCCAAAATTGTCTCCCATTTGGCCCCTTTTTACTCCCTTTGTCTCTAAATGATCTAGCAAAGCCATTTAAACCCACTCCCCTAGGCCCTAGTGGCATTGCCATGCCATGCCGAGCCACGTCCCCAGCAGACCCCCACCGAGCCGCTAGGGTTCGAGCTCGCTGGCGACCTGTTCGTCGTCGACGACAACCCTCAGCCGTAGATTCCCCTTCTAATCCTATGGCCCACAGCGCGCGTACCGTTTCGCGTGTTAAGACCCACTGACAAGCGGGACCCCCCTCTCAGCTGAGCCCCGCGCCGTGGAGCGCCACTGGGCCAGCCCAAGTTCTTTCCCGCGCTAGCCCAACCATTCAAATCTGGATTTTTCTTTTTAGTTAAATCTAGTTTCTGTCCACTAGTTTAAAATTCAATTCTGGGAGTTTGAAAAATCCAAATTGCATGAAACCAATTTTTCCTGAAAGGTATTGAGATGATCTATTCAAGCCCGTTGGATTTAATTCAATTAGAGTTATAGATCTCTCCTAATGAAAATAATAAAACAGAAGTATGTGCAACTTGCAACATTTTTATAAAATCAACCAAGTTAGCTTTTGAGTTGATTCCAACTCTCAAAAATCACATTTCATCATATCTATCTAAATATGTAATAATATTAAGGTTTACATGCAGTGACTTTGGACTAGTACCAAAATAATGCTATATAGGCATTTCTAGTCACTTTAAATCATTAAATAATGAACTTAAATAAAGTAATATTGATCCAACCTTTAAATATCATTCCCACATGTTAGGATATGTGGTGATGACATGTGTCCACATGATCCCATATTTTAAGTGGTGAATAGTAAATCTTAGTTAATTTTTCAATGAGTAGAAATTACTTTTCTAAAATAAAAAGGATGAAACCATTGAATTAAACTTGTGATGCTTGAGATGATAATAGATCATCAAATGTGTGACTTAGAATGCTACCTAGCCTAGTTAAGTATTGTTTGGTGATTGTGTACTCCGTACGTATTTATAGACGATAGTATCGACCAAGCTTTCGAGGAGGAGGAGTTCTACCAAGAAGAAGAAGAAGAAGAAGAAAACTTCAACCACTGCACCAACCAAGGCAAGCTACTATTAGCAAGCTAGCACTATCCAAGTGCAAGCCACCATTAACAATGCAAGCTAACACTTGCAAGTCTTGTGCTTAGCAAGCTAGGATCAAACTAGATGGTTTAGAAAAGATGCCTTAGGCATGCTTTGATCACACTCCCTTTGACTAGTAATACCCCAAGTCTTATTTACAATCTTTACTCTCTTAGTTTACACAAAGTTCTTTACTTGTTTTGAAGGTAGCATAAAAAGTATAAAACTTGACCTATTTAGAAACCTGTATATGTCATTCTATGGCATGAGATTGAACCCATCTTTTACACCTTGTGGACACTCTTAACTTAGTATTTTAGAGTGGATCAAAACTTGAGTCACTTTAGATGGGCACACTTGCTGAAAATGAATTATGAAAACCTTGGAATGATGAGTCATTCTATTGAGATGTTTTGAAATGTGTTGAGAAACACAAATGGTTGATGATGGTGAAAATGTTGAGGCAGGAGCCTTAACCCTTTTATAAAAATGATGGTTGGATTCGGATGCGATTCCATTCCAAGTTTACCGTACAACCACACTACCTGAATTGGGTAAGGCTTAGCTGGAAATTTATATGCATTAGTATTAGTTCCCTCACGGGAGAGGTCTGAGCTGAGGCTACCTCTCATGATGTCCACCTATGCAGTGCCCAATATGACTGTTGGTCATGGTTGGGAGGCCATGCTCATAGGAGAGGTGCTTATACTAGTGTGTGTAAAGGGAAGGTTATGTTTGATTATCTGCATGCTAAGTATGATGATTCAAGGTTATCCCTGACAGATGTATCGAATCTTGTGGTAAAAATGTACCACCTCTATAGAGTGTCAAACTATTCGAATAGCCGCGTCCGCGGTTATGGACAGTTGGAATGGTCATACTGTTTCGTTGTCAGATGTTTTCCAAATAACTTGATATGAATGATGAATCTTGACTTGACCACAACAGGGTTGTGTTTATGACATTAGCTTCCCAACTTAAGTGATTCTAGAGCTTTACTTTATCTTTCTTTGCTTCCGAACTCAGCTTAGGTTTCAAACTAAACTTTATAGTTATACCTAGAGTTAGCACTTTATCTTGGAAGTATAGTACTTGTTAGTGGTAGTTTGCGAGTACTTAAAGAGTACTCATGGCTTTTGTCCCTGGCTATTATCATGGCCAGACTATGGAGGAGACTATCAAGATGATGGTCAGCAGGACGACTATGATAACTAGGACTATCTGCCTTCGTCAGCATTGTCTGTGCCCCTGAAGATGGACCCCACCGCTACGCTCATCTTTTATTTCCATTGCTTGTTGTATTAAGACTGGATCATGAGATCCTTATTTGTGTAAGACCTTATGTATGGTTTGTAATGGATGATGTACTGTGATATCCAATCCGTTATGTCTCGCAAAAATGGTAATCCTGGGATTGCGAGGTATGGCATAACAGGCATCTGGGATTAAAAATCCGGGTGTTGACACTAATAGTGCTCCTAAGACTTTTCAGAGAACAGGTGAAATTTGAAGCGAAATGCTCAAGATTTGGTGCAAAACGGAGGAGATGAACACTCTACAGAAGATGATGAATTAAGCACTGAAAATGACTTTTATACGCCAACATTTTCTCCCGTTGGATTTGTCCGGCACACCCTACGTGTCACCGTACGTGGGAGGACAAACATCTTCACCTGACCCGCACGCCTCACCACGATTTTCTACGGGTGCTAGGCAACATACATACAACACAGATAATGATTCGCATGCGGCTCCACGCTTGGCAGGATCTCCTGCGGGCACACATGCCCAAGACAGTAGCAGCCATGGATATACGCATGAAGAGGACATCAACAGTGGGACTCAGGACAGCAACAACCGTGCAGATTCGTACACGAATTCTTCGCACGCTATCTCAGGCAACAACTCAGGATCTTCTTCTCCATGGAACTGTGCGACAAGTCTCGTTGCTCCAACTTCTCCTATGCATCCTACAACACATGCTTCTCGTGGAATTGTCAAGTCAAAAGAATTTACAGATGGTACAATTAGATGGTGCTTATCTAGTACGTATGATGAACCAGCCAATTTGGAGGATGCTTTAGCAAATAAAGTGTGCAAGGAAGCTATGGATGAGGAGTACAATGCTCTCATATAAAACGTGGCACTTGGTTCCTGAAAAACATGGAGCAAATATTATAGATTGCTAGTGGGTCTATAGAATCAAAAGAAGGGTTGATGGTTCTATTGATAGATACAAAGCAAGACTAGTGGCTAAAGGATTTAAACAACGCTATGGTATAGATTAGGAGGACACATTTAGTCCTATTGTTAAAATTGCTATTGTTCGACTTGTTTTATCCATTGCATTTCTAGGGGATGGAGCTTGCGACAGTTGGATGTTAAGGACACGTTTTTACACGGTGTTCTCGAAGAGGAGGTCTATATGAGACAACCACCAGGATATGAAAATAAGAGCAAGTTAGGATATGTTTGCAAACTTGATAAAGCATGATATGGTTTGAAACAAGCTCCTAGAGCGTGGTACTCTCGCTTAAGCTCTCAATTGACAAGTCTTGGTTTTGTTGCTTCAAAATCTGACACTTCATTGTTTATCTATCGTAAGTTCAATGTCACAATTTATATGCTTATTTATGTTGATGACATCATAGTTTCTAGTTCCTCGGAGGAGGCGACTAATGCTCTACTCAAGTATTTGAGCATAGAATTTTCCTTGAAGGATCTTGGAGAACTTAACTTCTTCTTGGGCATCAAAGTAAAGAGGGTTGAGGGAAGACTTGTGTTAAATCAAGTAAAGCATGCTAAAGATGTTCTTGCTTGTGTGGGTATGCTGAATTGTAAAAATCATCTACTCCTTTATCATCTTCTGAAAAGATCACAGCTCATGAAAGAGAGTTGTTAGGTCCTAATGACAGTACAGAAGTATGGTTGGTGCTTTGTAGTATTTGACTCTTATAAGGCATGATATTTGTTATGCAGTTACTAAAGTTTGCTAGTATTTACATGCTCTTACTACATTGCATTGGACTGCTGCCAAGCGAATTTTGAGATATATTAAGCATACTATTAGTGTTGGACTAACCTTCATGTGTTCTAAGTCCATATTGATAAGTGCTTTCTCAGATGCTGACTGGGCAGGTTGTTTGGATGATTGTAGATCAACTAGAGGTTTTGCCGTCTTCTTTGGGTCTAATCTCATATCCTGGAGTGCAAAGAAACAGGCTACAGTTTCTTGGTCTAGAACCTAAGCAGAATATACGTCTGTTGCAAATGCCACAACTGAAGTGATTTGGGTACAATCTTTACTTGCAGAACTTGGCGTCAAGACAATATAACCACCGTGTTTATGGTATGATAATTTGGGAGCGGCATACTTATTAGTAAATCCAGTGTTCCATGCAAGAGCTAAACATATTGAGAAAGATTTTCACTTTGTCTGAGAGAAAGTTCTTAACAAACAGTTGGAGATTCGTTTTGTTCCTTCAAAAGATTAAGTTGCCGATGGATTCAAAAAGCCTCTCCCAGTTTGTTTGTTTGAGAACTTCAAGAATAATCTCAACCTACCAGGTTGTGATTAAGGGAGGGTGTTAGAGATAGAGATAGGCACGGTTTTCTAAACTGTATTATATTCATGTAAACAATCCTTGTACGTTTTCTTGTCCGGTACAAGACGGACTCTCATGTAACCTCACGTACGAGTCGAGAGCTGTTTTCCACCGGTCTCTAATATATACGTAACAATTCCCTCGATCGATGTATCGAAGGGAAATGAATCTAAACTTTGTCACTCTATGTGTTATACACCACTGCATTTTGGGTCTAAGGTAGTTAATTCAATCTAATAGATACCCTCAAATAAGCATTGTTTCCATGTGAGTTACAAATACATGTGATATGTCATTCAGGCTTAAATAGTCTTAATGCTCACATTGGATGCTTGTCTTCATATTATAATTTAATCCATACCTTAGGTTGTAAACATAGGTTACAAGCTATAGTTCATGAATTAGCGCCAACATAGATGCCTCTCCATTCACCCATAGGCAGGAATATACCACACGTGGTACAACTGCGATAATATGGTACACATGCTAGGGTTCTTTTGCAAAGAAATACAAGACAATCCATGACTTATTAATAGTTTTAGACACTTATTCTATATGTAGGTTCCGTCGTCCTTACTTTCTGGTCCATGTAACGACATTCTGAAATCGATGCTTTGCAGCGTGAAGGTCAGCTAGACATGATTTGTGCAACCTAGCCACAACTTCAGTGGTGTTACAGGTCATCTTATATAGGAGATCACCATGTTCTTCTGTATGTTCCATCTGTACTGGCAATACTTCTTGCAAGTGTGGATCTCCTCCATCATTGCTTCCCACTGAGCAAGGACCTTGGAACCCATTAAAGATGCAGACTGCATTTGCTATTTTTCTTCTACAACATATATCTCTTCGTCTAATATGTTTTTATAGTTCAGGTCTACAAAGCAGATAAATTTCTCACACTCTAGAGCTGATATGGAAGATTTACATCTGCTCTGTATGGCTTCTTCCTCAGACGAGGCTTCGAGACCAGTTAGTGGATAAGGTGTTGTATTTATGTGTACATGGTTTGGAAGTAGAGATGTTTCATAGACATAGAGTTTCTCTAGTGTATGGGTCATGCTGAAAGTAGGTTGTGCTGATCCAAAGGGAGATTATCATTTCTTGCCGAACCAGATTGTCGGTGACCCAGCCCCACCTATCGGTGACCATCAGGAGGAAGAAGGAAGTGATGCCACGCAGGCCAAGAGGACCAGGCCCACTAGAATGACCAAGGCACCTAGTTGGCTTGCAGACCACATTCTGGGAATGATGAGGCCCATGTAATAGCGGTGTAGCTCCAGATATAAGGAGAGGGGTTGTTAACGTGTGGACTTGGCTAGGAACGGATGAACTGGACGACAATGCCGTTTGTAATCGACTTGCTTGGGGGTGGTTGGGAGGAACGAGCCTAATACATAGCTAATTTCTCTGAATTTCCCTTGAGTGAGGCGTGAGATCCACATGGATCTTACATCTGGTATCAGAGCCAGGCAATCTCGGACCTGGACTTTCCATACCACGGCCACGACACCCAATTCATCCAGCACCGCTGCCGAAAAATCATGGAGGATTTTTTTGTCGGATACCAAGGCCATGTATGAGATCCTCACGGCGGAGACCAAGGAGATCTACGAGCAGTGATTCCTAGACCACAAGAAGGAGATCCTCGATGGCAGTCAAGTTCTACATAGACAAGATGGGGAGGAAGCTCAGGGATATCGACGACACCATCAATGTTGTCCATGAGGATGTGGGAGTGGAGATCCCTGACCACAAGGCGAGCCTAGGCGCAAAGCTGGGGCGACGAAGGGGCAGCTCTAAGGGGAGATCGCGCACCTGACGGCGGAGGACGAGCGCGCTGCCCACGCTCCTGCACCTGCCGCTCCACCAGCAAGGCAGTCGACCACTGAATCTACAAGCTAATCTAGGCACCGCTCTGCAAATCAATTCCAGGGGATGGCATGTGCTATACACATGCCTCCTCCGGTAGGAGGTATGAATCCGGGTCCGAATGTTTTATCTCTCCTAAATGCTCCTTCAAATCACCACGTTACTGATGTTTTGGCCTCGGCATCGAGGGTGGATTTACTAGTGTTTGAGGGCACAAACCCTAAACTTTGGCAACGCCACTGCAAGGATTATTTTCAGTGATGGGGAACGCCATCTAAACTCTAGGTCTCATATGGTTCATCGCAATTTTGCGGCAACAACCTGGCTCGAGGCATATCTAACCAAATTTCCTCAGTCGACGTGGACAGATTTTGTGCAAGCAATTGAAGCTCGTTTCCTTAGGAATCAACACCAAATCCTGCTTCGTCACTTGTAAAGAATTTCACAGACTATGTTCAGCATTTCTCTAATCTGGTGGATAAGCTAGCTGCATATAATACTCATCCAGATCCCATGAATTACCTAACTATGTTTTTGGATGGACTAAGACCTAGATACGGCATATACTATGGCCCTATTGTAGAGGAACTTGGTGAAGGAGTTGATTCCTTTGTAACATCTTCTCTGGGTTTCACTTCTCGGTGATTCTAGGCACCTCCAAGTCTGATCCCTTCTCCCCCTCCTCCACCAGCTAAGTGGGTGTCTAAATTGGTGGAAGAGAAGAAATAGCTGGAAGCTACCAGACAGTTTGCTGATGATAAGTGGTCGAACTTTAAGAATTACAAGCAAGCTAAGGGACTTTGCTTCATGTGTGGTGAAAAGTGGGGCAAGGACCATGTTTGCAGGACTACAATTCCCTTGCACCATGTTCAGGAGATGGTGAATTGCATGCAAATCGAGGAATCCGACAGTGTTGATGAAGGGGTAGAAGTCACTGTTACGTGGGAGGAGTACTTCGTCTATGGTATGCTCGCCAGATAATAACATCACCAGAGTCACGCCTTCTTAGTTGGAGGCAGCTTTGCAGGTGGAGTAGGAGTCTTGCTATGGCTAACAATGCGCGAAAGTTGGCATCTCCACATGATCAAGGCCGAATGTGCATGGTCAGTCGATCCCGAGGTCGGTGCTAGCCGATTTTCAGGAGTCGGTGCTCCAGGAAGTCACCGTTGTGGCTGCTGCGGTGGAGGAAGCATAGGATTCAGCCCATGCAGGGCTGTCGCTCGAGGGCCTGGCTCAGGCGGGGCTAGCTCAGGCGGGGCTGGCCTAGGTGGGGATGCTTCTCATGGGGCTGGCCCAGGCAGGGCTGGCCCATGCGGACCTGTCCCATGGGGTGCCAGACCAGGCCACCTTGAGTCGTGCGCTTCTGACCCAATGAGCTTCTTTAAGGCGCAGGTGGGGCGGGGCTATAGCGGCCTAGGTGGCAATAGTGGCGGCCCAGGTGGACGCTTATTTGCTTGCGACGACCTAGGAGGGGGCTACATCATCTATGTCAGCCCAAGAGGGGTTATGGGCCGTGGACGGGCTATTTGCTAATGAGGGTGGCCTGTCCTAGGAGGGGGCGGGGTCGCCTCCGAAGCCATCTGACATCGCCAACGTAGCCTGCCAAGGTGAACGGCCGGGAGGTGGCACGCAGTTCAGGAGGAGTTCCCATCATGGAGTTGATTCCTTTGGGTTGTCCGCTAGTGATGAAGACTCATTGGTCAAAGCTATGCGATGCAAGGCAGAGAAAAATCTTGACCCGCCTGGTATAATTAATTCGTCTAAGTCTTTTCTGTCTTTTTCTACTCCTATTATTATTTCAAAGTTAGCCAATGTTGGCATTAGCCTGGGTAGTACAGATAGGGAAGTTTTATTTTCTTCTAATGTTCTGAGACATATGGAGTTTGAAAGTTTGACGGTTACTCCTAAAGTATCCTTTGTTCCCGATTCTTTGCTGACAGAGGAGGAGGAGTTGCACGCCATAGTAGATGGTTAACTCCTTTCTCATTTAGTTGGCGAAGTGTCGGAAGAGGACTTTGATGAGACTAGTCTTGGTTCATCTTATGAACTCAGAGCGTCTGGTCGTAAGTCAAAGTGCCAGAAGTATCGTAAGAGATCCTGTGTATCCAAATCTCCTATTGTTTCTCAATGAATGGAATGTTTTCAAATAGCATAGGTCTTTGTGACTAGGCTAAATATTTATTCTTTGCTGATTGTGTAAGAGATTATAATTTTGATTTTCTGGGTATCACTGAAACTAGGAGACGGGATTTCTCACAAACTTTACTCAATCGCCTTTCTGGTGGAGTCGAGTTTATGTGGATTTCACATCTGCCTTGTGGCCGTTCTAGTGGTATCTTAGTAGGCGTCAGAAATGAGCCCATGAAAGTTTTAGCCAGCTCGATTGGAGATTTTACTATTAAACTCCATATTTGTAACAAGGATGATGGCTTCATATGGTCTTTAGTCACCGTCTATGGTGCTGCATAGGATGTTTATAAGCTGACTTTTTACCTGAACTGGTCAACCTGGCAAAAGATAATCCGTATCCTATTCTTATAGGAGGAGATTTCAATTTTCTAAGATTTCCTCACGATAAAAGTCAGGGTCGTTTCAATGAACATTGGCATTTCCTATTCAACGCTGTTATTGACAGTTTGAATTTACGAGAGGTTATGATGTTAGGAAGACAGTTCACGTGGGGTAATAGTCATTCAGAGCCAACATACAGAAACTGGATAGAGTACTTATGGATACTGCCTAGGAAGACAAGTTCTCTATGGTAACCGTTCGTCCTATTGAATATCAAGGCCCTATCCGATCATACCCCCATTATTTTATCTATTGGGTTACCTACATCGAAGAATAAACATGTGTTCAGATTTGAACTTGGTTGGCTGCATCGTGATGTATTTTACGAGATGATGAAGGATATTTGAGAGAAACTAGTTGGTGGTCAAACGCCTATACAGCAATGGGATAATAAATTACATGCTTTATGCAAATTCCTGCATGGTTGGGCGAGACATAGTGTTGGAACCCTTAAAAGGAAAAAATCCGTCTTGCATCTATTATTAATGATTTGGAGTCTCTAGCGGAAATCGGGCCTTTATCTACAGACGAAATTGAGCTTAAAAGACAATTTTAATGCAGAAATAGCTCGTCTTATGCGTGAAGAGGAACTTAAATGGTACCAATTGTCTAAATCTAAATTCATTCTCAAAAGAGACACAAATACAAGATACTTCCACATTGTAGCAAATGGCAAACACAAGAAGAAACTTATTCAATCTCTAGTACAGGATGGGGGTATGATTGAGGAATAAGAGCAACTTAAATCTTACATTACAAATTATTATAAGGGTTTGTTTGGGCCTCCGTCTAAGAATTCATTTTTGATGGATGAGACCCAAACAACTGATATTCCACAAGTTTCTGATATCAAACACATCTTTCTAACTGCTTCCTCTACAGAGGAGGAGGTTAAGAAAGCTATTTTCCAAATGAAATATAATAAAGCACCAGATCTAGATGGTTTCCCAGCCGAATTCTACCAACACTTTTGAGATGTTGTCAAGTTAGATCTATTGGATTTGTTTGGGGTTCTTCATGCTGGTCAGCTAGACTTATTTTGGCAATATTATTTCATTACCTAAGGTTATTAATGCAGAGTGAATAAAACAATATCGTCTTATCTGCCTTCTTAAAATTAGTTTTAAGAAATTTACAGAAGTCCGCGATTAGATTGAATTCGATAGCTGACCATGTTGTCCGACCTTCTCAAACGGTGTTTATGCAAGGAAGAAACATCTTTGATGGTGTAGTAATTCTGCATGAAACAGTGCATGAACTTCACTCTAAAAATATGAATGGAGTTATGTTCAAAATTAACTTTGAGAAGACTTACGATAAACTTAAGTGGTCTTTCCTTAAGCAAACACTCCATATGAAAGATTTTTCAGAAAAGTGACATGCTTTAATACAATCTATTGTGTCCGAAGGTAAAGTTGTTAGTAATGTCAATGATGACATTGGTAAATACTTTCAGACAAAGAAAGAATTACGACAAGGAGATCCATTATCGCCGATACTATTAAATATAGTGGATGATATGTTGATTATCCTTATCAAAAGGGCTAAGACTAATGGCCAGATTGAAGGATTAGTGTCTCATCTAGTTGATGGTCAAATTTCTATTCTTTAATATGTCAATGATACAATTATATTTATGGAACATGATTTGGAGAAGGCAAAGGATCTAAAATTAATATTACTAGTCTTTGAACAACTCTCCGGATTAAAGATTAACTTCCAAAATAGTGATTTGTATTGCATTGTTGAAGCACAAAACGAGGCTCATCTATATGCCAAATTATTCGGCGGTGGACAAGGACAGTTTCCAATCAACTATCTAGAAATTCTGATCCATTATCAACATCTCATGATTGCTGAATGGAAACTCACTGAGGAAATATTACAAAAACGTCTTATTAGTTGGAAAGGTAAATTGCTATCTCTTAGAGGAAGACTGGTACTTATAAACTATGTACTTACCAATATGATATTGTACATGATATCATTCTTCCAGATATCGAAAGGAGTCTTACATAGATTGGATTATTACTAATCAAGATTCTTTTGGCAAGGAGATAGCGACGAAAAAATAAATACCGACTAGCAAAATGGAATGTTGTTTGCTGCCCAAAGAAAGGGGGTGGGCTAGGTATACATGATATACAAGTCAAAAAATACCGTGCTTCTGGATAAATGGCTTTTTAAGCTACTCACAGAAGATGGTGTTTAGAAATTCATCCTACGAACAAAATATGTTGGCTCAAAAGCAGTATCATAGGTGGTATGGAAACCTGGTGACTCACACTTTAGGGCTGGTCTTATGGCTTCTAAAAAGCATTTTTTCCGTTTTAGCTTTTTTAATATTAAGTATGGATCAGGTACGCTTTTGGGGGGATAAGTGGTTTGGTCATGCTACCTTACGACATCAGTACCTAGCTTTGTACTCTATTGTTAGGCATAAAGGGGATACAATTTCCAAAATTATGAAATCGAATCCTCCAAATATGTATTTTATAATGGATGTCATTGGACATCAATTAGAATCGTGGAATAATCTTTAATTAAGATTAACAACGGTTATCGAATGGGCATGATGAATTTAAATGGAAACTACCCGAGAATGGTAAGTTCACAGTAGACTGTATAGAGCTTTGGTACAACCTGATATTCCATTCGATCATGATAATAAGAAAATTTAGAAGATGAAGATACCTCTAAAAATGAAAAAATTCGCATGGTATCAGTGCCGTGATATTATTCTTACTAAAGATAATCTTGTTAAATGGAACTAGCAAGAAAGTGAACAGTATGTTTCTGTCATCAAGATGAGATAACTAAACACATGTTCTTCCAATACAAATTCGCTAAGTCTATATGGTCAATCATCCAAGTAGCATCTGGTTTATCTCTCCCACGATCGGTTGCCCAGTGTTTTTGGTAACTGGTTACATGGGATAAATGATAAGTACAAGATTCTATTAAGGGTGGGGGCGCTTGTCATTATTTGGTCGCTATGGCTATGTAGAAATGACAAGATTTTTAATAATTTTTGTCTTCTAACTTGCAAGTTATCTTTCAGAGTATAGCTACTCTCCGTTTATGGTTATCTCTGCAACGGGTGGAGTTTCACGACCTATTTACGGAGGGGTATACATGCTTGCAGGATATCGTGAGGGATATTTTTTCCTGACTTGGGTGTATTATTTGGAGTCTGGTTTAAATTTTGGCAGCCACTAAAGAAATACTATTAGAGTCCATCATTTATTTGGAGGCGGCTTTCTTTGTAAAACCGTTAAAGGGGCGGCATTTGGAGGCGTTTTTTTTCTAGAACCGACTCGAGGGATTGTTTCCAAATGTCGATTTTCTACAAGTAGAATATGATTTTAACCAATTATAAAAAATAAATTAATTCTATCTAATCACTTTGCTGCTAAGACTAATTTATAACATGAAAAAAATTGCTGGAATGAAAATGTTCACGCGTATTAAAAAAATCGTCTTTTTAAATAAAAATGGTTTGTTCATGGGATTCAAAAAGATGTTCACGAGTTTCAAAAAATCATGAGCTTAAAAGAGGTGTTCATGTACTTGTTCAAGGATTCGACAATATTGACGAGTCCAAAAACGTGTTCTCGAAACTGAAAATATTTTCCTGAGTCAAAAAAACATATTCATGGCTTTGAAAAAATTGCTCATGGGTTCAAAAGGTGTTTAAGAGTTGGAAAAAAATATGTGCATGTAGTACCAAAAATAATAAAACTAAAATAAATGAGGAAAGAAATAAGGTAAACAAAAAAAATTAGAAACGGAAAATAGAAAAAAAGGAAATAAAGAGTAAAATGCACCGGAGGTCCTAAAAAATTGTAGGAAACCATATGCAGGTTCTAAAAATTTCAACTCATGTACCGGAGATTCTAATTCTGAGTTAGTTATGCACTGCAGGTCCTAATTCTCAGTTATAGCCCCAGCTACAGTGCACATGGATCTGATAATTAGAATTCCGGTACACGAGTTGAAACTTTTAGGATCTACATATGATTTTCTCCAAAATTTTAGGACATCCGATGCATTTTACACGAAAATAAATAATAATGGTTGTTACGCCCTAGCCCATTAGAGGCAGCATGCGGACGAGCATAGCGCTAAGCAAGAAATAGTAAAAGCGGTGAATCTTGTATGACACCCGTAGGACGTAGTGTTCGCTATGGGATCTACCCTCGCGTCGCTATCGACCTTTAAGCGGGCCAGATCAATATAGGTGTTGGTTTTTGTCCAGTTTTACAAAGGTTCTAGAACCTTTTGGTGTGGTTTTTCTTCTGATTTTTTCTTTTTCTTTTTCTTTTTCTATTTTCTTTTTTCCTTTTAATTTTATTTTAGAATAATATAAATATTTTCCAATTTGGAACATTTTTTGGAATTGAAAATTTTCAAACCCGAATGTTTTTTCAAAATTATTTTTAATAAAATTTGAACATATTCAAATTTGAAGATTCTCTAATTGAATATTTTCTATTTTTTTCCAAAACTTAAACAAAAAACTGATCATTCTTCATTTGACCAAAAATTTAAAATTAACAAACAAAATCGAATGTTTTGTTTTCAAAACAGATAGATAGCTTGAGAAAGAATGAAACACCCAGAGGTATGGAGAACTAAATTAGCTGGGCCGGCCTATCAAGGCCAGCTTCGGGCGTTGTGTCTAAATGGGTTGCATAAGGAAACCCAGTGACTGCGGTCATAACACTCTGCAGGGCCTCTAAGGTACTGGTGCTGGCCCATCAGAACCACAAACTCGACAAGTTCCCGACGTTTGGAGTTCTCAAAATAAATAAAGAAAAGAAAAGTTCCCGAGGCTAGAAATGTGGATCACGATCATTCAGACGACTCACTCAAAGGCAAAGATTTGTTTAGAAGCTACTCCAGCTGGCTGTAGTCACACCATAGTTTTTTTCCCAGGAACTGCATAGGTTGTCGTGGCCCTGTAGAAAGAAGCAAATCTTAAGCCAGCCTAACGAGCTCGCTTTCCCCCTAAACAAACCAATCAACCTGGGGACTCGCAGAGAATCAAATCAAGCTACTCCTAAAAACCTCATGCGATCCACGCAGGAGGAAAAGGAGACGATAGGATCTCGCTTGCTCCACATAATTAAAGTCGGCCGCTACCTTCCGGTGCCAGCCCGGGGCACTGTGCAGTGTGCACCGGCTTTCTGCAAGATTCTGCCTAAGCCAATACTACCTTTTCTTCCCCGGGTTAGCTTAGCATCGTGATTCTGTCTCGCCCAATGGCAATGGCAGCATGGCGCCATTGTGTTTATCTTTATGTTTTAAAAGATATCTTGCACAAAGCAAAGAAGTAGCCTCTTGGGGTTCTGGTAGCTACGTACTAGTTTGTTCTACAAAACCCAACACCTGCTGGGAACCTCGCGTGCATGGCAATACGGCATCGTCATGGCATAGCAGGAGAAAAGAAGAAACGGCCCAGCCGAGATAGATCCGCCTCGTTACAGGAGCAAGCAAGCAAGCAAGCCAAGTGTTGATGAGCCCATGTTGACATAAACAAGAAGAAAGAATTAAGCACTCGTAGGAATGAAACTGTTGTCGCAGCGGTGCCTTGTTGGGAAGTGAAATCATGGGGCTATAATTGCATGGGGTATCAGCCGAGAGAATCCAATAGCTAGGGGTATCTTCCTTTTGCAGCAGTCCTCCTGGTTTACCACTCTTTTTAAGGAGAGGATCTCCTCTGTATGGACTTGTTTTATTAATTTGCACTTCACCTTCTTTTGCAGCATGTGTAGTAGTATAGTACAAGATCTGCCTCGCTCCCTGCATGCAGTGATGCAGGGCATTCCTCCCTGCATCTCTTTCCTGCTGCATCACTGTACAGTATCTTCTCTAGACTGAAGATCTCTGCATTTTCTGCAACCATGCATCATCTAATGCTTAGATCCGCATCCAGAGAAACACAGGACAGTGTCAGCAAGGGAAGATCTTCAGCATGCATGCACGCACGCACGCCCCAAACATGATGCAATCTATCTATCTCATGCCTGTTCTAAGGCACATCACAAGATGTTTTCCCTTTTCGTTGCTTTACGCCTACACGACTCACTCAGCACTTCCTTTTTGCTAGCTACCACCACGTCTGCTTCTATACCATTTTTATGAAAAACGCGGACACGTTGCAGCCACGCCACTGATGAGGGCGCGCACCGGCCGGATTCAAGTGGCATTCAGTTTGCATGAATGGAGAATCTGATGCTCTCTGGCCATGAAAAGACTCTATCCTTCTTTTTTTTTGAAGTATGAAAAGACTCTATCCTAATCTATCCTTTCCTTTCTTTTGCATATTCCTCTAGAGCCAAAAAAAAGTCATAGGGAAATGAGTTGACAATTGACTTTGACCGTACTGACCCAGGTTCATGACATGCAAAGGCGTTCTCAAAACCTAAAAGCACTGTGCCAAAATGCCAATGTAGCGGTGTCCAACACACAAGACAGCTTATGTAGATGCTCTAACCAAAACGTTCACACAAGAAGACAAGCACGATATGCACACTCATTGTTTAACACGTTTTTATATTCTTAAGATGGCGAAGTAACTTTTTTTAAAGACGGTTTAAGCATAAAATGCGGGAGCAACTTCTTGACTATTTATGTTAGGTCATAGTTTGGGGTTGGTACAAATTAATGAGTACATCAGCCAAGCATGTAAATTAAGCAGCTTGTCATCGCATAGAGAGGTGTTGCGAGGGAGTGGAAAGGGGATTAAATATGTTATCTGGAGAAAGAAAGGAGAACACCGCAAGTTACATTCAGCAGAGCAGTACTACTGCGCAGTGGGGTTTTGTGTTGATGTGCTGTGCATTCATGATGCATGGGCTTCTAGTTCTCAGCACTGAATCCTCCGTTTGTCAGAGCAGCTCGGAATCTTTGCTTTATTGACACTGCTGCCTGTTTGGCTGCACACCCAAAAGTGGTGGCTGCCTGCGCGCGGAGGCAGAGAGAGAGATGGAGATGGGTGCTGTCTCAAAAGAAAACCACAGCAAAGCAGCCATGCCATATGCGTGCATAAACCTGGGAAGCCCACGGCCCTTTCTGCTTTGCTTTGTGGCTCGCTTTGCCCTTCCTTTGCCATGCATGCCGCGACGCTTCTCACATGGTCGCATCGCGCGTACCCGGTACCCCCGATCTTGCGGAAGCAGGCAGGCAATTACCGCGTATTTTCGCATTTCGCAGTTAAAGCTCACTGCAGCGCACTGTGTGGAAATCAGACAGTGCCGCTAGCAGACGCCGTTGATCGTATTGATATATTGTACGCCATTGAGTAATCTATCTAGGAGCTGGTACTCGATCTCGCATTGTGGCCGGCGACACGGCAAGCAGAAGCTACTGGTCTTAAAGTGCGCTCTGTTAAAAGCGATGCTGCTACTGGTAGCAATCCGTGGCAGGCGTGGCGTTTGCAGTGCTAGGCGCGCGCATGCATGTCTGCGCGGTAAAGTTTCAGTGGCGAGAGCGAATCGAATCTCCTTGGAAGGATAGGCTGGACGAGAGAGCAGGGAGATACGCAGGAAAGCTCGCCTACTTCTTTCACCCTTTCCGGAGAGAACAGAAAAAGTTTGTGGTTTTAAACCCAGTTTTTCTTTCACAGCAGACCTCTGTTCATGGGAAGCCCAGCCCGGCCCGGCTGTCCTGCCTTCCCTTCCTTGCTCAGGCCGGTCTGCGGCCTGTGTAGCCGGTCTACTTACTTTGGCGTAGTTTTGCTAGTCGGACCCCAAGCACCATAGCTCAAGACTCGTAAGGGAATTACAGTGTGGCTCCCGGGTGTAACGCACCCCTATACTTGTGTTAGGCTATATTACGACTAGATATATTTGATAGATCAATATTGTAATCCAATTCTATCTCTATTAGTCTTCTTGTCTCTCAAGTCTTCTAGTACTATATAAACAGCCTAAGGGCTCACGATGTAATCACCTCTTGTAGTATCAATACAGTCTATATTTCGTAATCTTTCATGGTATCGGAGCAGGTCGCTCCTCGGACTAGGGTTTAGCCATCACCGCTTTCACCGCGCAATAGTAGAATAGATCTTCTTCGCAAAATTTTCTCACCGGTCGCTTGACCGGTATTTCTTCTTCTTTCGCCGATCTTAGATCGGATTGCGTAGTCTACAGCCACATGTCGTCATCATGCGCCTCTACTTCAATCTCGGCGTCGACTCATCTTCACCAAATCATCGCCAATGATCGTACCAAGGAGGCTCCGCGCGGCGTCCAAGGTCACGCGCTGCGTCGGCTGCTCCGTCCTCACGTCGTCACCACGTTGGCCTGTCTTTGCCGATATCAACCGGGACGCACGTCCCCGAGTACGCGCCTCGCCGTCAACAAAGGGCTGCAACTTCATCAACCGTGGTCATCATCGCCGACAACCATCTACACCAACATCATCGCCACATCGTTGCCGCCACCACCAATCGTGGTCATCGTCAACGCCAACAAGTTCTTCTCCACGAGCGACGCCGCGCTCATACAAGCGAAAAATATGGGTCTAATCCCCAAAATCGACTACTGCTACAATTCAATCGCCATCGACAACTACCACCATCGTCTTCGTCCACCATGACCTTGTCGTCAGATTCGCAGTCTAATTTTTATTTGCACAAGTTTGTGCTTAATTTTTCTTCTTGCAGCCACTTCGTCTACTCCGACACGGCGGACAACTTCTACACCGACCATTTACGGAAAATTTTCTTTGCTCCTTAATCCGTCTCTGGCATGCATGGCTCATGATGGTCCCTATCTTCGCACGTCCGGTATTAGCAACACCGATGCATGCCTTCGTCCCCGACGCGCTCCCGAGTCTGGTAAGTTTGATATTGTGGGTCGAGCTACTTCGACCCAAATTATGTCTACCTCAACTACTACGGCGAATTCTTTAGGCTCAACAACGACATCGACCGCAACACAACAACATCATCGACTCCATCAACGGCGACGACTTCCCCAATGGCACCATTGATCCCAACTATAGCACCCTCACTCCCCGCTACATCGACATCAGCAACAAGGGCTACCACCTCACCTTCGGCTTATTCTCCAGTCAGACCGTCCGGGTCACTACCGATCCAGGGGGTTAGAGTATATTACGGCTAGACATATTTGGTAGTTCAATATTGTAATCCAATTCTATCTCTATTAGGCTTCTTACCCTCCAAGTCTTCTAGTACTATATAAACAGCCTAAGGACTCACGATATAATCACCTCTTGTAATATCAATATAGTCTATAGTCCGTAATCTTTGGCTAACGCAGAATTAAACAAAAAAAAATTTATGGCTCCCCAAACAAACGTCACAGTATGCCAAAGGGCAAAAACGTAGGGTGAGTGTTGAAATAATTGTCTAGCTCTTTCTATCAGTTCGGACTGTTGCTTGCGTTGGCTAGTGCATGCAATTCAATGTGATATTAGAGCAGCAGATCCTAGGATCAAATTCTGGCCAACGCAAGAATTAAAATCAAATATTGCGGTTCCCCAAACAAACGTCACAATAGGCCAAGGACAAAGATGTAGAGTGAGTATTAAAATAAAATGTCTAATCCTTTCCATCAGTTCGGACTGTTGGTTGCGTTGGCTAGTGCATGCAATTCAATATGGTATCAGAGCACGAGGTTCTAGGATTAAATCTTGGTCAACGCAAGAATTAAAAACAAATATTACGGCTCCTCAAACAAACGTTATAATAGGCCAAAACGCAAAGACGTAGGGTGAGTGTTGAAATATATTGTCTATCTTTTTATCAGTTCGGACTGTTGGTTGCATTGGCTAGTGCATGCAATTTAATATGGTATCAGAGCAGGAGATCCTATTATCAAATCCTAGCCAACGCAAAAATTAAAAACAAATATTGCAGCTCTTCAAACATGCGTCACAATATGCCAAAGAGCGAAAGACGTAGGGTGAGTGTTAAAATAAATTATCTAGCCTTTTCTATCAGTTCGGACGGGTTGCATTGGCTAATGCATGCAGTTTAATACTTTGCTCTACCTTTCACGGTGAAAGCTTAATGCGATGCACCATAGTCTGTTGGGAACCCACGGACATCGAATAATCCATTCCATCTATCCAGGATGACTGACACATCTGCTTTCCACGTCGTCCCTTCTATGATGAGCTACATAATAATTGTGAAAAACTGAAAAACGACAAGGTGCTTTGATATTCCCATAAGAGTTTATATCCTCTCAAAAGAAAGGAAAAAATGTTTCAAGCGAAAAAATCGATCAAGGATATCGCCCCTGCCGGAATTATGCTTTACTTGACAGCTCCCACTTTGATCACTTCAATCGAATAATGATGCCCGTGTGCACTAGTCAACTCCAGAAAACAAGCCACTTGGCTGGCCCTCGGAGCCTCGGTGTAGGACTAGGTGCCGGTTTGCTAGATGATGCATGAACACCGATGTTAGCTTTAGTCTTGTCCTAAGTCAACTTGTGCGTGTTTGTGTCATAGATATTATGCATCTATGGCCGATCATGATTACATTGTCATTGCTAAAAAGCTGGCTAGTCGTAAATAAAGGCAAATCCGAACGGAAATGTCTATCACAAAATGTGACACTTTACAACCAAAAGAAAACTTAGGGATTTCTTAAGCTTATTTTTAGAAGAAAAAAACATGTGTAGCAGTCATAAGTGACACTACAAGGGAAGCAAGATGGAGGCACTAGTCAAACGAACTGATTTTTTTTCCCAACTGTGTGCAAGAAAGGAAACTGAATAGAAGTGGGCAAGTAATGATCTCCCTTCTGTCCGTGTCCAAAAACCCAGCGCTCTCAAGGTGAAACCGTGTGTAGGGGCCAAGGCAATGCTTCCATGCTTATCGAACAAGTGTTAATAGTTGATTGATGTGATCGAGGTAGAACTGCTACTAGTGAAAGTGTACCTTTGAGATGTGTGGTCCAAATATTCCCACTAGCTTTTGCTTCAAATGCCAGGTCAAAAATAAATCCTTGAGAACTTTTATGCTAGCTGCTAAGGAGAGTGAAAAATCTTTAAAATCCAGAGGAAAACGATGTCATGTAGTATAACCTAAATTCATGGTTGATGACTTTATAGTACTTTATGTATATCAGGCTAATCACCATTTGATGTTATCCAAAACATAATTGTTGTTCAAGAGGATAGAGTTAGTATAACGATAGATCAATAATCCAAAACACGATCGGTCCCCCCCCCCTCCCTCCCCCCCTCTGTCTCTCTCGTTCCTGCTACAATATATAGTTGAGAGTCATCCATGCTGTCCCGGGCCAAACCGAAGCCATCCCGGTAGCGCTGTCCTCCGGCGATGGCTAAGGGGAGGTGTCGACCACCAGATCTGGGTGTATAATAGTTCTAGTGGTTTCCCTCTTTGGAGGAGTAGGCACTACTAGGAAAACAACTATCCATGTATCGGATACCCAGTGACGCACCATCTAGTACATGCACCACAGTTAAGTACTTGTGGCGCCACAAAAATATACGCCGCTGGTAGTTTACTTATCGTGGTGTGTTCCCTAGGTGGTGCGCCACTGGTAAGGTGGCACCATCTATAAGTACCACTTATAGGTGTGTCTATCCATGGCGCACCATGTGGGTTATCAGTGGCACATTAGTTTGGGGTGCGCCACTGGTAACTGTCCTCTCACTTCACCCCTCCGCTCGTGATCGCCTTTTCAGTTTTAGGAAAAATAAAATAAAATGATAAAAATGTTTAAATTTTAAAATCCTTTGAGATGTAATTATGTTAGGCGATCTAGTTGTTAGAAAAATTATCAAACATGAGTTTTGAAAAAAAAATGCAAAAGGAATTATGTCCTCGTAAAACTGCCGTAACTTTTGCACATGATTTCAGATCAAAAAAAATTATATGAAAATTCATCTACGCGAAATTCTACATCCGATGACAACCCTTTCCGATCGTTTACTGATTTTTTAGAATCTCCAAATTTGAAAAGGAAAAAGTTATATAAAAAATTAGATTTTTGACTGGAACAAAGTTGGACCTCACTTACCCGTGGCGAGTGGGATTAAATTCAAACCGGCCACCTACCCCTTCTCATTCTCCCCCACCTCTTCCTTCCCCCTATCCTCTCTTTCCCCTCCTCCTCCACCTTCCCTTGCCCTTCTCCTTCTCCTTCTCCTTCTCCTCAACCTCTCCCTTCTCCTTCTCCTCCACCTTTACTTTCTCCATCTCAAACCCCACCACCTCCCATCAACGACACGGCCTCGAGCTCATCCCCGCCGCCCTCCTCCAACCACGCCTCTTGAGGTTGCTCCCTCCTCTGGTAGCCTCGGGCGCCACCTCCTCTGGTCGCACCTCTCCTCCACCAGCTCGATGATGCGCTCTGGCACGCACCCGCTCGATGCCGACAAGGACCGGTAGGGCCATGGCCTCTCGCACCTCCCTGTAGTGGTAGGTTGTGTCCACAGACACGGACTCTAGGCCCGAGCTCCGATGAGGCGACGACGATAGTGACGACGGCGAGGCAACAACAACCCCGGCGCTGCCAGATCCCGCTTTTTATATATTTGAAAACATTACCAGCGGCGCACCAAACCCCATGCACGACTGATAAATTTGAAATATTTGTGGCGCATCCCCACATGCGCCACTGATATATATTATCAGTGGTGTGATGACAGGGGCTCACGGCTTGTGTGCCACTGATAGACTTTTTCCTAGTAGTAAGGCCTTTAGATCTCACCGGTCGGATCTGGAGTTGCTTGAGCCTTGCTCTTCTTGATGGGCTTCTCCGGGTCAAGAGGGGTCTCATGCGATGGAGCGGAGCTAGAGGATCTCTGCTAATAATCCGGTGCTTGTAAGCTAATCCCTAGTGCATGCGAGCAGCGCCAGGAGGTTGCTGCTATCCTTCTTCTTGATGGAGCTTCGATAATCGGAGCTAGTGTTGGACAGAGGAGAAGCCAACATCTTGGTAAATAAGCTCATCTTGTCCTTCCCCCAGTGCGACTTGCTTCAGATCTCTCCACTTCTCCTGGACGACCATGGTCGTGAGCGAGAAAATGAGAGAAATTTGGAGCATGTCTGCACTGGTTGTGGGCTAGGATGCTTGACATGCTCGGGATCGATTCTGCAACTGCTACGGTGATTTCCAAGAGGTGTTCATGGATCAACATGGCTATCTTCGTCCATATGGTTGGCCTCGCTGTACTCGGGAGCTTTAGGATCCTAAGATTCATCTTCCTCCATTATGAGAGGATCTTGTTCATCCTCAGCGCAGCACTTCACATCTCCGATGATCAAGTGGTTCTATTCCCGACACTGGCAAACATGGCCGCGATTGGGGCGATTCATCAACATTGACAATCAAGATCTTGATCGCGTTTTCGTGGTCATCTATAGGGTGCTATGTGCCAATGTATTGGACCATGTTGTAATTCATTTTTACTTTCAGGTGCTTTTGTAAAAGTGTAACCACCGCCTAGTTAATGTAGAATCTAGGTCCTTTAGAAACTTTCCTAGTTAAAAAAATAATCCAAAACAGTACTCCTTCCCTAGCTGGATGTACCGTGGAAAATCCCAAACGTTGAGAACTCTTAAATTGTGTTGCATGGATAAACTTGAGAAATAACTTATGGACTTGTTATCCCTCTATATATCTTGAAGGTTTGTAGGGACGGTGTCCACTAGTAGGAAAAGCCTTATAGCAATCATTTTGCTAGTGGCACACATAAAAGAAAACACACTACCACTACTAGGCAAAATGCTAATGGTGTTTGAATGGTACTGAACACCACCACTCAAACCTAGTGGTGGCATTCACAAATATCCATCGACCATCAGAAAATAGTTCCCACAAATGTAGTCAAGACAAACATAGTGGTGGCCTTCAATAAATCCAAATGCCACTAACAACATCCCTATTGGTGGCATTTGTCGATTTCCAAATGCAACCAGTAATTTAGGCTGAGCCGATTTTTGGTCCCAAAATAGTGGCAGTGTTCAAATATAAACAAATGCCACTAGTGGATAATGTAGTAGTGGTGTGCTGGCTATTGAACGCCACTAGTGGCGTCGCACGGCACCTTTCCGTGTGACCTCCCCACCCCTTCCTCCTCACCCCTTCCTCTCCTCACTTTCTCCATTCTCCCTTGTTCTTGCACTCTAATGTTCTTCCACTCTCACTCTCTCCAAACTACCTAGAACTAAGCAATTAATTAGCATTAATTATGGAGCCTCTTGTACCCACCACTCTCGTCCATCCCACTGGCTAGTTCTCTCAATCTCCCATGCATTAAAATAAGCAAGAGCCTACTACTTCCTCCACTTATCTTTCTCTTCACCACGTAATTTGCAGCATATCTGTGGTGGTGGTGGGATGGGATGTCTGACATGCTCAAGTATCGATTGCACAATTGCTACGATGATTTCCATGAGGTGTTCATGGATGAACACGGCTATCTTTAGCCATATGGTTGGCCTCGCCATACTCAGAAGCTTTGCGGTCCGAGTTTCATCTTCTTCCACTATGAGAGGATGTTCTTTAGCCTCAACACGATGCTTAACATCTCCACTAGTCTAAGGGGTTATGTCCCCGGCATTGACAATGATGTCCGCAATTGGGGGCGATTCATCGGTAGTGATGATCAAGGTCTCGATTGCATTTTCGTGGTCATCTGTAGGGCGCTATGTGCTAATGTATTAAACCATGTTGTAATTCATTTTTTACTTTCAGGTGCTTTTGGTAAAAGTGTACTCATCGCCTAAGTAATACAGAATCTAGGTCCTTGAGTGCTTTACCATTTAAAAGAGTAATCCATAACATAACTTCTTCCCTAGCTATATGTACCGCTGAAAAATCCAAAGGTTGAGGACTCTTGAATTGTGCTACACGGATAAACTTTATAAATAACTTCTGCACTTTCTATCCTTATAGATATCTTGAAGATGAGTAGGGGTGGTGTCCACTAGTAGGAAAAAGCCTTATAGCAATCATTTTTCTAGTGATGCTCATAAAGGAAAACACGCCACCACTGCTAAGCAAAATTCTAATGGTGTTCAAATAATGCCGAACACCACCACTAAAACCTAGTGGTGTTCACCAATATGCAAACACCATTAGCAAATGGGTCCCACGGATGCATTCGGGACAAACGTAGTGGTGTCCTTTGATAAATCCAAACTCCACTAATAGCATCCCTATTAGTGGCATTCGTCGATTTCCAAATTCCGTTGGTAATTTAGGATGTGCCTATTTTTAGTCCCAGAATAGTGGCATCATTCAAATATAAACGAATTCCACTCATGGACGACATAATAGCAGTGTGTTGACTGTTGAATGCCACTAGTGAAGGTGCAGGCCACTTTTGCCATGTGAACTCCCCCACTCCTTCCTTCTCCTCACTTTCTCCATTCTCACTTGTTCTTGCACTCTATTGTTCTTTCACTCTCACTCTTTCCAAACTACCCAGACCTAACCAATTAACTAGCATTTATTATGGAGCCTCTTATTCCCACCATTCTCCTACATCCCATTGGCCAGTTATCTTACTCTCCCATGCATTAAAATAAGCCAAAGTTTCTTGCTTTCTTCACTTTTATTTCACTTCACCACATGGTGGATTGACATCTCAGTGGATCTTCGTCTCAAAATCAAGGCGAGGAAAAAAAATTGGTGCCATGCCATTTAGTAGCTTTTGGTGATTGTATATGCATATGTACGTCTTGTGTGCATGATGCCGACGACCATCGTGTAGCCGAGCCAAAAAATTGTGCTGCTCGTGAACCATGTTGCGTCATGTCGTGTACCGTTTCTTATTGCAGGTACATGAGTATCAATTTTTTTTGGCGAAATATTGATTAATTTCTACTTCGTAAAATTTGGCACTCATATATGTCCAATATTTAGAAAAGATCATGCTAAAATTTTCTATGAATTTAATATACTCTAGTTCATTTTATTATATCTTGTAGGCATCGACTTCCATGGATTAATGCCCAAAAGGCTTCTTGGCATTCACGGTGATGCATATGTATCAAAACTGTGCCACGAAGATAAGATGTTTGTGTGGTAAATGCAAGAACAATGTTTTGTACAAACCTTTCAATGGACTATGTTGATGCATTTTCTTATAAATAAGTTCATGCGTGGCTATACTCACTACACACTTCACAGTGAGGTGGAGGATATTGTTGCCGATGAGGAAGGGGAAATAGGGAAGATTCGGAAGAGGGAGTGAATGAAGGAGCGTATGAAGGAGGGAATAATAGGATACCCAAACATGATCATGAAGAGGACAAGAATGAACAAGAAGAGGCACAAAGCACCCCTGGAGTCATTGTTGTTGGCTTCAATGGTAGGCAACCCTCATTATAAAGAGGTTTTTTGGAAGAAGACCACTACAGAAAGGCTACATCTAAATATACAACCAAGTTGGTGCAACTTCAGAAAGATGCAAAAACTTCATTGTATATTGGTTGCAATCCAAAGCACACCCATTTAAACATCACGATCAATCTTCTAGATCTTAAGTAAAAAATTCAAATGCAACAATGTATTCTATGATAAGCAACTAGAGTACCTACATGAGTTGCTTCCCAATAGGAACACATTGCCTGTGGGTATTGATGAGGCCAAGAAAATCAACTACCTTCTCGATCGTCCGGTGAAAAAATACCACGCGTGCATCTACGTTTGCATCATTTATCGAGATGAGTATGAAAACTTGGAAGAGTATCTAGTGTGCGAGGCATCCCGATACAAATGGGGAAGAAAATCTCCTCACAAGGTTGTTTGGTACTTCCCGTGCTAAGACACCCTGCAGATGGTAACCAGTAGAAAGTACTCGACGTTGCATTCTGAATATTTGTGGTTGATGCAAGGAACCTAAGGTTGGGTATAAGTACAGATGGAATAAATACGTTTGGCAACCAGAGCAACAATCACATTACTTGTCCCGTGTTTGTATGGATGTACAACCTACTGCCCTGACTATGCATGGAAAAGAAGTACGTACACATGGTTATGCTAATTCAAGGACCAAAACAACCAAGAAACGATATTGATGTCTATCACAAAATATTTAAGGAGGGGTCCAGATACTATGGAGTAAGCAAGGTGTCAACACTTGGGATGCCAGCAAATAAGACGATTACCAAATGAGAGCTTTGATGATCACCACTGTGCAATACTATCTCGGTTACGAGTATGTCTCTAGACAGATGTTCCATGAACACAAAGGATGTGTTAAGTGTATGGATCAAACAAATGTATGTAGCTACCAAAAGAGGGATATCATAAAACCATGTTCACTGGGCATCAAAGGTGGCTTTGCGGAAGATGATGAGTGGAGAAGTCGGGCAGATCTATTCTATGGAGAAGATGAGCACCAGCCAAAGCCAACAATGAGGAAAGGAGTTGAAATCAATAAGCTACTAGATAATTGTAAAGACTTTCCTAAGCCAGGAAAGAAGCTGGGAGAGAGGCGCAAATGCCCACTTCTCGAAGTATGGAAAGGTATGTTTGTTTCTAGGACTTGCCGTATTGGCCATTACTTGAGACGCACCATTGTCTCAATCTCATGCATATCACAAATAATGTGTGTGAGAGTTTTCTTGCTACATTGTTCAACATTCTAGACAAGAAAAAATATGGGTCAAAGGCAAGGAAAGTTTTTATTTGGTTAGGTGCCAGGAAAGACCTTCATGGAGGTTGTGAGCAGGCAAACACACCCACGACAAGAAAATTAGCACCCACATTTGCCTCCCTCTTTCTTCACTTTAAGTCCCAATGAGCTTGGCCAAGTATTCAAGTGCCCTTAAGGTATCAAAGTAGTTCCGGTTATTGTGGGATTATAAAAAGATATATAGATGTGAAGAAACAAAAGTTCAACGGGATGATGTCCCATGACTATCACATGATGATTATGCAGTTACTTCCAACTGCACTTAGAGGAATAATAGATGATCATGTTCATGAAACACTACTTGACTTCTGTAATGTTTTTGATGTGATCTCGAGAAAGTCGATCAGCATGAGGCATCTCGAAAGGCTAAAGTAAGAGATCATTGGCATACTATGTGAGCTTGAGATCTACTTTCCATCATCAATCTGTGACATTATGGTGCATAAATTGGTCCATATTGTTGTTGATATCAAAGACCTTAGCCCGCTTGCATCAATGATGCCATTCGAAAGAATGAATGGGCACATCAAGAAATTTGTCTGTAACAGGGCCCGTCTAGATGATAGCATCATCTAGGGATTTCTGACGGAGAAGTGCATCGTGTTCTATAATAATTATATGAAAGTTAACAAATCTCTTAGGCTGACCGTTAATAGGCATTTTGGCAGGCTTGAAGGAGCATTGCATACATCTTTGAATAAGGATTTGCATGTAGACTTTGATATACTGAGCCATCGCAAAGACTTCAATAGAGTACACCTAGTAGTGCTACAACACTTGAAAATTACCGATGCTTGGTTGAATCGCCATAAAATATTGATCAAGAAAAAGTTCAAACCAATTCCTAGAAAGAAGACGATCACGGATAACCATGTCACTAGAGAGCACAATACCAAGTTCACGTATTGATTCAGCAAGAAACTTACGAAAGAACCATTTCAAGTGGGTACCGAGAATGCAAAGTTCATATTTGCCTTAGAAAATGGCCCCGCATACAACCTCGCCACTTATCAAGCATATGATATCAATGGGTACACATTCTATATGAAGAACGCAAACAAAACTAGTGATTACCAAACCCGGGGGTGATGATAATGTCCGAGGACGAGACTGGTACTATAGAGAAAAGATTATATGGCAAGATAAAAGATATTTGGGAACTAAACTACTCAGGATTATACAAGATGACAATGTTCCATGTAAGATGGGTAAAGAGTGTTGAACTTGAACACCGTTATTCCACTACCATGGTCATACCTCCATCATCACAAAAACTCACCGACAAAAAAGAACCTTGGGTATTTGCTAAGGACGTGGACCAATGCTTCTTCGTAACTGATACGAAAAAACTGAGTCGTGTTATTGTGAGAAGAGGCAAAGGAATATTGTTGGAATCGATGGAGTTGCCGTAGACAAAGTATTTGGTCAATATGGCCATGCAGAGTAAGAAGAGGAAAATATGGATGATGGACCATATGTTAGCAGAAGGAATAGAACTACGATACCTACGACAAGTCTTTTTTCGAAAGAAATAGTCACAATGCAGGGATAACATATGCAAGGACCTCGGCCAAGAGAACCAAGACTGCCCAGAAAATTGTCAGACGTTGAACGAAAGATCGGTGATCTTGCACTGTCTATTATTTTTATCTAAGTATAATGACAATTAATACGCGAGATGGCGCAATGTGCATGCATATAATATTAAATGTTGGCATACTTAATTTAATTGTGTGCTAACATTATCATATATATATAATTACATACTTATTTTTTGTGCTAAAATCATAATTATGTGTGATGTAACTAATAGTGTGTATGTATTAAGTAAGATCTAGTATTCATGAAGATACGCTACATAGCAAAATCTGCTGGTTGCGTTTAAAACATACGAGACGTCACAAGTAGAGATATTAGTGGCGCCAGCAAGTTGTGGAACGCCACTACAATAAAGATACCACAAAGGGGTCCATAATTTTCGAATGCCACACACTATGGAAAATGGGTCTCCAAATCTGCCATGCCCCACCACTTTCCCTACTATCAACCACACACACTTACACTACACCTGATCACGCCGACAAAGTGGCAACGCACCGCCGGAGTGGTGATCGAACTCGCGGCGACCGCTGAGAGCACTCGCTGCCGGCTCGACGCCACCACGCGGCTCCACCTCAACAATGCTCGGTATCAATGACCCCCTACTGCGTGGGGCTCCTCCTCGATGATTCACTCGGTGAGTGACGAGGGTTTAACTCATCAATGCCCATTGTTATGGACTTGGGTTTTGGAGAAGGAGGGAGCGCTGGAGACATTTATCGGCTAGCAAACAAGCACACAGGGGACAAAGATTTACCCAGGTTTAGGCCTCGTAGAGGTCCCTACTCCTGCTTGTCTGCTCGTGGAATTATCGAAGGAATCAAAAGTTACAATGGTGCGCAGATGTAATCTGGCGGGGGTTGTGGAAACTAGGGTTGCGTGTGTCCTCCTCGCTGCCCCCTCCTAACATTTATATAGATAGTCTAGGTCTCGGGTAGCAGGTCGAGTCGGTTACAAGTTAGGGTTTTTCCCCTTCAAACATTCTATCTTTAACTTCTTCTTGTTCTTCAAGCAATTGAGAGTCCGTAGGTTACTCGAGTCCCTCGTTTGGGCCTTGGCGACACTGTGGGCCTGTAAGTATTTGGACCGTATATACTAAGCTCGAGTACCTGTAGGGTATACCCATGTCAGTAGCCCCCGAGTATCCAGTGGAATCGCAGATTCCACTGGGGACTTTCTGAAGTCTTCGAGTGCCTGAACGAGTGCATTTCGACTGTTTTTATTTGTGTCATAGGGATTGTTGATATATGTGCCTGATATAACCGAAGTATCGGTATCAGTTAACCACCTTAGGGTGAAACAACGCAATCTACTCGAACTCGAGTCCCTGGAATCGAATCCGGAAAAGTGCTGGCGTAATTCGACTCAAGCTGCGGAGGTCTTACAGGAGTCGAATTCCAGTTATATGGGTGTGAGCACTCGACGCGTCCGTCAAGGCATGTTCATCGTACCTGTAGGCACGGATACATTTCTGGTAGTGCGCAGCTAAATGCGTTGGCAGACCTTATTCAGGTCTTACCTTCATGCTGTAAGCGCGGCATCCGAATTTTATCATCGTGGAGACGATTCGAGTGATCCGGGAGACACAGTCTCTTTGTAGAGAAAATTATGAGGCGGTGTCGCCATGAGCTTCAAGTGCGGATGTTATCAACACACAGCTTTTTGTATAAATAATCATAGGGTGCGCGACCATCGCTCCCTATGGGAGTAGCCCCCGAGTGCCTGGTTGAGTCGAAGACTCAGGCAAGGACTGAATAACTTTTGCGACTGCTGTCATCTTTTGGTTGCTTGTTTAAGTCGAATTTTTCTAGCGCTCCCTATGGGAGTAACCCATGTCCATAATCGAATCGTATTTCGAATGACCTGGGTTTGCTTCTGACTGTCCTTGTTCCTGCAAAAAGAAAAGAAAATCATAGGGTGCGCGGCCAGCGCTCCCTATGGGAGTAGCCCCCGAGTGCTTGGTGGAGTCGAAGACTCTAGCAAGGACTAAAGTAGTCGAAGTTTTTCGCTGCGTAGCTTTGATGACGTCAGTGCTGACGCTTGTATGAACTCAGTTGCCCGAGTGAGCGAGTTTGACGGGACGTGACGAGCAGTGGGTCCCACTTTCTGACTTTGATTTGACTGGGCGTGCGTAATCTTTATTTTAACTACGCCTCCTCGATTTCCATGCGTAATGGGAGTAGTGGAGGGACGGTTCGCGCTTCCCCTTTTCCACGTGTCCAACACGATGTGTGCCACGCGTCCGGTAGGGTTTTTCTGAGCCGTTGGATTGCATCTTCCAGGGGTTAAGTAGCGGCGCTGCGACGGTAATTTTCTCATCTGTTCTCATTCATCCTTGCTGCCATCGCCATTGCTGTTGCTCTCTGTTTCCTTGCGCTCTTTCTTGTTGCGGCACTGGACCAGCTCCGTATCTTCCCTAGCTACTTCCTCCGTTGTCACCACCGTCGTGCAATGGGGAAGAAGAAGAAGGGAGGCGCTGCTGCTGATTCCGTGGCCACCGTTGCCGCGACGAATAAGAAGGACGGCTCTGCCGCTGTGGGCACCAGCACCGCCGCCGGCGGGAAGAAGAAGGTCGCGGACACCCGCGTCACGAATGGTGCCTGGCGCCCTTCCATCATCAAGGCGTCTGATCTCCGTCTTATTCGCTAAGACTGAGTGTTGTTTGGTGCAGTCGCCGATGCGCGCGTCCCCAGTGGTGAGACCATTCCTGCTCCTCCCGCTGGGTTTCGAGTGATGTTTCTTGCATTCATCATTCGCGGTCTCTCCTTGCCTCTTCACCCCTTCTTTAGGGGTCTTCTCTGTTTCTACGGGCTCCAGCTCCATCAGCTGTCCCCAAATTCGATCCTCCACATCTCCTGCTTCATCACACTTTGCGAGTGCTGGCTCGGAATCGAGCCACACTTCGGCCTTTTCAAGCGCATCTTCAAATTGAAGCACCAGTCTGCATCTGGGTCTTTAGTTTATGATGAAGGTGGTTGCGGAATCCACGTCGACCCATCCGCCACCTACTTCGACATCAAGCTCACGAAGTCCGTCCAAGGGTGGAGGGATAAATGGTTTTACATCCGCGATCAGAAGGCCAAGGGTGAGCACTTTGGACTCGCGCCCTTCGATCCCGCGGCGCCGTGCAGGAGGATGCGCTCCTGGAAGAATGTAGTTATGCCTAGCGAGCTCGCGGAGACAGACGTGTTGTATCAACGCGTCTGCGACCTCGAGAGTCGCATAGGCAAAGAGGAGGGAGGCTGCGCTCTCATCCGAACTTGGTTGCGTCGTTGCATCCAGCCCCTGCAAGCTAGAGTCCACCCCATGTTTCAATGGGCTGGCGCTGATGATGCCACTCGCGTGTCTGCCGATGGCATGTCCGCGAGTGAGGTAGACAAGAGGGTTCGACTGGTCACGAAGTACACCAGCAAGGATGTGCTTCCTAGTGAGCCAGTTGTTCCTCCCTTTGATGCTTCGAATCCTCCTCCTGAGGTATAGTTGTGCTACGCAGTAGTTTTTTTTGTCGATTGCTTTTCTGTCTCTTACTTGTTTTTTGCTGATTTTTGTTGTATGTATGCAGGATTGGGCGGTGTCACCTTGTATGCCCCCTCTCCCTGAGGGGATTATTCCTCGCGAAGCCTTGGAAGAGGATGATTCTGAGTCGACTGTCCCTTCTGATGTGGAGGAGGAAGCCCCTGAGTCCGATAGTCCGGATACTCGCAAGCGTTCGCGCAGCAAGGATTCCAACATGTCGTCTCCTTCGACTCCGGAAGGTTCGGGCGTTGGTGCGGAGTCGCCAATTCCTGCCGTTCCCGTGAGGGCTGTGGCACCATCTTCTCGCAAGAAGATGCGATTTCCCAAGGAGTCTTCGTCGGAGTCGGTGGAGGCCACATTTGATTTTGACAAGTTTGATTGGTAAGTTTTCTAATTCATTTGTTCTTCTCTGTTTTCTTCTTGTTGGCTTGTCCCGGAGTTTTGCCCTTTCTCAATGTGGGTTTTGTTTTGTAGTCAAGAGGCGTCGTCATCTTCTGGCGACGTCGAATTTTGAAGGAATCAGGAGTCGCGACCTCAAAGGCCAATAAAGAGGTCGAGCACGCTCCTTCCCCTCCATTGGTGGCCCACTCCGGGCACAACTCTTCTAGTTCTCCTCACGCAGGGGAGCATCGAATGGTTGCCCGGATGACGGCACAGCAAACATCTTTGGAGTCATTGGAGGACCATGTAAGTGTAGTTGTTTCCTCCTTTGTAGTGTTGCAGTCGATGTTATCTATTGCCTCTGATGGTTCTTTGTTGTACGATAGCTCCTTGTGAAGGAAGCCACGCACTTGGCCGATCAAGTGATGGCGATGGGCCGCCAGCATGCAATCCTGGAGACGCGTCATCGTGTGGTTGAAAGTGAGTGTTCTACACTTATTCTTCTTTGTCTTCTTCTTTTAGTATAGTCGACTGATAATCAACTTTTGTTTGTTGTGTAGCTGAGCATAATGCTCTATTGCGTGACGCCGCCACCTTGGATAAGACACTGGCTGTGGCTATGAAGGGCGACGAGGCAATCGCAGCGCGTGACGAGGCGCGAAAGCGTGAAGAGGATCTGTGTGCCTCCTTTGCGGCCAGGGAAAAGTTGTTCGAAGAACAACTGTTCTCAGTCGCCAAGGCTCTCTCAGGTACTTTTGCTTGTGGATATTGTTATCGTTCTCTACTTCTAATGTTTTTGCTGGTGACGCTGATGTTTTTTGGGTCCATGTGTGGGCTTATATACAGATGCTGGCGATTTGAGCTTTGACCCGCAGGCCCTTCGTCGTGATGACTCTCTGGCGGGTGCGCTGGCTGCAATCGAGGACCATAGCGCCACCGTCCAGGATACACTTTCCAAGGCCAAGAGCGCCCTCAGTTGCCTCCGGGAGGAGTTGATGCCTAAGGCGGAGCTGATCGATAATATGGGCGAGCTGGTGGAGTCACTCGCCGGGGGTGTGCCTTCCAGCTACAAGAACTCACTCCGTGCGGCTGGCGCGTCCATGTCACTCGCCATGGTGCAGGCCCACGGAGTCGAGATCGATCCTTCCGAGGTGTCGAAGGCGATGCCTATTGGAGCGGACGGTCAGCAGGTAGTCTTCGCTCCTTTCGCGAATGCCTGCGGCAAATATGGGCATCACTTGATAAATACTGTTGCGAAGTACTCTGAGGAGCTCCAACGTGCCAAGAAGGCGGCGAAAGCTTCGGCCTCAGGGGCCGGCAGAAAGTCGGTGGCGTCTGATACTGCCACGGACTTGATGAAGCCCCCGAAGCCGTCGAAGTCGAAGAAGCCAGCTGCTCCTTAGTTAGCTTTGTAATAGTTGATTAGTTTATGTCCTTTTGTTTAAGAACATGCCTCCTGGCGACTGTATCTGCTGATACTTATGCTGGTGTTGAATGCATCTGACCCTTTTGTCTTTGTTTTGATTTGGTCGTCTTATTTGCTTCTATCTTGACTTGTGGTAGGGTACATCAAGTGATCCTGTGAGGGGGATCCAAGACTCACCAACTCTTGATGATATTGTGGCACCGTCGCGCTCCAGGGTAGATGAGCTGTCCTTGCTTTCGCGACTGCGTGATCGCGTGAAGCAGCTGGAACATGAGTTGCCCAGGCTCCGCGGTAGCGCGGACATGTGGAAGTCGAAAGCAGAAAAAGCTGCCGCCCGAGAGCAATATCTGCTTGGCGAGGTGACGCAGCTGGGCGACCAATTCAAGTGTTAGTTTGCTTGTTCTCATCTTTTCCTTGTAGTCACTCGCAGTGGTACGTTGTACTCATGATGCTGATGCTGCTTCGTATAGTTGTTAGCGCGCGTCATCCGCAGGAGGAGAAGGATAGAATTGCTATTCACCTGCATGATCTCACCCAGGAGCAACTTCAAGAGAGTGGATACTTGTGGGTAGATCATGATCGTGCGACTGCGCTGGCGACCCTACAGGATCGTGCATCGCGGGTGCTGCTCTTTCTGAAGAAATCGCAGTCATGCCTAAAGAGCATTTATCGGGCGATGTTCCCGCTGGATGATACCCCATCAAGCTTGCTGGCCCTCCTAGCCAAGTTTCAAGATCTGTCCGCGGTTCGCGAATGCATGAGGCAACAATTGGTTGCTGGTGCCAAGGCTGCTCTGTCAATGGTGCGATTGCACAGGCCTGACATGGATGTTGCAGCAATTGCGTCTGGGCCGCCCGCACCACCAGCAGGTTCTGCCTGGAATATGGTGCCGCACTACCAGGCGGTGGATCGCCCAGCAGAAGAGATCGTTGACTTCTTTGAGGAACAAACCAATGTTCTCATGCTGCAGTAGTAGCCTATTTTGTATCCTGCACAGAAGTGTACTTGTGTTGTAAAGTTCGTATAGATGTTGTAGATAATTTATTGTCAAATGTGTACAAAGAGCTTAATTAGCATGGGGTTCGTTGCACTATGCGACTCCTTTTCATTAGCCTGGCCATGTTTTATCTCAGTCCCTTTGTCAACCTGTCAGGTGCGTTGCAGCTGGGTTGAGGTTGTGTTAAGGGGTTCGATTGATGTACCGGCTACTCAGGATATCGCGTTTTGGTTCGAAGAACAGATGTGTATAGGGTGGTGCAGCCCCCGAGTACATAAATTGACAAAGTGAAGGAGAACATAGAATTTTGGGACACTTAGCTTTTATTTATTCGAAGAACAGTGCGAGGTACAATGTGTGGCTAAGTAGCCTTGGCTGAGTAGTCTTATTTGCGATGTAAAAGTAAAAAGAAAGCGACTAGGGGTAGAAGCGTCGTAGTTGTGCGACGTTCCAGGGGTTGGAGTATGCGACTCCTATCTCTAAATCTTGAAGGCGATAGGCGCCACCTGGGATTACTTCTGTAATCACGTACGGTCCTTCCCAGGGGGACTCGAGCTTGAGATGCCCCTGCTGCTTCAGTCGCAGGACCAGGTCGCCTTCGACGAAGGATCTGGGGCGAAGCCTCCTACTGTGGTAGTTGCGCAGGTTCTGTTGATAGATCGTTGATCTCTCCGCGGCGATTTCCCTTGCTTCGTCAAGGAGGTCGACGGAGTCTTCGAGTGTGAGGGATGACTCTTGTTCGCTGTAAGCGACCACGCGTAGTGCCTTGTACCGTACCTCGGCTGGTAGCACTACCTCTGCTCCGTGTACCATAAAAAATGGCGTGTAGCCTGTGGCGCTGTTTGGAGTTGTACGTAGGCTCCAGAGTACCGATTGCAGTTCGTCCGGCCAGCAACCCGCGGCTTGTTCGAATGGCCGGAGGAGTCGCTTCTTGATGTCGCTGCAGACGAGCCCGTTTGCCTTTTCCACCTGACCGTTGGTCTGTGGATGCGCTACTGAGGCGTAGCTGATGTTGATCCCTAGGTTCTCGCAGAATTCTTGGAACTCCTTGGATGTGAAGTTCATCCCATTGTCGGTGATGATGCTGTGTGGCACCCTGAAGCGGTAGATGATGGACTCAAAGAATTTGACTGCGCTGTGCCCTGATTGGTTGGTTACTAGCATAGCCTCAATCCACATGGTGAATTTTTTGACTGCGACCAAGACGTAGACATAGCCTCCTCGCGAGGACCTTGGAAGTTTGCCGACCATGTCGAGCCCCCATTACGCGAAGGGCTAGGCCAATGGGATTGGCCGTAGCTCCGCGCCCGGTGCGTGCGGCTTGTCTGCGAATCGCTGGCAAGCTTGCATTTTTGGATGATGTCCTTGGCGTCGCGCATGGCCGTAGGCCAGTAGAATCCAGCTCGTAGAGCTTTAGCAACGAGGGCGCGACTGCCGGCGTGGTGCCCGCAGGTCCCTTCATGGATGTCGAGGAGAACTGCTTTTCCATCGGCCATGGAAACGCATCGTTGGAGTACTCCTGTGATGCTGCATTTATACAGTTCGCCGTTGATAACAGCGAATGCCTTGGATCGCCACGCGATGTGTCGTGCATCTGTTGGATCGTCTGGTAGCCTCTTGCTGAGGAGGTACGTGATGTACGGCTGCGTCCATGATTGTTCAATCATCATGATGCTCATTGGTCCTTCGAGTCCGGTGTCCAGCTCCAAGTCATCGAGTGCCATTGGCTCATTGGGTGGCTTAGCCCCCGAGTCCGTTGTTGCGCTTGTTTTCTTCTCTGCGGCCTTTGGCTTGATGGAGCGTTCGCATATGCGCTCGAGAAATACCCCAGGTGGTATGGGGGCGCAGGTAGAGCCTATGTTGGCGAGTGCGTCCGCCTCTTCGTTGCTTTCGCGACCTACGTATCACAGCTCGCAACCATCGAAGTCTCCTTCAAGTGTATCATAGAGGTCGCGGTACACGATCATGTTGTCGTTCAGTGTGTCGCACTCATGCATTGCTTGGTTGACGACCAGCTTGGAGTCGCCATATATGATGAGCCTCTTGGCACCGCAAGCTTTTTCCATCCTCATCCCGAGCAACAGGGCCTCGTATTCAGCCTCGTTGTTTGAGACTGTGAACTGCATTCACAGGATATACTTCAGCTTGTCCCCTTGAGGTGATGTCAGTATGACACCTGCGCCTGCTTCGTCTTTCCGCTTGGACCCATCGAAGTGCATTGTCCAGAGGTAGGATATATCTGGCTTGTCCGGGAGTTGGTTCTCCATCCAGTGCACGAGGAAGTCAGGGAGAACTTGCGACTTGATTGCGTCGTGCTTTTCGTATGTGATGTCTCGTGGAGACAGCTCTATTCCCCAAAGCGCGACTCACCCCGTGGCGTCAGGGTTATGTCCCAACGGGGCGTCGTTGACTACCACGATTGGGTGTTCCTGGAAGTAGTGGCGCAGTCGCCGGGCAGTCATAAAGACGCCGTATGCCAGCTTCTGGTAGTGCGGGTACCATTGTTTTGTTGGCGTGAGGACCTCAGTGAGGTAGTATACCGGGCGTTGTATGCCGTGGACCTTGTTTTCCTCCGCTCGCTCGACGACGAGCACTGTGCTGACCACCTAGTTGGTGGCGGAGATGTACATCAATAGTGGTTCCCTTTCTCGTGGGGTCACTACTACTGGCGAAGTGGATAGCAGGCGCTTGAGATCTTCGAATGCTTCTTGCGCTTCATTGGTCCACTCGAATTTTTCAGCTTTGCGGAGGAGCTGGTAGAAGGGCAGTGCCTTTTCACCCATCCGACTGATAAATCGACTGAGGGCCACGATTCGTCCGGCCAGTTGCTGGACGCCTCTTATGTTTTTCAGCTTCTCAATGGCCAGTATGGCTTTTATCTTCTTCGGGTTCGCCTCGATTCCCCTCGCGGAGATGAGATACCCGAGTAGCTTCCCAGATGGTACGCCGAAGGCACATTTGTCCGGATTGAGCTTGATCCGGTAGCGGTCGAGGTTGGCGAAGGTTTCGTGCAAATCGTCGATTAGAGAGGCTTCCTCCTTGGTCTTGATTACTATGTCGTCGACATAGACTTGGATGTTGCGACCCAGTTGTTCCTTGAGGCAAGCCTGCATGCACCGCTGGTAGGTAGCTCCCGCGTTTTTTAGCCCGAAGGGCATTGTGTTGTAGCAGAACACACGAAAGGGCATTGTAAACGCTGTTTTCTCCTGATCTTCCTCCTTCATGCAAATTTGATTATAGCCTGAGTAGGCGTCGAGGAAGTAGAGGCACTCGCATCCCGCGGTGGAGTCGATGATCTAGTCGATCCGTGGCAGTGGGAAGTGATCCTTTAGGCAGTGCTTGTTCAGAGAAGTGAAGTCCATGCTCATCCGCAGGATATCCGTGTACTTTTTTGGTACCAGCACCGTGTTGGCGAGCCAAGTGCTTTCCTTGATCTCGCATATGAACTTGGCCTCAAGGAGTCTGTTGATCTCCATTCCAACTGCATGCGCTCGTGGCTCAGACAATCGCCTAATTGTTTGCTTGACTGGCCTTGCATCGGGGTTGACGTTGAGTGCGTGCTCGGCGAATTCCCTGGGAACTCCTGGCATGTCCGCAGGACACCAGGCAAACATTTCCTAGTGCTCACAGAGGAATTCGACGAGTGCGAGTTCCTATGCGGGACTCAAGTTGTTGGCGATGAGGGCCGTCTTGGCGGGATCCGATGGATGGACTTGCACTTTCTTTGTGTGCACAGATGAGTCGAAGGAGAGATCAGGTGAGCTTGGTCTGCTCAGGGGAGTAAAACCGTTGTCTGTCGTCTCTTTCAATCTCGCGAGTTCTTCCTGCATGCCGAAGGACTAGGAGATTCTATTGAATTCCCTGCCGCAACTGTCAGATCGCTCAAAGCTCCCGTTGATCGTGATGACGCCATTGGGACCTAGCATTTTCATCTGTAGGTAGGCGTAGTGGGGCACCGCCATGAACCTAGCGAATGCGACGCGTCCGAGGATGCAGTGGTATTGTGAGGGTCAGTTGATGACCTCAAAGTCGATGCGCTCGCGCCCGAAGTTCTTCGGCGTGCCGAAGATGACGTCGAGGTTGATTTTGCCCGGGGGTATACGCCTTTCCCTGGGACGATGCCGTGGAACGTTGTGTCCGATGCCTCCAGGCAGGTTAGAGGGATTCTCATTGCTCGCAAGGTGCTCGCGAATATGAGGTTGATGTCGCTTCCTCCATCCATGAAGACGCGACTCATGTCAAAGCCTCCAATTTGTGCCTCGAGTACGAGGGGGCAGTGACCTGGACGGGGTATCTGAGGCGGGTGGTCGCGTTTGTCGAAGGTGATGCATGACTCGCTTCCACTAAGGTACTCAGTGGTGGATGGTGGCGAGTGCGTGGCCAAGTTGACTTGGCGAGTGATGGCCTTCTGCACCCTATTGGAGGGGCGTCCCGTTTGGATCATCATGGTGCCCATGGCCCGTGGGTACGGTTCGCCTCTGTGGTGCTGGTCCGGTGCGGCTCCGTTCGGGGGTGGCCCAGGTGGTGGTGGCGGTGCGCCATGTGCCACGGCGCCTGGAGCGGCTCCGTAGCCTCTTTCAACTGCATTGCGGTTCATCCGAACCAATCCCTCGTGTAGCTTGAGGAACTCGCGGCAGTCCTTGAGGAGGTGGCTGGACCTTCTTTCGTCATCATTCTTGTCGATGTAGAAGTGTACCGTGCATGGCCCGGACAGTTTGTCCTCGATGGAGGTCGCGGGTGCCTCATCGTGAGTGCGGTGTTGCCATACTTGCGTGGTTTTCCCGGAGTCGCGGTATCCGCCGCCACGGTATCCGCTGTTGCGGTTATCGTCGCGTCTATCGGCGTAGCCGGCCGCGACCATGTTGACGTCGTCGCGGTCATCGTAGATGCGCATGCGACGCTTACCTTGGCGATCACGTATGCGTTCGAGTTCTGCCTCCTCGTCGGAGTGAGCGCGATTTTTTACCGAATCTTCTCCATCGGCCCACTGATTCGCGATCTCCATCAGGTGGTCGATGGTTTGGGGCTTTGAGCGGCCCAGCTCCTCCCTGAGTTCTAGGCGGCGGACACCACCATTGAATGCATCAATCGTGCGGTCTTCCGAAATGTTCTCCGCGGAGTTCTTGATGATGGACCACCTTTGGATGTAGGAGCGCAGCGATTCGCCAGATCTTTGCTGGCAGCATCTCAGCTCTTCGATTGATGCGGGTCGCTTGTACGTGCCCTTAAAGTTGCGCACGGAGCTGTAAACCAGCTCATCCCAGCTGCGAATGGATCCGTGTGGGAGGTTATTGAGCCATGCTCGGGCGGCGCCCTGCAGCTGTAGCTGCAAGCATTGCATGACGATGCTTCGACTGCCTCCGTGGAGTCTGACGGAGGAGATGTGGTCCTCCAGCCACATCTTGGGGTCATGTAGACCATCGAATTTCGGGTTCTCTGACAGGAGTTTAAACCCTTTAGGCATTCGCTTCTGCCTAATGGATCTGCTGAAGCATCTGGCGCCGCAGAGCTCCCCATCTTCTTCTTCCGTGTCAGTCTACCGAGCATGTCGTGCCCTTGATTTGTCGATCTTGCACTGCGTAAGGTCATCGCGCGCATCGTAGTCACGATCGTGTTGCCATGAGCGGCGGCGCCGAGACAAGTCATGATTGTCGTCGCTGGATGAGGGCGAGGAGTGGCGCTTTGCTAGAGCTTTGCCCTTTTTTGGGTCTGGTGTTGGCTCCTTGTCGAGGGCGGCCTCGATTAATCCCAAGCCCACGATCGTAGATTAGTGCATGGCAGTTCGGGGATCTCCAGCTGGCGGCTGGTTATTGAGGAGGTACATGGTGGCTGCCGCCACCGCAGCCTGCGGTGTCCTGGGGACCACGTTGCCCCTCGTGTCGACTGCCATAGAGCCGAAGTCGAGGCCTTTCGCGGCTTCTATGCGTTCTTACTCGGTAAGATGAGCCATCCGCGATTGCCTCTTCTTGGTGAGGTATTTGTTGCCCCTTGAGGAGGATCCTCCGTAGGAGGAGAGCCCAGCACGACGAAGGCTTGATTCGTCCGCTGCCTTTTTACGCGTCTCAAGTTGCGCGATTGTTTGTAGTTGGCGCTTGAATTCTTCCTTCAGGAGCCAGTGATAGCCCATCAGCAGTTCTTGCGGGGACCCGAAGGGTAGAGGGATGCCTCGTAATGCCTCGCGGCAGCGATCCCACTCTTGCTCGTTGAGCTTAATTACGATGCGTTCGCCGGTTTGCTCATTGATTATGCTGGGAGGTTCAACTGCTCCTCCGTTGTTGACGGGGGTGCGATTGCCACCGTTACCGCCGTTGCCACCATTGCCACCGTTACCTGCGTTAGGTGGATCGGTGCCGTTGCCAGGGTTGCCACCGTTGTCGCGATTAGCAGAGGTGTCGCCTGCGTTGATGACGGCGCACATGAAGTGATTGGGGAAGCTATTGCTTCCCCAACTCTCAGATCCGGAACCGTAGGTTCCATCTTCAGTGGCCAGATCGCTTAGATCGGAATCACGACTGCTGTCGCTGACCGTGTTTTCTACTGCCGTCGGGGCGTTGAGCTCGCTGAGGGTGCCGATCGATGGAGGGAACCATGATGTTGGGGCAATCGCCGGTGCTGTCGGCTGATCGGGCATGCGAAGCGTGCCCATCTGACCAACTTGGAAGCGGAAGCTCCCAATCGCCAGGCTGATTCCGTCGCCCATGGACTCGAAGGCCGGGCGGGTGGCTGGCGTGTGGACGGTGAAGTCGAACGCGCCGAAGAGCTGGCGAATCTCCGTTGTTGCAGAGTTGTAGATCGCAGTTGATGGGGCCGAAGAAGCCGCAACATCAGCACTCCCAATTCCCACATACGGCGCCAATTGACGAGGGTTTAACTCATCAATGCCCATTGTTATGGACTTGGGTTTTGGAGAAGGAGGGAGCACTGGAGACATCTATCGGCTAGCAAACAAGCACACAGGGGACAAAGATTTACCCAGGTTCAGGCCTCGTAGAGGTCCCTACTCCTGCTTGTCTGCTCATGGAATTATCGAAGGAATCGAAAGTTACAATGGTGCGCAGATGTAATCTGGCGAGGGTTACGGAAACTAGGGTTGCGTGTGTCCTCCTCACCGCCCCCTCCTAACCTTTATATAGATAGGCTAGGTCTCGGGTAGCTGGTCGAGTCGGTTACAAGTTAGGGTTTTTCCCCTTCAAACTTTATATCTTTAACTTCTTCTTGTTCTTCAAGCAATCGAGAGTCCGTAGGTTACTCGAGTCCCTCGTTTGGGCCTTGGCGACACCGTGGGCCTGTACATATTTGGACCGTATATACTAAGCTCGAGTACCTGTAGGGTATACCCATGCCAGTGAGTCTTCCTCTCCTCCGTCATTGCCACCATCATGATTCCGTTAACCAAAAATTAGCAGCGTTGCCACTAATTTTGCATGTGTACTTCTTATTTGTTAGGATGTACATGAATTTTAAGTTAATTTTTCTTATATGTGATATTGATTAACTATGTGTGTGCATGCATGTTGTGTAAACTTACGAAAATTGTAATGAAAATATGTGTTTGTATCTTCAGAACGAAAATGGCTAAGAAGAATTCCATCGTGGCCTCCTCTTCTCGGTCCACACATCTGGTAATCTTATCAACTTGTGATGATTTTCTTGTATTACTAAAATCATGCTTCAATATTGCTAATGTTGTATACTTGACCTTATATGTGTTGCTAGGAAAAATGGCATGTGGTATGTCGAGGAGTAGTTCCAGTAGTCTACAATTCATGTGAAGAGTATAGGAAACAAGTGGTAGGCTATCCCAATAACTCCTACAAAGATTTTTGACTAAAGAGATGGCCAATGAAGCGTACTTCAACTCACCAGGGATAAAGAGATGCAACTATGAGGTTGGAAAGGAAATGGCCGGGTCTAGTAGAGTTAATAACTACATAATGTTGGAAATATGCCAATAATAAAGATAGTTTATTATCATATTTAAAATGTTCATAATAAGTTTTGTACCATGCTATAACTGTACTAAGTGGAAACATTAGTACACGTGTGGTATGTAAACAAACCATGTCCCTAATAGCCTCTATTAAACTAGTCCATTGCTCAACTAATGATCGAGTTTTCCCGATCATGGACATTTATGTCAATTGGCAATGGGGTCATGTCATTAGATGAATGACGTGATGGACACACACCCAACTTAAAGTATTGCAATGAGTTCAGTCACAAAGTTCAACATTGCAATGACTAGCAAAACGTAGTAACCCACTCCTTTGATCGTGAGATCATATATAATCACCATTACTGGAGGCATCCTTGATGGCACCAAATGTCACTCCGTAAAAAGGTGATCATAAAAGTGCTACTCAGGTTTTTTGAAGGGGTGTGTAGAGGAGTGTGTATCAAGACTAGGATTTTCCCATCCACATGATGGATAGATACTCTGGCCCCACTCTGTGAGATTACATTTGTAAAGTTTGCAAACGTGTGACTAGGTAACGGGGATATAATATCACGGGAAAGAGTAAATACGTTTGTCGGTAACAGGACTGAACTAGTTATGGAGATACCGATGATCATATCTCGGACAAACTAAGTATCGCAAAGCAAAGGGAATGTAACATAGGTACGATTACTCGGATAACTATGATTTGCTACCCTATATCAGGTAAAAGGCTTACGACCCATGAAGGTTTTAAATGACAGCCCAAGCAAGCAACCGACAACGACTTGATTGTATTAGGAAAGAGATTATGAACCGACATTATGTTGGATTGTAATTGTGCGTGTATGAAACCTCTCAGCATACAACTTTGAGACCCGTCCTATTATATATAGGAAGGGAGAAGCCCAAGCGAGGGTACCAAAATCTAGAGGACAACTTGTAATAGTGCGATTATTCAATATTTAGGCGACTTTGATTCCATTGTTTCTCTGAACATCCGACGAAATCCCCAGCGTTCTCTTTTCCGCGAAACCCCAAGTCCATCACCATGGGCATTGCCGAGGTTACCCCTCGTCAATTGGCGCCGTCTGTGGGAAGCCTGGACGCTGGAACCGCGAATTCACCGGACCGCTCTCCACCAAGCATCAACTCGACGAAAGAAGATCCACGCCCGCCTACCCCTGTATTGGTACCCGCCGATTTCAACGGCGGGTCCGATCTAATCATCGGAAGCTTCCACTTCCAAGTAGACGACCCACAAGAATCACACCCTTCGTCCCTGATCACATCAGAATCGTCGGTGCAAAAACATGCGCCTACAGCGGCACCGGCATCTTCCATCGGATCCTCCATGGATGCCACAACACAAATCGAAGCAGTCGAAGAAGGAAAGCGAATCGAGATGGATCCGGGAGATCTAGATGGCCTTCATGGAAATATCTCCCTTGGATCAGATCATCAGCCAACCCCACCACGCGAAGCACACCCGACAAATTTAGAACCCGAAGAAAGTAGCGAAAACATCGACTTCGAAGAAAGGATGGCGAAGATCTACCCAGAAATACAATCTCGAAACATTATCAGCACATCTCTTGAAGCAGAAGATGATGCCATCATACCACGCATAACACGCCATCAAGTGTACATGATCAACGGAGACACCTCAACACCACGCGATGAAAACGGTAATCCTATACTCAACCCCGACGATATTTTATTAGATGACAATGCAGGAAATCACGGCAATGAAGGAGACCACGAAAACGGAGGAGAAACAGCAGATAGTCTCATAGTCCGAGGAGGAGGCAGAGAACCGCACAGAGGAGAGAGGCAAGGACTTTGGCTACCAGCATCGGCATGGCAAAAAGCAAGGGATGCAATTTTGGGAGCAGTTCCAATGATAGCGGATGCTTCACATGAGGATCTACTAGCATACCAGTACCTGCTTCACCACAAGAAGAGAGACCTACTTAGGATACAGAGGCAACTCGACAAAAGTAAAAGGTTAGCCGACGAATCTAGCTTACGATGGGCACAGTTAAGCTCTACTCGGGGATCAGGAAGCGTAACAGGAGCACCACCAAGAAGAGCAACATATCGACTGCAGCATATCCCAGACGCAGAAAGAAGTGGACTCATCCGAGACCTCGACCTATCATTCATGTCAATTGACCAAGCAAGAAACATCAAGGCGAAAACAGCTTAGGCATCCATTATGGCCGCGCAAACATATCTAATCACCACTCAGCCTACACCCGACGATCCCCGAGTGGCCCTCCACCGCTCTGCCCTAATGAACCTTGGCATGGTGGGAGCCTCTCTCGTGGAAGCAGAGCAAGGAATCACGCGACAACCCGATAGATCCCCACGCCATCACAACAGTCCTCGACAAGTGGGATACACCGACAATCTCGATCGCCACACCAGGCGCATAGCTTAGGACCCAAGCCACGAAGTAACACAAGAAACGACAACACACAACACATGAGCGAGGGATCAAGGGATGAGAACCGCAACCGACGATATCATGGTGGATACGACGAAGACGATCACGAGCTATGCGGGGCCAGCTATTTCACGCAGCGGATTCACAAGACATTAGTACCCAAGGACTTCAAACTTCCACACGACCGCCACAAGTACGATGGGCTCTAGGAACCCGAAGCTTGGTTAGAAGATTATCTGGCCACTGTCAAATTACAGGGCGGCTCCACAACTACCGCAATGCAAAGGCTGCAACTACATCTCACCGGCGCTGCAAGATCATGGCTCAGGCAGTTACCCGAAGATTCCATTGGTAGCTGGAACAACCTAGAAGATAAGTTCATCCGGAACTTCTAATCCACGTTTAAACAATCAGCATCCTTGGAGAAGTTGCGAGCATGCAAGCAAAAATCTGGGGAATCAATAAGAGCATTCATCCAATAATCTCAGCTGAGTCCATATCCGATGAAAGGGCCATCAACGCCTTCAATGATGGCCTTTGTCGTCGAGAATTCATAGAAGAACTAGGACGGGTTAAACCCAAAACAATCTCACAACTAATGGAAATAGCAAATCGCTGGGCTAACGGGGAGGACGCGCTGCATAATAAGCGCGCGTGATCACCCAAAGAAGACAGAGATGAGCGCGGCAATGATAGAAGAAGAAAGAATAACGATGGAAACACAGGACCAAGTTACATCGCAGCGGGTTTTTCGCGTGAAGGAAATAACAGAAGCAACGACCGCAATGGCGGATACCGCCAGAACAGGGACGACGTCGGAGGAAGCCAGTCCGCACAGCGGTATCAGCCAAGAGCACGAGACCCACCTATGTCCACAATGCAAATGCTAGAAGGACCCTGTAATATGCATTTTTTACGTCGACTCAGCAGGAAGACGACAATATAACCACCTCATGAAGAACTGCCGAACATTCCTGAAGATGCAGGAGCTTTGTAATGCAAAGGCAACCGAAGTGGCGAACCGATGATATGCATCTACGCCTGGCGCATTAGCCATTGGCACACCACCACCACCACCAGCGGCACCACCACAAAACACAAATGATCAAAACAACGAGTACCTTAGGTCAAAAGGAGCAATGTCCATGATTCAGAAAGGGCGTCCATCCAACAGAATTCAGAAGCTCATCACAAGACAAATTAATATGGCAGAAATAGCAACATCAACCACACCCGAATATCTTCATTGGTTCGAGCAAGAAATCACATTCAGCAGAGCTGATCACCCGCTTCGGGTCCCATGACCAGGCCATTCAGCCTTGATAGTAGAAGCACAAATTGGCGGTTTCGATATGAGCAAGGTATTCATGGACGCAGGAAGCAACATAAATCTGATCTACGCAACAATGCTAAGAACAATAGCTACCCACTGGACAATCTCGCGCCAACAGAAACATCTTTCCACGGAATAGTACCATGTAAAGCCGAAATTCCTTTAGGAAAAGTATTTATTGACGTTGTTTTTGGTTCCAAAGTAAATTTTAGGCGAGAAAAACTCGAATTCAAAGTCATGGACTGGCCATCACAATATCATGCGATCCTGGGACAGCCAGCCTTCGCACAGTTTATGGCAGTACCGCACAATGCTTACCTAGTAATGAAAATGCCAGCTCCAAAAGGAATCATCACAGTAAGAGGAAGCTTCACACGTGTCGACGGTTGTGATCGGGAGTTCAACAAAATTTCTGAATCTTTCGGGATGGCAACGGAGTTTGAACAACTCAAAACTTCAGCAGACGCACAACAATTGGAAGTAGCGCGTGTCAATTCCGACCAGGCTTTTGACACGGCAAAGGACACAAAAGAAGTACAGATCTACCCCGTCAACCCGACAAAAACAACATTTGTGGCTTCCAACCTTGACCCCGTATAGGAAAGCGCGTTCGTCGAGTTCCTCCGTGAGCACTGGGAGATCTTCGCATGGCTACCTTCTAACATGCCGGGGATTCCTAGGGAACTCGCTGAGCACACATTAAATCTGGATCCAAAGGCGATGCCAGTAAAGCAACTGCTTCGTCGCTTCGCAGAACCAAAGAGTAAAGCCATTGGAAAAAAGCTCCATCGCCTTACTGATGCCAATTTTATCAAGGAACTAACAAAAGCAGAGTGGGTCGCAAACCCGGTATGTGTTCCAAAGAAAAATACTACAGAACTTCGGATGTGCATCAATTTTACTACACTGAACAAACATTATCCAAAAGACCACTTCCCATTTCCGCGAATCGACCAGATAATCGATGCAATCATGGGATGTGAACGTCTTTCTTTCCTAGATGCTTACTCAGGATACCACCAGATCGGGATGAAGGAAGAAGATCAGGAGAAAACGACATTTATCACGCCTTATGGTGTATTCTGTTACACAACAATGCATTTTGGCCTCAAGAACGCTGGAGCAACATATCAACGGATGATGCAGAAGTGTTTGGGAAGCCAAATAGGCACACATGTACACGTATATATTGATGACGTTATAGTTACAACAAGACAAGGATCTGCGCTCATCAAGGACCTTTAGGAAACATTCGAAAATCTCGACAAGTTTAGCATCAAACTGAACCCGAAGAAATGCTCCTTTAGAGTCCCGGTAGGGCAACTTCTCGGGTATTTGGTATCAGTTAGAGGAATCGAGGCTAATCCCGAGAAAATACAAGCAATCTTAACAATGAAGAAGCCAACAAATCTACATGGCGTACATCAATTGGCAGGGCGAGTAGCAGCACTCAGTCGTTTCATTGCAAGGTTAGGAGAAAAAGCACTACCATTTTACGCCCTCATGAGGAAATCAGAAAAATTCAAATGGACGGAAGAAGCTCAGCATGCCTTTGAAGATCTTAAAAGGACACTTTCAACATCTCATGTCGTCGTGTCGCCAAAAGAGAAAGAGCCTTTACTACTTTATATTGCTGCTACAAATCGAGTGGTCAACACGGTCCTGGTCGTGAAGCGACCCGAAGAAGGGAAGACCCATGCTGTGTAGAGGCCAGCTTACTTCCTGAGCAAGGTTTTATCGCCATCCAAACAAAGGTACCCACACTACCAAAAACTAGAATACGGGGTATTTATGATCGCACGAAAACTATGCCACTATTTTTCGGAGCATCCAATCATAGTGGTCAATGAAGCGCCTTTGTCAAGCATCCTCAACAATCCAGAAGCAACTGGATGTGTCTCTCTATGGGGCATCGAATTATCCCCTCTGGATATCACGTATGAGAAGCGCAAGGCAATCAAGTCACAAGTTCTCCCGGATTTCATCACAGAGTGGACAGAGTTACAATGTGCGGGTCCACCAGACCTTTCTAGTGCTTGGACAATGTACTTTGATGGATCAAAAAGAACATAAGGAGCAGGAACATGAGTCATATTAATATCACCTCAAGGCAACAAAATGCGCTATATATTTCGGATGATCTTTGCAAATGCATCCAATAACGAAGCAGAATACGAGGCCCTGATGCATGGCATGCGAATGGCCAAAGCTTGCGGTGCAACTCGCCTCAAAATCTTCGGAGATTCCAATCTTGTGGCACAACAAGCAATGAACAAGTGCGACGCCGTCAACAAAAATATGGTTGCTTATCGCAATCTGTATGGTGTTATGGAAGCTCAATTCGATGGGTGTGAATCACATATAGGGAGAGCAAGCAATGAAGAAGCCGCAATCTAGCAAACATCGGATCCTTGTGCTTACCAATACCACCCGAAGTCTTTTAAAAAGAAATAACGGAGCGATCAATCAAAGCAAAAAGAGTCTCCGAGGTTGTAGCACCAAAAACAGGAAAAAACAAACATCTGCAAAAAGACTAAGGGGCTCCATCAGAAGCCAAAAACATAGAAGATGCCATTGAAGAAGAAGAACAAACTGGAGAGGTTATGCTAATTGAGCCTACCTGGATGCAGCCGTATATAGCATATATAACTAAGGGAGAGTTACCCAAAAATGTGATAGAAGCCCGGCGAATCACACGAAGATCGAAGGCCTTCAGAATAATCAAAGGAGAGCTCTATAAGATAAGTATTTCGAGTGTGTTGCAGCGTTGCGTAACACCCGAAGAAGGAAAAATCATACTCAAAGATATACACGAAGGGGTTTGTGGTCACCATACTAGTAGCCGAGCAATTGCTGCAAAAGCATCCAGGGCAGAATTTTACTAGCTCACTGCAGTTCAAGATGCAAAAGACATTGTCAGAACATGTGAGGCATGTCAACGATTCTCAACAAAGCCTGGAGCACCCACCGCTGAGTTGAATCATATACCTTTGGCTTGGCCTTTTTCTCAGTGGGGACTAGATATGGTGGGAAAACTTCACAGATCATCGCCATGAGGACACGTCTTTCTGTTAGTAGCAGTCGACAAATTTACTATATGGATTGAAGCAATTCCTGTCACCACCAAAGACGGAACTTCGGCTGTGAATTTTATTAAATCCATAGTATTTCGGTTTGGCGTACCAAACAGTATCATCACAGACAATGGGATCAACTTCACTTCCAATGAGTTCAAGGAGTACTGCCAGGAGATGGACATCAAAGTAATATACGCTTCGGTAGCTCACCTGCAAACAAATTTACAGGTAGAAAAAGGCAATGGACTAGTTACTGCTGGACTCAAGAAAAGACTACTAGCACCACTTGACAGAGCAAAAGGAGCATGGGTTGATGAATTGCCATCCGTGTTATGGAGCTTATGTACAACTCCAAATAATTCAACACAAGAGACACCTTTCTTTTTGGTCCACGGTGCAGAAGCCGTGCTTCCTGTTGAGGTGTCACATGAATCCCCAAGAGTGGCTGCATATGATGAAGAGGAATCAAGAGAAGCACTTGAAGATGATGTGGATGCACTTGATGAATCTCGAGATGAAGCCCTCCAAAGAGCAACTATGTACCAGCAAAATCTGCGTAATTACCACAACAAAAGATTGCGGCCTAGGTCCTTTACAGTAGGGGACCTAGTTATTCGCCTTAAGGAAGATGACCACAAGAAGTTAGAATCTCCATGGGAAGGACCATACATCGTCACAAAAGTTATTACTGGAGGAGCATATCGACTACAAGACAAGAAGACAAGAGTAAATTACTCAAATCCATGGAACGTAGCACAACTATGACGATTTTACGCATAAAATTACTTACGATATGATAAGAGTTAAAGTTCGGCTTCTTAAGCCAGAATATCCAAGTCAATGTCTAGATGCCATCCGCCTAAAGAATAATGTATCATCGAATTTTTTCCTTATGTAGACAGAGATAAAATTTCCGTGCCTCAAAGCTTTTTATTATTGTTCAAAAGATCTATGCTTTCCATCAAGCTAACAACAACTATGAGCCTATGTCTAGATACATGCATCCGAACATAGCCTCGGGGGCTACTCCCATCGGGAGTGCTGGCACGCACTCGATAAAAATATAATTGTGTATTAAACAAAATATTTATGATTGGAAATTTATTTTGAGCCTTACATCAGTGTATCCTCAAAAATGTATCCTCAAAAGAAAGAATACTCCCATCGAGAGCCAATATAAAGCATTAGAACTATTTGGTAAACCAGCCCAGCAGGGCAACCGCCGAAAAAGTCAAAAATCTCGGATCATGCTCAAACGCGACAAAAATCTGAATGTCGTGTTCAAAAACATGAAGGTAAGACCCCAGGATTTCATCCCATGTGGGCTGGTAATCACACAAGAATGCTCTCTACCAGTAAATATCCATATCAACGATACGATGAAAAATCCCGACGGACGCATTGGGTACCCGATAAAATAAGAAGCTAGAATTCAGTATTTGGTAAGACCTCAGCGGCCCGAACTGAATTATGCTAGTAACAAATTCCGGATTCGAGCCTGGGGACTTGAATTTGATGTAGAACAACCTTGTTTTTCCCAGAAGCAATTAACTAATTCTCGACCCGTCGGAAGCATCAGGCTCGTTGTACCAAATCCCTACAAAACACAAAAAGTGATAAAAAATAAAGAAAAAGAAAATTTGAGACTCAACCTGAAACTATGGTTCAAATAGTCTCGGGGGCTACTGACATAGGTACGATTACTCGGATAACTATGATTCGCTACCCTATATCGGGTAAAAGGCTTACGACCCATGAAGGTTTCAAATGACAGCCCAAGGAAGCAACCGACAAAGACTTGATTGTGAACTGACATTATGAACTGACATTATGTTGGTATTGTAATTGTGCATGTATGAAACCTCTCCGCATATATCTTTGAGACCCGGCCTATTATATATAGGACGGGAGAAACCCAGGCGAGGGTACCGAAATCTAGAGGACAACTTGTAATAGTGCGATTATTCAATATTCAGGCGACTTTGATTCCATTGTTTCTCTGCATACGAGGAAATCTCAAGTGTTCGCTTTTCCGCGAAACCCCAAATACATCACCATGGGTATTGCCGAGGTTACCCCTCTTTAGAATGGGACTCGACGTTTAAGGTTCAAGCGATCAAGTTAAATCGTGGAATGCACAGGGGCCATTATGGGTATCCAGGTCCCGCAATTGGTCATTGATCGGAGAGGTATCTCGATCATATCTGGAGTGTTTCCGAACCGTAGGGTGGCACAATTAATGGTGGATGACACTTAGGGATTGATTCAGGATTGATGGAGAAAATAGAAAGAACACCGGAATTGTTCCAGGGGGTACGGGAAGTGTTTCGGTGAAATCCGATGTTGATCAGAGGGGTCTGAAAGGTGCTTTGGAGCAACAGAAATTAGATAATATGTATTTGATGTTGATTAAGGGAATTGATTATCAATATATATATATATGTTTAAATCAATTTAAAAGGAGAATTCCACCTAATTCGGCCCTTTTTCCCTAGGGAAAAAAGGCCCATAGGAGAGCCAAGGGCCAACCGGCCAAGGAGGGGCCACGGGAGGCTGGACGGGCAGGCCATGGGCCTCCCCCCACTTGGGTTGGATCGCACTAGGTATTTTCAGCGGGTGTGGGATTAGTCCCACACCGCTTGCCCCCTGGTGTTGGCCTCCCTCCTCCTCCTATAAATAAAGGGGGACCCCTCCCCTTGAAGGCATCCCAATTTCTCTCTCCCCCTCACGTGTGGTTCATCCATTGGAACATGCTTATGAGGAAAGATCTCTCCATCATATGCACACCATCATGTTGTTGGGACTTCGGTCCGTATCAATCTTGTTCCGCTCCTTCGCTGGATCAGAGTCCGTGGGACGTCTCTACACCGGATGTGTGTAGAACTTCGGATGAGCAATATTTTCGGAGCTTGGAGCTTGGAGCTTAAAGCTAGGATCTTTTGAGCCATGGAGCTTGGAGCATGGCGCTCATTCGTCTGCATGACCTTGAGGTCGACGCTGTTGTTCGTCTTCATCATCAACATTCTCCTGAATTTAAAAGATTTCGGTCTTCAAGGGTATGAATATTGAATACCTCTATTACTTTACATCTGCATAAAATAGATCTTAGATCATTTCTAAGGTGTTCGCATCATTAGGAAACTTTTTGTTTTCTGCCACATATCCCAACAGTGGTATTAGAGCCGATCTATTGATAGATGTGTAGTACGGTTAGAACACATAGCAATATGTGGGCATTGATTTTCTAGCTGCTACCCTCTTCCATGTACTTGTTATATCACGGAATTATTTGATGAAGCAAGCCCCAAACAACATTACACGGTGATTCACAAGACTGGTCCACAAGTGTAAGTGGCTTTGGGGGTGTCTGTAGTTTCTCTTACAGTAGTTGATATGATACTTGCAACGGAGAGCCCTGAATAAGGGAAGTAAAAAAGGTAACGGGTTAATCCATGTTGTGGCTGATGTTCGTAGGTGGGGAAAGGTTCTACCGCGAAAGCCCTAAATCCGCATAAAATATGCAAAAGATAAAGTAGAGGCATCTTAATTTATTTTTCAGGGGCGTGTGACTTGATATGGTACTGGTAAGTTTTATGAAACGTTCTACCACTGGCTCGGAGAAGCCATGGACCTTGGCGCCATGCCAGAGCGCTCGATGGAGATCAAGGCGCAACAACCATGTCATGTCACATTACATTTGATGTAAATTACATTATGCATCTTATTTTGTGTGTATTATATATACAACAGTAGCATTATAAGATGATCCATCAAACATAATTGCAATGTTCCTATTCCCCTTGTGTGTGCACCACTACGAAAATTCTCCGTTATGAGGCACGCCATGACGATCGGGCATGAGACATATGTACATTCACATACGGTGGGTGTAAGATATGTTGCACTGCAATACACACAAGTTAGAGTTGGTGAGCCTAGCATGTACAGACATGGCCTCGGAACACAAGAGATCGAAAGGTCGATCATGAGTCACATGGTTGATGTGATTGACATTGTTGAATGTCTACCTTTGAAGCTATGCCATTGGTTGTGATGATCAGGGGTGGTGTAGTGAATTAGGATCGTATAATCACCAAATGACGATGAGGGATGTTCATTTGAGTGAGAGTTCTAAAAGTTTAGTTTAGTTAAACATGAACTCATATTATGAACAGAATAAAAGTGAATCTGAAGAGTTCACTGTAGTCATTGGCATCTGTTTACTATCTTGCATTCTAGCTATAATTGAGATATTATAACTATAGAAATCTTGATATTCAACTTTACGAACTGGTATCCTATTGTTTGAAGAGTCAATCTAAAGTTTAAATTCATATTGCAAACTTTTAGCAAACCTCACTTACTCCATGGAATTTAATAAGTAGTATTAAATCAAGAGTAACAATTCTAGAGTTAGTATCTAAGTATCACAATTGCGTCCATAATTCTTGAAATTCAAAAGATGTTTTGGGTATTAAGGTTATCTAGGATCTAAAAAGAATTGTTTTCAGAAACTATCATGTGTGGAAGATATTAGGATATCTGAAACAATGATTGGTTGCAATGTGATGAGGTATAATTTAGTCAGAAACATGTTCTCATATTGTATGAGAATTTGCGAAGGTTTGAGACGCTAGGCGTCCTGATCTTCGAAAAGGTTTTGGGAACTACTATTATACTCACAATTCGTCTTTGTGAGCTACAGTATATTGATCATGAAAGTTGTCATGATAAGATGAATAAAAGGTGTAGGTAAAATGTTTACTCCACTAAAAGATTACTAAAGAATGGAATTTGGAAGAACGCCAAATATTTGATGATGGTGATCTGCATCAAAGTGTGAGTCCAAGGGTATTAGTGTTTGAATAACAATTTTTGGATTGTTTGTCATGTGAATGACACCACTATAGATGTTGATGGATTCTTCTAAAAAGAAAGGAAATGACAAAAGAGGATCTAAAAAGTTATTTTGGTAGAAACGAATGAACTAGAAATGTCCAGCTCATGTATATAGATGATATACATGTTATGGGTGTACATGTTGCTTGTTAAAACAATGTGGTTCTTGGGTATTGGATACTAGATTGGTTGGTATGAATTTTCATACAGAATAAAACAATACAAGAACTATGATGGCCTAAGTAACTAGCAAAAGAATATAGTATGATACTCATCGAAAACAAATAAAGTGTTATTGTTTTTCTTGTTGGAATCAAACATATCCTTCAATAATTGTTCTTTGGTTCTAGCATTATGAGAACAATAATTGTTCAAATTATCGCCATATTCATAAAGTATGATTGGGACCTTATAAATCTTGATTGGAGAAAATTACATCCATAATTCAGTGCTAAAATGTTGCAAGACAAATGATTTTAAGTAACACCGCCATTTAAATCATATTGGAAATGAAACATGAAGAAACTTCACGTTGATGAAATTTTGGAGTCTTTTAATTTTGAATCAAGTTGACGCTTCTGAGAATTTCTTGGAGATGATTTGAACTCCATTCAGAGGCCGAAATAAGAATGGACGACTAACTTATTGGACATTATACAAAGTGATGTATATAGTCCATAATGTGTAGCTGTGTGTGGCGGATCTTTCAACTTCATACACTTTAACCAAAGATTTGAGTGAATATATATATATATTTACTTATATGAGGAAGAAGTATGAAACATTTGAAATGTTCAAAGACTTTCAAGATGAAGTGGAAAATCATCGTAACAAGAAAAATAAAGAATTTATGATTGGATCATAAAAGAAATATTTGAGTTACAAAGTTTAGGAAATGCCTAAAAGTTGAGGAATCGTTCCACAGACTTACGTTTCCCGAAACACCATAGAATATGGAATGTTCGAGAAATGTAATCAAACCTTGTTTGACATGGTAAGATCAAAGGTGTTATTTATATAAAAATAACATAATATTTAGAGGATTAAGCTTTAGTGACTACCGCTTTTACACTGAAAAGAGTGGCGTAATGATCCATTGGAATGACACCATAATAAGTTATGGAATGAGATAAAACCCAAGTTGTATTTTCTTAAAAAATTGGTATGCAAGGCATATGTAAAATATTTACAACCAAAGTCAGATACGAACGTATTTGTAGGTTATCCCAAAGTAACCATTGAGATTCCTCCATAACACTGAAAACAAAAGTGTTTGCCACTAAAAATGTCAAGTTTGTTGAGAAGGAACTTTTCATGAAAAGTTAAGTGGGAGGACAATGGAACACTGATTAAGGTTATTGAACCTGAGTTATATGATTAGAGTAGCACAGCACCGGAAAGTGTCCCGGAGGCAGCTATGATGCTCGTGGATTTCGTACCTAAAAGGTTGAGATCATGGAATCAAGTTCCTATTAAAACCATGTACATCGGGTAAAAATTAAATAGAAAGATTTGAGAATGAATCATTATTATTTGACAATGATAAACCGAGTACATGCAAAGACGCGATGATTAGCCCTGGCTCCGTTAAATGGCTAGAAGCCATGAAATCCGTGATAGTTCCATATACAAGAAATCAAGTTTTGAACTCGGAAGATCCTCTAGAAGGCGTGAAGCCTATTGGTAGTATTCAGATCTATAAATAAATAGACATGGATATTTCACATTTATGAAATAGTCGACATATCGTTAAAACGGTTTACGATAATGTTTAATGAATTGACTATGATAAGATTTGATCTTTCATAGTGATATTTAGTCTGAACGGATTAATGTAGCAACCACTACATATGCCAATATGGTATATGATAGTTGAACAGAACAAGAAAAAGTTCTTCTAAAAGAATGGTTACCTAGTATATGTATATGACACGATCCAAAGGGTTTTATTAATTTAAAAGGATGCTAAAAGGCATGCAAACTTTAATGGTTGAGGTAAGCATCGCGGAGTTGGAATCTTCATCGAGGTGAAATTGATAAAAGGTTATTTTCATCAATGAAAATGAAGATGCTTGTATTTGCAAGAAGTTGAGTGGGAGCATAGAGACATATTTCTGATACATTATGTAGTATACATATTGATTGAAAATGATGTATCTTTTATTGACACATGTTAAGAATTTAATTAAAATTGGATTTTAATGAAATAATTAGGCAAAACCAAAATATTGGGCATCAATGTCTATGTGGATAGATTGAAGTGCTAATAGGGTTACGCCAAAAGTACATAGATGATATATTGAATAAAGTTTAATATGGAAATGACGAGAAAGATTATTGTCCCATGGAAGAGGTTGGAGCAAGATCCAAGTGTTTTGACACTTGGTGAGTGACCACATGAATGATTTGATAAATCATGTATACCATGGTATGTACATATCCAGATATGTCCTATGCTCTAAATGTTATGAGTATATACCAGAATGGTTCATAAGATGATCATTGAACAATAATAAGGATATCCTACGTGCATTGGAAGGACTGAGGATATACATTATGTATAGAAAAATTGACAAATAGTTCATTGTAAATTCTTACATTGGTACTAGCTTTGTCACAAGATACAAATTAAGTTTATCTCAATTTAGGCTATGTGTTAAGGCGTCACAATGAAATGGAAGAAAATTCCATGATAGTTTTGGATGTGTTCCAAAAGTTAAGACATTGTGATGGATACTACAACGAAAGGTTAAGTATATGTCTGCTCTAGGAGCACGAGGCCATTTGAGTCAAATAGTTTGTTATCAAACTAGGTGCAGTTACAAGCAGGCTATACTATGAAGATCTATTGTACGACAATAGTGTCAACATGTGTTTAAGATCAAGGAAATAAGGTCTCACTAGAGGACCAAATTATACAATGCCATCTTATTTGAGAATGAGTGATTCTTAATGATACAAAGACATGAAAATATACACAGACTTGAAAATGTCAGTTCTAGAGATAAGGTTTTCCATAAGCGAAGCATGTGAACAACACCAATTGCCATAGGTGTTAAATGTGCAGAGTAATAAACTAGATTATTAACTCTAGTGCAAGTGGGAGACTATTGGAAATATGCCCTAAGGGCAAATAATAAAGATAGTTTATTGTAATATTTCAAATGTTCATAATAAGTGTTATACCGTGCTATAACTATACTAAGTGAAAACATTAGTACACGTGTGGTATGTAAACAAACCAGGTCCCTAATAGCCTCTATTTAGCTAGTCCATTGGTCAACTGATGATCGAGTTTTCCTGAGCATGGACATTTATATCAATTAGCAATGGGGTCATGTCATGAGATGAATGACGTGATGGACACACACCCAACTTAAAGTATTGCAATGAGACCAGTCACAAAGTTCAACATTGCGATGACTAACAAAACATAGTAACTCACTCCTTTGACCATGAGATCACATATAATCACCATTAATAGAGGCGGCTTTGATGGTACCAAACGTCACTCCATAAAAAGGTGATCATAAAAGTGATACTCAAGTTTTCCGAAGGGCAGTGTAGAGGAGTGTGTATCAAGACCGGGATTTTCCCATCCGCGTGATGGATAGATACTCTGGGCCCACTCGGTGAGATTATATCTGTAAAGTTTGTAAATGTGTGACTAGGTAACGAAGATGTAATATCATAGGAACGAGTAAATATGTTTGTCGGTAACGATATTGAACTAGGTATGGAGATACCGATGATCATATCTCGGACAACCTAAGTATTGCAAAGCAAAGGGAATGGGACTCGATGTTTAAGGTTCAAGCGATCAAGTTAAATCGTGAATGCACATGGGCCATTATGGGTATCTAGATCCCGCTATTGGTCATTGATCGTAGAGGTATCTCGATCATGTCTGGAGTGTTCCCGAACTGTAGGGTGGCATACTTAAGGGTGGATGACGCTTAGGGATTGATTCGGGATTGACGGAGAAAAGAGAAAGAACACCGGAATTGTTCCAGGGTGGTACCGGAAGTGTTTCGATGAAATCTGATGTTGATCGGAGGGGTCCGAAAGGTGTTTCAGAGTAAGAGATATTAGATAATATGTATTTGATATTGATTAAGTGAATTAATTATCAATACTTATGTTTAAATCAATTTAAAAGGAGAAGCCCACCTAATTGGACCCTTTTTCCTATAGGAGGGCCAAGGGCCAACCGTCCAAGGAGGGGCCACGAGAGGCTGGCCGGCCAGGCCATGGGCCTCCCCCACGTGGCTTGGCAGCCCACTAGGACTAGTCGGTGGGTGTGGGATTAGTCCCACACCGCTTGCCCCTGGTGTTGGCCTCCCTCCTCCTCCTCCTATAAATAAAGGTGCACCCCTCCCCTTGATGGCATCCCAATTTGTCTCTCTCTTTCCCTCACGTGTGATTCCTCCATTGGAACATGTATATGAGGAGAGAGCTCTCCAGCACACGCACACCGTCGTGCTGTTGGACTTCGGTCCGGATCAATCTTCTTCCGCTGCTTCGCTGGATCGGAGTCCGAGGGACGTCTCTACACCGAATTTGTGTAAAACTTCGGATCTGCCACATTTGTGGCGCTTGGAGCTTGAAGCTAGGAGCTTTGGAGCCATGGAGCTTGGAGCATGATGCCCGTTCGTCTACACGACCTTGAGGTTGACGCCGTTGTTCGTCTTCATCGTCAACGTTCTCCTGAACGCAAAAGCTTTTGATCTTCAAGGATATGAATATCGAATCCCTCTGTTACTTTATATCTGCATAGAATAGATCTTGGCTAAGTTATTCGCGTCGTTAGGAATTTTTTGTTTTCTGCCACGGATCCCAACACATAATTCTCTTCCAATTCGTCATTGTGTACTTGTTCTTATTCAATGTTACGTGACAACATCTTCCATATTTTTGTTATATGTTAAGTGATACCATCTTCTGTATCACCATTACACTAGCTAAGTAGGTAGTTTTTTTTATGTGAGCTAAGTAGGTAGTTGATCCAACCAAATATGCAAGACATTTTCGATTGTGTTTTGAATGAGATGAACTAACTAGTTCTATTAAACGTGGTGAACTAATTATCTAACATGTAACCTAGATTATTTGTTTTGATATGAGGCCGCGACTGTGGCTGCGACCGTGAATTCTATTTTTTCACTTGGAATGAATAGTAGCGGCGCTCAGTGCTTTGTGAACGCCACTGGTACAACAAATGCTAGTGGCACTCAGAGAGAACGCCGCCACTACTCATTAATAGTGGCATTCATGTTGAACGTCACCAGTACAGGCATAAAATTCAGTGGTAACATGTTAGTGGTGGCGTTCCTAGAACACGTCACACTTTTTACCGATAGCGTTCCAGCCACACGCCACCAGTATCAGGTACCAGTGGCGCGTGGTTTGAACGCCTCCGGTAAGGTTTTCCTACTAGTGATACTTTGACTTAATTTCGTTTAGCCTAGGAGAATGCCAAAAATGCATTCACTAGTTGCCCACGATGATGGTTAGAAACTTTGGAACATAATCTTCACTCGGTTTTGACCGGTTTGCACCGTAACCTGGCTTCATCGGATATTTCCTCCTTCTAGCCATCTTGAAGCTTCCAAAACATCACATCTTGGTAACTTTCATCTTTTCGCCCCGGCAGTTTATGTTATCAATCTATTTTTTTGACTATGGAAAGTTGCAAAACTGAGAAAAAACAAGCTTGACACATGTTCGTTAAGTCAAGCCACTCGATCTCCCATCACAAAATAAGTAAATAAATATCCTCCACATCTACACAATGACATGACAGCATTGCTGATCATCTTTCTCCTTCCTACAGGCTACAGAGTAAAGAAACTGATCCGCTTCGGTGTCGTTAGTTTCGTCTTGGACGAACGGGGCCAACATAAGTGGACCGTTGGGACACACGGTGATCTGGTCGCCGCCCGGCCCTTTCTTTTCATCACCCGAAGAAAAGATGCTCCCGCCTTCCTATGGATATGATACGCTCTACCTTGTACACTACTCCACAGATAGATTGCGTTGTCAGGAACTCACCACTTGGGCTAATATAAAACAGCCCGTGTCGTCTTCCCACCAGATCTCTGATCGACTTGCCGATCTCGGGCAGCTATCTTGCCTTTCGTTTGGCCGCCTATAGTAGTAGCTTAAAGAGATAGTAGACGCTGCGCTAATCGGAGCCGATTTTCAACTTCCTGGTAAACAAAACAAAACAAAGCATGCTTTTGAGAAAACAACGCATCCGTGAATAATTCTCTCTCCGTCCACTGCACTTGCACCGGAGACAGTCCAAGGGCGAAAAGGAGTGGTGAGAGCTACGCAGCTCCGGTAAGATCCAATCCGGGAGGAGTCACCTTCGTCTACCTAATTGAGGCGGCTGGGGATAAGTTCCTGGAATTTGTATACAGTAAGATAAGACCCCTTGGGCGCCATGGGTCCGAGCACAGTGATGGATGGGCTAGATCGTCCATCCGCCTCGACAGGGTCATTAGCAGCGACCTGTAGAGCAACAGCGATCGAGCCCCCTTGTAGCTGGGATCGGAGGGGGGACTCTGCTAGTAAATCCGATGGACAGAGTGCAGTCTGTTCAGTTATGGAGTCCACAAACATCGATTGGCTAGCGTATATTCTGTGGCCACCTCGCCCGATCTCTTACTAGATAGAGTGCGTACTAAATTACCCGTCTTTGTCCATCGATCAACCTGGCTCATCCGATCGCAAAAACAAAACATTAAACGGCTTGTTGGCTAAGATCGTGTATGATCATTCCATGGTAAATGCTTAAAGCTGAGGCTGGCAATATTGCGTCATTTTTACCTACTTCACAAAACGTTTTTTTTTTTTTGCCTCTAGCAGTACACCCGCTGCTTGTCACTGTAAGGATGTTACGGATCTGTCGCGATTTGGCTTCTATTCGGTTGGGAGGATCGATGATAGTACTCTCTCCGATTCAAATTAATTGACTCGAATTTGTCTAGACTCGGATGCATCTAGTAATAAAACATGTCTAGATACATCTGAATCTAGACAAACTCAAGTCAATTAATTTGGATCGGAGGGAGTATCGTCGTGCCACAGTCCACGAAATTTGGAAAAACATTTGTCCAAAAACGACAGACCCCATCGGGCGGTCACGTCCGATGTGGCCACTAGCAGCGCTGTCGAGCCACGACGATATCGGCTCACGTGGCCAGCACGACCCAGCACGCCGCAAAGACCTCGCGCCCTGATCAGAAATGCCACCAATTATTTGTTCCTCCCGCGCGCGTCCCATCCATTGTGACTGCACCGCGCGAGCTCCATGAAACGACGGCACGACAGCGCGCACTGGGAAGTTCTCGCCATCGGAGCGCGACCGGCCTGCTCCAGCCCCTGCCCCCGAGCGCGCGCGCGCGCACGCACACGCTTCCGACTTTATTCGCCGTCGTTGTACTAGGCCGCAAGCAGCCGGGCAAGGAGGCGTACGCCGGAGCGCGGTGCGAGACCGACAGAGACTGGGCCGGGCCGCGGCAGAACCAACGGCAGCGCGCGCCCGTACGTCGCGATCTCTTTGCCCGCGCTGCCACCGGAACGGGCTCGATCGTTGCCATGTGCGGTGCCGGGAACAGGTCCAAAGCGGCGAAAACTACGCGGAGATGGAATAAAAAAGGAAGCCGACGGTAGCAGTCGTCGCGGGCAGAGAGGGAGAGGGAGCGTACGCACGCTAATCTAAAGCCGCGAAAGAACGAGGAGATGGCGACAATTACAACTGGCTGGTCGAGTCCATCGAGGGTCCGCTTCCAAATGCAACGAGAAAGGGGTCCCGCGAGGCGAGATCGGTTGCGTCGATCGATCACAATTCACAACTCACAAGGGCAAAGAAGAGGAAGGAGAAAAAGGTCACAGCTTTCGTTTTCTTTGCAACCCTTCCCTTCCCTGGGCCTGGAGTCCTTGACAAGGTCCCTCGACCCCCCTTGTCCCCCCAATGCACCTAATAATGATTATCATGATTACACCCCCTCCCTCGTCTGAGATCTTCATCATCATCGTCGCCAGAATCAGCAGCCATCATTATCGCCAACAACAGTATTTCACGATCATCATCACTCGATCGCCTTACACGATGAGTCGTTTGGCGGAGGAGGTCCTGGAGAATATCTTCTGGCCCGGGGCAAGGATCGCCAGCGGGTCGTAGCGGGCTTTCCTGTCGACGAAGCGGCTCCACTTGGATCCGAAGTGAGTCGCCCAGTCGGACTGGGTGTGGTAGTGAGGGAAGTATATCTTGAAGTCGTAGCCGTTGCACCGGCAGGCGTCAATGATTGCACTGTTCTGCTCCACTAGCTCGTTCACCGCCGGGCCACCCGGGTAGGGCCGGCAGAATCGGAGCAGAGCCACCAGGTAGAAGATATCGCCCTCCGGCAGAGCCACCGACGTGTTCGGGTCCCACCTGCAGCACAGCAAACGTGTTAATTAATTAATTATTACGACAAAACAGAAATAACTTATCCTAAACAATGGCGCCGGCCGGTGCGTGCGCTATCGGAGCGTCGGGCCCGCCAGGCTGAATGAGAGGCATCGAGTCCAGCCGCGTACTATCTTAAATCATAATTTATCAATCATAGGACCCGAGTTAGTGGCTGCTAATCGGCAATCTGACAAGACTAAATCCAAAACAGAACGGGGATGTATGGATAGATGGATAAACTGGAAGCCCGCCTACTAAGGTACGTACGGAGGGGCAAATCAGCTGATCCCAGTCAAAAAACGTCAGCGCAGGGAGGCTCACATGCGTGCCCCTGCCCCAAATGGCAAGTCTGCCACCGAACGGCAGTGCTGCTACGGCAGCACACGAAAGCAATTCAAGCAAAGGAGATGTAGTGCATCAGCATCATCATCATCATCATCAGGAGCAGCTGTGTCGTGCATGGGGTACTCACTTGCTCTTGAGCATGGGGTAGACCAGCATGGGTCCGTCGATGCCGTCGGCGAGCATGCCTTTTAGCACGGTGCGGTCGAAGTCGACGATGTCGCGCGCGGAGATGAAGATGTTGAGCCACGGGTGCGGCGCTGCCCAGCTGCCGGTGCGTCGCGCCTCCTCTTCCACCCGGTTGACGCGCGACAGGAACTCCACGTACCCGACGTCCGCCGCGAACTCCAGGCCCCGCACGTACTTGAGCTGCCGCATCATCTGGCCCATCCTCTGCACAAAGATAGACACGCCAACAACATGAGCACGAGGCGAGGCGAATGAAACTAGTAGCAGCAGTAACGACGAACGCTATACGCGTCACGTTATTACATGCGTAGTGCTGGCTGCTGGTAGCATGAATGAGCTGCTCCGTGGGGACAAGACGTGAGGAGGAGAGGGAGTGGCGCAACACGGCGAGGGGTATTGCCAAAAGACGGGATCCTCGTCGTCACGGGCGCGGCAGGGGAATCGCGTCACGGCCCGGACGCTGAGCTGAGGTGGGCTCGACCCACATTGTACGCACGCTCACCTCATGCGATGCGAGATCGGCCGTGATCCGGACCGCCAGTCGTGCGCCGCGGCCGTGCGGCGTAGCACTGGACGCTGGGTACAGGCACAGCGACCAGTGGGTGTGGCGTGGGTGGGTGGGGGCCGGGGGCAGTTTGGCAGCACACGCGGGGGGCAGTTTGGGGAGACGCACCCGTCACAGAATCCAGCGGAAGATACACGACGAGGCAGACATCCCCGCAGAAGAAAAGTACGCCACCACAGCGCTCCAGCGCAAGTACGGGAGTACCCCTGTGCGAGCGCGAGGGCCATTTACGGGGCCTAGAGTTTTTTTTTTTTTTTTTTTGCCTACCTCGTCCACGTCGTCGGGCTGCTGCTGGTGGTGCTGGTACAAGGCCACCTCCAGGCAGTACAGGACCGGCCCGGAGCCGGCGGGGAGTAGGGATGGCTCGAAGTGGGCGCCGCCGGGGATGGGCACCGACGGCCAGCCGTTGACTGGGTCGTCGCTGTGCACGAACGCGAACCCCTCTACGTAATCGAACGCCGACTCCGAGGGCCGCGTCACAAGCCACTCCGCGTCTGCCGCGTAGTCAGCGAAGTTCGCGTACACGACGCGCGTCCATTTCACCTGCAAATGACAACCACCACCGTCAGCGTCCGGCGATTGGGCATCGTTCCACGATGAGATGCTGGCTGGGTATTATTACCGTCTGTGGCGCGGGGGAGAGGGGGATGCGGGCGCGGGTGATGACGCCGAACTGCCCGAGGCCGCCGAGGACGGCGAAGAAGAGGTCCGGGTGGGAGGAAGGGGAACAGACTCGGCACTTGCCGTCGCCAGTCACCACCTCCAGCTCCACGACGTTGGACACCTGGGGCCCGTAGCGGAACGACTGCCCGCTCACGCCGCCGTTGGAGAGCGTGCCGCCGACGGTGAGTCGGAGATAGTCCGTCCAGGAGGCGGGGGCGAGGCCATGATTCGAGACGGCCCAGTGGAGGACCTCCTCCCACAGCGCGCCACCCGGGACATCGGCGAAGGCCGCGCCGCTGCTCAGCAAGACGAGCTGCATCGGCATGCGCCGGGACACCGCGCGCATGTCCAGGACGAGCCCTCCCTCGGCCATGGCCTGCCCGGCCACCGAGTGCCCGTTACCGCGGGCGGCCACGGTCAAGTGCGCCGTCAGCGCAGCCGCTTGGATGGCGCTGGCCACGTCATCCACGCTCGCCGGGCGGACGACGGCCGCAGGGCGGGCGCTTACGAGGCCGCCGAAGTCCCTCGCCGCCGCGCACTCGGCCGCGTCGGCGACCATGGCCAGCTCGATGGTGTCCGGTTCCGCGGCGGCGGCGGCGTGGTCCATGTACGCGAGCATCATCTTGGCAACTGTTTCTTACTGCTATGCCTGTCTTGTGTTGCCGAGGCTGAGCCGCTCGCTTAGCTGAGCAGAGCACTCTGTGTTCTGATGTCAGTGTGCGCTCGCTTGCTTGCGCTCTGTCTCCGCCTCTCTCTTGTGCTAGTTTGGGTCGAGGGGTTTATATCGTGAGGACACGCGGACGTCGATAGCCATCACACCTTTCAAAAAAAGAGAAATACAATATTTTGATTGACTTTTTTTCTCTCTTTTGAGGATTATACCATTTTCTTTTATTTGAAATTCATATAAAAAACTAGTTGCATAACCCGCTCATTTTGCGTGGTCCGATACTACGCATGTTTATATTTTGTGCTCCCTCCGTTTCAAAATACTTTACTTGGTTTTAGTTCAAATTTTAATTAAACCACATGAAGTATTTTGGAAAGAGGGTGTACTAGATTTGTTCCTTAGTACACGATACACGTTCATAATTATTTTGATCAATCTTAATATTTGAACTTATTGGTAGCCAGAATTAAAAAAAAACTTTGGTTGCTAGCACCCTAGGATGTCATATACTCCCTCTATGTCAAAAGGTAGTGCATATTAGATTTGGTCTCAAAATCAAACATTGTAAAATTTGACCAAGTGCATAGAAAAAGTTCCAACTTTTTATCATACGGAAGTATATTTCATGAATGATTCTAATAGTATGGATTTAATGTTTGATATTGGTACATTCTATATATTTGGTCAAACTTTATAAAGTTTAACCTGAAATACTCATACACATTAGAGTTTGGCATAGAGGCGATATTTATTAACCATGGGAGTCATACATACTTTTACTTGTTATTAGTTTGCCAATTTTGTTCCATTCAATACGTAGACTAATAATTAGAACTATTTTAGAGAAACCATTGTCTTTTATTATGATGAAAAAATATTTGTTTTGGTATTTCTTCATTTAGCATTTACATCCTTTTCAAGGTTATTGGCGTGTATAACTGCCATGGAAATATGCAGCTTAGAATGCAAAACTAGATAATTTAATATCTTGTTTTTCTTATTTCACTCATATTCATCACGAAATGTCGATCGTTATGTCAATAATTTATGTAGATTCTTTCATAATAAAAAAATTGTAAGCATACATGATTCGGCCATAACCATCTTATCCTCCCCCCCCCTTCAATTTTAATATTGATGCATGTAAAATGCATACATGAATTTTGTAGTTTATTGACACATATTCTCATGTATTTGCATCATATTATTAGTTATTACCCATGTTCTTAATAATTTTGAAGATTTTCTAAACAATCCCCTCTTCTCTGATTCTAACTCTGTTTGGTAGAAAAAATATCTTTTGTTAGTAGTTTTCACTTTACTGGAACTACGAGACTTCAAAAAGAGCTAGGTCAGAGAGAACGCTTTAGAATTTGAAGAGAATCTTGGAGGCCACACGAGGTCACCAGAGGATTAATGGGATGCTAATAGGGGACCATGGCGCAGGGTACTAATGTGGTCGCGCCACCACCCTCCGTTCTCGCCCTCCTCTTCGTCTTGACCTAAAACTTTCTATAAAAAGGGTCCCCAATGCGATCTTAGAACATATGGAGGCGGAGATAAAAATCACTAAATAGAGAGTCTGCAGACCGCCGCCGGAGGAAGATTGGAGGGGGAACCACAGCTGGAATCTCCTTCGGTAGCCTCTCCTCCTTCACCAACACCTCCTCATCGCCCTCCACCATGAGAGGGTAGTAGTCCACCCCCTAGACTATGAGTTTGTGGTGATAACTTGATCCAACCTCTCTATGTATGATCATTTTTAAGTCCATATTGTGTTACTTCTATGATTATAGATTTATCTATGTAATTCATGTGGTGGATATTGTGGTATGAGATGATACTTGTTATGCATTTACCGTTGTGTTGAGATTTTATGGTTTGTCATACTCTGGAGATACTTCTATGATACATGTAATGGTTTCTATTCATAATGCCTTGTTTATCCATCCCATGAGGTGCTTGACAACGCCAAGTGTGGGTACATAGGAGAGATGCGGTAATGCACACAACAAATAAATCATTGCGCTAATATTTGGAGTGTTACAATTAAAGAGTATGATGTATGTAGGTAAGCGATACATATGCATTGAGTGACATCAATACAACCAAACATCCTTTATCTAGTGGTAAAAAGGGAGAAGTTGTTGTGCCACGCAGAGATAAACAAAACTTTTCCCCTATGCGGTACTCCCAAGATCTAGCTCAAGTGATAGGCCACGAAATTTACCACTAGACACGTAGGTGCAGATTATTGATAAATCCCTTCAGTTGATGCCGTGCCGAATGATCCCACGTACTGCAAGTCCAGACCCCCACGAACCTCCTTGTCTCCAGCGCCGCACGTGCAACGCCTCTACCGGTATCCACACGTACAGGGAGGAACTCCAGGCAGAGGACTGCTAGATCCCGTCTAGCCCGAGATGGGAGTGGAGAAAGTAATGTCTAGGTCAGGGACTATCCCTTGTCACTCCACTTATATACACTCCTAGCTGGGCTCAATGCTTGAGGCTCATTTAGGTTGTACCCTAATCTTTACATGGATCGAATCCACATGAGCTCCTTTCCCTTAAGTGTGTGACCATGTAGGTTCACGTAAACCTGGACACGACACGAGTCACCACTCTGAGTCGATAGCTGGTGGCGGCCTCTAGCAAGACGTGCCAACTCCCAAGCACCGTAAAGTTAGAAGACAAACCTTTCTCAATGTGACTTTCATCCAAGTCCCTTTCCCTTATGGTATACCTTGTCAAGCTATAGGCGAGTAGTTGCCATCCCTTTAATAGCTTGACTCTCTCTTCCCGTTCCATGATATATGATTCACTAAACTAACACCGTCTGACTCCTTGGTTAACACTTAACCAAGTCGCGCATGGCCATGCTTCCGAATCATATCACACGAGAGGGCTCAGAGAATATATCTCTATTACGGAGGGGCAAATCCCATCTTGGTAATCCATATCATGCAGTTTGCTTCACAACCAGCCCAAACTCTACCTGTATAACTGTCCATTTACGGAAAAACGTTTGATAGAACCTAAGCTGGTGATCCATAACTCGAATCATACGATCACTTCAGGTCGAAGGATTCCATTGCTTGAGACTACAAATGATAACATGCTCGTTGCATCTCAACTGTGGGTCAGTTCGACTTGCTAAACTCTTTTAGCCGAGTCCGTGTAAGTCGAAGTAGCATAGCCATGCCCATGACAAGTGGAACCTAGTCATCAGCCGACTTGCACATTGGTCTAAGTTGTGTGTCCAGTACAACCTGAATGACCAAGGACAATCTATTATGAATAACATGAATATAAAATTCCACAACTGAATCACATATTCAATGATATATATATATATGTGATGTTCATACAAGGACAAGGTTATTACTTATGAATACATTGGGAACTACATCATACATGATTGCCTCTAGGGCATATTCCGAACAGAAGTATGCCATGGTGGAGTGATAATAACCACAAGCTAGCCTTACGAGGGTGACACACCAACACATATGGTACTTCTTTCAGCTATGTGTTTTAGAACATGTAGCCATGATATAAGTTACCATTAAAACATGACAATTGTGTGTAATTTTATTATCTATAACATGAACACCACCATATATAGAGATAGAGGATTGAGTGAACCAATGAACCCAGGTCCATTGTTCCTATAAGAGTAAACCACTGTCTTGTCGTCTTATATTTAGAGGATTTGGACACTTTTACATTACTATTTGTTGCACTTTACTTTCTTGTATTAAACCAGTCTACTTGTTCCTTTAAATTATTTAGTGCATAAATAACTATAACTTGTGACACTCTAGTTGGAGAGAGTAAATAGCTTTTCATTCTTGATCCTATGGATCGATACCCTAAAGTGATCCCCTGCTCTTGGGAGTTATCAAGTACTTTTCTAGCGCCGTTGACAGGGAGCGTAGGTAAGGCTTTTATTCTTGTGTGCACTAGGTATTAGATTTACTTTTAGTCATATATTTGTTTTTTTTGCTTTCCTTATATTAAAACACAAAAATGAGTTTATTTGTGTTGTTCATAAAATGTATGAATCATTTACTTATGCAACCCTATTGTTGAAACAATTAATGGTGAGAGATGAAGTATTTAATGTAGGCATTGAATGAAATTTCTCAAAAATTGTGTGATAAGAAAAATGTATCTTGCTGCATAGATCAATATCCTAAGAATTTTAACTTTCAGTGTAAGTTTGAGAGTATGCATATAATTGCCTCCTACAATAATAATGAATTTATGTACACTCACATGAGCGCAGCAAAGGAATTTACTATTTTAGCGGGAATTCTTGAGATAGTTGTGTTTGTAGCAAATGAGGATGAAACTCGTAGCCTTACACCAATATAGGGTTTACTTTTATTTTGCACTTTATATGCTTAATGGTCCATAGTACTTTCATTTATTTTATGCAATGCAAGTTAACATATTGTTAATCATAGATGTAAGTATATAAGAGATATCACTTCATAGCTCATTTGCATGTTGCTATACCTTAAAGAATGAACCATTTAACTTTGTGTAGCACTAATCATGACTAATGATATTCAACATAGCAACAAACTCCAAAGTCCATGTTTAGTTTTATCACCTTCATGCTCGAGGATGAGCATAGGCTAAGTTTGGGGATGTTGATGCATGTAAAATGCATACATGAACTTTGTAGTTTATTGACACATATTCCCATGTATTTGCATTTATTATTATTTATTACCCATGTTCTTAATGATTTTGGGTATTTCCTAAACAATCCCCTCTCCTCTGGTTCTAACTCTATTTGGCATAAAAATACCTTTTGTTAGTATTTTCGACTTTACAGGAGCTATGAGACTCCAAAAAGGGCAAGGTCAGAGAGCACACTTTGAAAAATTTGAGAAGCATCTAGCATGCCAAAGGAGGTCACCAAGGGCTTAATGGGCTAGAAATTGGTTACCATGGCGCGGGGTACTACTATGGCCGTGCCACCACCCTCAATTATCACCTTGTTGCTCGGTGTCGTCGATTCCACTGTCATTCTCTTTGTCTTGAGCTAAAACCTACTATGAAAAGGGTCCCCGATGCGATCTCAGAAAATACGAAGATGGAGATGTAAAACAACAAAATAGAGAGTCTAGAGGCCGTAGCCAGAGGAATATTGGAGGGGGAACCGCTGCCAAAAGCGCCTCTGGTAGCCTCTCCTCCTTCACCAATGCCTCCTCGTCGCTCTCCAACATGAGAGGGAGTAGTCCACTCCCTGGACTATGGGTTCATGGTGGTAACTTGATCTAATATCTCTATGTATGATCATCGTTTAAGTCCATATTTTGTGCCTTGCATGATTATGGGTATATCTATGTAATTCCTATGGTGGATATTGTGGTATGAGATGACAATTGTTATGAATTTATCGTTGTGTTGGGATTTTTATGGTTTGTTATACTCTGGAGATACTTCTATGATACATGTAATGGTTTCTATTCATAATTCCTTGTTTACACATGCCATGAGGTGCATCGCAATGCCAAATGTAGGTAGATGGGAGAGATGTGGTAATGCGGACAACAAATAAATCATGGCGCTAGTCTTTAGAGTCTTTACAATTAAGGAGTATGACACATATATGTAAGGGGTGGTCGACTGACATATGACATATGCACTAAGTAACAACAATACAGCCAAACATTCTTTATCTAGGGATAAAAAATGGAGAAATATGTCATGGTGGAGTGACAATAACCACATGTTGGCCTTACGAGTGTGACACACCAACACATATGGGTACTTTGTTCAACCATGTGTTTTAGGTTATGTAGACATTATAAAGTAACCACTAAAACATGAAAACTGTGTGTAATTTTATTATCTATAACACGAACACCACCATAGATGGAGAGGGAGAGAGAGGATTGCGTGAACCCATAAACCCAGGTCCATTGTTCCTATAAGAGTAAACCACCGACTTGTCCTCTTATATTTAAAGGATTGAGACACTTTTACATTACTACTTTTATGTACTTAACTTTCGTGTATTAAATCAACCTCCTTGTTCTTTTAACGTGTTTAGGGAATAAACAACTAGAACTTGTCACTACTAGGGAAAAGCTTACACGAGTCGCATCTCAAAATCCATTAGAGTCGCATATGGGATGCGACTCGAGCGCCGTGCTGCTAGTATTATTTAACTGAGTCACATTTCAGATGCGCCTCCTATAACCTATATATGCGAGGCGCATATGATATATATGCGCCTCGTATATTATACGAGGCACATATTGATAGATATGCACCTCGCATATCTAGGTTATAGGAGGCGCATCTGAAATGCGACTCGAGTATGTCTGAAAGATGCGTATTGAGCATTTCTGAAAGATGTGCCTCTAATAGCTTTACAAAAGCGCCTCGAATAGCATTTTCAAATTTCAAATTTATCCGTGGCGTCGCCGCCACCATCAAAATGCAAAAAACACCCTCGTTTTGAATTGCGAAAGCAACCGAGTCCACACATCGCCGCCGTCATGTCGCCTCGCCGGAGCATGGTGGTCGTGGCCGCGGCCACAACCTACCACTGCGGGGAGGTGCGGGAGGCCATGACCGTGCTAGTTCTCGAGCGGGAGGAGTCGGGCCGAGGAGGAGGAGGTGGCGGCCAAAGTGATTGTTGGAGGAGGAGGAGGAGGAGGAGGTAGCGGCCAAAGGAGGATGTGGCGACCGGAGTGGTTGCCGAAGGAGGAGGAGGAGGTGGCGGCCGGAGGAGAAGAGGAGAAGAGAAGGAGAAGGTGAAGGTGAAGACGAGGAGAAGGAGAATGGGAGGAGGAGGTGGCGGCCGGTAGAGAAGAGGAGAAGGGGAGGAGGATAGAAGGAGAATGAGATGAGAAGGAGAAGAGAATGATAGGAGGAGAAGGAGAAGGGAATGAGAACTTGAGATGAGGAGAAGGAGAAGGATATGAGGAGAAGGAGAAGGGGAGGGGATGAGAAAGAGAAGGAGAGGGAGAAGAGAATGAGAGGATGAGAAGAGAAGAATGGGAGGGAGACTCGGATGTGTAGTGTCCAACCACGCTTATGCGAGACGCACCACAATAGGATGCGCCTCCTATAAGTTTGCTCAATTTTTTTCTACATGACAAAATCTTCCTTCTGCCATATCTTTTTATCCTTTTCGAATATTGAGAATCTAAGAAATCGGTAAACGGTCTCCGATGGTTGCGAGCGGATATAAAACTTCGTGCTCATCGTTTTGATATATTGTAGATTTTTTTCAACATCGTATGCAAAAGTTATGGCCGTTTTACCGTGCCATAACCTTTTTTTGCAAAAAAAGTTGAAATTGATGTTTGTTAATTTTCCTAGATACTAGACCACATTACCAACCTACATGTCAAAGGATTTTAAAATTTCATGTGTTTTTTCATTTTATTTTATTTTTTGTAAGATAGAAAAGGCGATTCGGGGGCAGAATTTGGATGGCCCACCTTATTCGAGGCACATATGGCTCAATATGCGTCTCCTATATTACAAAATACTCAAGGCACATATCTGGTGGTGTGCCTTCTATATTGTGGCACCTACCACCACCGGGCACACCTCACTTACCCGAGGCGCATGTAACAATGATGCGCCTCCTATATTGCAAAATACTCGAGGCACATATGTGCATATGCGCCTTCAGTATTGGGCACCAACCACCACTAGGCCCACCTCACTTACTCGAGGCGCATGTAACAGTGATGCACCTCCTATATTGCAAAATACTCGACGCGCATATCTGGTGGTGCGCCTCCTATATTGTGGCACCTACCACAACTGGGTCCACCCACCTTACTCGAGGTGCACCTGTTTCATATGCGCCTCAAAGTAGTTGAACTACTTGAGGCGCATATCGAGCAGATGCGCCTCGAGTAAGGGGGGCAGCTAGATCTGGTCCGTACATGCGATATAGGAGACACATCCCTCAAGAATGTGCCTCTAGTATTAATATATAGGAGTATCACAGTTTAGATATGCGCCTTGTATATTTAGTGGAGGTGCATGTTTGAGGGATGTGCCTCCTATAAGCATGTCTCCTATAGGCTTTTCCCTAGTAGTGTGTGTCACTCTAGTTGGAGAGAGTAAATAGTTTTTCCTTCTTACTCATGCAGATCGATACCCTACTTCTACATTGAGATGTGCTATAGTGATCCCCTTCTCTTGGGGGTTATCAAATGTCTATTTTAAAATCAGTGTAATATTGTAGAATTATAATCATCTTAGTCAAATTAACTTTGAGTAAACCACATGAATTTGAAAATATGCACCTACATGCCATGGATTTTAATTTCTATTCATGTTGCTAGTTTTGTGACATGATCTTTTGATTTACCATGTGATGTTTGCAAACTTACTTAATTAGTTTTGAGATGTTGTTATACCATTTGGGAAATATTTAGATTTAGAAGATTTTATAGCAAAATTGCAACATGTGAAAAAACTATTTGGTGGTATTTCATTGTTTTGCCATTAAAATGTACGCATTGTGACAAAACATGCTATCTTGAGGAAATATTGCATTTTGGGATAAATAATGCACTAAGTGTACTAGATGTTTAATGGCTATGACATGTAAAAGACTGGTTATATTTTAGTCATTTGTTTGCCATGCAAATATCTAGACATATGTGAAGAAGATATGCCCTAGATGCAAATAATAAATAGGTTTTATTGTCATATCTCAATGAGTTCATAATAGTTTCATATTGTGCTATAATTGTATCAAGTGGAAACATTGGTACAGGTGTGGTATGAAACAAACCAAGTCCTTAGTAGCCTCTATTCATACTAGTTCGTTGGTCAAACGATGATCGAAGTTTCCTGATCATGGGGCATTTATGCCAATTGACAACATGGTCATATCATTGGTGAATTATGTGATGGACATTGATGGCCCAAAATATATCGAGCTCGTTGGGGAACCCCAAGAGGAAGGTATGATGAGCACAACAGCAAGTTTTCCCTCAGTTATGAAACCAAGGTTATCAATCAAGTAGGAGCAAGGAAACACCCCAAAGGTGTTGCTATCTGAACTTTAGCAGGGCGCACTACCGGTGCCAGCAGCAACGTGGAGACCTGCACAACACAACCACAGAACTCTACCCCCAACTTGCGATGAGGTTGTCAATCTCACCGGTTTTGCTGAAAACCAAGGATTAAACGTATCGAATGGAAGAAAGTAATAGTTTGCAGAAAGTAAACACAAAGCAGTAAACAGCTGATTGTAGATTGATATTAAAAGAAAGGACCAGGGTCTATAGTTCACTAGAGGTGGCTCTCCTTAAGATAGATAACATGTTGGGTGAACAAATTACAGCGGGGCAATTGACAAACATCGAGAAAGCATACAAGCATATACTAATCATCTTGACTCCTTTGAGATTCGATTGGGAATTACAACATTATACATAGACCGCCATCCGACTGCATCCATGACTAATAATCCACCTTCAGGTTATCATCCGAACCCCCTCCAGTATTAAGTTGCAAGCAACAGATAATTGCATTACGAATTGCATGTAATGTAAACAATACGATTGTTCTATGAACAAAGGATTGTTGTTTTCTCCCTAGTAGCAACAACACATCTAGTACCTTAGAGATTTTTGTCACTTCCTCAGATTACCAGAGGCATGAACCCACTATCGAGCATAAATACTAACTCTTGGAGTTGCTAGCATCTACTTGGCCAAGATAGCTACTAACAATGGAAAGCATGCAAGATCATAAATAACAAAGACATGATAGAATCAATAATCAATCTAAAATAGCATATCAATATCCATCAGATCCCCGCAAACACAACATGCAGAATTACAAATAGATGATCTTGATCATGAACGGAGCTCACAAGATCTAAACATGATAGCACAAAGGAGGAGTACCAGCCATCTAGCTACTACATGGACCAGTAGTCCAGAGATGAACTACTCACGCATCACACTAGTGGCTTGCATGGTGATGAAGAAGGCCTCCAGGGTGAATTCCCCTCTCCGGCAGGGTGCCGGGAAGAGCTTCAGATCCCTCCCGATATAGGGATGGAGATAACGGCGGCTATAGACTCTTTCGTGGATTTTTGATCGGGTACTTAGGGTTTACGTATCAGGGGCAATGTATAGGGGGAAGGAGAGGCCGAGGGGGTGCCTGGGACGGCCAGACCACCCCTTCGCGCGAGCCAGGCCTGGCCGCGCCGCCAGGTGGCGTGGCCGGGCCCCAGCCCCTCTCCGTCTCGTATTCTGGCTCCAGGTGTCCCCCGGTAAAATAATGACTTTGGCTTTTGTCCCGTCCAATTCCGAAAATATTCATTTTCTCACTTTCCTGAAACAAAAAACAGCAGAAAACAGGCAGCCGGCATTGTGGCTCTTGTTAATAGGTTAGTACAAGAAATCATATGGGTGGACAAAACACAAGAAAGTAGATAAAACCAAGCATGGAACATCAAAAATTATAGATACATTTGTAATGTATCAACATCCCCAAACTTAAGTCCTGCTCGTCCTCGAGTAGGTAAGTGATAAAAAGAAAGAATAATTTTTGAGGTGACATGCACCATCATAAACTTGATCAAAGTATTTGTAAAACAATCAAAGCTAGGATCATAGTACTTCAATCATAACATGAAAGACAAAGTTCTAGCAATAAGACAAAGAAACTATGTTGCAACATGAAAAGGCACAAACAAAAGATGCACGAATAACAATGCTTTGCAAGACGTTTGTTTGTTTCACATAAAGAAAACATAGCATAATGGCATTTAGCTTGTCCCTCATAGAGTAGCAAACATAAATGCATAGGACACCTTCAAAGTTTATAAGAGTGACTAGATACAAATAGTTTAAAACAAGCAATATCAAGGTATGCATCAATCAACAAGTCTTGGGACAATGCACATAGAACTAAGAATGGTCACTATGCTCTCAAAGTAGGTGCATAAAGATAGAAGGTGGAGACTCAATATATAAGTGGAAGAAGGGCCTTCATAGAAGGAAGTAGGGATTCAAGTCTCATAAAGAGCTTCCAAAAATTATGGTACTTAATAGCTTCTAGCTCTCATTGCCCCTATCATAAGCATCTTTAAGTGATTAAGGTTAAAGTGAACAAACTATGGTGTATATGCTTGACGAAGTATAAGTTGGAAATCTCATGTCCCTTGAATACGAGGGTCGCTCCTCATGCTACTCAAGTTTAGTCACCGGTAAGTTCTTGTCATCGTAAGTACATGTGTATCATAGAGAACCGCCAACGGGGTACCCCTTGCCCGATGATACGGAAGAATCCCCATATCGAAATGACAAGGCAAGCAGACAACAAGCATCTCAGCAATCTTCTTATTTACCATGGGATATGGTGCTTTTTTCTCTCTTTCCTCTTTTCATAATTTTTTTTCTTTTTCTCTTTTTTCTCAATATCGGACCCTTTTTTTATAAGAAGAATGCTTCATAGACAGCTCATTATGGTTACGCTGCAGGTTTCCACCATGTTAGCATGTATTAGACCTGCAGCCCAGGCATTTCTCTAACACATAAACATAACTCCATGGACTTACAAGCTCCCCTTTCATTTCACACCGATGACATCCATAGATAAAAGAGCATGATATCAACTAGGTACAAAGTATCCATGCAATGTTGAAAGCGTTCCCCATGACAACATTGTAGGGGTTCTACGCATAAAAACAATAAATTTTACTCTACGCCCCTGAACCCCTGAAGCTGCCAGGACCTATCTATTAGCAATACAGTAACAGGAGGGGATTTTCGTGAACTTACCCTCGAAGACCGAAAAGCCTTGTCAACGCTCAGGAGAGCGTGGTTGATGTAGACGAGCTGAAGCCGACCTCAAGGTCGTGATGGAGTCCTTGCGCTCCTTCTGGCTCCAACGACTTGAGTGCCTCAAGTGTGACACCTCGTGGGAGTTACACACGTCTGGTGCCTGACGATGTCTCCTGCTTCCCCGATCCAGCATCAGTTGCGGAAGTAGAGCTCCCGGATCCGAATACCGCAGCGCGACGGCGTTCCGCGGTGAAGATGTCTCTCGCTCGCGCAGTCTAGACTTGGGACCACGATCACGAGAGAGAGAGGGGGAGAGATAAAATATCAATTAGAGGTCCTCCCAAAAGTGGGGAGACCTTTATTGATTATTGGGTGTATTTTCTAGGCCAAATACCCCACCTTATATAGGGGGAGGGGAGGTACAACCTCCCCTCAAGTCTCGGGGTGGGACTAAAGGAGAGGAGGGGTGGGGAGGCCGCCGGCCACCCCTAGTGGGCCCTGCGGGGGGGGGGGGGGGGTAAGCCCAGCCGGTCAGCCCCCTTGCCCCTTCTCCATCTCTCCTTTCCCTAAAGGGCCCTCTCCCTCCGGAAATTGGCCCATTAAGCCTTTTGACCTTTTAATTTATTTTCTCTTTATTAAATAATTATGAATAAATGATTAAATCAATATTTAACATTCATTCACACATTATCTAATCTCTGTGGCCATGGAACACCTTCCACCTCCACTCCGGACATCCTCCGGACATACCGAAACCCTTCCGGTTTTCTCCCTTCTTTTCTTCGGTGATTCTATCGATCCTATAAACACTCTCTAAGCATCATCAAGCCCTTATGCGTGATACCCTACGGTTCGGGAACACTCCAGACATGGTCAGGACACTCCCGCACCAATGATCAACAGAGGGACCTGGATGGCCATGTGACCCCTGTGCGTTCCACGAAGATCTTTCGTCGTTTGAACCGGGACAGTCGTGTCTTATTCCCTTTGTCATTCGATACTTGCATTGCCCGAGATCTGATCATTGACATCACCATGTCGGGTTCAATCTCGTTACTGAATAATGCTACTTAACTCGTCCCGACAAGTGATATCCCCGTGATCCAAATCACACGCTGCGCAGCTATTGGATATAACTTCTCCGAGTGGGCCCTTGAGTATCTTCCCGTCACATGGACAGACAAATCCTGCTCTCGACATATATTGCCTCTACGGTTTCCTCCGAATACCTGAACACACCTTTATAACAACCGTTTTACCAGATGGCGTTTGATGATATCTAAGCACCCTCGGGAGACAGTGATTGATATAGCCTCACGGTCTAAGGAATAGTCTACGAGGATCCATTTCTAATCATCGTAACTTGAACTTCATGACATGATCGGGTCACGATGTTTAGGTTGGGTATTGGTTCATCATCTCATTCTCCGAATGAGATGACCTCATTTCCAACTGGCATAAATGCCACATGATCAGGAAACATGATCATCTGTTGACCAATGAACCAGTGACTAGAGTTTCACTGCGAACCCCTAGTTGTTTGTATATCACACGTGTATTGATGTTTCCACTCAATAAAGTTATAACATGATATAAAACTTAATCATAAACTATATGAAATATGATAATAGTCCTTACTACTATTTGTCTCTAGGGTATATTTCCAACAGTCTCCCACTTGCACTAGAGTACAAATACGCTAGCTGCATTTGTTCTCAATCATTGGCACCATATATCCGGTACCCTGAACATGCTTGCTCATGGAAGAGGTTGAGTCTTGGGTCTGTACTTTACAGTCCCAAATCCTTTGGAACTTACTAATGTCACCTTGATTGACATTAATACTCTATCATCACATGATAGCATTTGTGTGTATGCATCGTCGCTATGGCAGTAGAACGAGGCCTGATTCCAGGAGCCTACAGTGACGTTAGATCAACCTCGAGGGCTTTCTCATGGGTACTGTGCCCTGGGACACATCATTCTACGTTAAAAGCGAATTAGCCCCGCCATAACATTATACAACACTTTAGATGGTACCCTTATTTATTATTATAAATGTATTCATCGAAACACTAGTGCACTCTATGCAACTTTCGATGTTTTGTTCACCTCGCTTCCTATTTGACTTTAATTGGTATCTACAGAAGTTTCCAACATATTCCCTTATAACATAACCCTTTATGTTTTAAGATATGTTATCCTTTATGGATTTGGAAAATATGTCCATAGTTCTCTATTAGAGACTGCGGACAAACTTAGCTCAATGTTCCGTGATTCTAACGTAATCACTTTCAAACGTTCTTACTTTGGATCACATATTATGCTAAGTTATCATCATGGTTTACTAAGATAGAACCTATGTCTCAACATAGTGGATGACGATCATCCTTTTCTTTCTTTCAACCATTGATGTAATACTATTCCTAATTTGAGTTATTAAGGACCAGTTCCTTAATTAACTTCTATTCTGAAACACTTTTCAGAATCCCTTAAGTAATACTACATAATATCATAATACACCTATTATCAACTTCTACATCTTATAAATCATCATTTATAAGTATTTGCACTTTCATCCTTAACTTACTTTAAGAATTACTCCTATAAGCTCCCACTCAAACAATGTTGCTAACAGATTTGGGTATGAGTTAGTACTCTTACTCAAACAATGTTCCTACATATTTGAATTTGAGTCTTATGTTGCTCCCACTTAAAAATATGTCAATCACATATTGTTTTAGGAAGACTTTCATAGCTCCCACTAAATTTTATGCAAATTGCATATCTCCTTTACTATTTTGAATAACTTCAAAATCCTTTGATCAAATATCAAACTTGGAGATTTACTATGATATACTAGTACTTTACTAGTTTTAAATCCACTAGACATTTTAGCACACATGAATCAAATTCATTTTGAATTCATCCTATTCTTGATAAATTGTGCTTTTGTCATTTACCCCTTTTCCTACTATGGCTTTGCAGTCATTTGGGAAAATTCCAAGCAACTCCTTTACTTGTGAGATTCAGCAACGAATTGCTTTCTAATCTCAAGGGAATTTTGTTATTAGGATTTCTCATAATTTAGTTTACCATTATTTCCTTTGTAGTCCGTAGGTATGTCATATTCCAAAAATCATGACAAGTGATTCACAAATGTCTCCATACAAGATATGGATTTACATTTTGAATCCTACTTCATATAGTGAATAACAATAGTGGAGGGAAAAACACAATGATCAAAATCATTGATTCTTTCCTTCTGTGAAGAGAATCGTTCAGGAATGTTGTCCGTTGCGCTTCTCAACACTCTGATGCAGGGTTTTGAATCCTCATCGTGTTTTACACTAATTTCCATTTACTCCATAATTGAGAAACATCACTAGAAGTGAGCTTTCTCAAGGATGCACCAAAATCCAAGCAATACAAGTTTTGCTTTCCTTTTGGTTTAGCTATGGATTTCATATTCAAAGTTTCCAATGAATACTCTACAGGGACTTATTCGCTATTGTTTTGGTTATATCGAATAACCCCAAAACTTTCACGAATTCAAATGGTTCACTAATTCTAATTGAGTGCTAACTATTTCTAACTAATGGTCTCTACATATACTCTACAACGATTTGTTTGGTGCCTTCTATTCAACCCCTTTGATATCTTATATCATATTGTGATGCTTTGTATTTTGACGTTTCAAAACACTTTGCATTCCACAATTACTTTTATGCTGTTCTTATAAAATCGAACTTCATTACTATTGATCAAATCATAGCAATTGGATTCTCTTTTATATTTATACCCTTTGTTGATGAAACATTTTGATCAAATCAAATAGTTTCATATTCATGTTTCCTTTGGTAAACTAATTTACACATTTAAACAATCATTTAATGATAATTACCATTTTCGTTAAAACACAATACATCGAATATGTATTTACTTTTAACAATTCTTTAAACACTTTGTATTCAAGTAATACACGGTGTTCAAGTTATTTTGCCGATCTTAGGCATGATTTATATGTGAGAAGAAATCGAATAACTTTCACATATCATCATATAACTTTGAATTTAAAACAATGGTTTCATTCATCAATGAAATATCATTAAGTTGGGTATTTTAAGCGAGGCATTTTAATGTTTTACAAATGTTCATACATTATCAATTAGTTTCAAACAATAAGGATAATTCACATATAATCAAACAAGATATGAACACGAATATAAATCATTCATAAAAGCAGAACAACTATTTGTTACAAACTTATATGAATAACCGTCTCACGAAGTGTGAGACACACTAAAGAAGTTCACAATCTCTTGATTACAAAAAAAATCATCATAAACACAAACTAAATGATAAATGTCGAGGGAGTGTGTCATCGGCCATCATCATCATGCTCGCCATCAACACGCAACGTCACCTCCTCTCCAGCAAGCACCTCTATGCGGAAGGAACTGTTTTCAGTAAAATAGAACAAGTATCCGATATACTTAACACTGCAATGTGTTTGCAAGATTATAACATTTATAAAACTGTATATCAAATATATACCTTTTTCATCGATGACCTGAGCGACATCTGGTTCAACCAACACATTCCTGAGATGTGTCATGAACCGATGGAACTCCATTTCCGTGTCGCCTCTCATTACGCAAGTCCTGACTTGTGCTTGGTAGCTTGGTGGCGGCGACCACAGCACAACAGCATTTGCGAAAGAGCCTGAAATCCAGACGTCTAGGAAGTATGCTAGCCTCATGTACACATCATGCATGTGCTGTAAGTGGCTGTCCAGTGATGAGTTCTCCTCCATATTAATGGAGAGGAAGTCTCCCATCAACTCATGCTCCTAGATGCGTGTTTGATCCACGAAATGTGTCCTAAGCTGTAGCATCACCGAATGAGGGTCGACATCACCCACGAAAGGCCACAGCTCGTCCACCATTCTGAAACGCATCACAACTGAAATATAGGAGGCCATCTCGCGACAGAGAAAACGGTCTTTCCGCTCCTCTGGGGTCTCAAGGTTTGTGGACGGATCCAGATCCATCCCGTCGAGTATGTAGTCGACCATGTCATTCTCGCTAAGGAGAATATGGAGACTGGCAACCCAAGTGGAGAAGTTTGATCCATCTAATATGAGCTTCTCTCCTTTAACCATTTAGTTTTCAACACGAAAGAACCCATCTAAATTTATAATTGCAAAAGGAATTTAGACTAAGTTTATAATTAAATGAGTTAATAATAACTCCACTCAGAAACACCTATCCCCAAAGAGGGTTCCTAGTGATAACACGACCCCTATCAGCCACATCTCCCCCGATCATCACGGCCATCAATGTGGGTTCAAGGGTGGACGCTAAACGTTGGTCACATCATTCATGCGACTCGTGCTCGATCTTTCGACCATCCACGTTCCGAGTCCACGCTTCTCTAGCGTGCTAGGCTCGCCAACTCAACCTTAGTGTATTCGCTGTGCAGCATGGCTTACACCCACTGTATGCGAACGTAGATATGTCTGACACCCGATCATCATGACCTACCTCATACCGAAGAATTTTCTTGGTGGTTCACACTAAGGGGGAACACAATCGTTGGTTATTTTAACAGGGATCATCTTATTAGGCTACCGTCGAGTATCTAATACTATCATACAATAAGACATACAAACAATAACATTGAATGTAAATGCTATGTGATATGGTCCTTCACGTCGTGATCTCCATCCGCCGTCACCGGGTTCCGGCGCCAGGGTTCCGGCGCCGTAGACACTAGGGTACCAGTGTCATTCTGGCGTGGTAGTTCGTCACCTTCGTGACTATCTACTACTATGCAAAAAAAGGTAATTACTTTGCCTTTGCCACAACCATATCACAAAGCAATGCCCCCCTGCAAAACAAAGTTAGACGCCTCTACTTTATCTTTTTATGTTTTACGTGGCTGAATGGGCTTTCGGACAAGTACCGTACTTACCTACAAACTTTCAGCACAACGCTGATCAAGTAGTTGTCTCTACTACACCCCTTTTGGGGCCCTCCGTTGCAAATGGTATACCAACTAATGCGAGAGAGACAGACACCCCCCTAAGCCACTTTATACGGTACAAGCCGTATGTCAAGCGTGGACCAGTCTCGCGAATGAACGCGTAAAGTCGGTTGGGGCCGCTTCATCAAGCATTACTGCGGTATACACAAGTACAAGTGGGAGGGTAACAACTAAAAGATCAACGCCCACACGCTACATCTCGTGTGTTCTACCCATACTAGCATTACTATGCATAGATCTAGCTCTGATACCACTGTAGGGGTTCCGCGCATAAAAACAATAAATTTTACTCTACGCCCCTGAACTCCTGAAGCTGCCAGGACCTATCTATTAGTAATAAAGTAACGGGAGGGGCTTTTCGCAAACTTACCCTCGAAGACCGAAAATCCTTGTCTACGCTCATGAGAGCGTGGTTGATGTAGACGAGCCGAAGCCAACCTCAAGGTCGTGATGAAGTCCTTGCGCTCCTTCTGGCTCCAACAACTTGAGTGCCTCAAGTGTGACACCTCGTGGGAGTTACACACGTCCGGTGCCTGACGATGACTCCCGCTTGCCCGATCCAGCAGCAGTTGCGGAAGTAGAGCTCCTGAATCCGAATCCCGCAGCGCGACGGCGCTCCGCGGTGAAAATGTCTCTTGCTCGCGCAGTCTAGACTTGGGACCACGGTCATGAGAGAGAGAGGGGGAGAGAGAAAATATCAATTAAAGGTCCTCCCAAAAGTGGGGAGACCTTTATTGATTATTGGGTGTATTTTCTAGGCCAAATACCCCACCTTATATATGGGGAGGGGCGGTACTATCTCCCCTCAAGTCCCGGGGTGGGACTAAAGGAGAGGAGGGGGTGGGGAGGCCGCCGGCCACCCCTAGTGGGCCCCGCGGGGGGGGGGGGGGGGTCTAGGCCCAGCCGGCCAGCCCCTTGCCCCTTCTCCCTCTCTCCTTTCCCTAATGGGCCCTCTCCCTCCGGAAATTGGCCCATTAAGCCTTTTGACCTTTTAATTTATTTTCTATTTATTAAATAATTACGAATAAATGATTAAATCAATATTTAACATTCATTCACACATTATCTAATCTCCGTGGCCATGGAACACCTTCCACCTCCACTCCGGACATCCTCTGGACTTACCGAAACCCTTCTGGTTTTGTCCCTTCTTTTCTTTGGTGATTCTACCGATCCTATAAACACTCTCTAAGCATCATCAAGCCCTTAAGCGTGATACCCTACGGTTCGGGAACACTCCAGACATGGTCGGGACACTCCCGCACAATGATCAATAGAGGGACCTGGATGGCCATGTGACCCCTGTGCGCTCCACGAAGATCTTTAGTCGTTTGAACCAGGACAGTCATGTCTTATTCCCTTTGTCATTCGATACTTGCATTGCCCGAGATCTGATCATTGACATCACCATGTTGGGTTCAATCTCGTTACTGAACAATGCTACTTAACTCGTCTCGACAAGTGATATCCCCGTTATCCAAATCACACGCTGCGTAGCTATTGGATATAACTTCTCCGAGTGGGCCCTTGAGTATCTTCCCGTCACATGGACGGACAAATCCCGCTCTCGACATATATTTTTTCTACAGTTTCCTCCAAATACCTGAACACACCTTTATAACCACCGTTTTACCAGATGGCGTTTGATGATATCTAAGCACCCTTGGGAGACAGTGATTGATATAGCCTCACGGTCTAAGGAATACTCTACGAGGATCCATTTCTAATCATCGTAACTTGAACTTCGTGACATGATCGGGTCACGATGTTTAGGTTGGGTATTGGTTCATCATCTCATTCTTCGAATGAGATGACCTCATTTCCAACTGGCATAAATGCCACATGATCAGGAAACATGATCATCTGTTGACCAATGAACCAGTGACTAGAGTTTCACTGGGAACCCCTGGTTGTTTGTATATCACACGTGTATTGATGTTTCCACCCAATACAGTTATAACATGATATAAAACTTAATCATAAACTATATGAAATATGATAATAGTCCTTACTACTATTTGTCTCTAGGGCATATTTCCAACAAGCATGGTTCTGCTAATCCCCTACAAATAAGTGCAAGCATATACAACATAGATGACACAATGGTTCAAGTATATTAAGGGCAAGAAAAGTGAAGTGTGCCATCAAGTTCATGAGAGCTTTAATCACTAGTTTTCTCATAACAAGTTTAATTCAGAAGATAAACAAAAACATGAATATACTTGGAATAGCGTATGCTAGTAGGTAGGTATGGTGGACTCTTTGGAATAACTTGGTTTAAGGAGTTGGATGCATGAGTGGAACTCATACTTGGTTACGGAGGCAAAAACACAAGCTAACACCAATAAAACTTTCATTAAAACACAAGCTACTATAGCAATTCCCTCAAAAATCTCAATTCCCCAAAAGAACTCAAAGAGGAACCAACAAGAAGCAAATGCAGAAAATGGCAGAAACCTGTCAAAACAGACCAACAGGTAATGACGAATTTTTTAGAAGACCTTATGTTGCTCAAATCAAAAAGTGTTAAACTAACGAAAGTTAGATAACAACCTGGGACAGAAGCACAAAAATTCACGCCTCAAAAGGACGTACAAAAAATTTACACAAATGTTTACGGTGAAGCACAGAAATCTGTTTCGGGACAGCAACTTTCTCAATCATTACTTGTCTCTCATTAGAGGTTACTCTTGGCACAAAAAACAAATAAAAAGGATAAGAAGCGGTTATTACTAAGGTAATAACTTCGAAGACTCATCTAAAACTTTTGGGTTATCTCCCAATAAGTACTTTTCTTTAACGCTTTTAAGTTAGGCATAAGAAGCAAGAAAAAGGATCAAGTGTTCTCAAATGAAGAAGCATTAAGAGAAAATTTTGTTTTCATAGGAGAGGCAAAAGAAATCTTATCTCTCTTCTTAGGGAAGTGTTCTATACCTTTCTTGAGTGGGAGTTGATATTTAATGGTGCCTTCTTTCATATCAATAATGGCACCAACAGTTCTAAGAAAAGGTCTTCCCAAAGTAATAGGACAAGAAGCATTGCATTCAACATCCAAAACATAGAAATCAACGGGGACATATGCATTGTTAACCATAATAAGAACATCATTAATACTCCCAATGAGTTTCCTTTTAGCATTATCATCAAGTGGGGCATTCAAATAACAATCTTCAAGTGGTGGCAAATCAAGCATATCATAAATCCTTCTAGGCATAATAGAAACACTACTATCAAGGTCACATAAAGCTTTGAAATCAAAATCATTCACTTTCATATTAATGATGAGTTCCCAACCATCTTCTTGTTTTATAGGAATAGAAGCTTTATGTTTCATCTTTTCTTCTTTAATCTTTATGAGAGCATCAGTAATGTGTTTTGTAAAAGCCATGTTCATAGCACTAGCATTAGGACTTTTAGCAAGATTTTGTAGGAACTTAATAACTTCAGAGATGTTGCAACCATCAAGATCAAAATCATAATTACCATCTAGAGTAGTAGAGCTATTACTAGCCTTAACACTAGTGGTAGTGATAGTAGAAACACTAATGTTTCTAGCAATTTCATCTTCTCTTTCCCACTTAGCATGCAATTCAGCTAATAGTCTAACATTTTCATCAATTCTTACTTGTATGTCATTAGTAGATGCAAAGGGATTCTCATTAGTTTCAGGTTTAGCAGCCATTTTATTAATCAAAGAGGATTGTGCTTCAGACAAAGATGATATATTTCTTTCATCATTAGAAAGTTTCAATTGCAAACTAGGAATTTCCCTATTCAAACTCTCTAGTTGATGGCTAATATTCTTCAGAATGGTGGATTGTTCCTCCATAGTTTTGGTAAATAGTTTATTTTGATGATATTGCATTTGCATGGAGTTCTTAGTGGCTCTTTCAACTTCTAAACTTCTTCCTTCACTAGGTAATCCAGGTTTACCATTATAACCATAAGTATTATTAGGAGGGTAGGGCCTATAATTATTATTACCATAAGCATTGTTGCCAAAATTATTATCTCTTATAAAGAACTTGCTCTTCTTGAGCAACCAAAGAGGCTAAGGGAACATTATTTGGATCAATATGGGATTTCCCATTAACAAGCATAGACATAATAATATCAATCTTATCACTCAAGGAGGAGGTTTCCTCAACAGAATTTACCTTCTTACCTTGTGAAGCTCTTTCAGTATGCCATTCAGAGTAGTTAACCATCATATTATCCAGAAGCTTTGTTGCAGCACCCAAAGTAATGGTCATAAAGGTACCTCCAGCAACAGAATTGTAACATCCCAAAACTCTAATCCAAGGTTATTAAGATCCAAATCATCAAATTTAGAGTTAACAAAAACTTTTTCATTTAAAAATAATTAAGCAGTGATATGTGTGTGCATATATTTAGGAGTGATCCATTGGTTGTAAAATGATTCTAAGGTGAATTAAACATCATCTAGATCATTCCCAAACAAATCACAAAGAAAAACAAATCAAAAATAATAAAATAAGCAAATGGTCACTTTTGTCATTTTAATCACCTAGCCTACTTTGGCTATTCCTAGAACTCAAATCTTAACAGAAACAATTGTGGTTCTTTGCACCCCTTGCTAGTACAAGTAGAGGTGTACCAAGGCCCACTTTGTTTCATACCAAAAACTTTCAAACATTGAATTTAAATGACAATTGAAAATTGAATGTAGTTCATATGTATAGATCACACATATTCAAAAAGCACTCAAATGAACTCCATTTCAAAAACCCAAGCACACCTAGAAGCTTAAGCATAAGTTACAACAATCCACCAAAAATCAGCTCAAAATTCAAATAGTTTGTTCTTGCAGCCATTTGATCGAACAGGTGGCAGACAGAGATCAAACTACCTAACTATTACTGTTTCTAGTTAAGCCATTGTCCCCCATTGCACCCTCTATACCCTCCTCTGTCCCCCCTGAGTCCAACCAAGTACCCAACCAGCTTCCCCCTTAGCCGCATCACCAGTGCAGCGCCGCCAGTTTGAGGTCATCGTCGGCCAGACGCGGACAACACGCCAGGGACCGCGCCACGCCAAACCAGCGTGCCCACTAGCTCCGCCCAACCGTACCGCCGCCCATGGTCCACCACTCGATCAACCCCAGCCCCTGGACCATTCCCCAGCACCGCCGCCCTTTCTCTCTGCGAGCAAGACAGAGTGTGCCAGAGGGCGATTGCCACCAGCATGCAGCAGACCGCGCCTTGACCCCATTCCACGCACGCCACTCCGCCTCGACCCCAGCAACCCACCAGACACGACCGTGCATCACCGCGCGACCCACAGTCGCCATGATCGCCGTCGAGCACTGCCTCTGTCTCCCAGAGCGCGTGACGCTCCCGACCACAATCCACCGCCCCTAGCGTCGCCATTAAGCCGTAGAGCACCTCCAGGAGGAAAGCCACCGTCCACCTACGCCGCCCATGCCGATAGCCCTCTGTATCGTCGTCACCGACGAGCTCGCCGTCGCCCTCTTGGTCCCCTCCTCGAGCCTATATAAGGAGGCCTTCCCCAGCCTCAATAGCCACACCATTCGACTCCGCACTCACTCCCAGTCCTTCCCTACCTCTCGCCGGAGAAGTCGAGTAGCAGGCCGCCGGAATTTCAACGGAGGCAGCCACTGCAGAGGAGGAGACGCTGCCGTCGATTCCGTCCACCTCAGCCCCTGTCGCTACCTCGCCTGAGTCCGCCGTCGCTGTCCAGTTCGATCGCCCGCCTCACCGCACTAGCTGGAGCCCTGGTACGTCCCCAGTAGACCCCCACTGTCAGTTTAGGGTTCGGGCTCGCTGGCGACGAGTCCGTCGTCGACGACGACTGTGAGCCGTTGATCCGCGTTCTAATCGTGTGGCCCAGATCGTTTGATACCGTTTCGGGTTTTAAGTCTCGCTGACAAGCGGGACCAACCAGTCAGCCACCCTCTGCGCTGCTGAGCATCACTGGGCCGGCCCATTTGCTTTCCCACGCTAGCCCACAAATTCAAATAGGTGTTTTTCTATTTAGACTTAAAACTATTTCTTTCCCTTAGTTCAAAAATCAATTCAAGAATATTTACTGAACCAAATTGAGTGATTCCAACTTTGTTGGAAAGCTTCTGAAAATATCTATCCAAGCCCGTTGGATTTATTTCATTTAGTGTTAGAGATCTCTCCTAGTAAAAATAACAAGGCAGAAGCGTTTGCACATTCAAACATTTTTATAACATCAACCATAATAGCTTTTGAGTTGATTCCAACTCTCAAAAATCACATTTAACCATAACTATCTGAATATGTAATAATATTAAGGTTTACATGTAGTGACTTTGGACTAGTACCAAAATAATGTTATATAGGCGTTTCTAGTCACTTTAAATCATTAAATATTAAACTTAAACTTATTACAATGAGACCCAACCTTTAAATCACATTCCCATATGTTATAATATGTGGTGATGACATGTGTCCATATGATACCATATTTTAATTGGAGAATATTAAATCTTAGTTATTTTCAATGAGTATAAATTACTTTTCTCAAATAAAAAGAATGAAGCTAGTGAATTAAACCTTGTGAGGCTTGTGATGATAATCGATCATCAAATTTGTGCCTTAGTGTGCTAAGTAGACTAGTTAAGTATTGTTTGGTGATTGTGTATCCCATATGTATTTATAGACGATAGTACCGACCAAGCTTACAAGGAGGAGGAGTTCTACCAAGAGGAGGAGGAAGAAAACTTCAACCATTGCACTACCCAAGGCAAGCTAACACTTGCAAGTATTATACTAGCAAGCCATCATTAACAATGCAAGCTAACCCTTGCAAGTTAGATAACCTAAGCAAGATACATTAGGCATGCTTTCGGTTATACCACTTTGACTATTACCTACCCCAAGTTTTATCTACAAGCTTTATCTTCTTTACTTTATTAAAGTCCTTTACTTGTTTGAAGGTAGCATAAAAAGTATAAAACTTGACCTATCTAGTTAAACTTAGATGTCATTCTATGGCATGAGATTGATCTTAGCATCCCCTATTAGTGAACACTCTTAACTTAGTAGCTTAGAGCTAAATCAAAACTTGAGTCACTTTAGATGGGAACACTTGGTGAAAATGAATTGTGAAAACCTTGGAATGATGAGTCATTCTATTGAGATGTTTTGACATGTGTTGAGAAACACAAATGGTTTATGATGATGAAAATGTTGACGCATGAGCGTTAGCCCTTTTACAAAACTAGTGGCTGGATTCGGATGCGATACCATTCCAATTTTACCGTACAACCACAATACCTGAATTGGGTAAGGCTTAGCCGGAAGTTTATATGCATTAGTATTAGTTCCCTCGCGGGAGAGGTTTGAGCTGAGGCTACCTCTCGATGTTGTCCACCTATGCAGTGCCCAAGATGACAGATGGTCATGGTTGGGAGGCCATGCTCATAGGAGAGGTGCTTATATTAGGGTGTGTAAAGGAAAGGTTATGTTTGATTATCTGCATACTAAGTATGATGATTCAGGGTTATCCCTGACAAATGTATGGAATCTTGTGGTGAAAGTGTACCACCTCTGTGGAGTGTCAAACTATTTTAATAGCCGCGTCCAAGGTTATGGACAGTTGGAGTGGCCATACTGTTTCGTTGTCAGATGTTTTCAAAATGGCTTATGAAATGACTGATGAATCTTGACTTGACCACAATAAGGTTGTGACTATGACACTAGTTTCCCTACTTAAGTGATTCTAGAACTTTTTGTTATCTTTGTTTGTTTCTGAACTCATCTTAGGTTTCAAACTTAACTTTACAAGTAAACTTAGAGTTAGCAATCCCACTAGAACTACCTTACTTGTTAGTGATAGTTTGCAAGTACTTAAAGAGTACTCATGGCTTTTGTCCCTGGCTATTCGTATGGCCAGCCTATGAAGGAGACTACCAAGATGAAGGATAGCAGGACAGCTATGATAACTAGGACTATCTTCCATCGTCAGCATTGCCTGTGCCACTAAAGATGGACCCCACCGCTACGCTTATTATTTATTCCGCTGCTTGTTGTATTAAGACTGGATCATGATATCCTTTATTCGTGTAAAACCTTATTATGGTTTGTAATGGATGAGGTACTGTGATATCCAATCTGTTATGTCTCGCAAAAATGGTATTCCTGGGATTGCGATGTATAACATAACAGGCATCTGGGATTAAAAACCCGGGTGTTGACAAGTTGGTATCAGAGCCATCCTGACTATAGGAGACCCTAGTTAGAATGGACGTCCAAACAAAAACTTAATTTCAAAACCAAAGTGACTATTTATGAAAAAACTATTTCCTCTCTTACCCTTGGGAATTCATTCTTTGTCAAAAATTCATGTTCCTCCAATTCTTACATTACTACCTAAAAATTGACACACTTAATCACTTCACTAACTTCCTCATCCTTAATTCTTGTAGATGGAGACTCGGTTCAACAAGTTTTACTAGTTGGGCAATGGAGGCAAACTGATCTTCGAGAGGGATCTAGATTCACTGTCTGAGCTCTTGGGACGCCCACATCTTGAGTTTCTTGGAGCTCAACTTCCTGGACCCCCAGGACGAGATTTACAATGGCTAGTCACCGCTGATCTTTGAGGAAGTATAGAAGCACCAACATCCGGGAGAATCCAGTTCTCCGTAAGAGAGAACAACTGGCTAGATGGATTAGCCAGGGCAATGCATGAAGCTCTCGCACGTTTATGTTCCCTGAGTGTCAACCAAATCCAAGGAACCCACTTTGTTCACTATGCAAGGCGTGACTTCATGGGAATGCCAATGGAGATGCCAAGTCACCCGGTGTTGAAGCGTCAAGTGGAGAACTAATGGCCCAAAATATACCAAGCTCGTTGGGGAACCCCAACAGGAAGGTATGATGAGCACATCAGCAAGTTTTCCCTCAGTACGAAACCAAGGTTATCAGTCTAGTAGGAGCAAGGAAACACCCCAAAGGTGTAGCTAGTTGAACGTTGGCAGGGCGCACTACCGGTGCCAGCAGCAACGTGGAGACCTGCACAACACAACCACAAAACGCTGTCCCCAACTTGCGATGAGGTTGTCAATCTCACCAGTTTTGCTGAAAACAAAGGATTAAACGTATCGAATGGAAGGAAGTAATAGTTTGTAGAAAGTAAACACAAAGCAGTAAATAGATTTTAGATTGTATGTAAAAGAAAAGGACCGGGATCCATAGTTCACTAGAGGTGGCTCTCCTTAAGATAGATAACATGCTGGGTGAACAAATTATAGCGGGGCAATTGACAAACATCGAGAAAGCAATACATACATATACTAATCATCTTGACTCCTTTGGAACTTGATTGGGCATTACAACATTATACATAGACCGCTATCCAACTACATCTATGATTAATAATCCACCTTCAGGTTATCATCCGAACCCCCTCCAGTATTAAGTTGCAAGCAATAGATTATTGCTTTATGAATTGCGTGTAATGTAAACAATACGATTGTTCTATGAACAAAGGATTGTTGTTTTCTCCCTAGTAGCAACAGCACATCTAGTACCTTAGAGATTTTTGTCACTTCCCCAGATTACCAGAGGCATGAACCCACTATCGAGCATAAATACTAACTCTTGGAGTTGCTAGCATCTACTTGGCCAAGATAGCTACTAACAACGGAAAGCATGCAAGATCACAAATAACAAAGACATGATAGAATCAATAATCAATCTAAAATAGCATCTCAATATCCATCAGATCCCCGCAAACACAACATGGAGAATTACAAATAGATGATCTTGATCATGAACGGAGCTCACAAGATCTAAACATGAAAGCACAAAGGAGGAGAACCAGCCATCCAGCTACTACATGGACCCGTAGTCCAGAGATGAACTACTCACGCATCACACCGAAGGCTTGCATGATGATGAAGAAGGCCTCCAGGGTGAATTCCCCTCTCCGGCAGGGTGCCGGGAAGAGCTTCAGATCCCTCCCGATCTAGGGCTGGAGATGACGGCGGCTACAGACTCTTTCGTGGATTTTTGATCGGGTCCTTAGGGTTTTCGTCCCGAGGGAATCTTATAGGCGGAAGGAGAGGCCGAGGGGGTGCTGGGGTCGGCCAGACCACCCCCTGGCGCGGGTCAGACCTGGCCGCGCGGCCAGGTTATGTGGTCGGCCCCCAGCCCTTCTCCGTCTCGTATTCTGGCATCTGATGACTTCCGGAAAAATAGGCACTTTGGCTTTTGTCCCGTCCAATTCCGAGAATATTCATTTTTTGACTTTCCTGGAACCAAAAACAGTAGAAAACAGGCAGCTGGCACTATGGCTCTTGTTAATAGGTTAGTCCAAGAAATCATATGAAAAGTACTCCAAAGTGTGGACAAAACACAAGAAAGTGGATAAAACCAAGCATGGAACATCAAAAATTATAGATACATTTGCAATGTATCAAGAACCTTGACTTCCTGCTGTATGACCGCCAGAAGGAATTGGACAATGCTAGGGAGTTTGGCAACCACAACCTTGTCATTGATGCCTAGAAGGCCTAGACTTTCTCACTGCTTTTCAAGGACCATCAGTCTCTTCGCTGCCAGCGCGAAAAGAAGGATCGCACCATCGCCCATCTTCGCAAGAAGGTGGCCGACCTCGAGAAGACCATCAAGGAGCAAGAAGTTCAACTTGCAGCAAAGGAGGAAGAAGAGGAAGGTGAAGACATCTAGGGAGATATGGATTCTTACCTCAGCAATTATGATGACTTTTTGGAGGAGGGTGCCGTGGACTTCCACACCGATGATGACGACTCCGACTTCATCGATGATGAGTAGATGCACTAGAGCACTGTCTTAGCATGAGTTGTATCAGTCCCAATGTATCGTAGCTTGTAGAATGGTTCTTAAAACCATCTATTTTCCTTTGATGTGTGGTGTGTGTTTGTATCGTGTGCTTCTTTGAATGAATGAAAAGAAGTTAGTTGCAAAACCCGAGTCAAACTCAAAGTTTTAGCTTTGAAACCCAAACCATGAATCATAGAACTTTTCCGCTTACCCCTTTATCTATCTCAATCTTCAGATGACTCGTGGAAACCCCGGAGGGAGCAGCTCATCGCAGGACCCAATGCTGCAGATTATGCAAATGTTAGTTGCAGACCATGAAGCAAGTAGGGCAGAGCGCCAGGCTAACTTAGCAACACTGCAGTAGATAGCCCAGATGGCCCAAAACAACCAAGGGCATGGAAATCAGGATCATCAAGGATCCAAGTTGAAAAACTTCCAGAATACTAATCCCCCAATCTTTAGCACTTCAGAGAACCCATTAGATGCTGATGACTAGTTGCAAACAATGGAGAACAATTTGGAGGTAGCCAGAGTTGATGACAGCGAGAAAGTTCTCTTTGCCACCCACTATTTGGTAGGAGATGCAAGAGCCTGGTGGAACAACATCCGCCTGATGAACCATGGTCAAGTGATGACATGAGAAGCCTTCAAAATCAAGTTCAGCCGCACTCGCGTGCCGCAGGGCCTAGTCACTCGAATGAGGGATGAATTCAGAGAGTTAAAGCAAGGCAGAATGACTGTAGTGGAGTATCGTGACAGATTCCTATCCTTAGCAAGGTATGCACCTGATGAGATCAACACGGAGGCCAAGAAGAAGGAGAGATTCCCGAACGGACTGCATGATGAGATGCAGACTATCCTCGTCAACATCCGCTTCGAGGATCTCGAAGAGCTAGTCGACTCTGCCATTCAGATGGAAGGGAAGATTAACCAGGCAAACGACAACCGTAAACGTTGTATGATGCATCAAGCTAGATCCAACAATCACCAGAAGTACCGTCCCAACCCGTCTGCAGGGTATGCCCCAAGAAACAACCGACCCCCACTGTCTCGCCCAAGCTACCTCAACCGTAGCGGGGGCAATGTGAAGTCCGGAGGAAACAACAACAAGCCCGACAACACAAGCAATTTCAACCGTGCACCTCCCAAGAGCAACAACAACAACAACAACACTACACCCAGAACTGGAAGCAATGATGTGCCTGTCGCAGCTAAAGACAAGTCCCAAATAACTTGTTTCGAGTGTGGAGTGAAGGGTCACTATTCCAATGAGTGCCCCAAGAAGACTGCCGCCACTGCCAATGTGAATGCCCTAGCTCAACAACAACGTCGTGTTCAACCAGGAAGAAGATTTGCCCCAGGAACCCCCACAACCGCAACGGCCGTCTCTTCCACATGAATGCCGAAGAAGCCAAGAAGCGCCAGATGTAGTACTGGGTATGTTTTTTGTCAACTCGGTTTTAGCAAGAGTGTTGTTTGATTCTGGAGCATCACGCTCATTTGTCACCGAAGAATTTGCATGCACTAGTAAGATCCACCCAACCAACTTGAAGCATGTCATGATAGTTCAAATCCCTGGTTCAACTAAAAAAGCTAGAAAAATTTGCAAAGCTGTGCCTATCAGAATACATGGGATAGATTTTTATGCTAACCTAATAGTACTTGGAACCAAAGGATTGGAAGTAGTACTAGGTATGGATCGGATGTCAAAGCATAAAGGACTGATAGAATGTGCTAAGAAAGCCATTACCATGACCAGTAGCTCTGGAGTCATAGTAGAGCATATATCTGAAACCTTACCTCGTCAATTCAAGTGCAACAAGACTCTAGCCCTACCCACCATAGACCAAGTCAGAGTAGTCTGTGAATACCCCGACGTATTCCCAGATGAATTGCCCGGTATGCCCTCGGATAGGGATATTGAGTTCATTATCGAACTAATCCCCGGAACCGAACCCATAGCCCAGAGACCCTATAGCATGAACCCCTCAGAGTTAGTGGAATTGAAGAAGTAGTGGATGCTATGTTAGTAACAGGCTTGATTCAACCAAGCGCATTGCCATGGAGATCGCCAGTATTATTCGTTGACAAGAAAGATGGAGGCAACCGTTTGTGCACAGATTACAGAAAGCTGAATGACGTCACCATCAAAAACAAGTACCCTTTGCCAAAGATAGAGGATCTATTTGATCAGTTGACTGGTGCCCAAGTGTTCTCAAAGATTGATCTTAGGACTGGTTATCACCAACTTAAGATTCTTGCAACAGATATTCCGAAGACCGCCTTTACTACTCGTTATGGTTTATACGAGTATACGATTATGTCTTTTGGATTAACCAATGCTCATGCTTATTTCATGAATCTCATGAATAAGATCTTTATGAATTTCCTAGATAAGTTTGTCGTTTTGTTTATCGACGATATCCTTATCTACTCCAAGTCAGAAGAAGAGCATGAGCAACATCTGAGAATCATCCTAGAAACCCTGAGAGAGCATCGGTTATATGCCAAGTTCAGCAAATGTGAGTTTTGGCTGAAAGAAGTAGGATTCCTAGGACATTCTGTCGGAGGAGTCTCTATTGATCCCGCCAAAATTTAAGATGTCGAAGAATGGGAAGCCCCAACCACTCAAACCCAAGTCCGTGCATTTATCGGATTAGCGGGATATTACCGCAAGTTCGTAGAAGGATTCTCTAGTATCGCCAGACCCATGACCCAATTGTTGAAGAAGGACAAGAAGTTTGAATGGACTGACAAATGTGAACCCAGTTTCCAAGAACTGAAGAAGAGATTGGTTTCAGCCCCAATATTGATCATGCTAGATATCAAGAAGCCGTTTGATGTATATTGTGATGCATCCAAGATTGGTCTCGGATGTGTATTGATGCAAGAAGGCAAAGTCATCGCTTATCCGTCTCGACAACTAAAGCAGCATGAGCAGAACTATCTGACCCATGATCTTGAGTTAGCGGCCGTAGTTTTGGCATTGAAGACATGACATCATTATCTTATGGGAAATCACTGTGAGATTTACTCCGATCACAAGAGCTTGAAGTATATTTTCACTCAGAAGGAGCTGAATATGAGGCAAAGGAGATGGATAGAGTTAATCAAGGATTATGACCTCGACATTCACTATCACCCTGGCAAAGCCAACGTGGTAGCGGATGCTCTTAGCAGATTGCCGTGTAGGATAAACACCATGATCAAAGAGAAGCAACCAAGTTTCTATGAGGAGTTGGAGCAGTTTAGGACTGAGCTAGTTAGCAAAGGATTCTTAGCTAGCATTGAACTTCAACCCACTTTGATTAGCCAAATCAAGGAAGCTCAGAAGAGAAATGAAAGTATCAGCAGAATCAAACATCGTATTGGTACGGGAAAGGTACCTGGATTCACCGAAGACGAAGAAGGAGTTATGTGGTAGAAAGGACGTATCTGTGTGCCAGTAGATTCGAAGCTGAAGAAAGTTATCATGCAAGAAGCTCATGATACTCTTTATTCTATCCACCCCAGAGGAACGAAGATGTATCAAGATTTGAAAGAGCAATTTTGGTGGCACAAGATGAAGAGAGAAATCAGAAGCTACATCGCCAAGTGTGACATCTGTCAAAGAGTCAAAGCAGAGCATCAGAGACCCGCATGACTGTTGCAACCATTGCAGATTCCAGAATGGAAATGGGATTCTGTCGGAATGGACTTTATCACCAGTTTGCCTACTTCTAGTAGGGGAAACGACTCAATCTGGGTCATCGTTGATAGACTATCCAAGGTAGCACATTTTATCCCCGTCAAGACAACTTACCAGAGTTCGAAGCTAGCATAGTTGTACATTGCTAGAATTGTTAGTCTGCATGGAACCCCCAAGACCATAGTATCCAATTGAGGAACCCAATTTACCTCGAGATTTTGGCAGAAAGTCCAAGAAGGATTGGGAACCAAGTTGAACTTCAACACTGCTTATCACCCGCAAACCGATGGACAGACTGAAAGAGTCAACCAAATCCTAGAGGACATGTTGAGAGCTTGTGTGTTAGAGTATGGATCAAAATGGGAAGACTGCCTGCCTTTCGTGGAATTCTCATACAACAACAGTTATCAAGCCAGTCTACAAATGGCACCATTTGAGTTCCTATACGGAAGAAAGTGTCGCACCCCTTTGAATTGGTCGCAAGTAGGAGAGAGCCAGATTTTTGGACCCGACATCCTACGAGAAGCCAAAGAAAGGTTCACAAAGTCCGTGAACACCTCAAGACCGCCCAATCCAGGCAAAAGAGTTATGCTGACAAGAGAAGGAGAGACCTGACTTTCAATGTCGGAGATTTTGTATATCTCAAGGTTTCGCCATTGAAGGGAACGCAACGCTTTAGTCTGAAAGGAAAGATAGCCCCCAGGTATATCAGACCCTTCAAGATTCTGAATCACCGAGGAGAAGCATCGTATCAACTGGAACTGCCAGAAGAGATGTCAGCCATCCACAATGTGTTCCATATCTCGTTACTTCGCAAATGCTTAGAAGTGCTGGAGAAGACCGAAGTTTTCAAGAACATCGATCACCGAGCTGTTGAGATCAACAAGGACCTGACATATCGTGAAGTGCCCATCTATATCTTGGAAGAAGCTTACAGAACAACCAGGACCAGGAGTATAAAATTTCTCAAGATTCAATGGAGCAACCATACCGAAGAAGAAGACACTTGGGAGCGAGAAGATTACATTAGGACAGAGTTCCCAGATCTCTTTAGTTCCTAGTTTTTCTTTCGTAAATCTCGGGACGAGATTTTGTTTAAGGGGGAAGGTTTGTAACATCCCAAAACTCTCATCTAAGGTTATTAAGATCCAAATCATCAAATTTAGAGATAACAAAAACTTTTTCATTTAAAAATAATTAAGCATTCATATGTGTGTGCATATAATTTAGGAGTTGTTTTGAATTGCCATGTTTGAGTGATCCATTGGTTGTAAAATAATTCTAGGGTGAATTAAACATCATCTAGATCATTTCCAAACAAATCACAAAGAAAAACAAATCAAAAAGAATAAAATAAGCAAATGGTCACTTTTGCCATTTTAATCACCTAGCCTACTTTGGCTATTCCTAGAACTCAAATCTTAACAGAAACAATTGTGGTTCTTTGCACCCCTTGCTAGTACAAGTAGTGGTGTACTAAGGCCCACTTTGTTTCATCCCAAAAACTTTCAAACACTGAATTTAAATGACAATGGAAAATTGAATGTAGTTCATATGTATAGATCACACTTATTCAAAAACCACTCAAATGAACTCCATTTCAAAAACCCAAGCACACCTAGAAGCTTAAGCATAAGTTACATCACTCCACCAAAAATCAGCTCAAAATTCAAATATTTTGTTCTTGCGGCCATTTGATCGAATAGGTGGCAGACAGAGATCAAACTGCCTAACTATTATTGTTTCTAGTTAAGCCATTGTCCCCCATTGCATCCTCTCTACTCTCCTCTATCCTCCTGAGTCCAACCAAGTACCCAACTAGCTTCCCCCTTAGTTGCAGCACCAGTGCAGTGCCGCCCATTTGAGGTCATTGCCGGCCAGACGCGGACAACACGCCAGGGACCACGCCGCGCCAAACCAGCGTGCCCACTAGCTCCGCCCAACCCTACCGCCGCCCACGGTCCACCCCTCGATCAACCCCAGCCCCTGGACCACTCCCCAACACCGCCGCCCTTTCTCTCTGCGAGCAAGCCATAGCGCGCCAGAGCGCGATTGCTGCCAGCACGCAGCAGACCGCACCTTGACCCCATGCCACACACGCCGCTCTGCCTCGACCCCAGCAACGCACCAGACACAGCCGTGCATCGCCGCGCGACCCACAGTCGCCATGATCGCCTTTGAGCACCGCCTCTATCTCCCAGAGCACGCGATGCCCCAAACCACAATCCACCGCCCTAGCGTCACCATTAAGCCGTAGAGCACCGCCAGGAGGCAAGCCACCATTCGCCTATGCTGCCCATGCCAATAGCCCTCTGTATCATCGTCACCGGCGAGCTCGCCGTCGCCCCCTCGGTCTAAGGAGGCCTTCCCCAGCCTCAATCACCACACCATTCGACTCCCCTCTCACTCCCAGTCCTTCGCCACCTCTTGCCAGAGCAGCTTGAGCAGCAGGCCGCAGGAATTTCACCGGAGGCAGCCGCTGCAGAGGAGGAGATGCTGTCGTCGATTCCGTCCACCTCATCCCCTGCCGCTACCTCGCCTGAGTCCGCCGTCGCCGTCCAGTTCGATCGCCCGCCTCACCACACTAGCTGGAGCCCTGGTACGTCCCTAGTAGACCCCCACCGTCCGTTTAGGGTTCGGTCTCGCCGACGACGAGCCCGTCGTCAACGACGACTGTGAGCCGTTGATCCGTGTTCTAATCGTGTGACCCAGATCGTTTGATACCGTTTCAGGTTTTAAGTGTTGCTGACAAGCGAGACCAACCTGTCAGCCGTCCTCTGCGCCGCTAGGCGTCACTTGGCCGGCCCATTTGCTTTCCCGCGCTAGCCCACAAATTCAAATAGGTGTTTTTCTATTTGACTTATAACTATTTCTTCCCCTTAGTTCAAAAATCAATTCAGGAAGATTTGCTGAACCAAAATTGAGTGATTCCAATTTTGTTGGAAAGCCCGTTGGATTTATTTCATTCCTAGTAAAAATAACAAGACAGAAGCTTTTGCACATTCATACATTTTTATAAAATCAACCATAATAGCTTTTAAGTTGATTCCAACTCTCAAAAATCACATTTAACCATGCGTGTCTGAATATGTAATAATATTAAGGTTTACATGCAGGGAAGAGGAGGAGTTCTACCAAGAGGAGGAGGAAGAGTTCTACCAAGAGGAGGAGGAAGAAAACTTCAACCACTGCACTACCCAAGGCAAGCTAACACTTGCAAGTATTATACTAGCAAGCCATCATTAACAATGCAAGCTAACCCTTGCAAGTTAGATAACCTAAGAAAGATGCATTAGGCATGCTTTGGGTTATACCACTTTGACTATTACCTACCCCAAGTTTTATCTACAAGCTTTACTTTCTTTACTTTATTAAAGTCCTTTACTTGTTTGAAGGTAGCATCAAAAGTATAAAAATTTACCTATCTAGATAACCTTAGATATCATTCTATGGCATGAGATTGATCTTAGCATCCCCTATTAGTGCACACTCTTAACTTAGTAGCTTAGAGCTAAATTAAAACTTGAGTCACTTTAGATGGGAACACTTGGTGAAAATGAATTGTGAAAACCTTGGAATAATGAGTCATTCTATTGAGATGTTTTGACATGTGTTGAGAAACACAAATGGTTTATGATGATGAAAATGTTGAGGCATGAGCCTTAGCCCTTTTATAAAACTGATGGTTGGATTCGGATGCGATACCATTCCAATTTTACCGTACAACCACAATACCTGAATTGGGTAAGGCTTAGCTGGAAGTTTATATGCATTAGTATTAGTTCCCTCGCGGGAGAGGTTTGACCTGAGGCTACCTCTCGATGTTGTCCACCTATGCAGTGCCCAAGATGACAGATGGTCATGGTTGGGAGGCCATGCTCATAGGAGAGGTGCTTATACTAGGGTGTGTAAAGGAAAGGTTATGTTTGATTATCTACATACTAAGTATGATAATTCAGGGTTATCCCTGACAGATGTATCGAATCTTGTGGTGAAAGTGTACTACCTCTGCAGAGTGTCAAACTATTCGAATAGCCGTGTCCGCGGTTATGGACAGTTGGAGTGGCCATACTGTTTCGTTGTCAGATATTTTCAAAATGACTTATGAAATGAATGATGAATCTTGACTTGACCACAATAAGGTTGTGACTATGACATTAGTTTCCCAACTTAAGTGATTCTAGAACTTTTTTTTATCTTTCTTTGTTTCTGAACTCAGCTTAGGTTTCAAACTTAACTTTACAAGTAAACTTAGAGTTAGCAATCCCACTAGAATTACCTTACTTGTTAGTGATAATTTGCGAGTACTTAAAGAGTACTCATGGCTTTTTTCCCTGGCTATTCCTATGGCCAGACTATGAAGGAGACTACCAAGATGAAGGACAACAGGACGGCTATGATAACTATGACTATCTTCCATCGTCAGCATTGCCTGTGCCACTGAAGATGGACCCCACTGCTACGCTTATTATTTATTCCGTTGCTTGTTGTATTAAGACTAGATCATGAGATCCTTTATTCGTGTAAGACCTTATTATGGTTTGTAATGGATGAGGTACTGTGATATCAAATCTGTTATGTCTCGCAAAAATGGTAATCCTGGGATTGCGATGTATGACATAACATGCATCTGGGATTAAAAACCCGGGTGTTGACAAGAATCCAATAGGTTCCTTGAAGAATAGTTTAATCTTGCATAAAAAGTTTGGATGATCATCTAAGCAGTCAGTCCATGAGTGGGACAATTCTTTACCAAAGATTTCATTCTTTCCCAAGCTTGAGCAACATGTTCATTATCAGATTGTTTAAACTTCATTATTTCACTTATCATAGATATAATCTTAGCAGGAGGATAGTATTTTCCAATAAAAGCATCTTTGCATTTAGTCCAAGAATCAATACTATTCCTAGTTAAGGAATTCAACCATTCTTTAGCTTTTCCTCTCAAAGATAAAGGAAACAATTTAAGCTTAATAATATATCCATCTATATCCCTATGCTTTTGCATCTCACAAAGTTTAACAAAGTTATTTAGATGGGAAGCAACATCTTCATTACCAATACCAGAAAATTGTTCTCTCATAACAAGATTGAGTAAAGCAGGTTTTATTTCAAAGAAAGTAGCTTCAGGAACATGTGGAGCAATAGGTGTGCTCATAAAATCATTGTTGTTGGTGCTAGTGAAGTCACACAACTTAGTGTTTTCAAGGGTAGTCATTTTTTTGTGTTTTTAATAAACAAAACAAACTAGTAAGACTAATTTTTTTGTGTTTTTGATAAAGAAACAAGCAAACAAAGCAAAAAAAAACTAAGAAAAACAAAAATAACAAAGTAAAGAGATTAGTTATGAGGGACTCCCATTGTGAAGATGTCCTTGACTCCCCGGCAACGGCGCCAGAAAAGTAGCTTGATGGCCCAAAATATATCGAGCTCGATGGGGAACCCCAAGAGGAAGGTATGATGAGAACAACAACAAGTTTTCCCTCAGTTATGAAACCAAGGTTATCAATCCAGTAGGAGCAAAGAAACACCCCAAAGTTGTTGCTATCTAAACTTTGGCAGGACGCACTACCGGTGCCAGCAGCAACGTGTGGACCTGCACAACACAACCACAAAACACTGCCCCCAACTTGCGATGAGGTTGTCAATCTCACCGGTTTTGCTGAAAACAAAGGATTAAACGTATCGAATGGAAGAAAGTAATAGTTTGCAGAAAGTAAACACAAAGTAGTAAACAGTTGATTGTAGATTGTTAATAAAAGAAAGGACCGGGGTCCATAGTTCACTAGAGGTGGCTCTCCTTAAGATAGATAACATGCTGAGTGAACAAATTACAGTGGGGCAATCACAACATCGAGAAAGCATACAAGCATATACTAATCATCTTGACTCCTTTGGAACTTGATTGGGCATTACAACATTATACATAGACCGCTATCCAACTACATCTATGATTAATAATCCACCTTCAGGTTATCATCCGAACCCCCTCCAGTATTAAGTTGCAAGCAACAGATAATTGCATTACGAATTTTGTGTAATGTAAACAATACGATTGTTCTATGAACAAAGGATTGTTGTTTTCTCCCTAGTAGCAACAACACATCTAGTACCTTAGGGATTTCTATCACTTCACCAGATTACCAGAGGCATGTACCCACTATCGAGCATAAATACTAACTCTTGGAGTTGCTAGCATCTACTTGGCCAAGATAGCTACTAACAACGGAAAGCATGCAAGATCACAAATAACAAAGACATGATAGAATCAATAATGAATCTGAAATAGCATCTCAATATCCATCGGATCCCCGCAAACACAACATGCAGAATTACAAATAGATGATCTTGATCATGAATAGAGCTCACAAGATCTAAACATGATAGCACAAAGGAGGAGAACCAGCCATCTAGCTACTACATGGACCCGTAGTCCAGAGATGAACTACTCACGCATCACACCGGAGGCTTGCATGGTGATGAAGAAGGCCTCCAGGGTGAATTCCCCTCTCCGGCAGGGTGCCGGGAAGAGCTTTAGATCCCTCCCGATCTAGGGATGGAGATGACATCGGCTACAGACTCTTTCGTGGATTTTTGATCGGGTACTTAGTGTTTCCGTATCAGGGGAAATATATAGGCCGAAGGAGAGGCCGAGGGGGTGCCTAGGGCGGCTAGACCACCCCTGGAAGCTAGGTGGTGTGTCCGGTCCCTAGCCCCGCTCCGTCTCGTATTCTTGCTCCAGGTGTCCCCCGGTAAAATAATGACTTTGACTTTTGTCCCGTCCAATTCCGAGAATATTCATTTTCTGACTTTCCTGAAACCAAAAACAGCAGAAAACAGGCAGCTGGCACTGTGGCTCTTGTTAATAGGTTAGTCCAAGAAATCATATGAAAAGTACTCCAAAGTGTGGACAAAACACAAGAAAGTAGATAAAACCAAGCATGGAACATCAAAAATTGTAGATACATTTGCAATATATGAGACATCACCCAAAGATTGCGACACGATCAAGTCATAGAGTTCATTATTGCAATATCTAGAAACATAGTCTCCTTCTCCTTAGACCGTGAGATCATATTACTTACTGTTTCTCGAGGCTGCTTTGACTGCATCAAACGTCACTTGGTAATGCGGTGATCATAAAGGTGTACGTTGGGTATTCCAGAGGAACAGTAGATGACATGTGACTCAAGAGCAGGATTTGTTCACCCACGTGAGATACATACGGCCGGCTTGGTGAGATTACATCCATAAATGTTGCAACATGTGACTAGGTCACGGGGATGTAATATCACGGTAATAAGTAAAACAAAATTTGTCGGTAACGAGATTGAACTAGGTATATGATACCAATGATCAAATCTCGGACAAGTCATATCAGAGAAAAAAAGGGAATTGGAATCGACGTTTTACGTTTCATACGATATCGTCATCGTGGAATGTACAGGGGTCATCATGGACATCCCGATCCCACTATTGATCATTGATAAAGATCATGTCTGTACCATTCCCGAGTCATGAGGGGATACACTTAAGGGTATGAGCAGAGAGATCATGGAATCACCATATGAAAGAGAAAAGGAAACCAGAAAAAGTTTCGTGAGAGAACCAGAATCGTTTCGGGAAAGTTCCGAAGTCGTTTGGAGGAAATCGAAAGGGAACCGAAAGGTGTTTCAAGTCAAATAAGATTTTGTAATATGTATTTATATGTTAATTAATGTAATTAATATTAAATATAATATTAAAATCTAATTCGAAAGGGTACTCCACTATTGAACCAAATTCCTAGGGGAAAAGGGCCCATGAGGGAAAACCACAAGAGGGAAGGGCTAAGGGCCAAAGGGGCCAAGGCCTAGCTGCCACATGGGACCCACCCGGCCAACCTAGGGCTATGCTCGGGGTGGGGCCCACCCCTGGACGGCCGGCCCATGGTGCCCTAAGGGCCAATGGCATCTCCCCCTCTCTCCCTTGTTTAGTCCCACATGGGAAACCTAAAGGGGAGGGCATACCTCCCCCCCTATATAAAGGGGTTTCCATGGGTGGGATTAAACACACAAAAATTAGAGGAGTCCTTTGGTTGACTTTCTCCCTCTCTCTCTATACCTTGTGACCATGACCCCATGTACAGGTTGTGCGAACAAGGCATACCTACAACACGCCGTTGTGCTGTAGGGATTCCAAGCAGGAGATCTACTTCCACACTTCTGGCGGAATCAAGGAGACGGAGGTCTCATCATACACCGGATGTGTACGAAGTCACGGAGTGTAACACTTGGGGCACTTTGGATGTCGTGAGCCAGAGCTGCTCCACGATGAAGATGGAGCAAGGGTGACCAGCGAGGAGCTTCGCGACCTTGAGGTCGGCTACGAGTTCGACTACTTCAACCACGTTCCCCTTGGAACGTTAACTGCGTATGGTCTACAAGGGTATGTATTCTATACGCTCCGGTCGTTACTGCATTACTACATAGATAGATCTTGGGCATTAGGTAGTTTCAACATAGGATTTTTTTGTTTTCTGCTATGAAGCCCTTCAATATGTATTGCATTCTCTCTTCTGCTTCTCATCTAGTGATGGTTTTCCATATTCTCAACTAATTTTGCAAAAAAATTACCAAACTTCTAAATTTTGATACTAGCTTGGATGGTAACTATCTAAACATTTACTTTCTTGGATCTATCTAAATGTTGATACTAGCTTGGATCTAGATGAATCTCACCAACGTTTGAAGAGGAACAATTTGGTGAATATTATTGATGAAAAACACGTTGATATCTAAGGGGGCATAAAGTTCCTTGTGTAAGGATCAAAGGAGGATCCCTCCACTAGAATCCACGTGTCTGGTTGTCCAATTCATCGGCGCTCCACCATCCAGGGCATTGGACAAATAATGATAGTCTCGTAGCCTTCCCGTATATTTGTGGAGAACTCCGCGATCGAGAGAGATAGAGATGGATGCACCTCAACTTTGAGAGAACTTGTCTACCAATAGAGGGGACACCCTTAGGTTTATATAAGTGGAGGGGAGGCTTTACTTGGAGGAGGGGGGGCCTAGGGGCTGATGTTGTCCCTTCCTTTGGGGTAACCCTAGGCACACCCTCCTTTTGGAAGGTGAGGTGGATCGAGGTAAGATACAATAGTACAAAAGATAAATCCAAAATCAAAATCATCACACAATACTCCATGGTAGAGGATGCACATACCGCTGCGAGGCTATGCCTTAGCCCATATCCCATGAGAACTACTCACTCATGATTAGATTAACAATCATGAACATTATATAGAAATTCTTAAGATGAACACAAATAGTCTTACAATGTTACCAATCGTGATGAGGTCACGATGACAAGTAGGCTATGGTGGGGAAATGGTGATGGAGGGGAGGAATGACTATGTTGATGGCTACGGTGGTGGCTCTGCGGTGGATCTGCTCTCCTCATATGTGAATGTCTTTCAGATATATTCTTCTGCGATGATGCGTTAGGGTTTCTACGGCTGTGTTCTAAAATATATATGTGCGCATGTGCGAGGAAAGACATCCATGACGCAAATTTGGTGACCAAATGTGTCGGGTCCGCAGAAGTCTGTCCATTTTAATCATGGACCAGCTGGCATCGTTCTGGCCGGCATGGCACGGCATGGCCCTGCCCGGGATTTTCTGGATGGGCCGATGGTGCTGGGCAGCCCATGCCCAGGTCTCGGACCAGCTAAACACCGTGAGGCTGGCGTGGTCACCGTGAGCTGACTCTTGCCGGCCACAGGGCCGCCGGGCCTGGCATTCGCAGACTCAGCGAGCAATCCAATACGTGTACCGATGGAGCTGGATGGATGTGAGGTGGACGGCTAGCTATGTGAAGCTAGCGTAGATATGGGAATAACTCAACTGCATGGCTGAGATTTAAGAAGAAATTTAGTCAACAGTGGAATACACTAGACATCCCGTTGTGTCTTGTGACCTCACCGGATGCTTTTTGGTGTGAGCATGTGCATAACTTGCGACACTGATGTTAACGATCGGATCTAACATTCGCTTGTCTGTCTCCCACTATTGGCCGTGAAGGCATGAAAATCATAGGCGCTAGCTATCCTTGCATTTGGGACCCTCGAAACAATCTGTACCCATTCTTGAGAGGGTGGTTCTTCTCGATACGTAGAAACATGGGCACATGGCGCCTCCTGCTCTAGAGCCTAGCCTCTAGGCCAGATTTGCCACGGTCGTACATTTTTCCAGGGCATGGTGCCGGTGCATAGGCCCCCACCACTGCCCCTACCGCTAAAACTGAAGTCCCCATAACATTTGCTGTGCATGCTACGGTATCAGCGTAACTGAAGTTCCCATAACTTCCAAGCCGATTTTCGTGCTGCTACGGCATCATCCGCTAGCTCTTCCAGTGCGAATACGACGAGCCCACTGCGCCGCCAACTCTATGGGCTGCTCGGGACAAGGTGCCTTCCCATTGTTTCGCTCGAATACGTCCAATAATCGTTCCAGCAGCAGCAGCAGCAGCAGCAGCAGCAGCATCAACGCTTGAGCGTCGTTTTCCTGAAACTAAAATCTCTCGATGCCCCGGGTCAAGTTCGGATTAACATGCAGTGATAGAATAACTCGCGGTGCTAGAGACAGAGGAGGCATTCGTTTTGGAAATGCAATTTTCGGGAGGAAAACCGGGGCACACACACAAGCGAATCGATCCGAGAGTTCTCTGAATCTCAAACTGTGGACTAGTCTCTCTTCCTCTTCGTTGCTACTACTACTATATACTGACCGCATTTAGGAGGTTGCACTGTACTATTTGTATCCGTCTCTTTTGTGCAACAGTAAAAGTAAAACCTATCGGCACCTACATATAGTACTATCCATCTATCTTTCTCTGTGACATCCGAATATCCGGTAAAGAAACTAGAGCGCACTACTTCATCTCAATTTCTTGTCGTCCTCAGAATCTTACGAACATATGCAACACGAAACCACTAATAAGAGACCATGCAATGTGCTCTACAGCACTAACCCGAGTACCTAAAGTTCGATCGACTGAGATTTTTGTTGTTGTTGTTGCGAATGATCGACTGAGATTTTTGTTGCTGTCGTTGCGAATGATCGACTCAGATTTCAGTTAAATAAACATTCGAATCTTGCTAGATGATACTACTAATCCCCAGAAATGACTATTTCGTCTCGAGTCTCTCGCGGACATTCGCCTTGGCCAAGGGGTGTTTCTTTCGCCTTCGGCACCTTGTGCATGACGCTCTGTTTCTTCTGTCTGTCTAATTTTAAAAGGCAGAATTTCTGCCGTTCTCCCGGGAGAAAAAACATCAGCCGTGGCAAACGTGTGATCTTCATGCACCTACGAGTACGACACCGTCGTGAACGGATCACGACAGCGAGTTTTTGGAGGTACTTAACAGTTTGAAAACATCAGCACAGGTCTCTGATTGCTCAATTAATCCAACCAATATTCGTGTCAGCGCACGAATGGGTAGAGAGATGATGTGAATGTCCAAGGGACCATCGAATCTTGTAACTTGTCACAATCCAAATCGAGGGAGGCTAGCGACTCGCCCGCCAGCTTGTAGCGTAACGCCACTGTTAGCACGTATCGATCGGTTACACTTGGGGCGCGATTGGTTATTGGTAGCATGGTCATTTTCTTTTCCTCCCGGGTAGACCTGGAGCTATGGCCACACAAAGAAACGGCCTTTGGACCATGTTCTGCACCTCGTTTAGTTGTCTAAGGGCATGTACAATAATGCTGAGTCAGCTGTCTGCAATGAGAGGTTTGTACAATAGTGCTGAGTCAGCTGTCTGCAATGAGAGGTTATAGATGGTTTTGATGACGTGGAGAGGAGAGAGAGTAAGACTGTCTAAAAAGTTCTAGACAGTCTGTAGTAATCTTACAGACAGCTTACAGACGGTACTTTATTGTTGTATGAGTGCTGTCTGTAATTTATACTCACACGTAGCTGGCTAAAAATAGATATCTTACAAACAGAGTATTGTATAAGTTGTCTATCTATACAGACACCATGTGTCTAAACCAATGTTCCCTAATTGAGTTTTCTTTTTGCCATCGGTAGATAGAGGGTGCAGCTGTCTGGTGTCTTGCATGGACATGTCTAGTCTCAAACCGCTCTCATGGTTGTGTGTTTGATTGTTGTGGTAACCTCTTCTTAGGAGTAGTGAGATTACTAACAAGTAAAAGAAAGAACATCATGTAAACAACACACGATATAACTTAGCAGTACTAGCCACATCAGATCACTTAGAGTATGGTACTTAAGTACTATCATGGAGCATAACCATATTGACGATACAATTCAACTACTAGACGAGATTACTTGAGCCAGTCCCTCCTTATCCTCCTCGGCAGACCTCCTCCTGCACTCTGGGTGGTCAGGGCACATGGCGACCACCTCGCATCATGAGTAGTCGAAGACAACCACCATGTACTCCTTTGCACTCAACTTCTCGAAGAACAAAACATGGCCAATCTTAAGGTTGTGAGCTATGGCGAAATCTGTCCATCCAATTTTCAGGACGGTTTTGCCACTGACCTCCTTGATGTTCATCTCCCACTAGAATCATGTGTTGGTCTTCATGATCATCTTCTCTGGCACCGGTCCTAGGTATGGCCTGAAGGCATCTGGAAGAGAGAGCGTCCCTATCCCAGGAGCCATCAACACCTTGAAAAATCGTGTTGGCGAGACATCCTCATGTTAGTGGACAATAGTGGGTGGCCTTCCCCTTGCTCTCTTGTTCGATCCCTCTTCCCTGGGAACATCCACAAGGACTCCAAGCCGTAGCATTTAGAGAAAACAACAAAGGTGAGGCAGTTCAACAAACAAAGCATCCGAGCATGAAGCACACATTTGATAGAGCTGGTGCTACCGGAACCAGAGGGAATGCATAACCCATTGATTGTACACACCGTATGGTTCAATAGAACCATATCTATCATGAACATCTGCATAAAAATCATCATATGCTCATATACACAAAGAATGAACAAGCAATGTGCATCATGCAATAATCATACTCAGTGCAAAGAAATGGTTCTACCATACCAACTAAATGCACAATGAAAAATGCTTGTGCAATGCACAAGGTATGATAGAATCATCAATTGCATGATATGGTGCCAGATTTTAATAATGGGTAGAATCAATTAATGATCAAGAAATTAAACAAGCAATAATTGGTGAGCGAGATGAATCGGTATCGAGCAAGTTGCATGTAAAATCAATGTTGTTCTACAAAACACAAGGCCGATATAGATCACCTTGTCAATAATGCAAGTGTCAGATTTTTATCATCAGTCTAAGCAAACTGATAATTGGAGCCTCATTTAGTTACCAAGGAGCTTTGTGAGACATGAAGTTAGAGAATCAAGGTATATGCACAACATTTTTGTGTGGACATAACACTTGGTTCATTAGCACCATCCCTTTGGTACCAGTATAATCATTGGCCAAAGGAATAAAATGAAGAACAAAGATTACAACAAACCAACTTGAATGCCTCATAAATTTAGCTCAAAATTAACAAAAAAAGCACATAGTAGTCAGTGAGATAATCGGACTTAGCAAGTGGCATGCACAACCAACATGGTTGTACAAAACACATGCTAAATGTAGATTATCCCATGGACATACCTAGTACCCGATTTCTAATAATTGACACAAAGAAATAGTAACTTAGGGACGAATCTAAGTGTGTATAGTAAAGTAGAAAAAGAAATCCAATGCGAAGGCAGCCTTAGGTAGTGAAATCAAGCTACTAGATATGAGTAAACCAAAAAAAACCCAAGTAATGTCGCAAATCTAAGCATAATTGAAATAGTACTAAGAGCGAACCCTAACCCTAGCAGATCTATCGTGCATGTCATGTACTAGTCATCTAGATACCATCTACCTTCAGATCCATGGTAAAAAGATTCGGTGAAGGTGTAGGCCTTACCAGCATTGCCAAGCCACGGAAGGTCAAAGACGATGGGATAGTCAAAGTTCTTTCTCATGGCCGAAGCTGCACTATCTTCATCGATGCAGCAAAGATGGGGGAGAAGCAGAGATGGAAGGATCTATCTATCATCAGGTTTCGTGTTGCTGCCAGATGGTGAGTCGCCGATGAGATCAGGGGAGAGTGAGATGAAGGAGTTGGAGGTGAGGCCCAGTGGGGCATCTTGCGCTCCTTCTCCATGTTTGCAAGGGAAGGCTCCCTCTGTATTCCACACGGCCTGACTTTGGGGAAAAATTTCGATTCGACAGTTCCTTCTGGGACTGGCTCGGAAGAGCTTTTACACGCGTGTTGCCCATGATAGGGAGGGAGCCTAGCCATCCCGTTAGCCCATTTTTGGCTCCAGAGGACTGTTTCAAAGACGTGCGGGCTACCAATCATGCCCTTGGGTTCTCATGACTTCTCAATTTTTATTGCACAAGTAGGGTATTTAGAAAAGGTTCTAGAATGAGCCTTCGTTCCCGTTCCCGTTCGTGACCAAAAGTGAAACAAATATTTCAGGTATTTGGCAATTAACCGTGTGTAGAAGTTCACTATCCATGTAAAAAAGGTCACTATCATGATATATAAACACTTATAAAACCAAGAAATTTTTGAAACAAAGATTACTAGATTATGCATATGCAGTTTTGTTTGTAATAATATATATATATATATATATCAATTAGATATGTGTTGGAGTTGACGAGGAGAACCCCCCATCCCTCGCATCGCCCCTCGTAGGCGACCCTAGAGATTTGCCGCTAGCGTTCACCTCTCCGGGCTCACCTCACTGCTGCCGCCGCTGACTGTTAGGAATGGTTCCCTAGTGGATCCACTTTTCAACTTTGTATTTGCAATTTCATCCAATGCAAAACTGATTGTACTATGTAACCGGATTGGATCCTTGTGGAAACCAGTACTTAAGTCAGTTATGCATTCCCGTCCTTAGTCGTTTATGGTAGTGCCGGACACACTACCGAGACTAATGTGTAATCCGTATCATGTCATGGTTCCACCTGATAGAGGCATGGAGATGCCATTCGATTAACAATGGCTACACAAAATAGCTACGGTAGCCGGACTAACCAAAGATCTAGTCGGTGTGAGTAAACGTTATATGATATGACTAGATGCAATGGCTTCCTTATACCTGAGGTGTTCGCACGATCTGAGTTACCAACTAGTTGTATTTGAGCCCATCTAAACCTGTACGTAACTGATAGCCATAACAACTAAGCTTGGTTTGACTCAAAAGTAAGCTCCATGACATGGTTCGACCAAGATGGAATTTCCCCCTCTGCCATGGACAAATATTTTCTGGGCCCACTCGTGTGATATTATTTGGAAAATATGGCCAGGCGTAACTTGATCAAGTGTACTGAGTTAGATGGATGGAGATCCAGCTAAGCTTAGGAGAATGGAATCACATATCACGGAAGCGAGAAAGAGAGAAAATCTGACACTAGCATGAGAGTCTATCCTGCGGCTTACCACCAATATCGGGAGACAAAGGGAATCAAACAGAACATATTGAAGACACTTGTGTAAATGGGAGTCATCGCGTCTTACTGGAGGCCTCTACTGACTATCAATTCTAGGCGAAAACCTACTGAGTTGTGTCCGTCTTACCACAAGCCTGTGGCGTCACACGCTTAAGAGAGTGGCCCTAGTCGAATGGAGATTCGACTAACACATGCCGAAAAGTTAAACTTAGCCAGACAAGGACACGTCTCAATAGGTTGGACCTACTTTGACTAAGGTTAGGGTTGTGGACTGAAGAGACACTGGGCATCACCTCATCTACTTCTTATATATAGGTCAGTGGGGTGGCGTCAGAAGACATGCTATCGCTCCTCACGTGCACCAGCACCATCACCTTGTCCCAAGGGAAGTAGACCAGATTCTAGCACCTCCCCATTGTTGCTCCACCTTGTATGTGTGGATACCAGCAGAGGCACTACACTTGAGGTGCTCGATGTAGAGACAAGGAGGTGAAAGGCGGCAGAGTGAAGCAGATCTGATGATAGAGAACTTGCCAAAGCTGGACCTATGATAATGAATAAGTACTTCACAAACCTGAGTGACATGATTCTTTGAATTCCGCAACTACATGTCTAGAGGTAAGGACCATTTCCATCTACCTGAGCTGGATCTTTGTGCGGAGGCGTGCCAAAAAGTTGTCCAAAAAAGTTTTTGTTTTATGCCTTATAGTGGTATCAAATCTTTGTCTTATGGTTTTTGGCCTAGTTCTTATGCATTTCATGCATGTTGGCAATTTAACTGGATCATTTCTGCCAGGTTTTTAGTTTCCCTTTGGATCATTTGGCTTCGAGTGCATCTGATTCTAGCTAAGGAGTTGGTCAGATCAAATTTGTCAGATCAATATTATAAAACTACTAAAGTTTCTCACTTTACTTGCTAGGCAAGAAAGATGACATCTATACCCAACCAGTGTCCAACTAAGTGTTAGATGAAGTGATATGGCCAAGTAGCCAACTTACATTTTCTAATTGATTTTTTCACTCAAAGAAGGTCTAGTTGTTTACCGCGGCTTGTGTTGCACCATTCCAAATCAGAAAATTTTGGTTGGTGGACTCATAAAATTGGGGCACCGTTGATTCTTTCTGACTAGATGGGAATGGTTCGGACACGGTCACGAGCATAGACTTGGTGGTCTAGTCAGAGCTATCATAACAGTTGTGGGCTTCGAGGTAAGGCGGATCATAGACAATTCGACATTAGTCATATAGAGATAGGATTGGCAAGGGGTTGCTGATGGCAACAATCTATACTACTTCACCGGGACTAAACGTGTAGAGTGTTGTAGCAAGCTTCTTTTCCCCACAAGGGTGACTCGAGGGTTTAAATCTAACTCTCGGGGAATTGGCTTAGAAGTTTTTCTTCTTTCCCTGTCAAGCAACATGTAAAGCAAAGAACTTTGTCTTGTGCCCCCCAACTCCACCATGTAATTCTCAAGCACAAGGTTTCGTATTAGTAATATAAAATATAAATAAAAGTAAATAAAGTAGAACAATGCAAACTAGATGATAGAAATGAAGATAACGTTATTTTTGGGTTTTTATAAGTGATTGTTAGTAAAGAAAGTATTTTTGTATTTTCGAAATAATAAATTGCAGAAAATATAAATGATAGTAAAGGCAATGGAAAGTTGTTTCTTATGATTAAAATTGGACCGGGATTCATGGGTTCACATGTCTACTCTCTTTTTAAGTTGTAGTGATCCTAAAATAATTCATCAATGATATAATATTGGTGAAACTTCTATATGTGTTTGATAAGCATTCATATGGACAACACATCCTAAAATAGAGATGATTCAACACATCTCTTATACTCCTCAAGAAAGGTAATACTCCATGCAATCTTGAATTAAGAATCAATAGAGTATAGCTTTAACCAATATGTCATGATATTTGAAATACAAATATGCTAACTTGACCAAACAAGATTATCTAGCTATCACAAGATAATAATAGCATATGAATTCACTTAATCCCTAGTGAGGTAAAAAAATAAAGGTAAATACCATAGTAGATCTTGAATTTTGTTGTCACTATTCAATCACTACCACCATGCTACTCCATCTAATACACACGTCTCCCCATACAAGTTCTTGCATAAAATTTGGATCAAAACAAGCAAAACAGAACGGGGTACATGATATGCATCTATCAATACATATTACACATAATAGGTTTCAATCTCATATATCAAATCATAGAATAAAGATCCACCACATAGGAATTACATATATGACCATAATCATGTTGCGCAGCTCATATGATACTAGATCTGTGAATAACAAGAGAGAAATAGATCAAGCTACTGCCACAAACCCATAGTCCAGGGGTAGAATACTCCCTCTTCATCATGGTGATCATGCTGGAGATGTTGGAGGAGGTGGAGATCCCTCCGGTGGCGGCTCCAACGGAGTTCCCCCTCCAATCTTCGCTGAATCTCAGTTTTTATGGTGGTTTTTCGTCTCTAGCGTGCTCCTCGTGGTGAAATATTGACATCCCCAAAATCTCAGGTTCGTTTGACTCTGTTTGGGTCTCTGAAAGCTGAAAATACACAAACAGGGATTTCTTGTCCTGTAGAGTTATAACCAAAATAAAGGGGACCATTGGTAAATCCCCAAAAATCAATGTAAAACATGGATATAACATTATATATGATGCAAATATGTGGGGTAAACATGTCAACAAACTACAAAGTTCATGTATGCATTTTACATGCATCAACATCCCCAAGATTAACTTATGCTCGAGGACATGGCCTTTGGAGTTTGTTACTTTTGCTTCTTTTCTTTATCATGCAAAGTTCTCTAGGTTCAATCTCTTCAATGAAATACAGTAAGCAAGTCTACTATCAATTTATATATTTTGCACATATACAAACATGTTAAACAATATGTAATGTTGTGATTAAACAGATGAGAGGTAGAAAAAACCTTCAAGCACACTTAGATGAACCTATAGAATGAGAGACTCTTTCCTATCATTGGCATGGGTTTTTTATGCCTTTCTACATTGGGCTACTTCTTAGTTTCATGTCCTTGACCTGGAATACTCACTTCTTAGTTTCTTGTCAATTCCCTTAAGATATTTTTGATATCTCGTACCGAAAGTAAGCATGGACTACATATGTTAAACCTCCAATTAAAGAGCAAAAATTAAAGTTTTGAGCTATGTAGTTCATGCCAACAATACTAATAAGGATGGGGTTCCAAGTGTCTTTTATTTCAAAGCTTCATATGGTTTATGTGTTAAACATCTTGCAAGTTGAATGTATCATGAACCTTATCTATGATCTTGCACTCCTCATGATACTAAACTTAGCACACTATTTTGTCATAGTAAAGCATACAGTTTCATAAAATAAGCATCACTAAGGTACCTCTTAACCCTGTGTAGATATATGCCCTGCTTGATTTAGTATTGATAGAAATATGCTTTTATGCATTGTTTTCTATGACAGGGCATATCTCTACCTCAGAAGAACAAGAAAAACGGACATATGAGTTATCTTAGCAACTTCTCTTTTGAAAAGGTGCTTCATAGACTTGTCATGATGTAAGCTTCCACCATGTGGCCGAATGGCGCATGGTTTTAACTAGCGGCCAGGAGCTTTCTTCTCATGCTATATGCTAGACTCCATGATAGTGCACAATTTATTTCACACCGATCCCACCCATAGAAAGAACAAAACATGATATCAACTAAAGTGCAATGTTGAAATCTTGTACCATGTCATCATGGTTTGGCTAACAAACAACCCACAAGATGTAAAGCACACAAAGTTCCATAGTGGTTTCACCCAAACCTCACTTTTTATGAGCTTTAAACTACACAAAAGAGATATTTTGAAATATTTGGAGGAATAACACACATATTATACTTGGAAGTAGCTTATGCCACAAATAGGTATATATGCCTAATCTAGTTTTAAAGGGGTTTAAATCAAGTCCTAGCTTGCATTAAGAAGGCATAGCAAAAAGAGATCTAAAAGTGTGCCCTTGGATTCATAATGCCAAACATTTATTTTCTCACCATGCTCCTTATTGTTGAACATAAATGCATATGTGCAAAAGGTAGAATTTAATAGACACAAAAATCATACTTCATTAAAGTACTTGAGCTTAGTAACTTGGCACAACATTGAATTTCAACTTTTTTGCTTTTATCCCCCCCCCATTTTCTTTTATTTCCATGCATACATTCAGTTTTAATACCATTCTTTCATGGAAAAGTTTATTTTTAGTAGATTTTCAGTAGAATGCATAACATTCATAATGGTGGTCATTTTTACTACAAACAAAAGTAGACTAGACAAAACAAAAGATGATCCAAGTTTTTATGCTAGTTCTATGTTGCTCAAAAAAAAGTTTAGAGGTTTGCAAACCGCGAGTTTAATAGGTCCAGTGGGGTGCATTGGGCTTCCCCAAGCTTATGTTTTTCACCATTCTTGGATAGCTCTTGGTGTGGTGTTCATCCATTCCCTATCAAAAAACATCAGCACAAAACTTTCTCCCATTTATTTTTTCTATGGGGTGACATTAGTGGTATAAGAGTTTTATAGTTGCTGCATATATATCAAATAAAAAATTTTCCTAGATGTTCTAGCAATCATATAGTGTTACTACACATCCCTAGCATATCATATGGCTCATGGAAATCATTTTGGGACCCTAATGAATGGTTTAAACACTATGGGGCAAAATCTGTCCAGATTTTCAGCAACAACAAAGCGAATTTATTTTGACCACTTAAACATTTCAGGAATTTTAGCAAATTTTTGTGCATACAGATTATGAAATTTTTTAAATGGTTTGTAAATATGAGCGCAAACGGAGTGACAAAAAAATCCTAGAATGTTTCTACTAAAAACTGTTCTGCAGGAATTTGCTACTCCATAGGTTTTACAACTTTATAACATCCAAAATGGGTTCAACTTGGTACTTTATTAAAAATTCTGGAAGGAAAACCAAAATAAAACTCTCTTGCAACATGAAGAGTACAAAAATAAAATCAAAATAAAATAAACCGGGTTGCCTCCCGCAAAGCGCTTTCTTTATAGCCATATAGCTAGGCTTACTTGTTTCAAGTGATATGGAACTCATGTGGTAGCTTGTATCTCTATGCCACCTCCTTCTTCCTTGGATAGTATTCCATGCACTTCTTATGTGGGAATTGGAATGTCACATTCCCTTCTTTTGCATCAATCACTGCACTTGTAGTTCTCAAAAAAGGTCTTCCAAAAATTATAGGACTTGAGGTTTTACTCCCCATGTCCACTATAACAAAATCAACAGGCACACATGTCATATGTAATTCAACCATAATATCATTTACTTTTACTAAAGCATGTGTGAATCATCAGCAAGTAAGAGATCTATTGAACATTTTCTATAGTTTTCAAGTCAAGTAGATCATATAGTTCTTTTGATAAAACAAAGACACTACATCCTAAGTCTAGAATAGCATGGTGTGTCTCTTTCCAATAGTTATTAATATCTTGGGGAGACGAGCATCCCCAAGCTTTGGTGGTATCATGGCTTCATTATTATATCTTTCAATCTTTTCCTTTATAACTTAGTTCGCAATATAAGAGCCAAAACCTGCTAGATGAACATTAATGGATGGACCATTAGCAAAATTTTGCAAGATATTAAGAAGTTCATGCAAGCTACATTTATCAAGATCAAGTAGAGATTCTTTTGTTTCACTTAGCATTTTAACTTCTTATACTTGTTTTTCTCTATTATATAAGAGAAGATTTCATATCTATCATCAAATACATCTTCTGGCACTGCAACTTTCTCTAGGCTTCCCATAATTTTTACTTCTAAGAGTAGGCCATCTAACAATACATAAGCATTTGTGGCAGTGACATTCATAAAAGCATCCCCACATTCTTTATCCAAATATAAGCCATGGAACTTTTAGTTAGCCCCCTATGAATATATGCATCAACATCCAATCTCTAAGACCATGTTTTGTTCCATAAGCTAGTCCTCTAAATATTTCCCAAGCTTTCACCAAGAGTTCATCTTTATTTTGTTTAAAAGAAATAATCATTTCCCTAAGAGGCCATTTTAATATCCAATCTAATGCCTTACCAACAAGTGAATACCTAAAAAGTTTAACTTTGATCATGCAATTGTTTGTGTTGCTCATGTTTAAAGTTTTGCATCTTTCATTAAACTTCCTTAAGTGCTGCATGGGGTTTTCATCAGGTTTTCCATAGAAGCGGTTTTCATAAATAGCTTTAGTTACTGTAGGATCATTTTCCAATTTTTCAAAGGGTATCTCATCATCTTTATGGAAGTTCTTCACACTAAAAGGCCAATAAGTTCACTTATCCATTTTTATGTGTTTTTGTGTTTTAAAGGAAAACTTAAAAATACTAAAAACAAGACAAATAAAATTACTTTAAGAATCTAAAGGAGAATAAAAAGCTCACAAGGGTGCAACCTCCCCAAGCTTGGGTTGTTGCACAAGTTGATGAAGATGGTGGCGCTGCTTGTGATGTCCTTCTTGTAACTCCCCGACAACGGTGCCAAAAAATCATCTTGATGGAAACAATCTATACCACTTCGTCAGGACTCCAAGTGTAGAGTATTGTAGCAAGCTTCTTTTCTCCACAAGGGTGACCCGAGGGTTTAAATCTAACTCTCGGGGAATTGGCTTAGAAGTTTTTGTTCTTCTCCTATCAAGCAAGCTGTAAATCAAATAACTTTGTCTTGTGCCCACAACTCCACCGTGTGGTTTTCAAGAACAAGTTTTCTTATTAGTAATATGAAATATAAATAAAAGTAAAGTAAACTAAATAAAGGAAATAAAGTAGAACAATGCAAACTAGATGATAGAAATGAAGATAACATTGTTTTTGGGTTTTTATAAGTGATTTCTAGTAAATAAAGTAGTTTTGTATTTTTGAAATAATAAATTTCAGGAAAAATAAATGATAGTAAAGGCAATGGAAAGTTTTTTCTTATGATTAAAATTGGACCGTGGTTCATGGTTTCACTTGTCTACTCCCATTTTAAGTTATAGTGATCATAAAACAATTCATCAATGATATAATATTGATGAAACTTCTATATGTGTTTGATAAGCATTCATATGTGCATCATGTCCTAACATAGAGATGATGCAACACATCTCTCTTATACTCCTCAAGAAAGGGAATACTCCATGCAATCTTGAATTAAGAATCAACAGAGTATAGATTTAAGAAACATGTCATGATGTTTGAAATACAAATATGCTACCGTGACCAAACAAGAGTATCTAGCTATCACAAGATAATAATAGAATATGAATTCACTTAATCCCTAGTGATGCAGAAAAAGAAAGGTAAATACCATAGTAGATCTTGAATTTTGTTGTCACTATTCAATAACTACCACCATGCTACTCCATCTAATACACACGTCTCCCCATACAAGTTTTTGCATACAAGTTGTATCAAAACAAGCAATTAAGAACGGGGTACATGATATGCATCTATCAAGACATCTTACACATAATAGGTTCCAATCTCATATATCAAATCATAGAATAAAGATCCACCACATATGAATTACATATATGACCATAATCATGTTGCGCATCTCATATGGTACTAGATATATGAAGAACAAGAGAGAAATAGATCAAACCACTGTCACAAACCCATAGTCCAGGGGTGGACTACTCCCTCTTCATCATAGTGATGATGCTAGAGATGTTGAAGGAGGTGGAGATCCCTCCGACGGAGTTTCTCCCTCCAATCTTCGCTGAATCTAAATCTGTTATGGTGGGTTTTCTTCTCTAGCATGCTCCTCGTGGTGAAATATTGACATACCCAAAAGCTTAGGTCTGTTGGACTCCGTTAGGGTCCCTGAAAGCTAAAAATACATACAATAAGGATTTCCTGTCCTGCAGAGTTATAACCAAAATAAAGGGGATCATTGGTAAATCCCAAAAATCAATGTAAAACATGGATACAACATTATATATGATGCAAATATGTGGGTAAACATGTCAACAAAGTATAAAGTTCATGTATGCATTTTACATGCATCAGTTGCCTACTCTTATAACTCGTCATCTAGTGATGATGCTAAAGTTCACTCTGACTTGGTATTTGAAATTCTGAATCACTATAAACTAGTTGAAAGATATTGGTTTCAGTTGGAGCGACTATGTTAAAGTGTTTAACTTTCTGACTCCTTTTGCAAATACAAATCTCAAAGTGTTCTTGCATTGTTTTGTAGATGGCACCTATAAGATCTCCTAGCTTTCTAGTTTTGCGTTAAGGCCCATCTTACAGAAGGAAAAGTTGAGTGGAACCAACTTTATCAACTGGTATAAAAAACTTGAGAATTAGTCTCAAGCAAGAGAAGAACGAACGTCTCCTAGACATTTCGATTCCAGCTAAGTTGGACGAAGATGAGTCTACTACTATAAAAATGCCTATCGTCGGGCTCGTGATAAGTCGACGGAAGTCATATGGAGCTGGAATTGTAGTAGTAGTTTGAGAACATTGAGGCATATAATATGATCGTTATGCTCAAAAGCATGTTTGAGACTCAGGCTAGGAATGAGAGGTATAATGTATCCCGAGCCTTAATCAGATGAAAACTGAAGGAAGTTGATCCTATGGTCCGCACATGATTAGGAAGATCAAATATGTGCATTTCCTAGACCATCTTGGGTATCCACCGAGTGAAGAGTTTGACACTTATGTGGTTATTAACTCTCTTTATGTCGCCTATGGTCCACTCATTTCAAACTACCATATGCATGGCATGGACATGAAGCTCACTGAACTGCCTGGGATGCTCAAGACATTAGAGGAGGACATCAAAAGAGGCAACACCAATCAAGTATTGATGGTTCAAAGCACCTCCAAGATCAAGAAGAAGTCTTGGTCAAAGAGGAAGGCCAAGTCATCTATAGATGACACGCTTGACTCCAGGGTCAATGTCGCTGACATAGATATGCCCCAACCTGCCTCTAGCCTACCTAGCTTGGCCCAAAAGGAGGCCCACATGATGATCTGCTAAGGTCCATGAAGCCAAGGACAATTCGGCTGCTATGGAGCCCACAAGGATAATGACTCCCGAGCATGTCAAGCAAGAAGTAGATCATGATTAGGAAACTAGATTTCAACTTGTAACCAACTCGGACGGTACCCGAGACCTAGCCTCCCCATATAAAGGCTAGGAGGGGCCGTCGAGGAGAAGATCGACAACCATAAAACTCGTTGCTTACGCCAGATCCAATCTGCGCATCCATTGCCATCTCGGTGACTTTGTAACTTCCTTCATCATTAATCCATAAAAGACAAGCATGAAGTAGGGTATTACCCTCTAGGGGTCTGAACCTAGGTAAATCATGTCCCCATGTTGTCTGTTAGATAGTACATCATCTATGGACATTGCCGTGGATACCCCACGGCTATTGGAACCATCTAGGGCAAGCCCATGTGGTGACGTTATGTAACACCCAGACTCTATGTGCCCGAGCTGTCACTCCTAGCAGCTTATTAGGATATCTAGACTGGCCCCCATAGACCAACACTAGTCTTTTCTGCACACTTTGTCCTCATTCGTGCGCACTCGGGACCCACTTCTCGGCCGGTCACCCATCCTTAGATTGCTCTAGGCCAATCACACTTAACCTCAGAGTTCTTTTTAGATGAGCTTCCAGAAAAGAAGTTACAACTTGTTGGTATGAGTATCCTATCAATCCTATTAATCCATTGCCAGGATCTCACATACACCCACCCTTAGAATATCGGCGCCCTCGTCGATCAACCACAAGCTAGGAATGTCCCCTCTTGGCACACGTCTGTGTGTCTAGTATCGGCACATGTGCCATGTGGTGTCCACTCTAGGCCACACATGCCATACTCCACATGTCCCACCACTTGACCCGCACATGCCAGTGTAAATGCAAGGATCGGCTCTGATACCACTTGTAATACCCCGAACTCTCTGTGCCTAGGATGTCAATCCTAGCAGCTTACTAGGATCTCTAGACTGGCCCACAGACGAACACTAATCTTTTTGCATACTTTTTCCTCACTCGTGTGCACCCGGGACCCACTTCTCGGTCGATCACCCATCCTTAAATTGCTCCATGCCAAGCACACTTATCCTTGGAGTTCTTTTCAAATGAGCTTCCAGAAAATAAGTTGCAACTTGTTGACATGGGTATCCTATCAATCCTATTAAGCCATGTGCCAGGGTCTTAGATACATACACCCTTAGAAGATCAACGCCCTCGTTTGGTCTCGAGGGGTAAACTCTAGGATGGGTTATGTTTGATGTTAGTATCAGGTTGGTTCTAAATAGGTCTCTCTTATCCCTATCTAATAGCCGACAGTTGTATCAAGTATCTATAGGTTGTTTAGTGCATGCTTTGCTGCTGCTAAGTCCACCATACCAATGTAGGCGAGAGCTGCCGAATTCTAAGGCTCGCCGTGTACTGGCCTCAATACTGACCTCTCCCTTTTTTTTCCTTTGCCCTTTGTTGGCAACCCTTTTCTTTGATAGGTATGAGTTTGACAACATTAGCAAGGTTACCCTTCCGGCTTGGCTTGGGACGGCTTATGGATGCAATTGGTTATTCTTCAGGACTCTTAGTCCAATTTGCATCTTATCCGTACTCGGATGTTGTATCGTTTTCAATGTGATTTGGATCTTTGTAATGTATATCTATATTCTTGACTCGTTGAGTCACTGTTATATATATATGTTCTTGTGGGTCCCATCGTGTACTATTGTGTAATGGTATTACTTCATTTTCCACCCGCACGCAAGTGCCTGGTAGGCATATTTGAATCGTTCCTATGCGGGTTTGGTGGGAAGTGCTGAAATCTGCAGAGGGCCGATTCGAGGGTGTTACACATTACGACTTCAGCGGTTCCATCATCAATGATCTACGATTCATCGACTTCCAGGGAGCAGATCCACTTCGTATCCCTCATACTACACTCGCCGACCTCATGCCCGACCTTCGACTCCCACACAATGGGATGGATCTGATATTCGGTGACATGTGTTTCCACATTGGCAAGGTGGGCACTCATCTCCTAGATCCGATCTACCCGATTCCATTTGAGTCGACACCACCGTCTATTGCCCTGCCTCGTGGACACCACCTCCCCTCAACTCTTTCGATGAGCCTGACTCTACTGCACCGCCAGGCTAATGCACCAGCTATGACATACACCAATACATTGGTCCCAACGATCTTCTTACAGATCATGATCACATTAGTTCCAATCTCGTTGGGTGAGCAAGCCTCTCCCAGGTGCTGGGATGGAGCGCATCTGACTTGCTTCTTCTCTTCATTCTTTTCTGTACCATAGTGCCGACCTTTTTTTTGTAAATCATGATTCCTCCCCGAGCCTGAGAACTTACAATCCAAAATATCCAGTGACATGTTGCTTGAATATTTTCTCGGGTAAAAATTTCCCACCAAGTTCTTTCCTTGTGTCCCATCTTCATGTTTAGTGTTCCCCTTTATTGAGCTTATTAAATGTGTTGTGAGCCAATGTTTTGGCTAGGTTTATATCACTGCGCTTGCTTCTTCTCAGGCCAGTCCTAGTAGGTCACATGAGTTGAGATCCCCAAGAGAAGATTTGGGAAGCCTGACCGTAAGTACCGGTGCTTCTCCTAAAGGGGGCAAGCTTAATAAAATTATACAGGCATAGGGGCACTGGTTACACAAATTTTAAATCGGGAAGTCGCTTGGAATGCGCGTAGGTTGCTCGTAAAAGTGGTCTAGGTCAATGACCTTGAGACCAAGAATGTGGGTGGTAGCACGAGCGACGCAAGGCTGAGACTTTGTTAACTTGATCCGAGCGCAGGTGCCTTCGCTAGTATTATCATAACCTCTCACTCTCCAACCTATTATATGGGGTTGCAAGAATGAGAGTAGGACGGGTACATATGTGTGTACCTCGTGGTTAGTTCCTCTCTTGCTTCTACTAGCTATGTAAGATGGAACTTAGGACCCTTGAGAGTTTCTAGGTTATCACCCAATGTGCTCTCCTCAGATTTCCATAAACATCTCCCTACACCTGTACCATGGAAATTTATAAATCGGTTGGGCTGCTGGTAGAGGTAGGCAAACTATGGAGTTTAGCATGCGTAACCTTGTAGGGTGTTGGGTGTTCTAATCCTTGATCCCAAGAACGTGAGGATCCGAATACAGGTTATTAACCATGCATTTCTCCCCCCAACGCAGTGAGTAATGCAGTTAGATGGATACAACATATGTCGATGCGGACGCAACGCCCCTCACCCCATTCCGAGACCTTCTCCTAGGTGTTCGAAGGGTGGAGATATCTACAAAGGTAAATAGAGGGAGAAAAAACTATGGGAGTGTGCATGTCAGAAGCCCTTAGGTGGTGATGAAGGGGAGAAACCAATTCCTTGGCACGCAGAATTACATGAGTACTTTTCTATCTTCAACACAAAAATTACTTTTAAAAACTACTTTTCTCTCTCCATCATTACTTAGAGCGAGAGAGATTGATACTTGTAAGATTAGGGTTTGATACTTTGATCTACCTACGGTTTGATTGGATCTTTAATTGCTATTGTTGTTTGCTACAATAACTTGTAGATGAATTCTATTTGTAATACAATTATGCTTTTGATTGGTGTTTCTCTCATGTCTAAGTAAATCCCCATAGGTATGGGAGATGTAAGGGATTGGTAAGATGTGATGTGCCTACTTTAATTCCATCCATTTGTGATCGTTGTAATGTTTATTTAAATAGTGAGAATGAATATCTTTGTTTTCCTAATGCGTGTTATCTAATTTAAGGTCCCTGGTAACATGATCCAAAGATCTCATAGGTATGAACTTGTATGCTAGTAATTCGATGACTCCCGAGTGACACGAACGATATCAAAGAAGAGCTAGCACTACTCGAGGACAACAAGGAACCATCAAGATTAAAGGCTTGATCCGGTCAAAAGACCTTAATTAATGTGCTGACCATGGCTGTGGTAACAAGCAGATGGATCATTGGGATTGGGAAGAATTGGCCATGAGGACTCCTAGTCGGTATACGGGTTGCTTGCCTACTCACTTATAAATAATAATTACCATTATCACTTATTCCGCTTATTCCATTTGGCACTTTCACTATCATTATGAATTGATTCTCTCTGCGCCTAACTTCTCATCTGCAGGACCTTTACACACCTTTCGCATCCTTACTTTCATGCAATTTACTTATTTCCTAAGAAAGTTCCTCTATCTTTTACTCACCACTTCCACCATCAACATTTCTAGTCAATTCACTCAAGACCTGTGACACCTTGGGTGCAACAGAAACACCGCATAAAAACACTTTCCTATGCTCCTTGTTGGGATCGATATAAAAACTAGAATTAATACTTCCGCAAAAACATTCTCTGATGAACCTATGCACTTGCAGGCTATCAGTGTTCACTAGGATCCTGAAACGCTTCACGAAGTCTCAAAGCCTCTCTACCATGTACTGCCTTATATTCTTGAACTCCTCGTGTAACATTGTCACATCATCCTCTATAGAAAATGCCTAAATCAGACCTAGTGTAAAGTCGTCCCAGGTCCTTATAGATGGGGGACCTTGTTCCTAAGACATTTCAGGGTGTTTGGCTTTAAACAAGTGGGGAGGAGGTTTTCCATATGCTGTGATTCGCCACCCATGATGTTGATGGCTTGTGCGAATTTCTACAAGTAGGCGATCAAATCATGTGATCCATCGTATTCCTCATAGTTCTTGGCATGCATAACTCTAGCGACCTCGACTCATTGAGATCGTAGGAGAGATTCATGCATCCTCTTAAGAACCTTGTTCCCTAGTCTTTGTCTTCATAGTATGAGTTATCCCTAGCATAGTGACACCTTTTGTGGTGCCTTTATTGGTTATCGTGCCTCCAATTACGATGTCGGGCTATGTCTCCTTCATCGTGGTCCGGTTCCCGACCTCCCTACTAGCAATGGTCTCCTCCTTCCTTGCCTCTAGGGCCTTCTCCTAGGTTGGGGAGAGCCCCCAGATCGTCTACATGGGCAGGTGAGGTCTCACGACAGCTTGGTGATCTCCTCCTATGTCGCGGTTGTCGTGGAGCCGTTCCCCTGTGGAGGTTGCTCCTTACCGTGTTAGGTTACGCCTGAGCCAGCTTGGTGCCTAGGTCCATGGTGGAGCTACCGCTCGAGTTTGAACGATCTAAATTGTGACCATGTTTATTGGTCCCTGGGGGAGGAGTCCCAAGGGTGTATTCTTTCACGCATTTCTCCAAGTCTATGGCCACCTTAGAGGCCAACCGATAGGCTTCCTTCAACTGTGTGTTGAGGTATTCCTTCTCGATGTTGGGAGCCTCCGCGAGACACCTTTCGAGTTCTTGAATTTGTGTGAGCCGGTGGTGAAGGGGCATGTGTGCCCCCATGTGGGGTTTGGTAATTAATGACAATCTCTATGGACTAATGGTTGGACTGAGTTTCACTTCTAGGATTTGTCCATTGGAATCGCTTGGTCCATGTGTTGGCTTCAAGGTTTGGAATGAAGAAATGAAGAATAAGAAATGTCCTAAGGCTTTGTGCCTGTTGGAATCATGTAGAAGAAGAAGAAGATCAAGAGTGTCTTGAAGAACAAGATGGAGTTACTCATGACTATCTTCAATACATCATCAAGAAATGAGGTGCAAGCTCAAGGTGCGCCATCTATAGAAGATCACATGCTTGGAGATTTACATCCTCGGTGATCATGGAGTGATGAAGACAAGTTCAAAGAAGAGGTTTCCCCATGGAGTATGGGGGAGCAAGTCGCAAGTGTTCATCAAATAAAGTGCAAGCAAGAAAAATCAAGAAAGGTGTTCCATATTGAAGGTGACAAATCATCTACATCAAGCTCAAGTGGAATTCTCAAGGAAAAGGTATGATGTTGATAGGTTTTCTATTTTACCAGTCTCTTGTAGTTGTTGGGATACCGGGTTTAGGATAGATAGCCGTACTATCAAGAGGGGCTCTCGAGTGGGTAACTCGATCGTATATTTCGGAGATATCTCATACCTTTGCATACATAGCATCATGTTTCTTGGTTGTAGTTTGTATCTTGTCCATGTGAGGATATAGAGCTTGTGGTTATCTTCATAATAAGATATACTTCATCAAAAACGGATTTCCCTAATATATCTTATTGCTTTTTTGATCTTGCAGGTTTTCTGGCTCCAAACTGAAAGAACATTTCATGATCCCTATAGTTTTTTGTGTTAGATAAGAATACTAAGGACTATTTAATTATGTATTGAGTGATGTAGATTATTCTAAAATAACTACAAGTCAAATGCATCATATCAGAATTTCTGGGGGCGGAATATCTGCCCCTGGCTAGGGCTAGATTATCCGCCCCTGCCTCGATCGACAACAGAGCCAAGGTGTGACGCTTAGAAAGGGGGGCAGATTTTCCACCCGTATAATACGACTAGGGTCGGAGCTTTTATCTTGGCTAGATAATCCACCCCTTCCAGGGGCTGAATTATCTGCCCCCAGGGATTTTCGCAATGGGTCAAGTGGCACAATGCTCAGAAGGGGGGGGTGGAGTTTCCCCCAGATAACCTGACTAGGGCCGGAGCTTTTGCCCTGGCCGGATAATCCGCCCCGCCTAATCCGGCCCTATGGAAATTTCACCAAGTGTTTTCTACGTAGCTATCAGAAGGGGGATGGATTTTTGGCCCGGATTATTTCATCCGGGTTGGATTTTTCTCCTCGGCCGGATTATCCGGCCCCTTCTTAGGCCAGATTATCTGTCCCTGGATAACCCCAACAGTTCCATCTCGAGGAGGGGATACAAATACCCCTCCCCACCTTGTTTTTTAGGTTGCTGGATCTGACGAAATCACTCTGTGCTACTAGACCTCAAATTCCACAAGATCTCCTCTTCTAATCACTCAAAGGCATTGATATTTGGAGGATGGAAGGATGAGGCTTTAATCTTCATCATCACCAAGCGATCTTCACTTTCCCCTTGTTCATTTGAGAGGGCTTTTGATGTAGAGTTCCATTCTAATTTCTAGATATTAGTTTCATTACTTGATCACTTGTTTTATTGCGTAAGCTTGTTGTCATCACAGGAGCCTCCAATTAAGTTGTGGATGTGTGCCCCGATCTAGTTGTAAAGGCACCGGTTCCAGCCTCGAAGGATACCACATAGTGGAAAGGTGGATCAGGCCAGTTGTGGCGAGATCCATCGAAGAATAGGGTGAGGCCAATTGTGGTGTGGTGGTCTTAGTACCGCCCACCCCTCCAACACAGATGTACTTCCCTTAACAAGGAAGGAACTTCGATAAAACAAATCATGTGTCTCCGCGTGCTCCACTATCGGTTACCTGGTTCCTCTTACCACCTTTACCGTTTAGTAGCTAGGTTTGCATATAAGGAAATTCACCATAGTTTCATATCTAGATAATTTTCATTTGTGTCAAGCCTAAAATCAAAAGAGGACTAAAATTTGGAGTAGCACCTATTCACCCCCCTCTAGGTGCCCATACGATCCATTTCAATTAGTATCAGAGCCTCGGATCTTTATTCAGGATTTACCACCTAAGAGAGTATGGGTACTCATGGAGATGGTAGTGAGGATGTGGAGAAAGTCACCATGGATGATCTCAAGATCTTGGAAACATACTTGATTAAAACCATGGAGACTTAACTGCAATAAATGTGTGACATGATGTCTCGTATCTTGCCACCCACAAACACATGACCCTCTCCCACTGGTGTCTGTTCGTCTGCGGTACCAAAGTTCCCAGGCCAGTGCACCGCGGTACCTAAGTTGCCTGAAATTGCCGTGTTTTGAAATGTTGGGCCGCCAACTACCGAGAGGGGCCATTTCAATGCAAACTCATCTCGCCCCTGCCAAATTCAAACATTCCGTGAAACTGCCCCGTGAAGTAGATGGTCAGGACCCTCATGTCGGTCATTTGTCCGTGATGCGAGCGCCAACGCGACAACCTCTTAGGCAAATTGAGTAACTAAGTGGATTGGATGCGTTGACCAATTTCACAAATCCATTCCCACCTTTCCCCTAGCACCGGCGGTGTCGGAATCCACCCTCCAGGCAGGACAATCTCTTCGGACGTTTTACTTCTGGCGCCAAGTTGCTACGCCCAGTCGCTGATCCCGAGCTCCAATGGTGCATGCTGTAGCCGCCGTTGCGAGGCTCTAGCCCGCCTCCGCTGCTGACGAGCCGAGCAACTCGGAGGATGGAAGATCCTACTACCAAGGAAGAAGAAATTCTGGCTACAAGAGGGTGAGCTACCCTTCTCTTTGCTATTCGCACTAATTATAATAGCTAGCTGGCTACTGAACCTAAATTTTTTTGTTAGCACAACGCTGATAAACATATTTTGTCCACAGTTTTCTATCAAGTGGGATCTCCGCAGAGCACCCTTACCTGGTTATGGTAGTCCTCTTCAGGTATGACTCTAAGGGCAAGTGGTATGGACACCATTGTATCATGATGGAAGAAGCGCCTGCGCAGATCTGCACTATATCTGGTATGGTTACTGCTCTGCGTAATCATGATGAATTATGGCCGAAGCAGACTGCAAAGTTCACCTTCATGGATGAACGTGGCATCATGGTTCATCTAACGTGTGACAGTTAGCTAATTGGGTTGACGAAAAGGTATGCTTCGGATTGGATGTTTGAGCTAAAATGTGATGTACTGGATGTGGAAGCTGCTGCATCTAGGAGTTGCCCGTCTATTCTTGGACAGGGTGGTTGCTCGAACCCAATTAGCTCCTGGTAAGCAAAAATATCTTGGGGTTCGCATGTTTGTGCTGAATTGTAATTTTTATTTTATTTACTCTGTAGATATTGGGCAGTTATGCAACAGTCTTGTTTCTTTGACAAGAAGCGCCAAAAGGTTAGAAACATGACTACCGGATTGGTCATTTTGCTGCCCGAAGAAATTAAAAACGAGTGGAAAGATGATGCCGGACATGATTCTGGTGCCCATTGTACCGGCAATGCAGAGTACGCGAAGCTAAGAAAATTGGTACCGAGGAAGAGGAAGAAGGCAGGAAATGAAGAAGCCAGTGGACGTGAAGGCTCGGCACCCAGGCTGCGGAAGAAGGCTGCTGGCAATGAAGATGCATAGTAATGTGTTGAACTTGAACCTATATATTTAATTCGGTTAAATTATGGAGCTCTGTGTGTGGCACTTTGTTGGGCGAAACAATCTACCCATGTTCTCTGAGTAAAATGTACCGCGACTTAGGGTTTGGAAACGCCCGAGTCAGTAGTTGAATCCGAAATTATGATTGTGCCACCGCTATCTAAAAACACGCAGCACCGGTTCCACAATTGCTGAGGGGTAGGAGGTCTCCAAATTCGATGGAATGTAAGTGGAATAGAAATAAATTATTTAAGCTGCCACACTCCACGAAGCAGCAACTTATTTGAGATGTCGCACAATGACGTGGCAACATAAACAACAATGGCAACCGATAATGCCTAGATGCTTGAGCCCGTATATCTCACCGCCTCCCTGCTCCTGCATCTGGCAAAGCTCCTGGATCTCCATTAACCGGGTGTACGTGCTTCCGCTTTATAAATTGTGGCTGTGCCATTTGCATGCGGCACAATCCACGTAGATTACGTTTAAACAAACCACCAATGTTAGAATACCACCATGATCAGACACAAGGAAGTGATGTAGGGTTAAGACAGACTAACGAGAGACCATTTTTTTTCCTCCCAGGGCTCCGGGACCACTAGTTCAGACCGCTAGGTCAACAAGTACTATTATTACAACTTAAAAAGGCACGGAGCTAAAGATAAATAGAACTAGTTATCACACATCTCCTTGATCTTCCTAATCTTAGACCGATGCGCATCTTCCTGCGAGAGCAAGGATCGATTCGTCTGCTCGTTCCTTTTAGCATCTTCCTTTTACAGCTTCAATTGTTTCTCTATATTTTTCCTCATGCACTTGTCAATACTCGTCGTTGTGAACTGCATGACTTTGGCCTGGTGAAGTTCATTCCTTGCTTGAGTCAGTTCTTGCTCTGCTTTAGCCTTTAGGGCCAATGCCACGTCCCTCTCCTTCTCCACTTTGCTAACCTTGTCTTGCACCCTCCTGAGATCTCGGTTAAGCTTGGTCATGTCAACTAGGTCCCATAGCTTCATCTCAACACTGTCAAGAAGTGAGCTGACTATAGATTCATTCAACTCAACAGTCATATCCCATAGTTTGTCCAGCGTTTTCTGCATCGATTTAGGCCACTCCGGATCTACCCATTGACAACACCGCAACTTATGCCTTGTATCATTGCACGATGTCCTTGACACCGTAGAAACCTCCTGCATGCGTTTCGTCCTTCGAATGCTACAAATTTAGCGGGCACATATCCATGTTTACATAGTAGAGGACTGTCTTCATCTGCTAAACCGTGATAATCGGAGTCATACATCGTCTGGTTAGCGTAACATATCATACGCGCATGAGTAAACAGAGTAGATCTAGCTCAAAAAATAGATAACTAGCCACATATGATAGAGATAGAGATGATACAACTCACATCGAAATCACCGTCCCTGTCATCATGATGCGTTTCCTCGCCGTCTCCCCTTGAACCCATGAAAAGAACACACATCCAATGACACTGGTGGATCCATGTGTGGTTTGTGAGAAGAACACACATGCAATGACAGTGGGTGTGGTTCATGAAAAGAACACACATCCAATGACACTCGTGGATCCTTATGTTGTTTGAGATAAGAACAGACATGCAATGACTCTAGATGTGGTTCATGAGAAGAACACACATGCAATGACACTGGTGGATCCATGTGTGGTTTATGAGAGGAACAAACATGCAATGACACTGGGTGTGGTTCATGAAAAGAACAGACATGCAATGACACTGGTGGATCCATATGTGGTTTGTGAAAAGAACATACATGCAATCACACTAGGTGGATCCATGTGTGGTTCATGAAAAGAACACACATGCAATTACACTAGTGGATCCATATGTGGTTTGTGAGAAGAACACACATCCAATGACACTGGGTGTGGTTCATGAAAAGAACACACATCCAATGACACTAGTGGATCCTTATGTGGTTTGTGAGAAGAGCAGACATGCAATGACTCTAGCTGTGGTTCATGAAAATAACAAACATGCAATTACACTTGTGGATCCATATGTGGTTTGTGCAAAGAACATACATGCAATCACACTAGGTGGATCCATATGTGGTTTATGAGAAGAACACACATGAAATGACACTGGTGATATGTGGTTTGTGAAAAGAGCACACATGCAATGACTCTAGATGTGGTTCATGAGAAGAACACACATGCAATAACACTAGTGGATCCATGTGTGTTTTGTGAGAGGAACAGACATGCAATGACACTGGGTGTGGTTCATGAAAATAACACATATGCAATGACACTAGTGTATCCATGTGTGGTTTGTGAGAAGAACACACATGCAATGACACTGGGTGTGGTTCATGAAAAGAACACACATCCAATGACACTGGTGGATCCTTATGTGGTTTGTGAGAAGAACAGGCATGCAATGACTCTAGATGTGGTTCATGAGAAGAACACACATGCAATGACACCGGTGGATCCATGCGTGGTTTATGAGAGGAACCGAAATACAATGACACTAGTTGTTGTTCATGAAAAGAAAAGACATGCATTGACACAGGTGGATCCATATGTGGTTTGTGAAAAGAACATACATGCACTCAAACTGGGTGGATCCATGAGTGGTTTATGAGAGGAACAAACATGCAATGACACTGGGTGTGGTTCATGAAAAGAACAGACATGCAATGACACTTGTGGATCCATATGTGGTTTGTGAAAAGAAAAGACATGCAATCACACTAGGTGGATCCATGTCTGGTTCATGAAAATAACACACATGCAATGAAACTGGTGGATCCATTTGTGGTTTGTGAGAAGGACACACATCCAATGGCATTGGGTGTGGTTAATGAATAGAACACACATCCAATGACACTGGTGGATCCTTATGTGGTTTGTGAGAAGAACAGACATGCAATGACTCTAGCTGTGGTTCATGAGAAGAACACACATGCAATGACACTGGTGTATCTTATGTGGTTTGTGAGAAGAACACACATGCTATGCCTCTAGCTGTGGTTTGAGGAAAGAACACACATCCAATGACTCTAGCTATGGTTCATGAAAAGAACACACATATAATGACACTGGTGGATCCTTATGTGGTTTATGAGAAGAACAGACATGAAATGACTCTAGATGTCGTTCATCAGAAGAACAGACATGCAATGACACTGGTGGATCCATGTGTGGTTTGTGAGAAGAACACACATGCAATGACACTGGGTGTGGTTCATGAAAAGAACGCACATCCAATGACACTAGTGGACCCTTTTGTGGTTTGTGAGAAGAACAGACATGCAATGACTCTAGATGTGGTTCATGAGAAGAACACACATGCAATGTCACTGGTGGATCCATGTGTGGTTTGTGAGAATAACACACATTCAATGACATTGGGTGTGGTTCATGAAAAGAACACACATGCAATGACTCTAGCTGTGGTTCATGAAAAGAACACACATCCAATGACACCGGTGGATCCTTATGTGGTTTGTGAGAAGAACAAACATGCAATGACTCTAGATGTGGTTCATGAGAAGAACAGACATGCAATAACACTGGTGGATCCATGTGTGGTTTGTGAGAAGAACACACATGCAATGACACTGGGTGTAGTTCATGAAAAGAACACCAATCCAAGAACACTTGTGGATCCTTATGTGGTTTGTGAGAAGAACAGACATGCAATGACTCTAGATGTGGTTCATGAGAAGAACACACATGCAATGACACTGATGGATCCATGTGTGGTTTGTGAGAAGAACACACATGCAATGACACTTGATGTAGTTCATGAAAAGAACACACATCCAATGACTCTGGTGGATCCTTATGTGGTTCGTGAGAAGAACACACATGCAATCACACTGGGTGGATCCATATGTGGTTTCTGAGAAGTACACACATGCAATGCCACTAGTGATATGTGGTTTGTGAAAAAAACACACATGCGATGACTCTAACTGTGGTTAATGAGAAGAACAGACATGCAATCACACTGGGTGGATCCATATGTGGTTTGTGAGAAGAACACACATGCAATGACACTGGCTGTGGTTCATAAAAAGAATAGACATGCAATGATAGTGGTGGATCCATGTGTGGTTTGTGAGAAAAACACACATGCAATGACTCTAGCCGTGGTTCATGAAAATAACAGACATGGAATGACACTGGTGGATCCTTATGTGGTTTGTGAGAAGGACAGACATGCAATGACTCTAGATGTGGTTCATGAGAAGAACACAAATGCAATGACACTGGTGGATCCATGTGTGGTTTGTGAGAGGAACATACATGCAATGACACTGGTGGATCCTTATGTGGTTTGTGAGAAGAACAGACATGCAATGACTCTAGATGTGGTTCATGAGAAGAACACAAATACAATGACACTGGTGGATCCATGTGTGGTTTGTGAGAGGAACATACATGCAATGACACTGGTGTATCCTTATGTGGTTTGTGAGAAGAACACACATGCAATGACTAGCTGTGGTTTGTGAAAAGAACACACATGCAATGACTCTAGCCGTGGTTCATGAAATGAACAGACATGCAATGACACTGGTGGATCCATATGTGGTTTTTGAAAAGAACAGACATGCAATCACACTGGGTGTATCCATGTGTGGTTCATGAAAATAACATACATGCAATGACACTGGTGGATCCTTATGTGGTTTGTGAGAAGAACATACATGCAATAACTCTAGATGTGGTTCATGAAAAGAACAGACATGCAATGACACTGGTGGATCCATATGTGGTTTTTGCAAAGAACAGACATGCAATCACACTGGGTGTATACATATGTGGTTTATGAGAATATAATACATGCAATGACACTGCTGATATTTGGTTTGTGAAAAGAACACAGATGCAATGACTCTAGATGTGGTTCATGAGAAAAACACACATGCAATGGCACTGGTGGATCCATGTGTGGTTCGTGAGAGGAACAGAAATGCAATGACACTCCGTGTGGTTCATGAAAAGAACACACATGCAATGACACTGGTGGATCCATGTGTGGTTTGTGAGAAGAACACACATGCAATGATACTGGGTGTGGTTCATGAAAAGAACACACATCCAATGACAATGGTGGATCCTTATGTCATTTGTGAGAAGAATAGACATGCAATGACTCTAGATGTGGTTCATGATAAGAACACACATGTAATGACACGAGTGGATCCATGTGTGGTTTCTGAGAGGAACATACATGCAATGACACTGGGTGTGGTTCATGAAAAGAACAGACAAGCAATGACACTGGTGGATCCATATGTGGTTTATGAAAAGAACAGACATGCAATCACACTGGGTGGATCCATGTGTGGTTCATGAAAAGAACACACATGCAATGACACTGGTGGATCCATGTGTGGTTTGTGAGAAGAACACACATCCAATGACACTAGGTGTGGTTCATGAAAAGAACACACATCCAATGACACTAGTGGATCCTTATGTGGTTTGTGAGAAGAACAGACATGCAATGACTTTAGCTGCGGTTCATGAAAATAACAAACATGCAATTACACTGGTGGATCCATATGTGGTTTGTGCAAAGAACAGACATGCAATCACACTAGGTGGATCCATATGTGGTTTATGAGAAGAACACACATGAAATGACACTGGTGATATGTGGTTTGTGAAAAGAGCACACATGCAATGACTCTAGATGTGGTTCATGAGAAGAACACAAATACAATGACACTGGTGGATCCATGTGTGGTTTGTGAGAGGAACATACATGCAATGACACTGGTGTATCCTTATGTGGTTTGTGAGAAGAACACACATGCAATGACTCTACCTGTGGTTTGTGAAAAGAACACACATGCAATGACTCTAGCTGTGGCTCATGAAATGAACAGACATGCAATGACACTCGTGGATCCATATGTGGTTTTTGAAAAGAACAGACATGCAATCACACTGGGTGTATCCATGTGTGGTTCATGAAAATAACATACATGCAATGACACTGGTGGATCCTTACGTGGTTTGTGAGAAGAACATACATGCAATAACTCTAGATGTGGTTCATGAAAGAATAGACATGCAATGACACTGGTGGATCCATATGTGGTTTGTGAAAAGAACAGACATGCAATCACACTGGGTGTATACATATGTGGTTTATGAGAATATAATACTTGCAATGACACTGCTGATATGTGGTTTGTGAAAAGAA